>BSBN01001583.1:9010000-10210000 GCA_027924645.1 Cunninghamia lanceolata
TAAGCAAGAAACAAGATGCAATATCTCTGTCTACAACTGAAGCAGAATACATTGCAGCAGCAGGTAGTTGCACTCAAATCTTATGGATGAAGCAGATGCTAAGAGACATCAAAGTTGAATATGAGGAGCCTATCACAATTTTCTGTGATAATTCAAGTGCAATTAATATTTCCAAGAATCCGGTACTGCATTCTAAGACTAAGCACATATCTATCAAATTTCACTTTTTGAGAGAACAAGTAAACAAGGAAGAAGTCAGATTGGAGTATGTTCCCTCCAAGGATCAGATTGCAGATATCTTTACAAAACCTCTTCCCAAGGACTCTTTTGAATATCTCCGGGAGAAGTTAGGGGTCATGGCCCCTCCGGTGATGAACTAAGATGCACTGATGTGCATCAGTCCGGTGGCTATCACAGTCATATCTTGTGATCCGGACTAATGGGGAGCTGCAACTAAGGGGGAGCAGCTGGTATGATTCTGATGTATGTGAATTGCAAGTATGAGCCCTTTGCCATTGATGTCAAAGGGGGAGAGAAGACATGTGAAAAACAAGTGGTTGATGATCAAAGGGGGAGCAGTAAAGGAAGAGAAGACCTATGAAAAGTTGAAGTTCTTGTCTTAATGGTTTTTCACATCATATGTTGCCATCAATGACAAAGGGGGAGATTGTTGCAAGTATGAGGTGAGCCATTGTTGTCATTGATGTCAACATACTCATATTGCATTGACAAGAAGGATTTGATGAGCTGTGTGCTGAGGATATTGAGAAAATTAGCCTCAGTCAAGAACAGTGAAGAACAGTGATGAGAAGAAGGTAAATGTACTGTATAGGATGAGAACCGGAGGATGCGGATTAAAGGGTTAGTAGATATGAGTCTTGAGATGCTACAGTTAAGATTTCAGAGGTCCGCATGAAGATCTGAAGGAGTTGTGGCTGCCAGTATAGAACCGGGTCCGGCAAGTATCCAGAGGTGACAGAGGATCACAAAAAGGTTCGGTGAGGTCCGGAATTGTATCATCCTAATCTGCGGATTGGACGGAGTGTTTGGGATGTCCTTGTGATGTGTCATCCTGATTTGTGTATGATTTGGAGGTCCGGAAGTACCTCTTGCATTATGACAGTGGCGACAGACTGTGTTCTTGAAGTTCCGGATGAGGAAGACAAGAGATCCCAGTAAGTAGAGGAAGTGCGGATGTATCCGGACATTCAGACAGGCTTGTGAAGGTTCTTGAATCATGTTTAGGTTATGTTGTTGGTCCGCATTGATGGTAGAGCCCGGAATTGAAGTTATTCTTCCGGATGAAGTTCTTGCTCTGTGTAGCCGACCGGATGAGTTGTTCATCCTGCGAATGTTCTTGTGATGGCCGACCGGATGTGTTATTCATCTTGCGGATACTCCTATGGTTGTTTGCCGACTTAGATGTTTGTTCCTAAGTCGATGTCTTGTATAAATAACGGTTTGTGAGTTCATTTCAAGGTGTGGTGTGTGGATGAGTGTGGCATAGCGAAGAAACGTGCGAAAGGCAGAGCAGAGATTGTTGGGCTTAATTGGAACTGATCCGGACATGATAGAGATGTCATTCTCCAGTTCAAGACTGTGATTTTTATCACTTTGTAGACAGTGTGTCTCCTTGTAGGCAGTGGGCCTCTTTGTGAGCAGTGTGCTCGGGCAGTGAGCCCTTATTGGCATGTGCCATTCATTTTTCTTTATTCTTCTAACAGAGAATAATTCTTGGGTTAATCACCCCGTGGTTTTTCCCTTAACCGGGTTTTCCACGTCAAAATCTTGGTGTTCAATGTGTTGATGCTTATCTGCTCTTGTGTTTATGTATTATGCTTCCATGGATGATTATTTGATATGCTGCTAACTAACAACAGAAAATTAAGTGTTTAAAAGAGAAGAAGTTTTATACAACTGATTCACCCCCCCTCCCCCTCTTAGTTGTATGCCCTAGATCCAACAGGAGGTTGATTTGTTTGTGGGTTTGTGAAAATGGAACATAAGTCTAATTTTGTGATTTGTAATTTTTTCACATCTTGGTATGACAACTTGTCTGCATAATAATCTCTAAACTCTCTCCTCTTATCCATCCAACTAGTTATTTGCTTGCTAATTTAATCTACATTTGATAACATAGATTTAAGAGATTCAACAAGCGTGGACCTATGCAAGGTTGAAGTGGAAGGATCTTTCAACCTTGCAATTATATCTTTAATTTCTTTTTTGTTGTTTTCAATTTGCCCCATTATATTTTCTTGTGTTCCAGGGGCATGTCGAGGAATGGATGGAGAAGGTTGTTCTGTAGGTATTTCCTCCTCAGGATTTTGTGGATTTTGAGGAGGAGGAGGAGGAGGAGGTGCATTAACATTTCCTGACAATTAACGAAATATACATCAAAAATCAACTCAAACCTACCTATTTAGAAACAAATTCAAACAAAAAAATAAATATAACTCACTCCTTTGGCATGCTCGACGTCGTGGCGGCATTTTGGCGACGAATCGATAAGGTTTTTGTGTTGAATGGAGTTTTGTAAAACGCGAGCGCGCTTTCTAGGGTTTGCAAGCTGTGGGCATAGAGGAGAAGAAAGAAATGAAATGAGATAAAAACCTTTTTTTTATAGCAAGTCAAAACGCGAGCGCGTTATAACGCGCTCGCATTTTGTATTAATTTTTTTTTAAAATAATTTGGCCACTTTTTGACCCCCCATCATTTTGCACTTACCCAGGAATTGGTTTGACTTGATGATTGATGAATTGAATTTTGAAGAATTGAATTGATTGAATGAATTGATTGATTGGATTTGAATTTGATTTGATGATTGATGTAGATGAAGGATTTCAAGAATTGATTTGGAATGAATTGATGATTGATTTGATTTGAAGAATGGAATTGATTTGATTGAATGATTTGGAGAATTGGTTCAATATGACTAAATTAAATTGGTTTGATTTGAATTGATGATTTGAAGGAGTGATTTGATCGATGATTGGATTTGGTTGATTGATGATTGGATTTGGTTGATTGGATTGATGAATAATGATGATGAATTGATTTGATTTATTTGATTTATTTGATTTGAAGAAGTGATGAATTGATTTGATTGATTTGAATTATTGATTGATTATGTAAAATTGATTTGAAGAATTGAATTGGAGAATTGGAGTGATTTGATTGGATGAGGATTGATTTGATTGAATTGATTGATGTGATTTGAAGAATTTAATTGATGATTGGATGAAGATTGATTGATTAGATTGAATTGAATTGATTGGTTTGATTTGATGAACTTAATTGAGTGATGGAAGAATTGATCTGATTTGATTTCAAGAATTAATGTGATTGAATTGAAGAATTGATTGGATTGATTGACTTGATGAATTGATTGGAAGAATTGATGTGATTGAAATGATATGATTGATTGATGATTTGAATTGATTTGGAAGGATTGATTTGATTTGAAGAATGATTTGATGAATTTGATTGGAAGAATTTGTTGGATTGGTTTGATTCGATGAGGATTGAATTGATTTGATTTGGAAGAAGTGACTTGAAGAATTGTTTTAGTTGATTGATTGGAAGAATTGAATGATTGGATGGAATTTATTGATTTTATTTTCATTAGATATTTGATTTTTTTGTGTTTTTGAATTTTTTTTTTGGATTTTGAATGTTTTGATTTTTTTGGATTTTGACATGTTTTGATTTTTTTCTATTTTTGAATGTTTTGGGGATGACATTGGATGACAATTTGGGTAGCCTTTGTGCTAGATACCTATTTAGGGTAAAATTTGGATTGTTTAATGTTTTAGTTGTTAGATGTTTGAATCCTCCTTTAACCCTTAACATTCAAGGACCTTGTTGCAAGTATGGGCCTAACCTGTGTTGTCATTGATGTCAGCATACTCCTGTTGCATTGATGAACAAGGATTGGATGAGTTGTATGCTGAGGATATTGAGAAAATTAGTTCTATCAAGAACAGAGAATAGTGAAGACAGTAAGGTGAAGATCCTAGCTAAGATGAAGATCAGAGGATACGCTTCAAAGGGTTTGTAGATATGTGTCTTAAGATGATCTAGTAAAGATTGAGAGGTCCACATGAAGATTTGAAGAAGTTATGACCACTTGAGTAAAACCAGTTTTGGCAAATGTTTAGAGGTGACAAAGTGACACAGATAGGTCTGGTGAGATCTAGAAATGTAATATCTTGTTCTACGGATTCGGTGGAGTTTTTAGGAAGTTAATGTGAATTGACAACTCAATTGGTTTGTGGTCTAGAGGTCCACAAGAATCTATTCCAATAAGACAATGATGACAGACTGTGTTCTTGAGGTTTCAGATGAAGAAGAGAAAGATTTCAGTAAGCAGAAGTAGTGTGGATGTTCTTGGTGATTTAGGCAAGCTTGTGGAGGTCTTTGGATTGTGTCCAGTTCGTGTTGGTGGTCTGCATTGAAGATTGAGCTTGTAATTGAAGGATTACTTCCAGATGATGATGTTCTTCCTAAGTTTGGTTGACTAGATGAGTTACACATCCTACGGATGATCTTGAAGATGTTCTGTGAAGAATGGAGTGTTCCTAAAGGAAGATTGAAGTCTCAGATCTGTGTGGTTGATAGTGTGGTGACCTACGTGAAGCCTTTTGTAATTAGTCATGTTGTATTTATGTATTTTCTCTGTAAAGTATGCCAACTTGGATGATTATCCGAAAGTCAAATGTCTTGTATAAATAAGAAGTTATGAAGTCATTTCAAAAGCATCTTGGTGGAGATGAGAGTGTGGTAGAGAGGAGCAGAGAAAAAGGAAGAACAAAAATATTGGGCTTAAATGGAATTGACTCAAGCATGGTGAAGATGCTATTCTTTAGTTCAAGTATGTAATATTTATCATTCTGTAGACAGTGTGTCTCCTGTAGGTAGTGGGCCTCTTGTGAGCAGTGTGCTCAGGTAGTGAGCCCTAATTGGCATGTGCCATTTGTTCTTCTTATTCTTTTAACAGAGAATACAATCTTGGGTTAATCACTCCATGGTTTTTCCCTTAACTCGGTTTTCCACATTAAAATCTTGGTGTCATTTGTGTTAATATGTTTCTACTCTTGAATTGTTGCATTATGTTCTCATGATTGATCTATTATTATGCTGTTGAATTACAAGAAGGATTTAAGTGATTAATAGGAAGGAAGTTTTGGGACAACTGATTCACCCCCCTCTCAGTTGTCTGTCTTGAATCTAATAGACCTTAGGGTCGAGTGGCAGTGCACTATCATACCCTAGGTCACTGTGAGATGTAGGGAAACTTGGATTAGGATGTTTAATTATCAATTTTCCCTCTCTTATGTTTAATTGACCATTAAAACCCTAATTTTACAAATGCGATAGTAAACGGGTGAATTACAAAAAAAGCTCTTGTAGAGGGATGTAAAATGTCAAATCACAGAGTACTTGTTTTTGAGGTTCTGAGGTAGAAAAATTAGGGACAAAAGAGAGGGCACCCAAGTCCAAGGCCCTACTTTTTGTCAGGATCTGCGGACAAGATATACAACCTGTTCCTACTGCACTGAAAGTTTTTCAGTCATGAAAATTTGATGACTAATGAGTGGGCACCCAATTCCAAGTAGTTGTTTCTTTCACTGATCTGCAATTTAGACACTTCAAGATGTCTTCCTACAACTTCACTTTGTCCAACTCCTCCACCTATAACCTGCAACCATGAAAACTTTGGAAGAGGCTTGTGGTGTTTAGAGGTTTGCCTCAGTCAAGCCCTGGAGGACACTTAAGTCTCCGAACACCTTTGTCAAATAGAGAGTGCATGCCTAGGGAGGCAGAGGCAAAAACCAAATGAATAATGATCACAAACACAATATAATATCACCTCGTAGTGAAGATCTCATGGGAGGAAGATGCTCTTCATTACATGAGGAAATGGATGCTCAAATCTACAAACACAAACACATATACCACACAAATATGCTCTTGCAACACAATGAAAGCCTTGAATCACCTTGAGAACACATGAACATCACAATTGCTATCTAGTTATCATCTAGTTTCTAAATGAATTCCTAATCATGCTTTTATATGCAACCATAAATGTTCCCACCAAGATTTTCATAATTCAAACTTACCGTGTTGGCATAGGACCCAAATAATGGTCACAAGATGGCACTCAAAAATTGGGACTGCCCCAAAATAGGGTAGGACTAGGGCACAGGTGCCCAAGTCCTCCCCCCCTATTTTGGGTAGGTTCTAGCTCAAGTGCCCCCTAGGCCCCATTTGTCATGATACCTAGGGTTCATTCCATTAGGATGACAAATTATGAAGTAAGATGTCCTAAATGCATGCAAAAGACCTGGGAGCTAAACCTAAAGAGGGAAAAGCCCCCAAGGGGACATTTTCTGACATTACAATACCAATGACAAGGGAAAACCAAGTCTAGATGCAAGGAGGAAGGTGGGATTCAAATTCATGGATAAAAGAATGGGCGATATGATGTAGGATGGAAGACTTATGATAAACGGATGATAAAAGGATAGACAATAGTGGATGGGATGGATGTATGCATAAGAGAGCAAGGATGTGATCTCCAAAGGCTATGTCACATAGGAATAACATGCCCCATTCTAAGTATAATTCTTAGGATTTTACTTGGCAAAGCATATGACAATAGGATGATAGGATGAGGCTTATGACAATAGGGTGATGATACAATTTCGAAAGAATGAGGTATATCAAGAGATATCCAAAGCATTTGTTGACATTTTGCCCCCATATATTTATCATGATCAAAAGGAAGAAGGGAGGATGAATGGATTCAAATAGGATAAGTGTGTAATGGATAAGGATGGTAAGATATGATCGATATGGAAATGGTATGATAGTTTGGATGAGACAATATGCCCCCAAGTGTAAGTGACATAGAAGATCAACCTACACATGACTCCTTTTTTCCAAGTTTTCATCATGGTACTTATCCAAGGCGCCACCAATGGCAGTTTTCACCATTGGATGAAGGGATTTCTCTTTACTATTTTGATTTTTTTCTTTTTTTCTTTTTTTTTTTTGACTTTTTTTAATTTTTGAATGGGATAGGTGGATATGAATGAAAGGGACTCAAGTGTCTAGTTACATGAAAGGTGATAGTCCCACTAGAAATGGATGTTGTCGCATACGGACCATGTCAAGTGTCATTATGCTCATCAATGTTGGTAAGGGATTGCGTGAAAGGGAGATGGAGTAGGTAGATAGTGGATTATGAAGTGGATTATGAAAGGTAGGATAGTGGATTATGATGTGGATTATGTAAGGTTGGATAGTGGTCTATGATGTGGATTATGAAAGGAAAGAGAGTGGATTATGATGTTGATTATGTAAGAGTTATGCAAGGGTGGATGAAAGGTTTATCCAAAAGCATGGACCGTAGGAAGGTGATGGTTAAAATATGTAGGATAATGGATGAAGGATGGGGGATGGAGGTATGGAAAGGAATCATGACCCATGGTTGTACACACCATGATAAACATTTAAGCTTTTGATTTGAAGGGTGTGTAGGAAGCAATGTCGATGTTTGCTTAGGGGATGGGTGATGTAGGAATTTAGGAACCCACATAGACTTAGTATTTTTATGACTTTTGCATTGCTTGTGGGATGAAGGAATTTGACAATTTTGAATGGAATTGGAATTTTGGATGGAAGAGGATGGTTGGGATTTTTGAGATGTGGATGCTCCATTTGACTTGCTTGCTTTTTGCTTAGGGATCCAAACCATTTTATTTTTGACTTTTTATTTTAGAGGTATGGGCTTGGATAGTCTTTTGGATAGATTTTGCTTTGATTATTTTCATGTGTGCTCAAAGGTATGAGGATCCTTAGGATTTTTGGATTTATAAGTGGAGGCATCCAATTTTTTACTTTTGAATCCCTTGGTATGGGTGGAAGCTTCATGTTTAGACGATGTGTGCATTTGTTGGTCATGATTAGGAATTTTAGAGGATTTATGGATAAATGGATAAGGTGATTGAATGATAGAGATTTTAGGCATTGGGAGCAATGGAGGTAAAGTGGATGGTGGGATATTAGGAGTTGGAAGTAGTGGAGGTAAGGTGGATGGTGGAATGTGTATAGTCACATGCTTTTGCTATTTGTAGGATGATGGAGGTGAAATGGAAACATATGTTTTGTGAATATGATAGGATGCATGGGATTTGGGATGGAATGAGGTGGGCTTAGGAGGAATGGAGGTAGTACCAACATCTTGAGATTGTTTACCTTGGGGTATATATCCAAGGTCATATGAGCGTGGAGGAATGTTGACATGGATAGGCTCCAAAATACCTTGTTCATGAAGGCCTAAACCTTTACCTTGATAGTTCATGTTTTGGAGTATGCGACGGACAATGGGACTATGTGTGTTTTGGACACTAGGATTGAATTCATTATTGGATGGAGAATGTGAAGTGGTAGATAAAGGTTGTTGTTGTCCTAAGGAAGAACATTCATGGATGAAGGTGGATAGGCCAATAGGATATTATGGCTTTGAAATGGGGTTGATAGTGGATGTTGATGAAGGATAATTAGGATCCAAGGTATTGGTTTGATCTTCTATGTTTGCTTGGGAGGCAAGTGTCTCATCATGGGAAATAGAAGTTGGTGTATCATGGATAGGGCTAGATGGAGGAGAAGTTTCTTTTATTTGAAGGAAAGCTATGAAGCAGGGTGAGTGCTCAAGTAAGTCAAAAAGACTTTCATTAGATTGAGTATGTAGGTCTTGGGTATCTTTCTCATGAATGGTTGTGGGGGTATGAATAAGATCAAGTTGCTCATGGATAGGTTCTTCATCATGAATAATATCTTGATCATGGAAAAGATAGATGTTATGGATGGGTTGAATGAAAGTGATTTGATCTTGATTAGAATGAGGGCTTGATGTTTCCACATGTTTTAGCTTATGCTCTTGACATATCTCTTGACTTTCTTGAATGGAAGTAGAAGGCTCTTGGAGAGGCTTGACATGTTCTTGATGGTCAACCACATGAGGGCATGATGGAGGTTGACTTGGACTCACCAAATGTAGTTAGAGTAAAAATTAGGGCTAAATCATAAACATGAAGCATAAAACCCTAACAGAACAATGGAGCACAAAATGAACATAGAAATCAAAGAATAACTAGCAAACTAATATATATTCCAATGTCAAACTTGGTTTGTCTCCATTGCTCTTCTCAATCTTGCATAGGAATGCAAGATATCAAAGGATAAATGTTGATTGCTCACTATTTCAGTAGCATAACAATGAGATGAAGATGAATGAAGAGAGGATCTAGAGGAAATTTGATAGAATGAGGCTACTTGCAAATGGATCCCCCAAATGTCTTGGGAGGGGGTTGATTTATAGGAAATGAGTGATTTGAATGAAGGGCTATGATTGAAAGTTGATTTGAATGATGTGGATGGTTGAGATTGAATAGGGTTTCCCACTCCATGAGGAGTTGTAGTCATTTGACAAATGTGGGGTAGACCTAATTTAAAAAATGTTTTATTTAAATTAGCGGGACATGTGAAGTGTACTTAATGAAAATATAGTATGTGATGTGTTGGATTGTGGTGAAAGGTGAGGACGAATTCAAATATTTTATTTGAATTAGTTAGAAACTAGGAGAGGGAAATTAATTAAATAAATAGGATTTATTTAATTAATTGTCAAGTGGGATAAATTGGATTAGGATTGGGATTAGGACAAAATGTCATATGATGCCTCTAGTGATGTGTCGAGTAGGTGATGTTGCAAGACATGGACAATTTTAAATATCTACATTTTGCCCCTCTTTGAGATGATGCTGCAAATGTTATGACTAAGGGTAGTAACATAATTTGAAAGAAGATAAGGTATGGATAGAGGAAATGGATGATGATGTAAGGATAGGATGATGATGCCCCCTCGAGAGGATAGGTCAGAAGGTTGTGTGATCAATTCACGTTGGGTTCACCAAATGTGTTAGGGGAAAATTAGGGCTAAATCATAAACATCAAACATCAAACCCTAATAGCACAATGGAGTATAAAATGAACATAGAAATCAAGGCATAAACAACAAACTAATCTAGAATCCTATGTCAAACTTGGTTCGCCTACATTTCTCTTCTCAATCTTGCATAGGAATGCAAGATATCAAAGGATGAATGTTGATTGCTCACTATTTCATAAACATAACAATGAAATGAAGATGAATGAAGAGAGGATCTAGAGGAAATTTGATAGCATGAGGCTACTTGCAAATGGATCCCCCAAATGGTTTGGGAGAGGGTTGATTTATAGGAAATGAGTGATTTGAATGAAGGGCTATGATTGAAAGTTGATTTGAACAATGTGGACAGTTGAGATTGAATAGGTTTTCCCACTCCATGAGTTGTAGTCATGTGACAAGTGTAGGGTAGACCTAATTTAAATAATGTCTTATTTAAATTAGTGAGACATGAGAAGTGTATTTAATAAAAAATGTAGTATGTGACATGTGTTGGATTGTGGTTAAAGGTGAGGACAAATTCAAATATTTTATTTGAATTAGTTGGAAAATGGGAGAGGGAAATTAATTAAATAAATAGGATTTATTTAATTAATTTTCAAGTGGGATAAATTGGATTAGGAGTGGGATTAGGACAAAATGTCAAATGATGTCTCTAGTGATGTGTCGACTAGGTGATGTTGCAAGACATGGACAATTTTAAGTGTCTACACTATCAATATTTCAAAAAATCTAGTGATACATTCTAGGACCAAGCACATATCCATCAGATATCATTTTTTCAAAGAGAAGGTTGTAGATCAAGAAGTTATACTAGAGTATATGCCTACAAAGGATCAAGTTGCAGACATCTTCACCAAGGCACTTTCTAAGGATACTTTTGAGTATATTAGATAAAAGTTATGGGTTGTTGCCCCTCCTTCTAACTAGATTGATAGATGGTGCATCTGTCTATGGGAGCAATTCAAGATATATTTTTATCTATGGATTGATGGTGGCTACCTCTCAGGGGGACTAGGTAGGCAAGATGTTCTGAATAGTAACAAGATTTGATCAGTCAGTGGGTCCTGATAGGTGAGGAGCTTTAAAAGAAAAATAAAAAAGAATGTAGATGGGGGGAGCAAAAGGAAGATCAATTTAGAAGGAGACCATTTGCCCTTTGTCCTTGATGTCAAAGGGGGAGAGAATTACATATCAGGTCAAGTGTTGCCATCAATGCCAAAGGGGGAGATTATTGTACTTATGTTGTCAATGATGTCAACAGTGTGAGATTTAGGTGTGTTGTTAGTAGTGCTGGTATGAAGCATGCCAGAAGTAAAGTGGACAAGAGATTAATGTCAAAGGGAGTCTATGGCAATATGTTTAGAGATGAGAAGGGCAAGATAATGAATGTCATCAATATCTCTTGAAGTTGTTCATTGTTGTTGTATAAAGTTGAGAATGAAGTCTCTGATGTGGTAAATATTGTATTAATTATTTCCTGAGGGAATGCATTTCTTTAGTTCTGAAAGAAAGATTCAAATTGTCAAAGGTACTAAATTTTGTATAGAATAAGCTTGGGAGAATGTTCCACATTCCTCTACATTTGATGATATGGCCTTGCGGTTTGGAAGTTGATCAGAGACATGTGTGAAGATTGTATGTTCCAAATTTTAGAGCTTGAAGATTAACGCAGAAGATTCAAGAGCTCACAAAGTGAAGATAGTTGTTTAGAGTTGATGCATTCAGGATGTGTCTAGGAAATGCTCCACATTTCACTGCCTTTAAAGTTGAGGTCCTGTGGTTTGAAGGATAATTATTTATAGATGATAAGATGATAATATTCAAAATTTAGCTACTAAGATGTACCATAGAGGTTCTCTAGGGTTAGTAGAACAAGGACACATCTTGCTGCTGACTAAGGTTGTCTGGAGGAGAAAGTAGAAGCCACCGCATTTCACCGCAGTTTATCTTTTGGCTTTATTGTTTGGAAGACGAGTTCAAATATTTAGTTGGATGTTTTAATTTAGGTTTCGAGTGTTGAAGTGCACTGCAAGTTGGGTTTTCAATGCTCTATCTCAAGACTGTGTGTTCAGTATTTATGTGCGATACTAGGCTCAGCTTTTGTTTGTTTGCACCATAAATAAAAATATATATTTCAGTGGAAGGATTTATTAAGAAGGTTTGTATAAGTCTTATGTTTGTTGTGTAATGATCCACATAACGTTAATTGTTCTCTCTGGTACCAGTTTTGGTCTGGAGCTATTGGGTGGAAGGATGAGTGTTTAGTGGGCTAACTCCATGTGCTTTAATGATCTTACCAAATGATTTGAAGTGTGTGACTGCTTGGAAAGATGTGTTAACAAATAATTGGTCTTGGTTATCACTAGGCTTGAACCGCATTGATTTTCTACATCTTTTGGATGCTAACTTGGTGTGGCCTTACATATTTCATGAATACACATTTCATCTTGGCTAATTTAGGAGAAGGATTTTTGGACTTGTGAAAGGTATAAGTGAAAGATCTTGTTTGTTGAGGAAAGGATGATTGAGTATGAGTGTGTGAAGATGTGTGAGTAGATGTGAGAATGTTTGTGAAGGTATGTTGGAGGTAGCAGTGTTTGTTGAGTAGAGAAAGTGAAGTTTTGTGACAAAGTGAAGTGTGTGAATAATGCAGAGGGGCTTTGTTTAGTAAGATATGTTGAATCTAATAGACAGAGGTTATAGCCTCATTCTGTAAGTGTCATTGCATTATATATCAAGGAGTTGTAGATTCCTTTGGGTTGTAGCCCATAAATGATATTGTAATACTATTTTATCTTTATTTGTGAGGCTGTATTTGGACAGTAGATCCAAGAAGCTTACTCACCATGGTTTTTCCCTTCTTGGGTTTTCCACATAAATCTAGTGTTGTGGTTGTGTGCTTATGTGTTTTTCTTTAATTGCTTTAATTTGCTGACCTTTTGGTTAAAGAAGTTAGAAGTTTTGATTATTGATGTTAAACTGAAATAAGTTTAGAGAATACCAATTCACCCACCCTCTCAGTATATCCTTGTGTTCTAACACATTGCACTAATAACATCGCAAAGTATGAAGCATTGATTCATGGCCTCCTCTTAGCATAAAGAAGAAAGTCTAGATACTTCATGTGTTTGGAGATTCTTAACTAGTCAAATAAGTAAGAAATCAATAAACCTATAATTATAAGTGATTGTCCAACTACAAACACAGAGTCTAGAACTTGATCGAAGAATTTGATGCCTTCAATATTACCCATGCGCTGAGAAAATTCAATCATCAGGCTTATGCACTGGCTACCGCCGCTAGTACCTTAGAGCCTTTAACATTATCAGGATTGAAAAGATTCTCAATGGAGCTGGTATCTATCCCATCGATACTAGACAACATTACCAATTTTCAAGATTTTGATGGCAATTAGTATATCCTAGACTTCATCGCCAATCGAGATGTGATGCAGGGGCATCCAAAAGCATTCAAATCAATTGGGATAGTTAACATTAAGTTGTAGAGTGCCGGGGAGAGTGACCTTGGAGATTACCACATTTGCATGTCAGAGGCTATGGAGCTAGACTTAGCATCTAAACACAATCATCTACATCATATCCAAAATTTAGATCATTTGGATCAGTTTCCAAAAAGATATCGCTATTAGAAGATTACATGTTTTCACATAGCAAAGACGACAGTGTTCAGTGGAGTCTAATTGGCTTCCAAAGCAATTTCATGACTTATGGAGCTAAAAGGAACATCATTCAAGGAAGTTGAAGACCTAGTCAACCTTAATGGAGATGTGCATGAAGTTCTATGCACCAATGAAATAATACCTTCTATTTAAGTTTGACCTATCCGTGTCTACACATTTCATGAAGATAGTTTACTCTTGGCTAACTTGATAATGTTGTGAAGGCTTGCAGAGGATATAAATGAGAGATGAAGGATTGTTTCAAAATGATGATCAAGTATTCAAAGTAATGAAGCAAGAGGATGATTTCTTTGATCCGAAGAAGTATCAGAACTAGAGTAGAGAGCAGAACAATGAGAAGAAGAAGTTGTAGAGCAGAGAATTGAGAAGTAGAAGAAAGAAGTCATGGAAGAGTGTTATTGAATGAATCTTTTGTAACCCTGGGCTACACCTAACATCTATAAAGCCCAAGTGGCATATGTAATGTGTCTTGAGATCATAATACAAAGAGGAATGAGCTTTGAGGGCTGGGTTTTTCCCTTTTAAGGTTTTTCTAAGATATATTTTTTGTCATGTGCTTGTGAATGTCTCTTTCTTTCTATATACTTCCATTGAATCTCTAATTGATCATGTTTTTAGTAGTTTAAGGCTACAAGGTTGGATAGTCCCTCATCAAACCCTCCTACCTTGACTGCATCAAGTGGTATCAGAGTTGGTTTTGAATCTATTGGGATAATTGCGAATCTGTTGGGCTTGTTGTGAATCTATTGGGATGATTGTGAACTTGATTGGAAGATAGAAGGTGTTGCGACACCCTAGAAGTAACAAGTGTCACCACCCAAGAAGGTCAAGGCAAGAAATATTTGGGTAAGATTTTTAAATTAAATTGTCTATCTAATTTGTTTCAATGGGGAAGATTGGAAAAAGGATGAAGAAAGAAAATGAAAACCTAATATGCGAAAAGGATATTTTGGAAGAAGAATTGTACGAAATCAAAAGGTGAAATTCAGAGTTAATGGGAAGAATAAAAGAAGTAGGAGAAGACAAATATGATGCTCTTGAAGAAGAATTGGAAAATGTAAAAAGGAGGCATGAAGAATTAGAAGTAGAGCTGAAGTTGTTTGAGTATGTTGAAAAGAGTTTTGAAGAATTGGAAGAAGGATTCAAGTTGTTTGGGAAGGTGGAAAAGAGGAATAGAGATCTGGAGGAAATTTTGGAGGAGTTGAAAAAGGAAAATAGTCTACAGAAGAGTAAAATATCAGGATTGAAAGAACAAGTTAATTAGTTAGAGCAGTCACTTGTAGAATGCATAAAAGAGAATGAAAGTCTGAGATCTAAGCCTAAACTTTGTGATGTTTCGTGTGATACTAATGATTTGTGTGATGCTACAAAAGCTTCTTTATAAAATGAGATTGAAGAGGACAATGTACTAGAAACTACAATTGTTAGTGATGGTATTGGTTTCAAAATCATGCAAAGAATGGGATATTAAGGAAAATGATTGGGAAAGAGTCAGCAAGGAATTATAGAACCTATTGAACCAGTGATAAGATCAAGAAGTGAAGGCCTTGGATATGACAAAGGTAAGGATACTTTTACAAGTTCAAACAAGACAATTTAGGGAAGAAGAGGTATGTATTGTTCTCATTGTAATAGACATGGACATGAAAAAGAATTATGTTGGGATTTACATGCTTGTAAGTTCTGTGGATTAAGGAATCATTCTGAAAGGATGTGTTGGAATAAAGTGAGGAGGAGAAAGCCTATGATAGACTGTATGCAGATGAATTATGGATGGATTGATGGACCAAAATGGAAACATGTTACTTGTATGTTCAGAAGGTTGTATAGATGGAAGTATTCATGTGTTTAAGAGAAAAGAGGATATGGATCAGGATGCAGAGAGAGAAGACCTTAAGTGGAGAAAAACAAGAACGGTAATTCAAACCACAGAGGAAGAAATGACATGAGTCATAATTCTTATCACAATGAAGGATACGGAAGATATGAAAGAGAATTTGCTAGAAAGGAAACCTATTTTCAAGCTTGGAGGTGAAAAGAATCAAGCAATGAATGTCACTAAGAACCTGTTATCGGAGAGGCTAATGATGAGGAAATAATGAATAATGCAGAGGTAGTTTATGTAGAGGAAGATGAACCTTTTGAGTCATCACAATTAATAGAGAAGCTAGAAGAGGGTGAAGCATTGATCTGAAGGAGAGTTGTTTTATAGGACTAAGAAAATAGTGCAAGAGAAAGTTTGTGTGAACAAGTGTGAAGCATAACAGAAAAAGGAAATTCATATTACAAAGAAAGAAGGAATGACAAGATATTTTACCAGAGGAGAAAATTTGTGTACTTGAGTAAAGGAAACATGAATAAAGAAATAGAGAAAATTCTTGGAGTAGTATATGCAGAGCAGAAACTGGAAGATTTTGATGTGTGTGAAGGAATTGTATCTAGAACCAGAGATCAAAAAGTGTTGCAGAGAAGATTTAGGAATGTATTAACTATATCAAAGGAAGTCACATTGTTGTTTTGGAGGATGCAAGTATGTATTGATTAGCTCTTAATTGATTGAAGAAAACATTGATCTTAAGGCAGCTTGCGGAGAAGACTTGCTCAGACCGCCGATCATTGAGGCAGTACAAGGCTTACATGTCGACCACTGAACCTAGACAACTAGAGCATGAAGAACTTGAGGTAGCTTGCAAAGAAGACTTTCTTAGACCGACGATCATTGAGGTAGTGCAAGGCTTGCAAGTAGACCGCCAAACTTATAAGAACTTGAGGCAGTTTTGCAAGGTGGACTTGAACAGACTGCCAACCTTGACGCAATTGCAAGTACCTGTGAACAAACTACTGAATCTATTCAAAGAAACAACATTAATTTTGACATAATATAGGCCAAAGTGAAGAGGCTCACTTTTCAATTAATCCTAAGAATCTGATGCAAGAGAATCTAAAAGCATTCAAATCAATTGAGATAGTTAATATTAAGTTACAAAGTGTCAGGGAGAGTGACCTTGGAGATTACCAAATTTTACCACATTTGCATATCAGAGGTTGTGGATCTAGACTTAGAATCTATACATCAACATCTACATCATATCCAAAATTCAAATCATTTGGATCAATTTACAAAAAAATATTGCTATCAGAAGATTACTTGTTTTCACAGAGTAGAGCCGACAATGTTCAATGGAGTCTAATTGGCTTGCGGAGAAATTCCATGACTTATAGAGCTAAAAGGAACATCATTCAAGGAAGTTGAAGACCTAGCCAACCTCCATGGAGATCGGCATGAAGTTCTATGCACCAGCAAAGCAATACCTTATGTTTAGGTCCAACCTATCTGTGTCTACATGTTTCATGAAGATAGTTAACTCTTGCTGACTTGATAATGTTGTGAAGGCTTGTGAAGGATATAAATGAGAGATGAAGGATTGTTTCAAAACAATGATCAAGTATTCAAAGTTATGAAGTAAGAGAATGAGTTGTTTTGATCCAAAGAAGTAGCAAAACTGAAGCAGAGAGCAGAGCAACGAGCAAAAGAAGTTGTAGAGCAGAGAATTGAGAAGTAGAAGAAAGAAATCATGGAAGAGTGTTACTATATGAATCTTTTGTAATCATGGGCTACAACCTAGCATCTGTAAATCCTGAGTGGCATATGTAATGTGTTTTGAGATCATAATACAAAGAGGAATGAGCTTTGAAAGCTGGGTTTTTCCCTTTTAGGGTTTTCCCAGGATATATCTTGTGTCGTGTGCTTGTGAATGTCTCTTTATTTCTATATACTTCCATTGCATCTTTGATTGATCATGTTGTTAGTAGTTTAAGGTTGCAAGGTTTGATAGTCCCTCATCGGACCCTTCTACCTTGACTGCATCAAGATGTCTTCAAAGCTCAGGTAATTGATGAGTAGTACTATGAGAATCTAGAATGGGATAAAGAGTCCATTATTGATTTTCAAGACAACAAGATTCCCAAAGGAATGATTTAACTGGAAAGGTTATTCAATCTGGATAACATAGTCAATTAGAAGGATCTCTCTAAAACTAATGGAGGTGAGTATGAGCCTGTCAACTTAAGTGAAGGTCAAAAACTTAGAAAAGTCTTGATCAGGAAAGTTTGTACTCAAGTAGAATAAGAAAGAATAACTCAACCCTTACATGTGATCACTTGGACATATGATGAGCTAAAAAGTATAATACATCTATCATTACACACACAATTCCACTAAAGATAGATGTGAAGCCTTTTAGGCAAAAGAAAAGGCCAGTAAATGCCTTACTAGAACTGTTGATTTTTGAAGAAGTTAAGAAATTGTTGGTGGATCGTATCATTTTTCTTGTTAGACACTCAACATGGGTAGCCAATATGGTACCAGTTCAGAAGAAAAATAGAGACATTCAGTTGTGCGTAGACTTCTGAAACCTAAACAAAGCATCAAAAAAGGATAATTATCCTCTACCCTCCTTAGATGAAGTACTTCAAATGGTCAATGGAGCTCAAATGATGTCCTTCTTGGATGGATTTTTGGGATACAACTAGGTCATGTGAAATCTTCGCATACAAAAGAATGTTGTTTGGCCTGATTGATGCTAGTTCAACCTTCCAGCGCACCATGGACATAACTTTCAGAGGCCTAATTGGCCAATGCATTATCATCTACATGGATGACTTGACTATGTTTTCCAAAGCCAAAGGAGATCACCTTGCATATTTGAGAAAAGTCTTACAGAGATGTGAACAGTATGGCATCTCGCTTAACCCAAAGAAATGCATCTTTGGTGTCACCACAGGTAAACTGTCCATTGATCCAGATTGAGTCAGTTCCATCATGAAGTTCCAATTTCCAGGGAGTAAGAAAGAGTTAAAGTCATATTTTTGAAAAATAAATTTCGTAAGGAAGTTTATAACTAGTTTTGCTGAAATAGTAAGACCACTTAATGCAATGTTGAAAAAGGACACCAAAATAGAATGGACACCTAAAGCCAAAGCTGCATTTGAGGACATCAAGAAGGCCATTACCAATGCTTCTATCCTGAATAGTCCTGATTACACAAGATCGTTCTACATATACTCATTTGCTTCTAATCACACATGCACTGTTGTCTTAACACAAAGAAATGATGCAAAGGAAGAGAAGCCTATCACTTTCATGAGTAGTCCATTCAGGGATACTAAGATGAAATACCTAGACATTGAATGATAGACCCTAGCCTTAGTCAGAGTAGTTAAGAAATTTTGACATTATATCTTGAGAAGTCAAGTGAACATAGTTATACCTGATTCAACAGTCAAGATGTTATTGAAGCAGAATGAACCCAGGGAGAGATGAGCCAAATGGATCACTGTATTATAAGAATATGATTTGGACATTAACCCAATGAAATTGGTTAGAGGATAGACCTTGATGTAGATGATCAATGAAATAGACCCTAGATTGATTAGTCAATAGTACGTAGTCAATTCAGATGAACAAGACGATTGGTACGCAAACATCTCACATATCCTGATCACATGCAAATGTCCATCACATTTGAGGGCATCCCAGAGAAGAGCCTTGGATATTAAAGCCTAAGGATACATGATTAAAGGAGGAGTCCTCTTCAAGAAGAAGGATGAAGGCATGTATCTGAGATGCCTTAATCGACAAGAAGCAAGCAACGTCTTGCATGAGTTGCATGACAAGTTTGGAATCACCCATGGGTTACATCTAGCCACTATGCATTAGATTCTTAGAGCTGGTTATTACTGGCCAACTATATTTAAAGATACTACTGAGCATATCAAACATGTCATGCATGTCAAGTAGCCTCAAATAGAGAAAGGCACATAGCCCAGTCATTATAACTAGTAATGGAGATTCATCCATTCCCACAGTGGAGAATGGACTTCATCGGTATGATTAATCCTTTTTCATTAGCTAGACACAAATATGTTTTAACTATTACTAAATACTGTACTAGGTGGACCGAAGCTATGTGCAACAAACTATGTACAACGGATGTAGTGATCAAGTTCCTAGAAGATAACATCATCACCAGATTCGGCATTCCATGTGTTGGTATGTGACAATGGCCCTACTTTTACTTCTTTAAATTTTTCTAAAGTTCTGGGCATGTGAATATGGCATTACTTTGAAATTCTCATCTAACTATTATCCCCAAGGTAATGAACTTGTTGAATCCACTAACAGAAACCTATGGGACATCATTAAGAAACTAGTGGAAAAGAATCCTAGGGAGTGGAATACCTTAATAAAATATGCTTCATGGGTTGACATAACCTTAGTAAAGTCATCTTTAGGTAACTCCCCATACTATCTAGTTTACAAAGTAGACCCTATCCTCCCTATAAACTTGAAAATTCCCACCTTACAATTCGCTCAAGAATACCTAGGTCTAGAGGATAAATTGGAAGTCAGATTATTACATCTCCTGCACCTAGAAGAAAAGAGAAATCAGGCCATAGACCATTTCTCCAAACATTAGGATATAGTCAAGGGTTGGTTTGACAAAAGAGCTATGATTAAAACCTTTTGGATATTTGACCTTGTTTTATCCTAGGATAAAGCTCATGAAAGAAAAGGAGACCACAGAAAATTTGATAAACTTTGGATTGGTCCCATCCAAATTGCCAAGATATTAGGTGATAGCACCTATAGGTTGAAGACCTTAACTAGAGAGGATGTTCCATTGCTTATCAATGAATAATTCCTAAAACACTACTGCCAAGCCTAATCTTTTGAGAAGGAAGATGAAAAATTGTACATATGTAAATATTTCTATACAGTTACTTTGCTCATCTCTTTGTTTTGTTTTCCTTTTGTTCATTGTTGAGTCTTTATTTTGATTGTGTGCATTAAGGAGCAGGCTACAACCTTAGAAAACAATGGAATTCCTAGAATTTAGGAAAGAATACCAAATTCCTACATAAGTTGTGACTTCTATAGGTATGATTAGTCTGGTTTGTTCAATAAAATCATATTCACCAATAGCAGCACAGATTATCCAAAGGATCAAACTAATGAACACACTTGAGTTCCTTGGATCAGTCAAAAATAGTTGTGTGTATAGAAAAATTTGGATAAATGAAATGATAAAACAATTAAATGCATTACCTAATCCAAATCCTTCAATACCTCAGATAGATAGATGCAAGATTGATTGTTTGATTGATTTGATATGTTGGTTGCTCAATTCAACAGCATAATATTAGGATGGAGATTGATAGATGGAAGATAATGGATGAATGATGCAAAGGCTCTAAAGATACTTCGATAGCATAAGGATACTCCAACTTAATGCATGCAAATGGCTTATGAGGGGGTTGATTTATAGGAAAGGCTTAGTTCAAATGGATGGTTGAGATTAAAAGGCTAAATGATTGATGTGGACAACTAGGATTGATTAGTTATTCCCACTCTTTAAGAAAGTTGTAGTCATGTGACAAGTGTCAAATAGTCTTCCACCTTACATGGAGACAAATGTGGAGATAGAGACAAATATGGAATTTTCCATTTTTGGAAAGGAATGGTGTGGAATACATTAATTAAATAAATATTTAATTTATTTAGATGAGGGAAAAGTGGAAATTAATTAAATAAATATAATTTAATTAATTAATTGACTATGGAAGGATAAATGGGATTAGGATGGGAAATTAATTAAATAAATATAATTTATTTAATTAATTAGCTAATGGATAAGTTGAACTAGGAGTGAGATAGGACAAAATGCTACATGATGTCTCTAATAGGGTTTTTGACTAGGTATTGCAGGACATGGACATTTTTGGGATAAATTTGGGTGTCTACAAGCTATGTTTGCATTAAGTGAAAAATATAAAGGTTTTCCTTTACTACCACTGTAATTCTCAACCTAACAGCAGGTGTCATAACCTTGCAAATAAGCTGACAATACATATCATACGAGAATTCAAAATGAAACATTGAAAATCAATAAAGAGATATAGTCTCTAGGTCATCCAAGTAACTCTATCAGAGCTATAGACACCTGACTAGAAGTAGAGAAATATTTGGGAGAATTATAGAGATAACCTTATCAGGGCTATGGATGCTTGACTGGAAGCAAGGCTCTATCTAGGTTTGTCTTAAAAGGTTAAATCAAACTATGTAGCTTAATGCAAACGACTTCTATTCTTAGATAATCCAAAAGGAAAATAAATGAATCAAACTCACACACTAGCATTCCTTATAAGACCTAGTTACATTGGTGAATATAATTCCATTTAGTCAAGCTAGAATGATCAAGTCTAGTGGAAGTTAGAAATTTATGTCTAAATTTACCTTTCTTCACTAAATTTATTGAAATTTAGTGGTTTTCTTTGGTTGCAAGTTGTTGTGTAGTCTCACACCACACCCCATTTTGCCCTAGCAAAATGAGGGCCCAATGTTTTGCCTTGTTTGTTGGTAGATTGTCCACCTGGGTAGTAATGGTAAAATATCCTATCACTTCTAGGCCAAGTTCAAGTAAAAATTCAAGTTGCAAGAAAATCCCTTGTGAAGGCCATGGATGGATAGAAGGTAGAATTCTAGGCAGGTTTGCCTTTTGAACCAGGTGAAAATTTGCTAGAATAAGCAAGTTACGTCACTTGGAAGCTCTAGTCAACTAGACATTTCTAGTCAACTAGACATGGACATTGGCAATCCAAATGTCATGTCCAATATCCATATCAGGTTCCAAATATATGGAAATAACATATAGACCCAAAGATAAAATTAAATATAACTCAATTGTTATCCATATGGACCGGACATTAGCACATCCAAAACGTAAATATCCATGTTGATATCTTGTATAAACCGTAAATATCCATGTTGATATCTTGTATAAACCATCAAACTTTCTTTAGCAATTCATGAGCCCATCCACTAGACATGACATTTAAAATGGACATGATCAAATCATACAAATGTTATGTCTAGTCCAAAGGTCTAATACAAACCATTGATTTTGATATGAATGTGTTTCCTATTGGTTGTGCACCATTGCAAGCTCAGTTTCTTGAGAGTAAGTCTACTGCACATTGTTGTTAAATGTCTCCACCTGTCAAATGGACCCATATTCATGATTAACAAAAGCAAGTCATGCGTATGTTCACTTAATCAGTAGCACATCTAGACAAAGAAGAGTCGTCAGGGCCAAGTTAGTTCTACGACGATGTGATAAATTGCCACACGTCCATATCCTGTCCAAAACATTATAAACCAAGAACCCAGCCTATTGACTTTTCAACAAGACATGCTAACCAGATATTGCACTAGACATTTTGAATAGGATACCTATATCCAGATGTCCATCTAATACTTCAACTTTAATTTCCCATGTCACGAGTTTCTTTTGGCCTTTGGGATTTAAATTTAAAATATAAGCTCTCACCAGCTGCCATTTTACCCATGTCTAAGCAGTAATTACCCATCTGACTCCAGTAAGTATTCAATACACCTCATACTTAGCAATTTTCATAAAACATTAAGGCTAACTCTAGTGCATTTCTAAATAACACGAAAGCATTTCAAAGAGAAGTCTAAAGAACATGGTTGCAGAAGGTTACCAGAGGAAGAAAATTTGTAGAGGATAAGGTGAATTCAACAATTAATTGAACGGGAAGCGTAACGGTGAATGGACATCTTCTGTATAACATACTCAAGGTCATATCCCATTCATCATGTATGTATATGACAAAACCCCTCTTTTTGATAGTTACAGTAATTCTATATTTATCAAAACATTAATCTTATTTACCAAAGGTAAACTTAGGATCTCATCATGCTATAAAATGATTTGAAATTACTCTACAAAACTAAGATTAATTTCTTTGCCCTAATTTCCAAATGTTGGGATTAATTTTATATATTTGTATCATGTAGAGTACAATACAAAAAAGACAAAACAAACATGATGATGAATTCACCCTACCAATGTTTTACACTCCTAATGAAGTATGCGTTAACTATGGGCATGCCCTAAACACCCATTGCGAAGAAATAGATTTAGAAGCTTTCAGGGCCAAAATTCAGGCATGGGAGGATCACCCAGTACTCAACAACATTATCTCTAGTGGGATGTATCATGTGGTCAGCTTCCCATATGCCACAGATGCTCTAGAGTTGGTAATTGAGTGCACCTAGAAGTACAATCCCCTCAGTAGGAAGGTGGAGTAGCAAGGGTGACTCTATGTAGACTTCTCACCTAAGGGGATCATAGAAACCTTTAGGTTGCCACGAAGCCATGAAGTCTACAAGCCAAACCTGAATGCTTTATTGACGAAGTATAACTCCAATGTAGTAGGATGCAGAAAGATTATGCAAACTTCATGGTTGGACCTGGAAATGAAGCCAAGGTAGTCTCCAAGATGCCACAAAATTTATATAGGTATGACTTCAACCTAGAAGTCTAATATATGATAGCCCTATTAAGCTAAATGCAAGGCAAAAAAAGGTCAAGGGATTTCAACCTATGGATGTATGGCCTCATCCACTTTGTAAAAGAAGGATGTGGTGTGATGCACTAGATACAGTTGATTAGTGACCACCTACATGTAGGGATGAATGCATAGAGGAAGAAGAAATAGAGTTTCTTTATGACTTCCTATGTGGTATATTCATGTGTGTACCAAGCCCAATTTGAAGGCCTATACACAGTTAGGAGGCTTGGTAGCAAGAAAGGAGAGCAATTGGTGTGGGAGTATTACCTAGAGCATGAGAATAAGTAGTCATTTATCCATTATAAAGGAATGAGTGACTACTTTATAATGTGGCTAGTCTAGTTAATGGAGGAGACCGAGCTAAAAGAATTTCAAAAGAGGCTCAGGCAGTCATCACAACACATGGGTCCTGGTTTATCTAGTTCCTAACATTTTCATATATTAGAATAGAAGGATTCAAGGGCAACCCCTTCATGTTGCCTTAGTATCCAACCGATAAGGTTCTACTACTGGAAATCACCAAATAGATAATCCCCTCGTACGAGGCATATGTTCATAAGTAGGGTCGAGGGACTGTGACATTCCCACTAGAAATTAGTTGGTACATGTGTGTGGAGTTTAAGCACTCTAAGTTTTTAGAAGCCGAGATGTAAATGTTGAACTTGCAGCCCCTCACAAGAATCTTTGATTCTTATGATAGGATGCAAGGTTTGTCAGCAAGAAACTGCAACATGTTCCCCATTTGGAGGACTACTGGGCAGACTACATTAATGAAGAAGATATCATGAAAAGGGGATACCAAAGGTTGACCCTCAACTAGATCTGGACCCTGGGATGTCTAGGAGTCCCTCCCCAAGTAAAGTCTGATGATGACAAGGATCTTAACCTAGACTATGATCAAAAATAGATATACAAGGAGACCTTGTCTCTCCCAGACTGGACTCAACTAGATGAGATGACCAATGATACTATTACAATGAAGGTCATGGCCACCACCCAGAAGTGAGTTGATGAAAAGGTCAATGAGTTGAAGGCCAAGGGTGTAGCCCTAACATATGATAAGAAAAGAAAGAGAGAGGACAGAGGAGACGCAGATTATGATGATTTCCTCATTGTTAAGAAGATAATCATGGAGGCCAAATTGGCAGAGATAGGAATGTCAAAATTTGGTGAGACTTTAACTATAGAGGATGTTATTTTTTCCACTGTCATCTCCTCCTAGAGAATGACCAGTAAAGGTGATTGTCATCTCAGCCCGAACACTTGAAGAGTATCATCCTACAGATATATTGTAGGGAGTGAAGATTCCCAAGAAGAAGAGGGGGGATCCAACGATCCCTATGAGACAAAACCAGTGGATACATAGGTAGACGTATATGATCTAATGAAAATAAAGGTTATGTTTGCATCTGATCAGCCTCAGAGAGAAGTTCCATTGCCATAGCTTTCCCTTTAGGCACATTTGGCATGATAGAAGAGGCATATCAGGCTCACACTAGAGGGCAAGTAATGGAACTCCAACAGGGTCAATCAGCTCCATAGATCATCAAGGTAAAGCAAGAGCTAGTTGAGAAAGCAAGAGTGCATGAACAAGCCCAAGCTGAGTAGCTGCAATTGCCATTAAGTCAGATAGTAGATTTCACTGATGATGAGGTCACACAAGTAGTGACCAATAATCTAGTGGCCACTTTACTTGCATATTCAATGCCACCACCTCCCAAACCCCAACAAGCAGATCCTGAAGTAGAAGTAGTAGAAAATTTAGATGTTGTGGAAGACCTAGAAATAGAAGATATACCATATACTAAAAGGTTTTGATCCCCACAGGTGCCAGCAGACCAACCAAATGTACTGAGTGCATGGATTTTAGCATAAGAAGAGGTGGAGATATCCCAACAAGAAGTGACAGATAGATCAGCTAAAGATGTCACCCTTCTAGAGGATCAAGGAAAAGTTCCTCATGACGCACCTAGACAAGTAGAAAAAGATCAAGAAGAGCAAGTACAACAGTCACTATTACTTGAAGAATAAGGTCCACAAGACCAATAAGAGAAAGAAATGCACTAGGAGGTGGAACATCTTGAGCAAGAATCTATGGAGTTTGATACAGGGGCCCTTCAACAAGAGACCCTACAATAGGATACCCCTCAACATGAATTCCCTCAGCAGGAGACCCTACAGCAGGATGCTCCTCAGTATGAATTGCCTCAACAAGAAATTTCCCAGGAGGAAATGCCACCACAGGGAGAAGATCCTAATAAGGCTGCAGAGTTAGAAATGAAGGATGCTCACATTGAGCAACCTAATTAAGAAGGGCCTACCTCAAATGTACCAAAGTGGCTAGCTTTGGAGGTAATTGAACCTCCTATTAATGTTGTCCCTTTTGACTTTAAATCTTTATTTTTAGTAGAAGGAATAAAGCCCAAGCGAAAGGCAAGGGTAGTGTCTACCATCAAGAGGGACACAATAGGTCATAGGATGGCTTATTTGGTTGTGCCCACAGTAGATAAAGTAAAGGGTGAAATCATAGCCAATGAATATCATATTAACACCCTAGACCTAGGACATGCCACTGTTGAGCAAGAGATTGATGAGCTCATAAGCAGTGCGGAAACTATAGTACTAACTAGAATCCACAAGGATAAGCTAAAGAAGAGGGAGTTGAAGGACACATTACCTAGCTCCAAGGTTTTATAAAGGGATTGTTAGCCCCAAGGGTACAATTAACAGAGGTCGCAACCAATTTGATGTTGGTGACGCAAGAGGAGATAAGTGACCTGGATGTGAAGAAGTATCAGGCACAAGTGATGCAAGGTTAGTTTCAGAAGTTTCTAAAGGACAGAGAGGAAGTGATCCAAACTTCACTGTTAATCTAGAATGACCTGACATTTGTCAAGGGTAAAGCAGATACATTGAAGAAAGAATGCACGACAAGACTGGATCAAAATGCTCAAGATCTTGGTAAGTTGAAGTCATCTGCAAGTTAGATGACAAGGTGCTATTGAACCACAACATAATGATGGTCCAAACAATGCTAAAAATATTTGGATGGATAAAGGACCTAAAATTTGAAGCAGACATCTTGAAAGGATGTAGACATAAGGCAGGGGATATAAGCACTATGACATAGGACCTCTTGATAGATGAGGTAGAGATTTTGAAAGAACTTCTAAGGACCTTGGTGGACGAGAAGGAGACGTATGAAGAACAAGACTCTGTAGGAGTGTTCAAGTCTCGGTATGAGATTGTCTTAAAGGATCCTAGTGGCAATTTTTTAAAAAAAACTATAGATGAAGTTATGGACTTATCTATGAAGGTAAAGGCATACAAAGAAAAGCTAGATAGTCAGATAAACAAGAGGATATCAATAGATGGTCAACTTCAAATGCAGGAATATGCTAGGACCAAGGCACAACAATTTGATAAGGTTGATATAGAGAAGACTATCACAGCATATGATCAGTATAAATTCCTAGATTCTAGAGGAGGAATAGTTAAAGAAGAGATAGCCTCAGACTCAAAGTAGTCTATCACCTAGGGAATCAATTTTTTGCAATCATGGGATACTAGTACGAAGATTACTCATCGAGATAAGTACCCGCATGATGGGTGACATGCATGCAGTGAAAAACATAGTAAGAATATTCTAGAGGATGCACATTGAAGATGCTAAGGAATCTATCAGGTGCCAGCTGTCATCCATTCTTTGATTGCCAACTGGAAATCATGTGCTTCATTTTGTGACCATATATATTGTTGAGGAAAATCCTAACCTTTGATCTTGTAACTGATTTTGAATCTTTGTTCTATAAAAGGATCTAGATCATTTGTAAATAGGGAGATTGAATTGATGAACTTTTCCTAAGAACTAAGTTTTTTATCTTTGCAACTTTGTGGCTTACCTCATGGTTCTTCCTCAAGTTACTGAAACATTTGTATATCTCTTGAACATATAATGCAATTGAAATACACATATTATAGTTGAATCATAAATCTTGAGTAATCTTTCATTGATTTCTAGTATGGAATGTTGAATTGATGCACCCCTTTGGAGTGCAATCAACCAGTTGCTTACTGTTATCAATTTGCTTTAAATATTAGCATCTATTATGCATAGCTGTGGAAATCCTAGTGAAGTATAACTAGATTTGCTTCATTTCCTAAAAGTGTCTAGATATACATGTGGATCACTGATAAATTTAGATTTCTTAGAACTCTTTCTTCTCAACCTTATCTTTTGTCTTTTAGTTTTACCAATTGTGGTAAATAATTGTAAATAATGATAAATTTAGAGCAAATAATAATAAATATTGATGAATTACATGATTTAAGGAAGATCTTTAGATGAATTCAAGGTTTATGCATAAAGATTAGTTAACCAAATATTTTAGAAGAATTGATCAAAGTTAGAAACATTTCAGAAAAACTGATCAAAGTTATGTCTAAATTCATGATGATTTGCTTGGACCGAGAATAATTACTTAAGAGTTTGACATAAGTTGTTAAGGATGCATGTAGATTATGCTAAATATGTAGAATACTTGTGAAGTTTGATAAGATATAGAAGCAGACAACTCAAAGCCCATAAGTCACCAAAATGGAAACAACAGAGTACAATAAACCCTGAGTGAAAACTAAGTGGTAAAGACTTAACAAATGGAGACTTGGGACTTCAAATCTTTAGAGATCTTGAAGCCTTTCAAGATGGATAAAAGTTTATTGTGTGAACTTTTATTCATGTTAAAGTGACTAAAAACTACATCACCAATTAGGTCAGATGATGTTACATTAGCTGATATGTCTAAAGTTGAAGTCAAGACAAGACCTTCATTCCCAGACAACATCTGCAATTGGCAAGTTTTCAATGATGACAATTATTTGATAAAGTTTCTACAATGCATAGAAGAGTTTGACAATCAAGAAATTCATTTCCAGAACTTTGTTCAAGTAGTAGATGGAAAAGAAACATTGTTTGGAAATGAAATCATTCAACTCAAGACAAATAAGATTCTCAAGGGTTTGGCTGCTTTAGAAAGAATTTCTAACAACAATGAAAGAAAAATTGCAAAGTCTGGCCTAGTTCATGATTAGGATCTTGAAGAAATTAATCTAGGAATAGAAATTGCTCCAAAAAAGGTCTATATTGGAAGGAAATTGAATATGAAGGTGAGAGCAATGCTGGTAGCTCTACTTAGGAAATATAGACATGTCTTTGTTTGGTCCTATGATGATTTAAAATCCTATAGAGAGGATTGTTCCAACATGAAATCCCTCTAAAACCAGAAGCTAAGCCTTTCAAACAGAAACAAAGGCCGATAAATCTAACCCTAGCACCCAAGATGCAACAAGAATTTATGAAGAACAATCACAAGTCATCTAGAAGAACTCACACCCACATATAAAATTAGTGTCTATCAGAAGGATTTCTTGTAGCACAATCTAAGAGAAAGATAATATTTTGGAAGATGGTGCAAGGTACCACAAGTAGTCATAAGAGAAGTTATGTTTGTATGTGCTATCGCATGTGAGGATCTAGTAGCAGTGCCTATAATAAAAACATGTATGTATCTAAACAATGTAAAGGATGAAACTATTGGTTCATAGTGTGTGGCAATAGAAGAATATATAAGGTGACTATCCACATGGAGACATCATACTTGGTGTATTATGTGGTATGTTGACATCATGCATGGTCAGATTATTGTTGCATGACTCTTGGTATTCCACAAGTTGATTGAACAATTAAATAGTTGGTTTTCCATGTGCATGTCTATATGTATCACTTTGTGTAAATGCACCAAGGTTAGAAAGTTAGGCATTTATAGCATTGGAGTGAACATTGTTGGTGTGTAATTGGAGTGATTACAGAAGATGTATGTTGTATATTGAGACTATGTTGTAAGAAGTCCAAAGACCTTGTATTGAATCTATTTTTATTTCTAATTAATATAACTATGAACATCTTTTAGTGGTGAGTTTTCTGTCAAAAGGGTTTCCTACATAAATCTTTGAGTCTTATGTGATCTTGTGGATGCATACTATTTCATTTACTTCTATATATTGTTAGATAGATTTTGCAAGTGTTGTTCACTATTTTATGAAAACATAATCTTGGGTTTCATTCATCCTAATCTATTGGTCAATTGCAATAGAGGATAAAATTTGTAACAATGTATGGATCTAAAAAATGAAAAAAATGAGTTTAGAATGTCCAAATCAAACAAAACAAAAGTCAATTCTTACTTTTTCAACTACCTTCAAAGTGATGGTGATCTCTAAACTGGCTCAAGAAGCTCCATTTGAACATTGGCCTCTAGCACTCTAATGGATGTAGCTTGAGATTTGCATCCAAACCTCCTCCAAATAAGATCCATAAAAAGAATGAAACTAACAATAAGAAGCTCACAATGGGAAGGAGTTTAAATAGATCTATCTCTAATACTGTGTAGGAATAAAGAAATATTCTGCAAATCCAAGAACTATCAAACTAACTAAACTTTCACAAGCAAATCTAAACAAAGAAAATGAAGAGACACAGAGAGATAGTTGGTGTTGTAAAGTTTAAAGAAGGTTGTGCTTATATCGAGAAAGGCAATGCATGAATGGTGGAAACTACCTAAAGGCATACATCCATGATAGATGGATCTAAATAAAGATATATATACATAATAAGGTGTGATGACTAGATAAACTAGCATAATAGGAGTGTAACTCAACTAAGACAAGATAGGTGTTAATCAGATGCATAAGACATGGTACATGACTGATTGACACAACTAAGTGAGGTTATTCTAAATAGGTGCTTATAATGCAATTGTCGAAATAAGGGTAGACAACTGAGAGGGGTGTGAATTAGTTTTCTCAAAACTTTAACACTTGCAGTAATTTATCTTCTTTATCACTTATCAACAAATTAATCAACAACACATGAGAAGAAACACACATAACACTAGGATTTTTACGTGGAAACTCGGTTAAGGGAAAAACCATGGTGGGGTTTAACCCACAAGAAATTATACTTTGTTAAAAGTATTACAAATGGGGAAGGCACATGCCTTCAGGGCACACTTCCCAGATCTCACTGCTCCAAGAGGCTCACTGCCTACAGAAATGATTACAAGAATATTACAAAATGTTTGAACTGATGAATAGCATCTACCAATGCAGAAATTTAGTTCTGGTTAAGCACAGAATACTAATCTTACACATTTCATCCTTATTATGCCCTGTTTCACTCTTCGGCCATAATCTGAGCTTAGATCTTCACCTTCGCACTTCTTCCTACCTTTTTTGTACTTACTCCATCATCACATAAACACACACTCCAAGACACTCGAAGCCATTGGCTATATATATCTGCATCAAGAAATTCAATCAACTGTAGTCAGCTTCAAGAGAACTTAGAACATTTGTTAAGAACTCTGCTCTGTCGGCTGAATCCATGCACAATCGACAACGCGGACCAAAAACTTGTGTTCTCAAATCATCAATCATGTCAGCCAATTCTACTGATTATCACCAACTTTTCTTCATCCGGACCAAGATCAAATACTAGGTCAGCCTGTTTTACTTCTGACTGTACTGACTAATTGGAACCCGATACTCAGATGCTTATAACTTTTGAATCCTTCATCACAGGAGGCTAAATTCCTGGATTTAGATAGTCCTAACAATCCTTATTACTCCCTTAGATTTGTAGCACACTGTGATTTACCACCGGAGAGATCCAGACCAAGATACCAGACCTTGTCCCATGCTCTATTTCTAACTACCTGGACTTAGACAAATCTTCACTCTGACTTCCGGTATGAACAAAATATGTAATGTGGATGTGTAAGATAGACTTAGTTGCCATCAATGACAACACATGTCATGAATAGTAGTGTCTCTTGCCAACAATCTCCCCCTTTGGCATTGATGGAAACACTTAGTGAAAAATGACTAAGTGTCAGAATAACTCCCCCTTACTTTGTACACTTATGCTTTTCATTGTTCTCCAGTGCTTCCCCTTTACTAGATTCCTCATTTTTCACTGCTTTTCCTCTCCCCCATTGACATCAATGGCAAAGGCTGGACTTTTTGAATGTAACAATTCTAGAATCTCAATTCCTCCACAATGGAGTGTATATGCAATACAACTTTATAGCCAGGAGTGAATATTACCTTGTGGTCCAGTAGTTCCAATATTTGTAATTGACCATCAAACTCGACAAAATCCGCATACCAAAATTCACCAAAAATTTTATGTACATGGGCATATCTACAAACAACCCTATGACTTATTTACATAAGTTTAAACACCTCACCAAAGACATTCTTCAACAGTGCCAACTCATTGTTCCAACTCTTCTTCATGCTATTCAAAACTGAGATGTTACCACTGAATAAGAATGCTTGAGACTTTTCTTTTCGTAAGTCAGTAGGATCACTTGACTTAGCAGCAGCTTGGGCTTCGGTCAAAGCATTGAACATTGCTTCTAATTTGGGGGAAATTAGTCCCCAGATCTCACTCATTCTTGCCTCAATGCTCTCCTTCTCTTTTGTCAATTTCTTTATTTCTCCAATCAAGATAATTGCCTAACACTCCTTGCTTGCCACAGATACTGTCACAGGATCAAAAGATTTGGATACACTTGATAGTTTTTACTTAGACTCCTTTATTTTATCTTCAATATCCTTTATAACTTTAGGACAAGATAAGCATAATTTATATACATTTCCTCCTTCTGTAAGAGCATTTTGAATACTCTTTACACTAGTATCTAGCACAATTCTATGTACTCCAATCATCCCTTTTAGAGCATCAAATCTTTTATCATTGAATTCATTTTGAACCTTGACCTCTGCAGACTTCTCTAGAGATTCAAAATGAGAACTTACCGAGTTTATTATACTTTTCAATTAGCTGAAGGGAGATTCTAAATAATCCTTCTAAAAGGTGGGCATGATCTTCTCCAAGATTCCTGATGCTAGACCAAGTAGCTCACTGTCTTCTATGTGAGACTTCAAAATATCTTCTCTAGCCTTAGCTTGTGCGAGAGAGGCCCACTTTATCTTCTGAACTGGTGAAAGACTATCCAAATTGATTGGACCTTTCAACTCTTCTGTAACTAATTTATCATTTTCTAAAATTTCTTTCACTGCTTCTACAGTGTCTCTTGCTTAAGATGCTAATGTATCTACTTGATCCTTACTGATACTATCAACCGGATTGTCCTTCTTGGGCTCTTCCTCAACCTTTGTAATCTCTTCTTCCTTTTCATTTTTGTCCTTGGCCTTTTCTACTTTTTGGTCCGTAGCTTATTCTGTTTCATGCTCTTATTTTTCAATGAATCATCTTCATTTGTTTCAACATTCATCTCTATATCTTCTTTGCTAGATTGATCCAAAGGAGTTTGAATACCTCCTACACCATCAATTTTATCTGTCATGTTTTTATCTTTTTTGTTTATTGCTTCCTCTTCCATAATAGAGGAGTCATCTATCTCAGTTTGCTACTCATCTCTCAGCTCCTCTTCATCATTCAAAATTGATGCATCCTCAGTATCAACCGGTTCTTCTATAACCACATAGAACTTGTTCTTGTCTAGTGATTTCTTCAGAATCTATTTTGTTTCTTTAACAACTTCAACAATATCTCCAATCATCAGCTTATTCATCCTTGTTTTGCTTCTGAAATCATTCTTGACCTCTTTAAAAAAATTATCTGCTTCTTTTTTGGAGATCACCGAACACAAACTAGATAAGACATGTTCCCTCAGCTCCAAATCTTTAGCTTTAGTAGCCTCTTTCCTCATTTCCAAAATGTTACTCAAACTCTTAGGAATTTCAGATAAAATTTCCACAAGAGCTCTATTGAATGTATTCAAGTATTTTACAGTGGCATCCTCCAAAATTCTCTTGTTTGAATCATCAAAAGTGTCATAGTATTTTAATATGGGTTTCAAATTCCCATGAATTGTCACAACATTCTTAATTTCTTCTACAGATAAAGTGGATTTTCTAGCTTGGGTTTCAGTCTTTTGTCTTTTAATTACCTTCATACTTCCGGAAGGCTTATCTTTTGCAGTCTTTGAAGCTTCTGCTTTCTTTGTCTTTATTTCCTTTACTGCTTCATCTGATTTTGTTTCCTCATCATCTTTAATGCTCACATATGTTCTGGATGCTTTAGTCTTCATTCTTTTACCATCTTTATCAGATGGTTTGTTCTGATAGGTTTTGTGTGAATAGAGGCAGCAGCAGAGCTTCTTTTTTTTCTAGGCTAGCTAGTGGAGACTTCTGGAACACTTCCTTGTTCTTTATCCTGCATCTCCTTCTCAGCCTTTTCTGTTCTTTCCCTGAATTTCCTCACAGCTTCCTTAGTAAGGCCTAAATTCTTGGCCAACTATTCAACTTCTTTCCTTACTTTCCTTTTGGTTTTAGGAGCCTTCAATTCAAGATGTAGTTTTTGTGAAATTTTTTCATAAGTTCCAAATCTCTCAACAAAATCATCCTTGGGTTTGTTCAAGAGATGTTGAGCATACATATCCAAAATTTTCTTATCTACCTCATACCCCATGGGCATGATCCAAATATATCTGGGCTCTATTACTTCCATTAAGCACTGATCAGTGTCCACCATAAAATAGATTTCATTCTTGTATTTATCAACAACCGATTTAGGGATTCTTTTCCTAGAATGCATCATATTCTAAAAGTTCTTGAAGTATCCCCATATTGCATTTTTTGTGCTTTAGAGTCACCAATGTTGTGTAGATGATTTCTTATCTGAATAGTAACTGGTGTGTCATTAGTCCAGTGCACACCCTTTACTCCAGGCACCTCATTCATGAAGTAGAAAAATAGACATAGAACCAAAGTACCATATTTAAAGGTGTTTTTCTTGTCTTTCTTAATTTTGTTCAAGTTCTCAATTAGTTGGTTCTATAATAACTCACACAGGTCATAACCTACATTTTCTTTTAACATTTGGTATGCAACATATATGTTTGTTCTGGAAACAGAGTTCTCCCTATTGGAGTGATAAATTTTGTAACCAATTACCATTGAAACAAACTTAACATCTGGATCAATAATGTCATTGATAGTCATTGCCCTTTTGTCAAATTTGGCACCAGTTGTATTAGTCACTATCTAGTTTTTCACGGATTTCAGCATGGGTAAACCACTAGTTGAATTTAACCCAGTTACAATCCTGATAGCATCCTTTGTAATCTTGAATGGTTTCAGTAGCCACATAAACTCATCATGCATTCAGCTCAAGACATCGAACCCACTCATCCTCATCAAATGTCAGAAATTCAATGACCTGTAGAAAATGTTTTCTTTCTAGGGCTTTGTATTCCGGTTTCAAATCATAGTTATCATCCCTTAGGTGGTTCTCAAACAAATTTAGCAATTTCAAGTTCCCAAATTCATCTACGCTGCCATGGATGTATGCCCTAATATCCTCGACATGTAGCACTCCATGTGGGACACCAAAAAATGCTCCTAATGGGTCGACTTCGATGGACTTGAAAGGATGTTTCTTGAATTTTGGTCTAGGTCTCTCAGTGATATTCACAACAAGAGGAGTAGCCATTTCAAAAGATTACAAGTTCAGAGTTTTGCAGAAAAATACCTTTTTCTTCCACGGAATTAGGGTTAGCAGATGAATTCACCGGTCGCACTTCAAATCCTTGAAATCTTAGCTCAGATCCTCTTCTCCTTGTTCTCTCAAATTCAAAGTGATTCAAATGCTTGAATGAATGACTTTTTATGCTCCACAAAATCTAATTCTTTATTGTATTAAATGCTCTTCCCTAATACATCCAGTTACACTATTTCTACATACTGTCGATCTTCAATTTCTCCACAATCAGTCACATTAGCTTCTTTTCTTCCAGAATTTTCTTCAATAGGTCTGTAATAGGCTTCTTTATCTTTATTCATCATGCCAGATTCAGGCACTTACTTACTAGCTAGGGAAATTGATTTTCAATGGAGCTCCCCCTAAGCCAGAGCTCCCATTTTAGTTCCCTGAGGAATTCTTAGCACCGGATTCCGGTGCGGACCCATCACCATCATTACTTACACTTTTATTCACCCATGTCTTGTTCATTTCATTCTGGATCTCATTTGCATCAACTTTGCCCTTGTCTTTGTCTTGTCTCTGCTCATCTAGTTTTCTGTTTATCAGACCTCTTCTTTCATTATTCCTACTTCTACAGAATCTTGCAATATGACTGGATCGGTTACAATTGAAGCACACAACATTTCTTTGCCCATTTGATTGATTTCCTCTTGATCTGCATTGATTAACCATATGTCCAAATCTATTGCATGCAAAGCATTTGCCATTGAAAGAATTGCCATTTCCTCTATTGTTAGAGTTATTCATTATCAAACTTCTAGATTCATTAGATCTATTACCATACCTCTTACACTTGAAGCATTGACCAAGGATGGATGGACCACTTTGATTTACTCTACTTTTGCACTGTGTAGCTCTATGACCAAATTTATTGCAATTGAAACAATTTCCATTGAAAGATGGATACCTTTGAGCATTAGGTTATCTTACCAGAGGTCTTCTAGGTCTATTTCTCCCATTCCTTGATTAAGAGTTTCTTTGTCTGGATTCAGAGCTTTCACCTTTCTCATACCCAAGACCATGCTTATCATTAGTCTTCTTCTGACTCTCAAGCAACACTTCAATTTTAGCTGAGCTTATCTTGAACTTCTCCTTGTATTCATTTGCAATTTCTAGGTCATGTCTAAGAATGACAATTTGCCTTTCAAGTTCCTCCTCATTATATCTGCATTCTTGTAAATCAGATTTTAGGTGGCCAATTATTCTGTCCATTCTACAACATTCTTTTGTTCTTTCCTTTAGAGTTTGATTCAAGTTTTCTTCAATCTTCTTCCTTTCCTCAATTTCTTTGGTTAGCCTTATCACCCTAGATTCTATCTCATGTTTTAGAATAGAAACTTCTTTTGTCAGCTTCTCACATTCCTTTGTCTTTTCTTCCAAAGCCTCATTCATGCCATTTTCTTCGGTAGAATTAGCTAGCTGTTGAAGTAGCTCCTTCCTCTTTTCCATACATTTTTTTAGTTTTTCTTTTAACATCTCAATGTAATCATCAGCATCTTTAAGGTTTTCTTTCAGTTCATTTACTTCTACTTTGGACTGATCAAGATCTTCTAAAGCCAATTGAAGTTGTTCTCTGAGTGAACCCATTGAAACTCCTTCCCAAATCTTCCTCAAGATATTAAGCTTCTTCCAAGGAACCTTGGTCTGATACCAATTATTGAAATAAGGGCAGACAACTGAGAGGGGGGCTGAATCAGTTGTCTCAAAACTTTAACACTTGCAGCACTTTATCTTCTTTATCACTTATCAACAAATTAATCAACAACACATGAGCAAAAACACACATAACACCAGGATTTTTACGTGGAAACTAGGTTAAGGGAAAAACCACAGTGGGGGTTAACCCACAAGAAATTATACTCTGTTAAAAGTATTACAAATGGGGAAGGCACATACCTTCAGGGCGCACTTCCCAGAGCTCACTACTCCAAGAGGCTCATTGCCTACATAAATGATTACAAGAAGATTACAGAATGTTTGAACTGATGAATAGCATCTACCAATGAAGAAATTTAGTTTTGGTTAAGCACAGAATACTGATCTTACACACTTCATCCTTATTCTGCCCTGTTTCACTCTTCGGCCATAATCTAAGCTTAGATCTTCACCTTCACACTTCTTCCTTCCTTTTTTGCACTTACTCCATCATCACATACACACACACACTCCAAGACACTTGAATCCATTAGCTATATATAGCTGCATCAAGAAATTCAATCAACTGTAGTCAGCTTCAAGAGAACTTAGAACATTTGTTAAGAACTCTACTCTGTCGGCTGAATCCATGCACAATCGACAACGCGGACCAAAAACTTGTGTTCTCAAATCATTAATCATGTTGGCCAATACCACTGATTATCACAAATTACTTAACCAATAGCTTTTCTTCATTCGGACCAAGATCAAATACTAGATCGGCCCATTCTTCTTCTTACTGTACTGACTAATTGGAACTCAATACTTAGATGCTTATAACTTTTGAATCCTTCATCACGGGAGGCTAAATTCCTAGATTTAGATAGTCTTGACAATCCTTATTACCCCCTCATATCCATATCACACTATGATTTACCACCAGAGAGATCCAGACCAAGATACCGGACCTTGTCCCATGCTCTATTTCTGACTACCCAGACTTAGACAAATCTTCACTCTGACTTCTGGTATGAACAAAATATGTAATGCGGATGTGTAAAATAGACTTAGTTGCCATCAATGACAACACATGTCATGCATAGTAGTGTCTCTTGCCAACAACAATATGGTAATAAACTAAATGCAAGTAAAATAAAATGCACCAACGTTTGGAATCACCATGGACCACGAAAATGTGTTTCAAGTATCACTGAAATTCTATTTGGATAATTGATTAGATAAATTATAGTCTTTGAACATTGTTTTCAAATTTAAATTTATTTTCATATTTGTATTTCTATCATTTTAAAAATTAATATATAGTAAATGAATGTAAATAAAAATTACCCATGAATCGATTAATCATATTTTTTAAAGATTGTTTTTGAAAATTGTTATGACAAAATTAAATATTTAGTTTCTTGCTTTATTGATTTTTTTAAAAAAAATCCAAACTATATATGGGAAATTTTTCAAAATATTTTTAATAGACATGATAATTCCTTTTGACCTTAAAAGGGGCAATCACTAGGGTGATTGTAAAATTGTTAGGGTGATCGTGAATTTAGCATAGGGATGATTCAATTTAGAAGGGGTAATCTTATTATTTAATAATCAATATGGAAGTTTTTTAAAAACAACAAAGCATAAACACTTGGAAAGTGATCAATAAATATGGAATAAATGGCAAAGGAAGTCCCTTGAGCTAACTTAGAACTTCCAAATCAACTTCAAATTAGTTGCGAGAAGGTTTACTCATGCCACATGGGTCATGTGCTAGACCTTTAAGTTATCACCAAACTTGCCATGTATTCTTGTCAATTTTTAGGACTTATAGGGACACAAAGGGAGAAATGGTAGTAGATGCAATACAAGAAGGATGGATTTTATGGGATGTGAATGGGAAGGAAGTAGCATGTGGAGAAGTAGAGTGTGGATGGGAAAAGGTGAGGAACTGGGTCTGGGAGGGAACAATGGAAGTTGAAGCTTGTGAATGGGAAGGGAGAAAAGTATCATGAAGAAATATTGAAGCATTAATCTTTTGACCTATGCTTTTAAGGACTTCCATTCCATGACATTTATACATGAGCATGTTTTGAAGAGCATTACCTAGATCAAAGGAAATAGTGTCATCATCAAGTTTTGCAAGATCCTCCTTAAGCATGTGGTTGTATAAACATAATATCCCTTTTATCCATGTAGTTGTAAGATGGGCCCCATGATCAAAAAAATCTTCTTCATTCAAATAAACTCATGTGTTTATATTTTCTACTATAGAAGCCCTAGTTTGATCTATAGCCATCATGGGATTAATTCTAGGACTTTTCCTAAGTAGAAGATGGGATCTTTGTGGATGACTTGGTATACAATCAATGGTGGATCAAAAGAAATGAAGCAATGTAAGTACAAACAAATTTTAAATCTAAACTATGATAGGAAAAATCATAAATTATATTAGAAAATAAAAAATGAGAAGAAGGCTCAAACCTTAGGGTAAATCCAAAGGTGTTTGAAGGTTAGGTTCATGAAAATGCAGAGAAAATAAGTGCACCCTACAAGTAATATGATGTTAATTTAGGTGTAATAAATGAAAAAAAATGCAATAATTATGGTGCAGGAGCACCTACCTGACAGCTGGCCTTCATGAGGCAGTTAGTAGTTTTAGGTCTTGTTTATGTTTCCAAGAAGGTCTGATAAGACCAAATGCATGTAATAAGGTCATGCTAATCATGATAAGATCATGCTGACCATGCTTTTACTATTTTTAGCCAGTTTGTTAGGACAGTTGTCATGATATATGATCGGTTGGATCTCCCAGCCGCCTAGAGAGTTCCCAGCCGCTTGGAGTCAGGTCAGTAGTACTTGCAGGAAAATCTATTTAAGCATGAGGATCAATTGGTATTGGAGATATCGATCGAGCTAGGTTGCAGGGAGTGAGACTGAGAGAGAGTCTGATCATTGTATTTGCATCTTTTGAAATCCAATAAAGTGTTCCTGTTTGTGTTCATCCTCTGTTGCATTCCATTGCTTGATCGATTTGCTGGTTTGGTGGCTGTATGGATTCACTGATCCATTCCACCGGCTGATTCGTCTGATCGGTGGAATGGTTATGTACTGTAGGTTAGGCGTTAGTTTGTTTGTTCGCATGCAGGTGTGCAGGATCGCGGCTGAAAGGTGTTGAAGACCCTAGCATGGGCATGTGCTAGGACGAGCTGATAAAGTGTGGAAGATCACCCTGGAAGTGGATCGAGTCATCCTAGGAGGTTCGGCGGATCAGAACAGTGAAAATCCGCTAAGGCTGGAAAAGTTGTCCAAACAGCATCATCAGGATAATTTGATGAATATCCTGCAATCGCTTTGGGCATCGTCATCCGGATAAGTGGAGATGCACATGATGCTTTCGATTGCATGAAGTGCAAGTGCGTCGGGGTGATCATCATCAGGAGGAGCCGAGGAGGAGCGTATCGGCATCAGGTTGAAGATCGGGTTGATCGCGGGCCGAAAAAGCTAAGTTTGGCTAACAGCAGGATATGACGTCATCATCATCAGGATATACGTCATCAGGATATTTCGGAGCAGCAGGATATTGAGGAGCTGCGGGTGACGTCATCGTCATCAGGATATACGTCATCAGGATATCGGGTGACGTCAGCATCAAAGGGACGGTGCGAGAAGTGAAGGTTGGTCATCATCAGGATAAATGGGAGGAATCGGATGTTCTTTATCCTGTTGATTATCATGATGTTGAATATCATGATGCTGAAGGTAGTAAAGACGGAAGTTGTCGCGGAAGTGAACAGTGGACGTCAGGAGGATGTTCGCGCTGGTCGAACATGATGATGCTGTCGATAATCGAGTAAGGTGATGCTGTTGGCAGGCGAAAGTGAGAAGGCTTGTCATCAGGAGGATATCGGTCGGCAGGCGAAATATGATGATGATGCTGACAGTGTTAAGCAAAATATGATGATGATGATGATGATGATGATGGGCTGCAGACATCCATACTGTATTGTAAGGTTATAGTGTGGATGCCTCTGCATCATAGTGGTATCAGAGCTCAGCAAAACATCTGGGCTGTTGTGTGTTGATTCTGTCACCGAAAGGGCAGAGGTAGAGTTGATTGTGTGTTGTGTGTTGAGTGAGAGGTTGACAAAATGCCTCCGAAAGGTAGTGGTACTGCAAGGGAATTGCAGGAGATGAAGGAGAAACATGCTAGAGAAATGAGGAAGATGAAGGAGCTTGCTGAAGCACTTCAAGCCAGGCTTACAGCCCTGGAAAAGAACAAAAAGAGGGAAGTGGCAGACAGTGAGTCTGAAGAAGATGAAGATACTGTTGAAGAGTATGAAGAGGTAGCTGAAGATCTGGATGCTGAAGACCAGAGATTGGAAAAACTGTTAAAGGCAGTGCAGAGTGATAAACCTAAGGTAAAGGTTGATGTTTCCAAGTATACTGGAAGTTTGAATGAGGATGAATTGCTGGATTGGATTGCTGCACTTGATAATCACTTTGAATGTGAAGATGTTGCTGAGGATCAGAAGGTAAAGATTGCAAAGACCAAGTTAGGAGGTCATGCTTTGGTATGGTGGGATTATGTACAATCTGAGAGAAGGAAACAAGGGAAGTCAAAGATCACTTCATGGGATAAGATGGTAGCAAGGATAAAAGGTAAATTCTTGCCAAGGGATTATGAAATCCAGATGTTTAAGAAGCTGCAATTTTTAAAGCAGAAGGAAAGGGATGTGAAGGCATATACAGAAGAGTTTTATAAGTTGAGTATGAGATCTGGTCATCATGAGAATGAGGTAGAAAAGGTGGCTAGGTACTTGGCTGGTTTGAGATTTAACATACAGGATGAGTTAGTTTTAGCTAACCCTAAGAATGTGGAGGATTGTTATCAAATGGCAATCAGGATTGAAGAAAAGATGAATAGAGGACATGATAAGTCCATGAGAGGAAGAGGAAATAATATGAGGGGAAGAGGAGCAGCCCCTACACAAAAGCAAACAAATGAGGGTCAAGAAGACACTGGTAAAGGACAGGGACAGTCTAATTTCAGAGGTGGATGGAAAGGTAATAGAGGTAGATTTGGAGGTGGTAGAGGTTCTACTACATTTTCAGGCAAATGTTACACCTGTGGTGAGTTTGGTCATCCATCCTTCAAATGTCCAGAAAACAAAGGTTCATCATCCAGAAATGATAGAACAAATGACAAGAGGGTACAACTTGTACAAGAAGAGACAGTAGAGCAAAGTGTGCAGAGTTCAAACACTTATCAAAAGGATAAGGAGCCTGATAATTATGCATATCCAGAGAGTGGAGAGTCTCTGCTGATGAGAAGAACAGCAACTACCATGAAGGTACATGACAAAGAATCCCCACAAAGAAGAGCTCTTTTCAAGACCATATGCAAGAGCAAAGGTAAAAAATGTAAGGTTGTCATTGATACTGGTTCAACAGACAACATGGTATCTCAAGAAATGGTGGATAAACTGCATTTGGAAAGGATTCCACATCAACACCCTTACAAGGCATCTTGGGTGAGTGATAGTCAATCACTTTTTGTCTCTGAACAGGCATATGTGGATTTTCAGATTGGAGCATATCAGGATAGAATTTTGTGTGATATTTTGCCCATGGAATGTTGTCACCTACTGTTGGGTAGACCATGGCAATTTGACAGAAGGGTACTGTATGATGGGTATTCTAATACCTATACCATCAAGATAGATGGGAAGACTATGAAGTTGATGCCATTGCAGGCAGATGCTGCAGCACAGGGGGCAGCCAAAATCATTTTAATGGGAAAGAAGGAGTATGTGTAGATGCCTAGGGGAGCAGGCATAAAAACAGATGAGGATACTGCAGGAAAAGAAGTTGTTCAGGACAACAGGTTGAAGAAAGTTGTAGTTTTGACTGACAGAGGTCAGCAGCAGGTACAGAAACAGGTTTGCACACAGCAATCAGTTGAGAGGAATGACAAGGATGTTGTCATAGTTGGGACTATTGCTTGTCCTATAAAGGTTGACAGGAAGATAGGATTGAACATTGCAGAAGTTCAAGAGGCAGTTCAGACAGAGGTTCTGGTCAGACAACCTGGCAAACACAGGGTATGTGAGAGAAAGGCCTATATCAACAGGCATGAGGATTTACTTGCCAGAAAGCAAGTTACAGTTCAGCAGACTTGGAGCAGCCAAGAGACAGCCGAGGACAAAGCTGGAACAGATCAGCATATTGCTAAAGCAAAGTGTAAAGGTTCTGGACTTTCACATACTAAACTCATGAGACATGAGTTCTTTTCTGTTGGGGAGTATGGTGCAGGAGCACCTACCTGACAGCTGGCCTTCATGAGGCAGTTAGTAGTTTTAGGTCTTGTTTATGTTTCCAAGAAGGTCTGATAAGACCAAATGCATGTAATAAGGTCATGCTGATCATGATAAGATCATGCTGACCATGCTTTTACTATTTTTAGCCAGTTTGTTAGGACAGTTGTCATGATATATGATCGGTTGGATCTCCCAGCCGCCTGGAGAGTTCCCAGCCGCTTGGAGTCGGGTCAGTAGTACTCGCAGGAAAATCTATTTAAGCATGAGGATCGATTGGTATTGGAGATATCGATCGAGCTAGGTTGCAGGGAGTGAGACTGAGAGAGAGTCTGATCATTGTATTTGCATCTTTTGAAATCCAATAAAGTGTTCCTGTTTGTGTTCATCCTCTGTTGCATTCCATTGCTTGATCGATTTGCTGGTTTGGTGGCTGTATGGATTCACTGATCCATTCCACCGGCTGATTCGTCTGATTGGTGGAATGGTTATGTACTGTAGGTTAGGCGTTAGTTTGTTTGTTCGCATGCAGGTGTGCAGGATCGCGGCTGAAAGGTGTTGAAGACCCTAACATGGGCATGTGCTAGGACGAGCTGATAAAGTGTGGAAGATCACCCTGGAAGTGGATCGAGTCATCCCAGGAGGTTCGGCGGATCAGAACAGTGAAAATCCGCTAAGGCTGGAAAAGTTGTCCAAACAGCATCATCAGGATAATTTGATGAATATCCTGCAATCGCTTTGGGCATCGTCATCCGGATAAGTGGAGATGCGCATGATGCTTTCGATTGCATGAAGTGCAAGTGCGTCGAGGTGATCATCATCAGGAGGAGCCGAGGAGGAGCATATCGGCATCAGGTTGAAGATCGGGTTGATCGCGGGCCGAAAAAGCTAAGTTTGGCCAACAGCAGGATATGACATCATCATCATCAGGATATACGTCATCAGGATATTTCGGAGCAGCAGGATATTGAGGAGCTGCGGGTGACGTCATCGTCATCAGGATATACGTCATCAGGATATCGGGTGACGTCAGCATCAAAGGGACGGTGCGAGAAGTGAAGGTTGGTCATCATCAGGATAAATGGGAGGAACCGGATGTTCTTTATCTTATTGATTATCATGATGTTGAATATCATGATGCTGAAGGTAGTAAAGACGGAAGTTGTCGCGGAAGTGAACAGTGGACGTCAGGAGGATGTTCGCGCTGGTCGAACATGATGATGCTGTCGATAATCGAGTAAGGTGATGCTGTTGGCAGGCGAAAGTGAGAAGGCTTGTCATCAGGAGGATATCGGTCGGCAGGCGAAAGATGATGATGATGCTGACAGTGTTAAGCAAAATATGATGATGATGATGATGATGATGATGATGGGCTGCAGACATCCATACTGTATTGTAAGGTTATAGTGTGGATGCCTCTGCATCAAATTAGACCTAAATAATCACATGAGCTAAGATCAATAAATATAAAATAGAAACTAAGAAGGCGCTTAGCTCTTTGATGGTGTTGAATCTCAATGGAGCTGATTGGACTATGTAAGAATGTTAGACAATTGAATCATGAATTCTTGTATTAGAATTGGACAGCAACCTCTATAGTTGATCTATTTATGAGGTTTGTTATGTTGTCAGATGTGACCTTCCATGGTTTTGTCTTTGCTTTGGTGTAATTTTGTCTACCCTACTATAGTTATGTCTCATGTTGTTGCATGCCTCTAAATTTGGTTCTATTACATTGATATTGATTTCACACCAATAAGGTGTTAAAGAACACCTATGGGCATTTCTTATGTTGTGATTGCAATATTGAACTTCCTTAAGCTTTAGTCAGACCCTTTTTGTTGTTTACACAAGAAAAAATCACAAAGGACACATAAATGCAAGATGCCTAAAGTGTAGTATCTATTGATGTGATGAAGACTACTTTAGTTTGAACTAATATGATTTCAAGTGTACTCTTAAGATGATCTAATGATCTAAATGATGATGATTTAGTGCCATAGGACTTGTCTTTAAAAATGACATCCTACATGGTAAATTCAAATACTTTGCATGTAAGCCAACAAGCAATAGTTCAATGTTAGGAAGGAGTTATCATAGAATTAGTAAAAGGTACGTTCAGATAAAGGGGACACAATCAATGGTATAGTTCTATCTAAGAAATAGAATCATACTTGTGATTCAGTTGGGATGAAAAAAATTATGGGAATTGAATTGGATTGGATCTAAATTACTAAGGCTGAAATGGCTGAAGGCTGAAGAATTTATTATATTTTGTCATCTTATGTACAAAATTATTATATTTTGTCATCTTATGTACAAAAATTTACAAAAATGATCAGAGAAATAACACATCTGAAAACAAGATTAAAGTAAATATAAAACTAATTATAAAAAATGATGAAATATGCAATTTTCTCCTCTTACATGTAAAGAAGCCATCTCTTCATAATCTCTCTAAACGACATATACTTACTTATTAACCTTGTAAATTATGGGTGAAAATAAACAATGCATATGCTTATAACGAAATACAGTTTTATTTATGTGGGGTTTAGTCAATCTCTTCCTCCTGAACACAGTTTTATTTATACAGTTGTCCACTGAAGAAGCAAGTTGAGGTGAAACAGTTAGGAATTCAATAGCACAAATAAAGCTTCTTCACAGTACCAACATTGAATACTCCTGCTCCTGCACATTTTGCAGGCCCTGAGAGTACGAAGCTGCTCAAACCCACATGTTTTCTGCTCTCAAATTCAGAAAAATAAACACCTCACAGAGAAATGTACGAGGGATTACGTTCTGTCTGTATGAGATTACAAATCCTGAATAATATCTTTGACAAGGAAACGACAGTATCTAAAGAGACATAGAAAGCTGTAAGCGCAGGTATAAGAGCAGAAGTGTCATTAATGTGATGACAGTGAGCAGCAAGATGACGAGATATTGTATCACCTTCCCTTGTTTGATACCTTGTACATTGCCAAATTTTGTGGTTGTAGTACGAACTCTTATCCTCACTCTGTGTTCAAAATTGTAAAGCTTCCTGATTTTATCTCTTTCACAATATTTTTACTTTGGACATTGAATGACGGTTATTGGAATGAATAGTTGTTAATCATGGCAGGCTATTCTTAAATATCATACATTTCAATAGTGAAAGGTTAATTTGGACCAATAGAAATAGGACAAATATTTACCACTTTTTGTTGTGAATGAGGTGTAAAATTGCTATTCAATGCTTGACCATTGAAGTGGATGATATTTAAGTAGAGTGCTCATTAGCATAATGCTTTGTTTTAACCAAATGTGTCATGTGTCTCATCTAATAATTAAATGAAAAATAAAACTTTTGATAGAGATAGATTGAGAGGAAGGGTAATTAAATATTTTCATTCACAATTAATTAAGTAGTTAAATATATTTATTCACAATCAATTAGCTATTATATTAAATTAATCACTATTATATTAGTATAAATTAATCAACTATTATATTAGTATAAATTAATCAACTATTATATTAGTATGAGGCTCATTTTTATTGTGTTCTTATTTTTGTTAACATAAAATTATATCATGTTGGACTAAATATATCATTAGAGAGACTCAACCTCGCAATCAATATGGAATTAAGTTTTGGATGTAGATACAAAGATTTTTAAGTTAACTTGATCTTGCACAAGATTCCCAATGTCCTTGTTTAGTTGAACATGCTTTGGTTGAATGTCCTTTGGTCGAACACCCTTTATTTGAACATGTCTAATAACAACTCATAAGGAGGTGCTCTTGCACCACTTTCATGCATTTAAAACATGACACGTGATTTTCCACATAAATGCCACTTCACCTCTTCAAAAAATAGGGATAAATTCTTTTTTAAAATATACTATTTTTTAAGATATTAAAAGACTAATTTCAAAAATATAAATTTAATAAAAGCTATCACCACAAAACCTTCACTAACATACTATAGATATATTTTTTAAATATAAATATACTAGTTTAGTAATTGTAAATTATCTTTTGTATTCTCACTACAATTCATTCATTGGCATAAAAATATAGATTTTTTTCCATCCACCAAAAGACATTAAAATATATTAATTTAAAAAATATATATCTTACAATAGAAGAGAGAATTCTTGTTGAGTCTATATGAGATTTTTAAATTTAGTTAAAGATTATGCAATATAAAAAGTGTCATGTTTTTAATACATATGATTTCAAACATTATAAAAAATTAATTTATCAAAAAATTTAAAAACTACACAAAGTAAACTTTGATGTTCAAAAATAACAAGGAAAAACTAAAATTTTCTATAAATAATTTATGTGACAAAAGTTTACTTTCTAAACTTTTGAAGTAATGAAACTAACTTAGAGATATCTTAAATATGCCAGAGAATAATCTTAATTTTTTTTACTTGAGTTATTTTAGTTTTTTTTTTTTAAATGCGCCTGGTAAACTTTTTAACGTGACCAGTGATGCTAGTGCGACACGCCCTCCGGCTCCACGGTAACATTTTTGCCTGGAGCTATGAACCGGTGAGGCCACAACATGGGGGACCTCATCCCCTAGCAAGAACACTTCAAACCCGTGAGCTCGTTGGCCCAGCGAAGGCTTTACCGCTTTTGCCCGGAGCTATGAATCAGTGAGGCCACAACATGGGGGACCTCATCCCCTAGCAAGAACACTTCAAACCCGCGAGCTCGTTGGCCCAGCGAAGGCATAAAGCTTGCGAGCTCGTTGGCCCAATAAGGGTTTGAACTCTGGTGGCTACCACTACAACTGAGTGACTTAACCACCGAACCACGCCCTTATCAGCTTAAGAGTTATTTTAGTTTATTTTAAATTATTTAAGAATTATTTTATTTTATTACATTGTTTAAGAATGTTTTTTTAGTAAACTTGAGTTAGGCTCCTAAAGGCCACAAAAAGCATCAAAGTGCAAGATTCTAGTAACCTATGGGTCACTAGATCCAATCAATTTATTGAGGCTTATCCCTCATGCTTTTAACAACACTAACAAAATTTAGTTTGAACACAAATTATCTCAAACTAAAGGATCTCTAAATTATTAGGTGTGTACTTTTGCATGGAGTTTTTTTCTTCTTTTTTACCACTATCCAATTCTAATATGAAGGAGATGAATCTAAGTCCTCCAATTGAGTGTATGGATGTACACCGTCATTTTAGAGGTTGTCTTTGTTGCACATACCAACAAAGTTCACTTGTCCAAATCAAGAACACACATCTTTTCAGAGGATGAGACAATACATGAATCTATCATAGGAGAAGGGAGGATGGAAATTGGATCCTTAAAATTCCTTTCCCCTTTAGTAATATTCCCACTTCCCTTTGTTGGGGAAGCTTTCACAATTTTTGACACATTAGGAGCTTGAACTATCTTAATTTTAGAACTCAGAACATCATCCTCAAGAGGATCATTCAAAATAATAGATTAATGATGTGCCTCAACACCATCCTAGCAAGTGGGTTTCAATTTGTTGGCAAGAGACACTGCTCTGATGAATATTAAATCTTGTCATTGATGGCAACAAGGCAAAGGGTTTTTACTGGCATAGCAAAGAGACCTTACTCCAGAAGAATAAATGACTAAGTATGAGTAGTGTACAATATACCAAGTAAGTAACAATGTTTGAGATGGTATGCCTCCGCAGTTAAAGACATTTGTACACAGTTCATGTATGTTGTTCATAGCTACCTAGTGATCACATGTTCCAGTGTTCAAGTCCTGACTTCCTCCAGAAGTCATATGGTAAAATATCTAAGTCTGGGTGAACAAAGTTAAGTCAAGAATAGTGCACAGTACCAGAGTAAAAGGATCTACATTCCTCTGGTGTGGCATATTTTGTCTTGCGGTTATAAGACAGTAAAGATACATATTATGACTACTTGAATCTAGAGCTATACCTTCTGAAGTTCCTTTGATCACATTCTATAAGTTGTTCTTTATCGGCTTCTAGTTTGACAGTATTTCACCGTGACAGAGCAACAATTCCAAGGTCCACATTTTGATATAAGGACTATTATGTCCTGCGGATCTGAAGGTATGTTAAAACATCAATGATGAATGTTGGATACGATTTCTAGAGTCTCATATAGTCCGTAGTGGAAATCATGATCTGACAGTTGAATTGGTCAAGTGTGTGCTTAAGGGATAGGCCGATAGGCAAGCTAGATCTATATGCAGAGAATATACATTGTTCGAAGAATCAATTCAAGTAGTTGAATGATTAATGCTGACCTATATGAAGACTATTGTATGTTTGTTTGGGTCCACATTTTTGTTTGAGCACAAGATCAAGTTGACAAGGTACAACACTTGTATACACGTTTCGTGTCTGGGTTGCCAACCTAATTGTGAGATGAATCTCATTGTAGATATATATATATTCAATGGATTTTGGTTTTGGAGTAATGAATTGGTGGGAATAGTGTGTAAATTTGATATGTGCATAATCTAAGGTAGTTTGCAGAGCAGAAAAGAATAATAAGGGCAAAAAATAGGAGAATGTGTAAAGCAGAGTAGAAAAGCAGGGCAGACAGTATGAAGTCCTTTGAATCTGTATACTGAACATATTGGTACTACATTTTAACATTTTGTAGATGCACCTATAGCAGTCCTCTCTTGGTAGTGAGCCAATCCTTCTTCTATCTTCTCTTCTATCTTTCTAACAGTGAGCCTTTTTGCATTGAGCACTTCTTGGATAGTGAGTCCTTGGGCAGTGATCCCTAAGGCAGTGAGCCTTCATGTAATTCAGTATTGCTATCATAATATATTATGAGCTAACACTCACTGTGATTTTTCCCTTTTTGGGTTTTCCAAGTAAAATCCTAATGTCTACGTGTTATGAATTTGTGGTTACTCTTCTCATGTTTACTTTTCTTTCATGTTATTGAATTTGGTAAATGGATTAATGAATGTGTAAATGAAAAGGTTCTAAGAATACTAATTCCCCCCTCTCTGTATTCTTTGTATTCAATAATTGGTATCAGAGCAAGGTTCTTTGGAAGAAGCTTAACAACTTGAGGAAGATCTGGGAAGGTGTACACATGGTAGCTAGAAGATATTTCATTTTTCCTGAAGCCTCATATGAAAGCAATGATGAATTACAAGATGGTCTTGAAGATCTTGAAACATTTGAAGCACAAATCAAGGATCTAAAGGATAACATAGAAGAAGCTCATGAATACATTCTAAAGCTAAAAGAACAAGTCAAAAATTTCAAAGAAAAATACAATGAGGTTAGTGAACAATTGATATCAACCAATGAAACCTTGGATGATTTGAAAGTGTAAGTTGTAGAAAGAGCTAAAGCAGAAGAAGATCTAAATATGTTGGTAAAAAACAAGTTAAAAGAATGTACTAAACTTGAAAAAGAAGTTGTGAGCTTGAAATCAGATTTAGAGAAGGCTAAGAGCTATGAAGAAAAGTTCAAAATAAGCTCTGCAAAGCTTGAGGAACTAATTGGAAGTCAAAAGAGTTCAAATGACAAGCAAGGCTTGGGATTTGAAAAAAGGAGAAAGTTCAAAATTAGGCCAAGCAAACACTGAGTTTAAGCAAAACAAATACAACTAGTTATGGAATCAGAGAAGAAGAGCTAGAAGACCTCTGATCAGGTAGCCAAATGCTCAAAGGTACCCATCTTTCAATGGCTATTGTTTTAATTGCAATAAGTTTGGTCACAAGGCTACTCAGTTTAGGAGTAGAATAAATCAGAATGTTCCTTCATTCCCTGGTCATTGTTTCAATTGTAAGAAAATTGGTCATAAATCAAATGAATATAGAAGTTTGGTTAGGAATGGTTTTAACTATGGAAGGAGAACTCAATCCTTCAATGGAAAGTGCTTTGCATGCAATAGATTTGGACATATGGCTAACCAATGCAAATCAAGAATAGATTCAATCAATAGAAGGAATCAAGGACTGAGGAATGTGGTATGTTACAATTGCAATAAGTTTGGGCATGTTGCAAAATTCTGCAGAAGCAAGAATGAGAAAAGAAACTATCTTACAGAGAATATGGAAACAAAATAGAAAGAAGACAAAGGTAAAAACAAGGTTGATCTGGTGGAGATCAAGAAGGAAATGAGCATGGTCTAGATTAAGAAGGATGTTGATAATATTAAGGATGGATCCGCACTAGCCTCTAGTGCAGATACTTCCTTTGGGAAGTAAATTAGGAGCTATGGCTCATGGGAATTGTATTGAAAATCCAAATCTCCTAGCCAGATAATTAGTGTTGAGATTCAACATGAAGATGTGATGTAAAGATTCATATGATAGACCTTTTAAAACAAATTATAGAAGAAAAGAATCAATCGTGGAACATTACAGAGCAATCCTAATCAACTGAACTCAACAGAGAAGGGTTTGACAACTTTTTAAAGATAGCATTTATGATGAATAGGTCAAGACAAAACAAAGAATTAAAAAGGAGTTCATTCGATGGACAATTCATTTTGCATTCAAGATCTCAAGTGTCTAAGGCAAACTAAAGCAAAATTCCAAGAAACTACAGTGATTTCAAAAGCAACTCAAGGCAAGATCAAGTAAAACCCTAATTTGATAAAAAGAGGTATTCTTTAGATTCGAAACCCTACTATGAATTTTTCTAAATCTTTGCAAAGATGGCATCTCCTCAAGTAGTTGATATCACTAAGAGACCACAGCTGAAGTTCAAGAAACATCCATACAAATCAACAGAGGTTGATCTTAATGGTGCATTTTTAGAAATTTTGTTTGGTGTAATGCATGCGGAAGATGTTAGGGCATTTATTCACGTTGCTCTAGAAGAATTTGGTAATAGTAGGTTTGATGATCTCTATCTGAAACATCTAAGTCATGGAAATTTTTATCTGAATGAAGAATATAAGGCACTATGTGAGAAGAAATTCATTTAGTACATAGAATTTCCAACATTTGCGGAAGATGAATGGATCCAATATGTTTTAAGAAGGATACACGATGAAGTCATGTGGCTAGAAAAACCATTTATGATCACAAAGGATATGATAAGGGCCGTAACCGGATTGAATTCTACTAGAACAGTACCTGTGCTAAAAGTTATGAAAAATGACAGTGATGATGGCCCCACTGGAGCCAAATTTGACAAAAGGGCTTTAACAATCAATGACATTGAAGACCATGCAGTAAGGTTTGCATCTATGGTAATCAACTACAAAATCTACTTTTCAAATTGGGAGAACTTTGTCTCAGGTACCGCTATATACATAGCCAATGAGATGATTAAGGAAAATAAATACTATGATCTTTGTGAATTTCTCTAGCAACAACTAATGGAGAATCTAAAGAAGACAAAATAAAGAAAGTATCCCTTCAAATTTGGTACGTTGATAATGTGCTTATTTTTCTATTTTATGCAAGAATTACCAAGAATGAAGTTGATCTAGTCTAGCAGTCAACCAATTGCAATTCAAATTAGAAATCACCTAAGTGGCATAGGAAACAAAGATGCATAGAATACAACTCTGTGGGGCTATTTTAAGAATTTTCAAAAAGCTATGCATTCTAGACAAAGGATACCTAAATCAATTGTTGAGAGATATAAAAATGACATATGTTTCATTGTCAACAAAGATCAATGTATGATAGAGGTTGTTGAGCCTAGAATAGTTTGGATTATGCCAATGGGGTATGAAGTAGATGTAAATGTGTTAGATGGTTATGCTAAGCTTATGCTAAGCCAACCTAGGGATATCTCTGAGCCAAGATTTGGCACTTATGAAGAATTATCTGTAAAAGTCCATGTTGAACAAAGGAAACCAGAAACCAAGAAAAAGATGAGGAAATTGGTGGATGAATATACCCAGAGCATATGGATCACAAAATAAGAAGTTACCAAAACAAGGGAAAGAACAACTAAAAAACTGAAGGAAGTTAATAAAGTTCTGGAAGTTCATGATATACAATCAGAGGCACAAGCAGAAAGGGCTACAGAAGAGAAGAAAGAAAATGAACCAGTTAAGGCTCCAGAAGAGTCTAAGGCAAAGGTAGAGGAACCTATTGTAACAAGGAAGAGGACAAGAGGTTCAGTCTCTATAGGAACTACATCAAAAACCTTCGGTCTGACCTCATCTGTTAGTGTAGAAGTACCCACCAAGAAGCCCATTGACAAAGTTTCAAAAGATAGAAAACCAAAGGTCGTACAGAATGAATGTCAGTATAGCAGTAGATGAGGAAGAGACAGAGTCAGATGAAGAAGTGAAGAAAATGAAAACTGAGGCCACCAAAGCCTCCAAGAGCAGCAAGAAGAAATCCTCCAGTAAGGGTAAAACTGAGAAAAGGCCAAGGCAAGATAAGTCTTAGACAGGAGAAGCCACTATAAGTCTTGAAGACCTCCTAAAATCCATAACAGTTGATGGAAATTTGAAACCCATAGCTCAACTGTATGATGAGTATGATGATCCAGACAAGAGGATCATTGAGATTGCTATCATTAGATAATTGGACATCTACAACAAAGCCCTTATTGAGATAATTACTGATCTCCTAGACAGCTTGGGTAGTATCATGACTACAAGAAAAGAAGCTGCTATGACAAAGGACATTGAACTCAGAGAGCATACACTGATAACGTTATGTCCGAAGATCGCCCCTGAAGACAAAACAAAAATCTCCAAAGTGCTCAGCAAGGAATTCAGAACAAAGAAAAGAATGAATTGTTGGATCTAGGGCATACAACTGAGAGGGGGGGTGAATCAGTTGTATAAAAACTTGCTCTTACTTCAAACACTTGATTCTTCTTTGTTAGTTAACAGCATATCAAATAACCATCCATGAAAGCATAATGCATAACACAAGAGCAGATAAACATCAACACATTAAACACCAAGATTTTGACGTGGAAAACCCGATTAAGGGAAAAACTACGGGGTGATTAACACAAGGATTATTCTCTATTAGAAGAATAAGAAAAATGAATGGCACATGCCAATTAGGGCTCACTGCCCGAGCACACTGCTCACAAAGAGGCACACTGCCTACAAGGAGACACACTATCTACAAAGTGATAAAAATCACAATCTTGAACTAGAGAATGACATCTCTACCATGTCCGGATCAGTTCCATTTAAGCCCAAAAATCCTTGCTCTGCCTTTCGCACTTCTCTTTGCTATGCCACACTCATCCACACAATCCACACCACAAAATGAATTCTCAAACACTTATTTATACAAGACATCGACTTAGGAACAATCATCTAAGTCGGCAAACATCACAATAACATTCGCAAGGCGTGTAGAACATCCGGTCGGCCTGTTATAGGAAGAACACTAACAACTGGTAACCATAACATCAAATCCAACTCTAACTTCAATGCGGACCACCAAAATGAACTAGCTATGATCCAATGATCATCATAACCTTCCCTGAATCATCAAAAACATCCAGACTTCATCAGCTTATCAGAATTCTTCTCTTCATCATCCGGTACTTCAAGAACACAGTCTGTCACCACTATCACAATGCAAAAGGTACTTTCAGACCTCAAAATCATACACAACTTGAGATGACACATCACAAGGACATCCCAAACACTCCTTCCAATCCGCAGATTAAGATAATACAATTTCGGACCTCACTGGACCTTTCTGTGATCCTCTGTCACCTCGAACACTTATCGAAACCAGTTCCACATAGACAGCCACAACTTCTTCAGATCTTCATGTGGACCTCTGAAATCTTAGCTGAAGCATCTCAAGACTCATATCTACAAACCCTTTAATCCGCATCCTCTAGTTCTTAACCTATACAGTACATTTGCCTTCTTCTCATCATTGTTCTTCACTGTTCTGGATGGAGACTGATTTCCTCAATTACAACAGCACACAACTCATCCAAACCTTCTTACTAATGCAATATGAGTAAGTTGACATCAATGACAACACTGGTTTACCTCATACTTGCAACAATCTCCCCCTTTGTCATTGATGGCAACATATGATGTGAAAAACCATCAAGACAAGAACTTCTCCTTTCTGTCACAACTCCCCCTATCAACAACTTTTCACATGTCTTCTCTTCCTTTACTGCTCCCCCTTTGATCATCAACCACTTGTTTTTCACATGTCTTCTCTCCCCCTTTGACATCAATGGCAAAGGGCTCATACTTGCAATTCTAATACATCAGAATCATACCAGCTGCTCCCCCTTAGTAGCAGCTCCCCATCATCAATCTGGATCACAAGATATGACTGTGATATCCACCGAACTGATGCACATTAGTGCATCCTAGTTCATCACCGGAGGGGCCATGACCCCTAACTTCTCCCAGAGATATTCAAAAGAGTCCTTGGGAAGAGGTTTAGTAAAGATATCTGCAATCTGATCCTTGGAGGGAGCATACTCCAATCTGACTTCTTCCTTGTTCACTTGTTCTCTCAAAAAGTGAAACTTGATAGATATGTGCTTAGTCTTAGAATGCAATACCGGATTCTTAGAAATATTAATTGCACTTGAATTATCACAGAAAATTGTGATAGGCTCCTCATATTCAACTTTAATGTCTCTTAGCATCTGCTTCATCCATAAGATTTGAGTGCAACTACCTACTGCTGCAATATATTCTGCTTCAGTTGTAGACAGAGATATTGCATCTTGTTTCTTGCTTAGCCAAGAAACCAATCTCTTCCCCAAAAAGAATGCTCCACCACTGGTGCTCTTCCGGTCGTCCATATCTCCTGCCCAATCTGCATCTGTATATGCATGAAGAGAGAAATCCAGATCTCTAGGGTACCATAGACCATACTCAACTGTTCCTTTCAAGTACCTAAAAATTCTTTTGATTGCCATAACATGAGATTCTCTAGAATCAGCCTGGAATCTTGCCACAAGACCAATAGCCTGCATTATATCTGGTCTAGTCTGAGTGAGATACAACAATCCACCAATCATTGATCTATACTTTGTCTAATCTGCCTTTGGAGAATCATCATCTTTGCTCAACTTACATCCAGTTGCCATAGGAGTGTTCATTGGCTTTGAATCTTCCATACCAAATTTCCTCAACAATTCTTTCACATATTTGGTCTGAGAAATGAAGATCCCTTTCTTTGTTTGAGTAATTTGTAGACCCAAGAAGAAATTCATTTCACCAAGCATAGACATTTCAAACTCACTTTTCATCTGATTTGCAAAAGTTTTGCACATACTATCTCTTCCTCCAAAAATGATATCATCCACAAACACTTCAACAATCAAAATATTTTCATGATCAATTTTGAAATATAAGTTACTGTCAGTAGTACCTTTGTTGAATCCAATCTGCATAAGATGCTTATCCAACCTTTCATACCATGCTCTTGGGGCTTGCTTCAATCCATACAATGCTTTCTTCAACTTGCAGACCATATCATCATTATCAGACAATTGAAATCCATCCGGTTGTTCAATGTAAACTTCTTCTTCCAGATCACCATTTAGGAAGGTAGACTTGACATCCATCTGATATACCTTGAAGTCTTTGAAGGCAACAAATGCAAGAAATAATCTGACTGCTTCAATTCTTGGCACAGGAGCAAAGGTCTCTTCAAAATCAATTCCTTCTATTTGAGAGTAGCCTTTGCAAACCAATCTAGCTTTGTTTCTGATTACTTCACCAGCTTCATTCAGTTTGTTCCGAAAGACCCATTTGGTTCCAATCACATTCCTGTCTCTAGGTCTGGGAACAAGATCCCAAGTATGATTTTTCTCAATTTGCATCAATTCTTCCTCCATTGCTTTGGTCCAATTTTCATCATTACAGGCTTCATTTACTGTCTTAGGTTCAATCTTTGAAATCAGACAGTATTCATTTGAATCTTGAGCAATTCTTCTTCTTGTTTGTACCCCTTTACTTTTGTCACCTATGATCTGATCTTCAGAGTGATTTAGAGTTACATACCTTGGAACTTTGGGAGTTTCTTGCACTACTAGTTCTTGATCAGGCTCATTCAGACAAACTTCTTCTTCCTGATTTACCGGATCAGTTTGGATCTGAATTTCAGAGGAGGAAGGAGCTTCTTGCATCGGAGGATCATTTTGATCATCTTCATCACATTCATAAAACCTTGAGGGCTTCTCAATTCCTTCATCAACTTTCACATTAGTACTTTCTGTCATTTTCCTCAGTCTCTTATTGTAACACCGGTATGCTTTGCTTTGAGTGGAGTAACCCAAGAAAATTCCTTCATCACTTCTAGCATCAAACTTTCCTAGATCTTCATCTCTTTTAATATAACACTTGCTACCAAATACTCTAAAATATCTCACAGTAGGAGTGATGCCAAACCAAAGTTCATAGGGGGTCTTACCAGTATTGTTTCTGATTTGAACTCGATTGAGAGTGTAGACTACAGTGCTGATAGCTTCTTTCCAAAACATCTGAGGAACATTTGCTTCCAACATCATTGTCCTGGCAGCTTCCTGAATGGTCCGGTTCTTTCTCTCAACTACTCCATTCTGCTGTGGAGTCCTAGGAGCAGACAACTGTCTCTTTATACCCTGCTTCTCACAAAAGTCAATGAACTCACTGGATGTAAATTCACCACCTCTATTAGACCTTAGACATTTCAATTTCAATCCGGTTTGATTCTCTACCATAGCTTTGAAGATTTTGAACTTCTCAAGGGCTTCTGATTTCTCTTTTAGGAAGGTAACCCACATCATCCGAGAATGGTCATCAATTAGCAACATGAAATATCTATCACCTTGCAGACTCTTGATTCTTGTCGAACCACAAAGATCAGTATGTACTAATTCCAACAATCCGGTAGAGGACTGATCTTTTCTTTTGAAAGAGGCTCTGCTCTATTTACCTAGCTGACATTCTTTGCACAAACTATTTGTAGGTTTCACCAATTTTGGAAGATCTCGTACAGCCTAAATATTGCTTATCTTGATGATGTTATCAAAATTTAGATGACACATTCTTCTATGCCATAACCAACTCTGATCAACTTGAACAAACAGACAACTTTTATTTGAACCAACTAGATGAAAGATATTACCTTTTGTTTGAGCACCGGATGCAATTTCAGTTCCGGAGCTTGTAAAGATTCTGTATTTTCCATTCTTGAATCAGAGATCATAGCCTTTGTCCACTAACTGACCAACACTGAGAAGATTGTGCTTCAATCCTTCAACATATAGTACATTACCTATTTTGCTCTTTCCATCAAAGGAAATAGTCCCCCTACCTCTGATTCTGCCAGCAGAATTGTCACCAAACTTTACCATTCCTCCTTCATACCTTTCCAAATCTAAGAACTTATTCTTGTCACCAGTTATATGGTGAGAGCATCCACTGTCAATAACCCAATCATCCTTTTCTTCCACTTGAGCAGCCAAAGCTCTTTCCACAACCTTGTGATTGACAGATTCAGAGGATATTGAATCTTCTTCCTTGATGGCAATAAACACCCATTCATTTCCAGATTTGCTTCCTAGTTCTGATTCATCATCTGTTACTCCTTCATTGTCATCTTCTTCATGAACATAATAGCAGTTCTTTTGAAATCTTTGTATTAGACCTTGCAGATCTTTCCGGACATCTTGAAGCAAAATGACCAATCTTATTGCAGTTGAAACACTTAAAGGGTAGTTTTCCATCATACTTACCAGATCCTCTTGGCAATCTCTTTGCAATGAGGGCTTCAAGTTGAGTTGTTTCTGCTTCCTCTTCTTCCATGTCTCTTCTTGCTTGATCATACCATGACATCTTCCTTGAAGAGTTTTCTCCCGGATCAAATCTCTATTTGCCTTTCACATAGGCACTGGCTTTGAAAACAGATTCAGTCTTGGGAGGATCATCTCCAAACTCAGTCATTTTAAATGTAGCTAGTTTGCCAGCCAATTGTTCTCTTGTGACAGTTGTGTGGGCTCTGAATTCATCAATGGCAACAACCTTGATTTTGTAGGCAGTAGGAAGGGATCTGAGAATTTTGCAAACAATCTCATTTTCATCTAGAGTTCCACCAGCATTTCTAATTCCACATACTAGCTCATTCACTCTTGGCATAAAGGTAATGATGTTTTCATCTTCTCTCATCTTCAATCTTTCAAATTTCCCTTTCAGACTTTGCAACCTTGCACCCTTGACAAACTCATCTCCTTCATACAGAAGTTCTAGTTTAGTCAAGATCTCATATGCAGTTGGTAGGTCGATAACATTTGAGAGATCTAAGTCATTCAATGCGCTTAGAAGAGCTTCCTTGGTTCGCAATTATTTTCAGCATCTGTGATTTCATTCAGAGTTGTCAGACCACCCTGTGGAGGTACATATGGTTTTGAGACCATGGCCAAGTATGCTTTTCCCATACACTCCAAGTGACATTTCATGCGACCTTTCCAGAGAGTGAAGTTGGTTCCATCGAATTTCAAACTATCCTTCTTGTATGACGACATCTTGGATCTCCTCAAGAGGTTAAGCTCCTTTCAGAGGAACTTGGCTCTGATACCAATTGTTGGATCTAGGCCATACAACTGAGAGGGGGGGGTGAATCAGTTGTATAAAAACTTGCTCTTACTTCAAACACTTGATTCTTCTTTGTTAGTTAATAGCATTTCAATTAACCATCCATGAAAGCATAATGCATAACACAAGAGCAGATAAACATCAACACATTGAACACCAAGATTTTGACGTGGAAAACCCGGTTAAGGGAAAAACCATGGGGTGATTAACCCAAGGATTATTCTCTGTTAGAAGAATAAGCAAAATGAATGGCACATGCCAATTAGGGCTCACTGCCTGAGCACACTACTCACAAAGAGGCACACTGCCTACAAGGAGACACACTATCTACAAAGTGATAAGAATCACAATCTTGAACCAGAGAATGACATCTCTACCATGTCCAGATCAATTCCATTTAAGCCCAAAAATCTTTGCTCTGCCTTTCGCACTTCTCTTTGCTATGCCACACTCATCCACACAATCCACACCACAAAATGAATTCTCAAACACTTATTTATACAAGACATCAACTTAGGAACAATCATCTAAGTCGGCAAACATCACAATAACATTCGCAAGGCGTGTAGAACATCCGGTTGGCCTGTTACAGGAAGAACACTAACAACTAGTAGCCATAACATCAAATCCAACTCTAACTTCAATGCGGACCACCAACACAAACTAGATATGATCCAATGATCATCATAACCTTCCCTGAATCATCAAAAACATCCGCACTTCATCAACTTACCGGAATTCTTCTCTTCATCATCCAGTGCTTCAAGAACACAGTCTGTCGCCACTGTCACAATGCAAAAGGTACTTCCAGACCTCAAAATCATACACAACTCGAGATGACACATCACAAGGACATCCCAAACACTCCTTCCAATCCACATATTAAGATAATACAATTTCGGACCTCACCGGACCTTTCTGTGATCCTCTGTCACCTCTGAACACTTGCCAGAACCGGTTCCACACAGACAGCCACAACTTCTTCAGATCTTCATGTGAACCTCTAATATCTTAGCTGAAGCATCTCAAGACTCATATCTACAAACCCTTTAATCTGCATCCTCTGGTTCTTAACCTATACAGTACATTTGCCTTCTTCTCATCACTATTCTTCACTGTTCCAGATGGAGACTGATTTCCTCAATAACAATAGCACACAACTCATCCAAACCTTCTTACTAATGCAATATGAGTAAGTTGACATCAATGACAACACTAGTTTACCTCATACTTGCAACATGAATACTCTCATGTCAGATGACATTGAGAAAGTAGTGAAGGATACCGAGGAAATCACTTTGAGAGTGTCAAGGGAATATCATCTTCCAACTATATATAATAGAGGAGAAACAAATGTTGAAGTTGATACATTTATTCCTGAGGAGAACTTGGATCAAGGATTGGACAAAAGTGATGAAGAGCCAAAGGAGAAAGAAGATCTAGTCCTTGCTACTAGTTCAGATACTACTGTTAAGGATCAATCCAAAACAAGTATTCCTCCAAAACAACAAATTGATTATCAAACAGACAATGAAAAGATTGAGGAACAAAACAAAGATGATGATCAAGAAGAGGAACAAGCTGAAGAAAACTCTGCACTAGAACAAAAGAATGATGCAAATGATGTCATGGATTTAGATCCTCCGAAACAAAACCAAGAAGAAGAAGTCTCTGGTATAGCAAGAGACATTGTGGAGTCTATCAAAGAATTCTTGGAAAGAGAAAAACAAGTCTTGGATGAGCCTGAATTTTTGCAGGGACTACTAAATTTGGATTCAATGTCCCCTATGTAGAAATTTAAATTGGTATCAATTGTGCAAGTAAAGGCACAAGAAGAAATACTAAACTCACACATACAAGATAGTGAGTTAATTGGTGAAGCATCCAACATTTTGGAGAAGATGATGCCATCATATCAAAAGGATACCTCGATGTCTTCAACAAATCAACTCAAGGGACTCATAAACTCTATAAGTATGCAATTTGAATCTTTTGAAAAGTCTATAGAAACAAAAGTGAGGAAAGAGTTTGATGAGAAAAGATTAGCTGAATTGAAGACCATGTTAGTCAATGATAAAACTTCATTAGACAATGGAATAATAGGTATACAAAGTACCATAAAAGAAGCCTGTAATTTGTACAAATTTTGTTTATTATGGTCAAAAGCCACAAAGGATTTAGAGGACAAGATCAACGATCTAAAACTGCAACTGACAAATATTTTTAAGTCATTTGATTCGGCGGTTGGGTCAGTAAGAGGCAAATAGATACAAGTGATCAATATCCATAATGAGTTAAGTAATCTAGTGAATAAGAGAGCTCAAATGAAAAACATAATGTGTTAATTGGGAGGACTAATAAGTCCCAAGATAGATTCAATGTCAAATCTTGCAGCAGAAGCACTATAGGTAAGTGCACTAATTGACATGCCTTTTGATATACAAAAAGCAAAGAAATTAGTCTTCCTAATAAGTGACCATATTCAAATTTTGGACAATGCTAAGAAGAGTTGGGATAGAGAGTTAGTTCAAATCAAGAATAGTTTCAATGACATCCTACAACCCACAATAAATTAAGTTAAAGATTGTACCTGTACATATGCGGCATAATATGACAGTTTTTGCAGCTTTTACATTTTTGATACAATTTTGATTCCTGTACATACACCTTTTCCATTGATGTCAAAGGGGGAGAAGAAAACCAGTGAAAAATAGGTAAACACTTGAGAGGGAGAAGAAAAACAAAGTTCATATAGTAAGGGGGAGCAGGTGAGCATTTTTCACTAAGTGGTGTTATCAATGCCAAAGAGGGAGATTGTTGGCAAGATACACTGCTCTGATGAATGTTAAATGTTGTCATTGATGGCAACAAGGAAAAGGGTTTCTACCAGCATAGCAAAGAGACCTTACTTTGGAAGAATAAATGACTAAGTATGAGTAGTGTACAATATACCAAGTAAGTGACAGTGTTTGAGATGGCATGCCTCTGTAGTTAAAGGCATTTGTATGCAGTTCAGGTATGTTGTTCATAGCTACCTAGTGATCACATGTTCTAGTGTTCAAATCCTGACTTCCTCCAGAAGTCATATGGTAAATATCTAAGTCTGGGTGAACAAAGTTTAGTCAGGAACAATGCATAGTACCAGAGTAAAGGGTTCACATTCCTCTATTGTGGCATATTTTGTCTTGCGGTTCTGAGACAACAAAGATACATATCATGACTACCTAAATCTAGATCTATACCTTCTGAAGTTCCTTTGATCACATTCTACAAGTTGTTCTTTATCAGCTTCTAGTTTGACAGTATTTCAATATGATAGAGCAATAGTTCCAAGATCTGTATTTTGCTATAAAAGACTATTATGTCCTACGGATTTGAAGGTATGTTAAAAGGTCAATGATGAAGGATATGATTTCTAGAGTCTCATATGGTGTGCAGTGGAAATCATGATGTGACAGTTGAATTGGTCAAGTGTGTGCTTAAGGGATAGGCCGACAGGCAAGCTAGATCTATATGCAAAGAAGATACATTGTTTGAATAATCAATTCAAGTAGTTGAATGATTGATGTTGACCTATATGAAGACTATTGTATGTTTGTTTAGGTCCACATTCCTGTTTGAGCACAAGATCAAGATGACAAGGTACAACACTTGTATACATGTTTCATGTCTGGGTTGCTGACCTGATTGTGAGATGAATCTTATTGCAGATGTATTTATGCAATGGATTTCAGTGTTGGAGTAATGAATTAGTGGGAATAGTGTGTGAATTCTCTATGTGTATAATCTAAGGTAGTTTGCAGAGCAAAAAGAATAATAAGGGCATAAAACAAGAGCATATGTAAAGCAGAGTAGAAAAGCAGGGCAGATAGTATGAAGTCCTTTAAATCTATATACTGAGCATATTGGTACTGCATTTCAACATTTTATAGATGCACCTATAGCAGTCCTCTCTTGGTAGTGAACCTTTTTGCAGTGAGCACTTCTTGGATAGTGAGTCCTTGGGCAGTGAGCCTTCATGTAATTTGATATTGCTATCATAATATATTGTGAGCTAACACTCACTGTGGTTTTTCCCTTTTTTGGGTTTTCCACATAAAATCTCGATGTCTATATGTTATGAATTTGTGGCTACTCTTCTCATGTTTACTTTGCTTTCATGTTAATGAATTTGGTAGATAGATTAATGAATGTGTAAATGAAAAGGTTCTAAGAATACTGATTCACCCCCCTCTCAGTATTCTTTGCATTCAACACAATTAATGGATCCCACAAGAAGAAACCATCAATTTAGAGGATTTTTGGAACAAAGCAGGTAAGATGATCAATAGAGTAGTAATACCTACACCTAAAAGGAAATTTCTCACCATCCACCTATTGTCTCCATCTCTAATCACCCACCAAGAAGTAAATTTTTAAAAGCAATCCCTTGGTTACAACCATTTCTACATAGATGCAAGTGCATGTGGTGCTAGAATATCATGAAATCACCTCCAATATGTCATGGAATTTGTTAATACCATTGCCAATGGCCTCCGGACACTTGGTTTCCCAAAATTGAATCAATAGATAAGACAATCTCACCCATAAGAATGTCGAGGAAAACACATCAAAATGGGAATCAAAGGTAGGGACACAAGGTTTGATGTAGAGAAAATTTCCTTAAGAATCCCATAGACCAACCTTTAGCACAATTTTTTTTATATTTAACAGATTCAAATTCTAAAATTAAAAAACCTTGAGGACAAGGGTAAATGAAATATTTAGTTTCCAAGTGCATCTTCCACTATGTTGTAATTGACTCATATAGATTGCACAATTTCAGCCATACTCTAACAAATTCGTGAATCATGACATGTTGCATTAGGTGATTTTCCTTCTTCATAACCTCATCCCCCATTTTTATGTCTAGAAAATGACCAAAAAGACATTAATTAGCAAAGGAAGATGCATAAAAGTTAGATTCTAAAGGAATGCTAGCCTTGTGCAAGGTATAATGCACATGAATGGGTGGACAAGAGGTGGAAGGGATCATCTCATGCCTAGTGATATCAAGAGAGACAAAGAGATTTATCCCTAAACTACCAATCTTGGGTTTTCCATTAACAACATTATAAGGAGACCAAACTACTAGCTTAATCAAGCCATCCACTAAGAAATCATGAGTAAGCGAAGACCTTTTCTTATGCCATAATCCCATGTGGCTACATAAATAGATTTTCTACTTAAGTTTGAGCAAAAGGAGTGGTCTCATGCAAATTTAAAATTATTTATAAAGGATAATTTAGAATATTTCCCTATTATAGTGGAGCAGCTACATTTTAGGGATTGAGAATATGCTATGAGAAAAGGAGGGGCTGAAATTATACAACAATTACATAATGAAAAATATTCATGTGACTGCATATATTTCCTTCTCTTTTTTTTCATTTTCCTCCAAATTTTGTCTCCTAAATTTTATTTATTAATAAATAGTTCTTTTAATAATAATTTCTTTTAACAAAAATATGTAAAAAAATTAGAATTTAATTTAACTACTTAAAACAAGCACAAGATTAAAATATACATGGGACCACTAGCTCCACAAATAACTCCTTAAAAAATTAAGTAGTGGCTATTAGACAAAATATGCTAAGAGTAATTTTATTTTACTGTAGAACTATTTAAGAATTATTTTATTTATATAGTTTATTTTATTTTTATTTGATGCATTGTATTTATTTATTTAAGAGTGATTTTATTTACTTAAGATTTATACTCATTGCTTTATTAAGAGGTTAAATAATATATCATATATTATAAATAAACTAATTTAAATATATGCCCCTTATATCTCTCCACATCTTTTAGATAGATGTATTTAAGATATCTATGCTAGTTATAATAGTATAATGTTATAGTGTCAAAATAGCAATATTTAATTTTTAAAAGTATAACATAGAGTAAAAATAGTTTAAAAAATCAAACCAAGATATTTAAGAGATTTGTTTTATTTTTTAACTTTTTATATTCTTTAACTATATGCATATTTATATTCTAGAATCTTTCTAAATTATAAATTATAAAGAGTATTCTAATTTTTAAAAAATATACCATGAGTAAAAATAGTTTAAAAAATCAAACCAAATATTTAAAAGCTTTTGTTTTTTTCTTAAAACTTTTTAAATTTTAATTATATTCTTTAACTATATGCATATTTATATTCTAAAATCTTTATAAAGTATAAAGAGTATTCTAATTTTTTAATAAGATAGCATAGACTCTAGAGTAAAAATAGTTTAAAAAATCAAACCAAGATATTAAAAGCTTTTGTTCAATTTTAATACATAGATCTTCATATCAACAATAAACACAAGAATTATATTATTAATTGGGTATACTTGGATGCAGATTTAAATAAACATTGTTTTCAATAAAATGAAAAAATGGAACTTTGTTTTTGTACATAGTAAATTGATAACAACAAAAATGATAGACCTAAAATAATTAAAACCACTAAGAAAACTAAGGTTTCTGGATCTCAGATTTTTTGCAACCTTTTGTACCCTGCAATCAAACTCTAGCTAAATATCTCATCTTCCTTCCTCTTAGCACCTACATGCATACCATCTTCCTGTGAATCCTGTAGCTGCAATAAAAATGACAAATCTACAAATAAACAATAAAATAGTTAAAATAATTTGTAAAATACCTCCATTCCAAATTCTCTCATTGTGCAACCCTACATGCCGACCAAGAAAGAAATTTAGGGCCTCTAGAAAAAATAATTATGGAGAAAACTAAAACAATGTAGTGTAAAACAAGAGTTTTTATATGCTTTTGCTGGATTATGAAGTCCAAAAGTCATATTATTTCTCCCGCCAAATCTCTTGCCTCTTGGTCTTCCTTATCCATTGTGGATATTGCTTTTATAAAGAGATGTGTTGCTGTTGTTATGCATTGTATTCATACTTCAAACAGAGATAACAAAATTATTCACCTGCTCCTGTGGATGTAGTCAATTAATGGTGAACCACGTAAATCGATTGTCTCGTGTGTCTGATTATTAATTTATGTTCTATTGCTCTTTTTGTTTTTGTTGCTCCATTGTTTTAACAATTGGTATCAGAGCTTGGTTAAGGAGCTAGTTGAGGAATTTGTGATGAATTTCAAAAAGATGGAAGAAGCGGACAAGTGGAGAATAGAGAAATTTTTTGGGCAGAACTTTGGGCTATGGAAGCTTCAAATTCATGCCCTGCTAATTCAAAAAGACCTAGCCATTACGCTGAAAGGAAAAACAACAAAACTAGATCTAAGTATGATAGATGACAAATGGGATGTGATGGATTAAAAAGTAGCTGCTACAATTATCCTTTCGCTACCCAGTAATGTCCTATTTAATGTTGCCTCAGAAACTTTGGCAAAACAAATTTGGGACAAACTTTGTGACATGTATGAGATGGCTTCAGCAACCAATAGGGTCTTCTTATTGAAGAAGTTATTCAATCTAAAAATGAAAGAAGGAAAAGGTTTTTCAAATCATTTGAATGAATTCAACACCATGATCAACCAACTAGTTTCCATAGAAATCAACTTTGATGATGAAATGAGAGCTATGTTGCTCTTGTGTACTCTTCCCGATAGCTGGGATGGCATGGTGATGACTATCAGCAATTCAGCATCTGAGAGAAGAGGATCCGAAGACAAGGAAAAGAAAAAGGAAGCAATGTTAAGATTTGATGATGTTGCTGCCACACTTCTCAACAAAGATATGAGAAGAGGACAAAATAAAACATCCGACAAAGCCTTGGTTTTAGGCAATAGGGGAAGAACCCAAGATCGAGGAAAACATAATAGGAGAAGATCTAAATTTGCCAAGAGATCAAAGTCAAGAGGATGGAAAGAAGGTTGTTGGTTTTGCAGAAAAGATGGACATGTCACTTGAAGGATTGTTGGTGTTACAAGAAAGCCCAAAAATAGCTGAAAGAAAATGAGGTGAACACAACATATGAAGATGATGGAGAAGCTCTAGTCTTGACCACAAGTGAAACTATAGCTAACTCATGGATTTTAGACTCTGGTGCCACCTTTCATGCAACCTCAAATTGGGATGCCTTAAAAAATTATCAAGAAGGAAAATTTGGCAAAGTTTATCTCGGTGACAATGAGCCATGTGAGATAGTTGGCAAAGGGGACATAATGCTGCAACTAAAGAATGGAAACAAGTAGATATTGAGTGATGTAAGAAATGTTCCTAAGCTAAAAAGGAACCTGATTTCAACTGGACAGCTTGATGCTCAACGGTGCAACATCATCTTCTCTTCTAATATTTGGAAAGTGACCAAAGGAGACTTAGTTATTGCAAAAGGTAGCAAAATGGGATCTCTTTATGTGTTAGAGTGTCATGCTGAAGTGGGAGTTGCGATGCCCATAGTGGACAGTGGGACGAAACTTTGGCATAAGAGACTTGGCCATATGAGCAAGAAGGGAATGGAGATTTTGCTCAAAAGAGGTCAACTTTCTAGTTTACAATCAGCAGATATAGAGCTATGTGAGCATTGTCTTTACAGGAAACAAAGGCGGGCTAGCTTCTCCAAAACTAGACACGACAAGAAGTTGAGACCCTTGGAACTTGTGCATTCAGATGTCTTTGGTCCCACAGAGGTAACCTCAATTGGAGGAGCAAACTATTTTGTAACTTTTTTAGATGATTGCACCCGTAAAGTTTGGGTCTATATGCTCAATAAAAAATCAAAAGTGTTTGCAAAATTCAAAATTTTTAAGGCTATTGTTGAAAATCAAATTGAGAGCAAAATTAAATGTCTAAAAATTGACAATGGGGGGGAGTTTTACTTTTTGGATTTTGATACTTATTGTGTAGATAATGGCATTCAACACATCAAGGTTGTACCATTTACACATCAAGAAAATGGTACAAACGAAAGGATGAATCGTATGATTCTACAGATGGCACGTAGCATGCTCTCTAATGGTTGTTTGAGTAAAGAGTTGTGGACTGAGGCAATTAACATGGTAATTTATTTGATCAACAGAAGTCCTACTAAGCTAGATTTTGACATTCCAGAAGAAGAGTGGTTTGAAAGGAATATCTCCTACAATCACCTTCGAGTCTTTGGCTGCGAGGCATTCACTCACATTCCCAAGGAAAAGCGAACAAAATTGGATTTCAAATCCAAACGATGTATCTTCATTGGTTATGGGGAAGAGCAATACGGATTCAAGTTGTGGGATCCTATTGCAAAGCAAATCATTCACAGCTGTGATGTGGTATTCAACGAAAAAGTGTTCCCAGCCCTACAAGCACCAAAAACACAAGTTAAAGAGTATATATCAGTTGATGATATTGGGTGTGATACGTAGTTTTCACATCCAAAAGTCACATCAAATACAGATGGAAATTCAAATCCAGCATTAGCACCTACTCAGTCACTTAGCCTGAATAGAGATGCATAGGAAAATCCTTTAGTGATGAATTCATGGTCTAGCTTGGAAGGAAGCTTAGCACAAGGTAAACAAATTATTCTACCACCACTTAATTTTGGTTCACATTCTAGAAATGTTGAAATTGGTGAGCGCTCAGGTTCATATCTGCCACCCATTACCTATTCACAAAATTTAGTGGGAGTTAATCCCACACTAGCTGAGGATGGCATGCCTTTAACTATCCTTCACTACTCAACATCAAACAATGATCAAGTGCCTTGTAATGCTTTCAATGCACATGAATCAAATGCACCACAAAACTCCTTGAGAGTGCCATCCCTACCCTCTCCATATGAAACGTAGCATATACAATCTTCTTCACAAACATCGACCCCTCTCTATGAAATGTTTCCTATGCAAAATCCAAGTCTCTTTACTCCAACGCAACATAATAACTATACATCGCAGCATGATAACTATTCTATGCAGCTAGGAAATTGTGACTCTGCAAGATCACAATATACAGTGGGAGTTACCATGTAGCCTGTAGAAGCTAAGACATCTAGACAAGGCTTTGGTTATGATGCGGGGGGGGGGGGTCAATAGCACCTCAAACTTCACCTTATGGTCAGCACTCTAATGATCTACTTGTTTACTCTTATCCGCAGCCTCAGGGAGGTGGAAAGTCTCAAAAGAATGTGCAAGACATCTCAACGTAGCCTATGAATTTTGATACACAACAAAGAAATGATTTCTCGAAGGGTCAAGAGGCAGAGCATCGGTCTTCACAATCCATGCCAGCAGTCAGGGATTTGCAGGAAATACAGAGGGAAAAGGGCATACAGAGAAATGATGTTGGAAAGCATAATGAACAACAGAGGAATGTTGAAGTTGAGAAAGGATACAACGTTCCTACTATATCATCTCATGAACAGGGAAATTCACATGAAGAGGGCAATATACAGGGACAAATTCCTCCATTAAGGAGGTCTACCAGGGAGAGAAAACCTCCATCCAAATTGGATGATTATCAGTTGCTTATATCTGATCAATCAAAGCCAACTACATTCTGAGAGGCCTACAATGATAGGGATGGTGAGAAGTGGATGATTGCAATGAAGGATGAAATGGAGTCACTAATGGCAAACCATACATGGGATCTGGTCTAGCTTCCACCCAATCAAAGGGCATTGAAGAATAGGTGGGTGCATAGACTCAAAGAGGAAGAAGGAGGTACAAAATTCTACAGGGCCAGACTTGTAGTGAAAGGGTATGATCAATAAAAAGGACTAGACTTCAATGAGATTTTTTCACCAGTCATGAAGATGAACACAATTTGAGCCATCTTGGGCTTGGCAACAATTTATGACCTTGAGCTTGAACAACTCGATGTCAAAACTGTATTTCTCCATGGTGACATAGAAGAAGAATTGTACATGCATCAGCCTGAAGGTTTTGTCAAGAAAGGGCATGAGAATCTATATTACAGATTAAGGAGGAGTTTGTATGGGCTAAAACAAGTCCCAAGGCAGTGGTACATCAAGTTTGATAACTTCATGATGGAGAATCAGTTTATACGTTGTGAATTTGATCCATGTTTATACTACAAGGTGTTGCCAAGTGGTGAATTTTTTTTATTACTACTCTATGTTGACGACATGCTCATTACTAGCACCAACATGAGAGTTATTGTTGATTTGAAGAAACTCTTGGGTAACAAATTTTCAATGAAGGACCTCGGGGTAGCAAAGAAGATTCTTCGCATGACCATCATTTGAGATAGAAAGAAGAAAGAAATCAAATTATCTCAACAAAAGTATATTGAAAAAGTTTTGGACAGATTCAATATGAGAGGTGCTAAGGTGGTTAGCACTCCTCTTGTTGATCACTTTCGCTTGTCTTCCACATTGTGTCCCAAAACACAAGAAGATCAAGACTACATGAAGAACATTCCATACTTTTCAGCTATGGGAAGTCTTATGTATGCAATGGTGTGTACCCGTCCTGACATTTCCCATGCGGTGGGAGTTGTGAGCTAGTTCATGAGTAATCCTGGTAAAACTCATTAGGAAGCTGTGAAGTGGATATTGAGGTATCTAAAAGGCACTTCTAATTATGCCTTATGCTTTGGTGGGAAAGTTGCACAATGACAAGGCTTCATTGACTCTAATATGGCGGGTGACTTGGATAAAAGGTCTAAATCAGGCTTTGTTTTCACTTTTACCAGGGCAACGATCAGCTAGGTCTCAAGATTGCAACAAGTAGTTGTTCTTTCCACTACTGAGGCTGAGTACATTGCCCTCACTAAAGGAGTAAAAGAAATGGTTTGGTTGCAACATTTGTTAACTAAGTTGGGATCCAAACAACAAATTTTCACACTCTTTTGTGACAGTAACAACGCTATCCATTTGGCCAAGAATGCAGCATTTCATAACAAAACTAAACACATTGAGCTGAGATATCACTTCATCCATAGCATGATTGAAGAAGGGAAGTTGCAAGTTCAAAAGATCGACACAAATATCAATCTGGCTGATGCTTTGACCAAGGTTGTACCAAGAGAGAAGTTTGAATTATCCCGGGCTTCTCTCAGCATTGTCAAAATGTGACATTGAGACTGGAGTAGGGGAGTGAGCAGTAATCATTGGACTTCAAGTGGGAGATTGTTGGATTATGAAGTCCAAAAGTCATATTATTTCTCCCGCCAAATGTCTTGCCTCTTGGTCTTTCTTATCCATTATGGATATTGCTTTTATAAAGAGATGTGTTGCTATTGTTATGCATTGTATTCATACTTCAAATAGAGATAATAAAATTATTACCCTACTCATGTGGATGTAGCCAATTAATGGTGAACCACATAAATCAATTGTCTCATGTGTCTGATTATTAATTTATGTTCTATTGCTCTTTTTGTTTTCGTTGTTCCATTAATTTAATACCTTTTTATATCATTTTGGTAAGTTTTAATATTTACTAAAATTAGAGCTCCACAACTATTTTTTAACTATTTGATTTAAAATTAAATTAATGTCCAGTAGTTAAATTAGAATTTTAGGGAGAATCTTGTATGATGTTTGTCTATATGAAATGAAGTTTTATTTCAATTTAGAAATTAATATTCACTATAATTTTATTAAAATATAGAAATGTTATGATTATTAAGTTGTTTTATACAATTTAATTAAGATAGGGGTTTTATTATTTAATTTCTTAAATATAAGACATTTAGGAAAATAGTCATCTCCTTTTCATAATTGTAATTATGGATTTTTTATTTGTTCCATGACTACACTCAAATTATGCTATTGATCAATTGTGATTAGGTTGCAATTAAATAGAATTTTCATGTAGTTGTTTAAAAATATACATGTATACTAATCATTTTTATATAGTCGTTAAATAGAATTAGGGTTCATGTTGGCTTGAACAATAGGGTTAGGGTTACAATTAGGGTTGGGCTTATGATTCAAGTTAAAATTAGGATTACAATTATTATTACAATTATGTCTATAATTAGGGTTACAAATATGGTTAGAATTAGGGTTGGGGTTAAGAATTAGGGATAAAATCACAAATTAACTAGATCTAGAAGTAGAATTAGAGTTAGGGTTAGGGTTAGAATTAGGATTATTGTTATGGTTAGGGTTATATTTATAATTAGGGATACAATTATGGTTAGAATAGGGTTAGAACTAGGGTTCCATATAGTCTTATGATTAGGGTTAGAATTAGGGTCAAGGTTTAGGTTATGATTAGAATTATAATTAGGATTAGAATTAGAATGAGGGTTAGTATTAGAGTTATTGTTAGTGTATACGCCTAAAACTGACACGACTCTGTCTAAATAAATATTCTTAATATTTATTTAAGTCTAATTCCTCTATCAATAAATAAATAAATCAATTTATTTATTCGATTCATATTCCTTTAAATTATTTAAATATCAAATTATTTAATTACCTTTTCTAATGTCTTCCAATAATTAAATAAATCCTTTATTTAATTAAATTCTTCCAAAACAATTAAATAATTCTTAATTATTTAATTCACTTGTTCCTCCAAATTTAAATAAATCAATCAAATTTATTTAAATTCTCTCAATCTCTAAAAATAAAATATAATCAAATATTTTATTTATTCTTCCAAAAGCATGCACAAACAATTAAATAAATTTACTTATTTAATTTGCTTTCTTATCTTCAAAAATCTTCCAAATCTTCTAAAAATAAATCTTCTTCTTCATGCACACAAAATTAAATAATTTATTATTTAATTTCTCTTAAATCATGCAAAAGCAAATCACAAGTTGAGTTAGTTGATTTAATCAACCTTGTTTTTATCAATAACTCTTAAATTAGAAAAAAGCTTTCTAATTTATGAAATCAAATCTTATCTTTATAAAAGAAAGCAGTTGACTCAAACCAAACAAGTTTTTATGTGACACTTCTCTTCTTTCTATTCGCACACATCCTCTCAAGTCTTCTATACCGTTGATCTTCTTATTTCTTCTATATTGTTGATCTTCTCTCTCGTGAGTCTATAAATTGACCCCATTTTCTCTATTTCATTTATCTAAGCTTTCAGTACCCTTACCCTACAGGAATTATAGTGCGTCTTTGGCACCAAAGTGATTCTATTTGCTTGCGATCAACTTGTTACCATACCATTACCATTGTTGTGAAGCTCATCTTCATTGCAATAAACTATCATAGCCATTCCCACTTAACATCTTGGAATAGCAAGGAAGTGCACCTTCTGAGGGCCATATTCATACACAAGATCATTTGAGATATCTTTGTTTGATTGATTTCTTTGTTTCTTATTTCATTGAGTTATTGGGTATTGTTGATATACATTGATTATTCATTTACACTAATTTTCCCTTAACATTTTGGTGCCCACCGTGGGGTCTTGCCTTAATTTAACCCAAAAACTAAGTTTTTTGTGCTAAGGTTTCATACATAGGAGGATTCTGCGCATCCAATCAATTCTACATGCATCTGAGCTCTATTTCGGTGCATTTACCTCCTGAAGTTACGCATCTTTGTTTTGATATAGTGCATTTACTAAAACTATGCATATGCTCTATGTTTTCGCAATTTTGACCTCTGTCTCAATGCTTTTGTAATAGCTATGCATATGATCTCTGTCTCTGTGCATCTAATCTTTGTAGCTACACATGATTCTGACAGTGACCTTTTGAGTTTTCTTATGATTTTGCTAATGTTGACACTTCTCGCGGGAATCATTCTCTGATCTACTTGCAGGTTAGGGGTTGGTTTAGACATTCTAGCTACATTGTTAACACACATCATAGATTTAATTAGCAAGGATAGTAATCAGATGTTCATGTAAAATCACATCTAGATCTAACTAGGAAGGATTATAATCCGATATTGTTGCATCAACAAATTGAATATAGTCCCAATGCTAGGAGGATAAAATTGAACCATTGCTATCTTGCTTTCAAAGTTAACAATTCGTGTGTGTGCCCAAGGAGCTAGCGCATTTAGTCTTTTTCATTTTAATTAGGGGAAAAGAACCACTATCTTTCATGTTTTTAGAATGATACTAGGCCTATGCTCTCCCCTATCTTGGGTGACCAAAATTCCAGACATATCATTTCGCATGTGTTAAACCCTTAGAGAGGCCTGCCCTTGGATATCCTTTTGTCCAAGTGGGAACAACCTTAAGTGGTAACAAGCTAAAGCCAAGCTCTACCAAGACACTATAAATAAATTATGTTTGGAGCGAAAGATTCAAACAATGAGTGAAGTTGTGTTATACCGACAACCAACCTCCCCCAAAACCCTCTAAAGCGCAACCCTTGTAGGCTAAGAGACTCCATAACGAAGAGTAGCATTGCCACACATATAACCACTCGAACGGTTGCACTTACTAATCATCCACTATTTTTAGTAGCCAAAAACCCCTATAAGCCGGTGCAGGGAAGGGCAATTATCACCTCCTCAAGATGCCTCAACTAGAAATAGTGAGAATTCAGTTTATATTGTCCCATCCAGCCTAGGATTTGTACTTGCTTTTGAGTCAAAAAGAGTCCAAAAAATTACAAAAAAATCAAAAACCATGAAAATATTCTGTGTTTGCTATGTCTTCTTGCCATAATTGAAAAAATTAGATCAAAAGGACCAACTTGCAACCAAGAAACTAAAAAATTGAAAAATGTGTCAAAAACTTTGCAAAAATAGTTAAGAAAACCAGAGCTATGCATATACCCTCTGAAGCTGCACATTTGTGTCGACTTGCGGCACATTTGCATCAACCTTTTGCGCATTTGTTGTCTATTACTGTGCTTTTATCATTTCCCAGAGCTACGCATTTACCTTGACTTACTGTGCGTATACCCTCTATTTCAGAACATTTGTAGCTGGACATCCACGACAGTGAGCATTTCCACATCTTTTGAGAGAAAATTTTCAACATTTCTAGATACCCATTTTAGCTTTGTTCTTGTTTCTGAGATCAGATCTACCATGTAGTCACTTCTTCCATCCATTTCATAGTGTACCCTCTCTTTCGTCAGTCGTCTCGTCCACCTTTTACCACATCTTCCTGTAAGCAAGTCAAAGTATCCTATATCAGATTAGTACAAGACCTTTTTCAAATCATTTCAGATTCAAGTAAACCTAGTTAGTCTCCACTATCAAGGATCAGACATCCTTTTCTCTCAGAACTTCACTAGTGGTCTTGGTGCAAGACTAGTCTCTACATAGTAAATGGGTACTAGCTATCCTTAGTTGTGGCTATCATTTTGTGTCAACCAACTTACTTGGAATCATTGATCAAAAGAGTCCTTTGTTCGAATCTCGTCACTACAAGTATCCTCTTCTCAACAATCTCCACCAACACCTTACCAAAATCTCTAGTTTCACCCCACACCTTCTCACATCACCTTGCATGGTCTTAACTAGGTCTCAAATGCAAAAAACAACTTGAAATGGCTAGAACATCTAACAGAATTGTATCCCCTCATGACAGTGATGAGGAAATCTCTTGTGAGAGTACCAAGGAGCCCTCCAAGATTGAAAATTTCAACACATGATGGAAAAGATACTAAACGAAGACCCTCAAAAGTATTTTTTTCATCTTGCAAACCAAGGACTTAGACTCCCCTCAGACTTTGATCTCAAAAAATTAAGAGAAACTATAGTGGAACAAACTCATGAGGACTGTACAAGTGAAGATAAAACCATTGGCCTAGATAAAGAGAAAAAAGCCACAGACTCAAGTGCACCTCTAGACACATTGACAAAACAAATAGAGAGCCTAATGCAGAAAGTAACAGATCTCCAAATGGGGCCACCCACTAAAACTTATTCATTGGAGGATATCTCATCATATCCCTTTGACAAAAGCTTGAACATGGTACCCTTCCCCTTTCGGTTCAAAGTTCCTAAGTTTGACAAATACAAAGGGAAAGGAGACCCAAGAGATCACATTAGGGAATTTACTGCCACGTGCCTAGAAGTGACTCACAATGAAACTTTCCTAATGAGACTATTCCCTAGATCTCTAGGTCGACAAGCCATGGAATGGTTCTCATGACTTCCCCCAGGTATCAAAACTTTTGATGAGTTAGTAAACAAGTTCGTCACACACTTCTCATAAAACATTAAACACGAAGTCTCCATGCTTGACCTATGCAATACAAAGAAAAAGGGTGGCGAATCATTCGCTGCTTTCTTACAAAGGTGGAGACAACTCGTGAGCAAATGCTCATATGACGTGCCTGAGAAGCAAATGACGGAGGTGTTTGTCCACAACCTTAACCCCGATCTAAGTTACCAAATCTAAATTCAATGCCCTACCTCATTTATGAAAGTCATTGAGATAGGATTATTTATCGAGAAAGCTATGATCACCAAGGGACAAATAAAGTTGTACAAGGACACCCCTAACTCTAACTACACCACAGACAAGTCAAAGTTTTGGATAAAGAACAAAAATATCGTCAATGATGGAGTAGTTGATGCCAAAGTAGTGGCTCTTAAACAACAACCAATCTTCACTCTCAAAGGAGAAGCAAGCAATGCTACACCAAACAAAACCTTCTCTCGCAAGCCAAAACAATGGTTCACCTCTAATCCTCGATGAAAATTCACACCACTAGGGGAGTCCCAAGAGTCTGTGTTAAGAAAGCTATTAGCCAACAATGAGATCACTCTTCCCCCCACTAGTGACTATGAACCTCAAGTAAAACCTCATTACTGGAAAGATATTGATTTTTGTGAATATCATAGAGGAAGAGGACATAAGACCAATGATTGTATCCATCTCAAATACGTCATTCAAGACATACTTGACCAAAATCAGGTAGGCACTGAAGAACATACCTCTAATGAGACACATGTGGCATACAAAGATCTGCTCCTCAACCACGACAGGCCATACAAGAACAATAACAACAACCGCAATAGGTAGAATCAAAACAACAGACACAACAATGCTAACTATGCGAGCATACCATTCGATTATACCGGCAACTGCATATCAGAGCACATCCCACTAGTTAATGTGGTCACATTCAACCAACAATTAGGACTAAACAAAACTGATTGTAGCATCATCACCCATAGTGGTAAGGTCACATTAAACACGCTTCCTCCAAGGTCATCACCTTCTCCATCTAACTCCCATATGTATAGTGTCATTGAGAAACTTCAGAAAACTCCTACCCACATATCTATCTTAGAGTTGTTGTGTCTGTCTCCCTCCCATAAGGAAATTCTTGATAAAGCCCTAGTGGAAACAATTGTGCCCACAAACCTGGCCCAAGAGAAGTTTCAAGCCATGGTAGGAAATCTAACCTCCTCAAGCACCATATCATTCACCGAACAGGATGTCCTTTCAGTGTCTCAACCTCATAACACACCCTTGCATATCGTCACCTTTATTCATAAACACCATATCAAAAGGGTTCTCATTAATGGAGGAGCTGGTTTAAATATTTGTACACTTAAGCTAGTCCTTACATTGGGGTTCTCAGAGATTGCAGTGGATCCCAGGAAAAAAATCACTATAAAGGCCTATGATAAAGAGGAAAGAACTACTAAAGGAACAGTGGTGTTACCAATACAAGTTGGACCAGTGATAAAGGACGTTGTTTGCCAAGTCCTAGATAGGGAGCTAGCCTATAAGACCTCCTAGGTAGACCCTAGATTCATGCCATGAAAGCTGTGCCTTCTACCTACCACCAATGCATCAAATTCCCACATAACGGCCAACAGATCACCATCCAGGGTGATCCTGATCCTTTTTAGCATTGCAACACTATCTGCTCAAAGCTTGATTGAATCATTCCCAACAATAGAGCTTCCACATCCCCCATCTCATAGCATGATTCTACCTTCAAAGCTTCCTCATCCAAGCTCAAAGAGAAGAAAATCATAATCAAAGAAACAGGGGTAGGAGAATACTCCATTGACCATAGCCTCAATTTAGCCAAAATGCCTCTATCTCCAATATCCTTTGGGTGACCTACACCTAAGTACATTCCAAAACCTTCTGCTTCTCCCGAATCTCCCATAGCTCCCTTTGTAAAATGGGGGACCCTATCAGATGAGAGTGAGGAAAGATATGTCTTTCAATGGCTCTACACAGAGGAAGATAACACACAACAAGAACCACCTAAGCTCCCAACAGAAATCTATGGGTGTGGTGAGTCTATCCTACATAGAATGAGTTATGAAGGACAAGGTCCCATTGGCCTAAAAAAAGAAGGAATAACAAAACCTATCCAACCCTCCTCGTCCTCATTGGCAAGAAATACAAAAGGGCTTAGGATACAAGGACAAAGGCAAAGCTAAGGCCAATGCTTGTTTTGTGGAACAGATCCATGCCCTACAAGAAGACAGTGACACAGATTCTAATGAGTATGAGTGGGATGAACTCACAGAGCACTCCTATGAAGACAAAGGAATTGATACCATTCAAACCTATAGCCCCTACCATGAGGGAAAAATGCTAACGCATAGACCATTAGAGTGTGATTCACCAACTCCTGAGAGTACGACTTTTAATGAAGGTTGGAGTTCCATCGCAATAAATAATCTTGAGGAAAGTACCATCCTGGATCCTATCCCTACCAATCTCAATCCTGACCATATATCCATCCAAACTATCATGGCCAATGAATCAGATCTATCTTTTGACTCCCTTCCCCTTGTGCATCTTGAACTTATCGACTGGGATTTACAAGGAACCCCGCAACTAGACATGTTCCAAAATGATGATGCCTATATCAACTACATGGAACTTAGGGACCACCTACCTACAGGAGATCATAAAGTTGGCTTTGCCATTGAACTCAACACCATGGCTTATTTTGGAGAGGGTGCCAAGCCTTCCAATCGTAAAAACATAAAAATCAAAAATGGATCTGATGGTGAAAACTGCTCTGCAACAGTGTCGGATCCCAAAATAGTAAAAAGAAAGGACACATCGGATGGTGAAAACCTCTCTGAGGTGCCAGACAATGGAAGGTTTGACACTCTCCCCACTGACATGTATCAGGAGAAGTCTCAGATTTTCATGTAACCTATAGAACCTGTCAACATCGGAACAGAGGATAATCCTAAGATCATTCACTTTGCAAAGTCTCTATCTCCACCAAAAAAGACAAAATTTGTATCATTCTCAAGAAAAAGCAAGTCAACTTTGCTTGGTCATATGTAGATATGGTTGGTTTAGATCCAGATTTGATTCTACATCATCTTCCACTAGATCCAGGGGTCAAACCAGTCAAACAGAAACTCAAGAAGATGCATCCCCACATTGCGTTACTAGTAAAAGAGGAACTCAAGAAACTGCCGGATGTAGGGTTCATTAGGGCAATAGACTATCTAGAGTGGTATCCAACATAGTGCCAGTATCCAAACTTGATGGCAGAGTCAGATTGTGCAATGATTTCTGAGATCTAAACAAGGCTTGCCACAAAGATGACTTTCCATTACCTAATATTGATATCATAGTCAACTTGACAGTAGGACATACCATGTTATCTCTTATATGGATGGCTTCTCCAGGTACAATAAAATAAAGATAGCCTAGAAGACCAACATAAAACATCTTTCACTTGTCCATGGGGCACCTTCTGCTAGAATGTCATGCCATTTGGGTTAAAAAACACAGGGGCAACATATCAATGTGTTATGACCACTATCTTCCATGATATGATGCACGTCATAATGGAGGACTATGTAGATGACATCCTTGCAAAATCACTAGCAAGAGAATCACACCTGGATGTACTAGAGAAGGTCTTTCAAAGACTAGAACACTTCAAAGTCAGGTTGAATCTGAAGAAATGTGTGTTTGGAGTCACCTCCGACAAGCTCTTAGGCTTCATTGTATCAGCAAATGGGATCGAGGTAGATCCTGCCAAAGTCAAAGCTATCATAGAAATGCCACCGCCAAAGAACATCACTCAACTATGGTCTCTGCAAGGCAAGTTATAGGCAATTCATCAGTTCATTTCACAACTGGCAGACAAGTGCCAACCTTCAGTCATCTCTTACATAAAAACATTCCATTTAGATGGGATGAGAAGTATGAAGAAGCATTTGGCAAACTGAAGGAGTATCTTATGAATCCATCTATCTTGATGCCTCCTATACAAGGCAAGCCGCTATTACTTTACATATCTAGTACGCCAACAACACTCAAAGCCCTATTAGCACAATAGGATTATGAAGGCAAAGAAAGGGCTATCTACTACATCAGTCACACATTGGTGGGCTACGAACTACAATATTCCCAAATAGAAAGATCGTGTCTTGCTATGGTTTTTGCTTCCCAAAAACTATGACATTACATGATAGCACATTCAGTTAAGCTTATTGCAAAGATAGATCCACTAGAATACCTATTAAGTAAAGCAACTCTAACAGGCCGCCTAGCCAAATGGGTAATGTTGTTAAGAGAATATGACATCGAGTATGTAGAAAGGAAGGCTATCAAAGGTCAAATCATTGTTGATCAGTTAGCAGAAGCACCATTGTAGGATACCACACCAATAACATTCGAGTTTCCAGATGAATCCATATTCAGTATCACAACACACTCATGGAAACTCTACTTTGATGGATCCTATACAAACTATGGATTGGGGGCAGGAATCTTGTTGGTCACTTCTCATGGAGACACCATACCTAAGTCTTACTATTTGCTATTACCATGCACAAACAATATAGCAGAGTATGAGGCCTTGGTCATTGGTCTCAAAATGGCAACAGAATGGAAAATAAAGGAGCTACATGTCTATGGTGACTCCTAACTGGTAATCAATCAAGTCAATGATGACTATCAAACCAAAGATGACAAGTTAATCCCATACAAGCTTATGGTCGATGACTTTAAAGAGTACTTTGTGATCATCTCCTTTGAGTAGATACCTCACATTGAAAATAAAGCAACAAATGCCATGGTAACCATTGCCTCGCTCCTCGAGATCCCAAAGAATGAGTCACGGTATGAGTTCTTGGTGGAGTCAGTTATGTAACTAGCTTATGATCTTCCTGAAACACACTCCATTTGCCTCTTAGTCGGATCTTATTCACCTTGGTATGGTAAGATCTACACTTACCTCAAGGATAACAGCCTACCGCCTAACTTGTCTACCAACCAACGTCGAACCTTCATTCGCCAAACCTCTCATTACACCATTATCACTAACACCCTTTATCGCCAAGGTCTGGATGGTATTTTACTCTAATGTTTAGAACGAGAAGAATCTCAAACTACCTTATGAGACGTGCATGAAGGAATTTACATAACACACTCTAGCAGTCCTTCTTTAGCTAAGAAACTCATGTGTTTGGGATACTATTGGCCAAACATGGAAATTGATTCATATCAGTTTGTGAAGAAATGCAAGCAGTGCCAGATACATGGAAATCTGATACATGCACTAGCTCAAGAGCTATGACCTTTAACGACACCTTGGCCCTTTTGTCAATGGGGACTCGACCTTGTGGGCAAAATTCACCCTCCATCATCCAATGGCCACAAGTTCATAATAACTGCCACTAAATATTTTACCAAGTGGATTGAAGCCACTCCACTCACTACTGTCATAGGCAAATAGATTGCCTCATTCATTCTCAATTACCTCATCTGCAGATACAGAATTCCCTCATCCATCATCACGGATAATGGAAGACCTTTCAAGAACTAAGATGTCCAAGAGCTTTGTGATAAATTCAAAATCCAACACCATTTGTCCACCCCCTAGTATCCATAAGGTGACGGCCAAGCAGAGGCATGCAACAAAAAAATCTTGAAAATCCTCAAGAAGATAGTTAACGATGTTGGCCATGATTGGCACATACAACTGAATCCCGCTCTGTGGGCCTATCGAACCAGTATACACACTCCCACAGGTTCTACCCCTTACGCCCTTGTCTATGGATCAGAAGCCATTTTTCCCATCGAGGTCAAGTTACCATCCCTAAGGGTGTCGATAAAAGGTCTTATCACTGACGAAGACTACAGAGTTTCCAGATTGCAAGAGTTAGAGCTGTTAGAAGAGAGAAGGCAACTGGCCTTTAACCATCTCAAAGCTTATCAACAGAGAATGTCACAAAGCTACAATCACAGGGTCCATCCAAGGGTCTTCAATGTTGGTGATCTAGTACTTAAGGAAAATCCTTGCAATCAGTAGGATCGGGAAAAGAAAGGTAAGTTTGAACCCAATTGGCTTGGTCCTTATGTAATCATTACTGCTTATGGATCAGGAGCATATCAATTAGCAACATTAGAGGGTGAGTTGTTTGATGACCCAATCAACAGTATGCATCTTCGTCGGTTCTATACCTAAGAGAACCTCAATGTAAGGGGGGCAAAAATTCAAAAAAAAAAACTTTTGTCCAATGGTGAAAATCTGGCAAACAGGCACCTTGGATAAGTACCATGATGAAAACCTAGCAAACAGGTGTCATGTGTAAGTTGATCTCCTATGTCACCTACACTTGGGGGAACCTTGTCTCATCGGCATATCACTTTTCTCCTATCCTTTCCTTCCATACCATTTCCTATCCTATCCTTCTATCCATTATATACCTATCATTTGAGTCCATTCATCCTCCATTCCTCTTTTGATCTTGATAAAGATTGGGGGCAAAATGTTGAAACATGCTTTGGTAAAACTCTTGATATACCTTGTCTTTTTCAAAACAATCCAATCCTCTCATCCTCCTATTGTCATAAGCATTGTCATAAAAAATCCTAAGTATCCTACGTACAATGGGGCATGTTATTCCTATGCGACTTAGTCCTTGGAGATCACATCCTTCCCCTTTTCCGCATACATTCCTTCTATCTACTATTGCCAATCCTACCTACCCATCCATTATCCATTATCATCCATTTGTTTACCTATCCATGGTGTTCCCTTGTCATCAGTATCTAGCATTTAGCCTATCCAAATTGCTATCTGAAAATCCCAAAAACAACAAAGCATCTGCAACCCCATCATTGGTACCATTCCCGAACTACATTGCCTCTGCGTTGTCACGTAGGCAAGGCCATTTAGCAATGCACCCCCAAGGCACTAGGTCAATCCCTTAGGGTCCACTTCACCATGCATGCAAGCACAAGCAAAGCACGCTTCCAAAATGGAAATCTTGATGCAAAACATCAACCTATCCAAAGCAAAGCAAACAAGTACCTAAACACTCAAAATGATTTTACCTAAATTATGGCAAGAAAACACATCTAATGCAAGAATGTTTTGTGTTTGTGACCAGGTTTAGTTACAGAGTCTTGATTTTTGTCATCATGTCTTTCTACACTAAGGATGCCAAAAACTAGAGATGCTATGATGGGGGCATGATTATCTTCTTTGTTTGCTATTTGTGGATTAATATTTAGTAATGTGACAACTTTTGTCTAAAGACATGATCAACAAAAGATCATCGAGGACTTCAGAGGTCTAAACATGAAAAGGGGCAATCCTTGTCTATTGAAATGCAAGAAATACTCAGGTCATCTTAGTTCAATTATACCTAGATGCTTGTATTAACTTGCTATATCAAAATCCATGTAAGTAACACTCAGGTCATCCTGGTTTAATTATACCTAGATGCTTGTATTTTCTTACAACATTTTAAAAAAAAGCCCAATGATGAAATAAGCACTTCAAAATACTTGCAATATCAAGATGACAAAATCCACATCCATATCCATAATGTATCCAATTACATTCTATATCCATATCCATAACGTATCCAATTGCATCTCATATCCATATCCATATCCAATTGCATTTCACCTACCATCCATGCAATAAAAATTCCCATCAGAGTGCCAAATGTTTACAAATAAAATCTTGTGATTCCTTCATTCACATTCTTCTATCAATCCAAATTTCTATCTATTGATTCTTCTTTCATCCTTGTGCAGTCAATCCTAGCCATGATCCAAATGCAAGTCCATCCTTAATCCATACCAATCGAGTAAAGTCAATCTTGTCAAATTATCCAATCGCATTCAATGGTCTTGATCCTAATCTTGTCGTAAACCACTATTAGTGGGATATCTCTTTCCCATGCCTATCGTGTTTCTCTAGGGACCTATCATTTCCTGCCATGACAACACTATCCTTTGTGTTGCTCTAGGGATATATCGTTCCCCGCAATGACAACACTATCATCTATCATTATCGATTAATCATTGGTTTACCACTTGACAGGGGCAATACCTTGTTTGTTCTTGTATCATTTGTGCATACTTGCCTACTTGCTTTTGTGTGTTATCATTTTATCTTGCATAGCATATCATTTTGGCTCTTTCTTCATCCTAACCTATTTTTCACCTTCTTCTTCGTGAGATTGTCCGTCTCACGTCCTTCTGCCCTTCTTCCCGTCCAATCTCCCGAGGGGGCATCCTATCATTAAACCTGTACCAGGGGAAAACTGAAACATGTATCATTATCAGAAAATCTATTCTTTGAAACAACGTGATAAAATACATTCCATCAAAGAGGGGAAAATGTATGTGCCTAAAAATGACACGACTCTGTCTAAATAAATATTCTTAATATTTATTTAAGTCTAATTCCTCTATCAATAAATAAATAAATCAATTTATCTATTCGATTCATATTCCTCTAAATTAATTAAATATCAAATTATTTAATTACCTCTTCTAATGTCTTCCAATAATGAAATAAATCCTTTATTTAATTAAATTCTTCCAAACAATTAAATAATTCTTAATTATTTAATTAAGTCACTTGTTCCTCCAAATTTAAATAAATAAATCAAATTTATTTAAATTCTCTCAATCTCTAAAAATAAAATATAATCAAATATTTTGTTTATTCTTCCAAAAGCATGCACAAACAATTAAATAAATTTATTTATTTAATTTGCTTTCTTATCCTCAAAAATCTTCCAAATCTTCTAAAAAGAAATCTTCTTCTTCATGCACACAAAATTAAATAATTTATTATTTAATTTCTCTCAAATCATGTAAAAGTAAATCACAAGTTGAGTTAGTTGATTTAATCAACCTTGTTTTTATCAATAACTCTTAAATTAGAAAAAAGCTTTCTAATTTATGAAATCAAATCTTATCTTTATAAAAGAAAGCAGTTAACTCAAACAAAACAGCTTTTTGTGTGACACTTGTCTCTTTCTATTCGTGTACATCCTCTCAAATCTTCTATACCATTGATCTTCTCTCTCGCGAGTCTATAAATTGAACCCAATTCCTCCATTTCATTTATCCAAGCTTTCAATACCCTTACTCTGCAGGAATTATAGTGTGCCTTTGGCACCCAAGTCATTCCATTTGCTTGCAATCAAATTGTTATCCTACCATTACCATTGTTGTGAAGCTCATCTCCATTGTAATAAACTATCATAGCCATTCCCACTTGGCATCTTGGAATAGCAAGGAAGTGCACCTTCTAAGGACCATATTCATACACAAGATCATTTGAGATAGGCAATCAATGGAATCCATGAAGTGAAGAGGTTTGCAAAGCTTTGAAGTTCTTTGTTTGATTGATTTCTTTATTTCTTATTTCATTGAGTTATTGGGTATTGTTGATATACATTGATTATTCATTTACACCAATTTTCCCTTAACAGTTAGAATTAGGGTTAGGGTTATGGTTAGAATTAAGGTGGGTCACTATTACAATTGGGTAAGAATTAGAGTTATAATTAGGGTTAGGGTTAAAATTAGAGTTAGGGTTATAGTTGCAATTAGGGTTAAGGTTAGTATTAAGGTTAAAGTTAGGGTTTGAATTACAGTCAGGTTTAGGGTTACGATAAGGGTTACAACTATGCTTAGTGTTATAATAAGAGTTAGGGTTAAAATTAGGGTTAGGGTTACAATTAGGTTTGGGGTTAGTGTTACAATTACAATTAGGGTTATGACTATAATTAGGGTTAATGTTAGAATTACAGTTAGGGTTAGGGTTACAATTAGGGTTATGGTTAGGGCTACAATTAGGGTTAGAGTTACCATTAGAATTAGTGTTACAATTAGGAAAAATATATAAAACTAAAAAAGTTAGGGTTATAATAAGGGTTAGGGTAAGGGTTAGGGTTAGAATTAGGATTAGGGTTCAGGTTAGTGTTAGGGTCAAAATTAGGGTTAGGGTTTAAATTAGGGTTAGGGTTAGGTTTAGGGATAGAATTAGGGTTATGGGTTTGGTTATCATTAGGACAAATTTATAACCAAAAAAACATTAGAATTAGAACTACGGTTAGAGTAGAATTAGGGTTAGGGTTTTAAGAATAAAATTAAGGTTAGCGATATAACGAAAGGGTTGGGGTTAGAATTAGGATTAGGGTTAAAACTAGAGTTAGGGTTAGGGTTACAATTAGGGCAAATATATATAACCAAAAAATCATTAGGGTCATAATTAGGGTTGCAGTTCGAATGAGGGTTAGGGTTAGGGATAAAATTACAATTAGTGATAGAATTAAGGTTAGGGATAGAATTAGAGTTAGGGTTATGATTAGAATTAGGGTTAAAATTAGGGAAGATATTTATAACTAAAAAATTGTAAGTGTTATAGTTAGAATTAGGGTTACAATTAGGGATAGAAATAGGGTTAGGGTTTAGTTTAGAATTAGGGTTAAAACTATGATTAGAATTAGGGTTAGGGTTGGCTTAGAATTAGGGTTAGTATTGGCTTGAACAATAGGGTTAAGGTTACAATTAGGGTTGAGATTAGGGTTAGAATTAGGGATAAAATCACAAATTAACTAGATCTAGGAGTAGAATTACAGTTAGGGTTAGGGTTAGAATTAGGATTAGTGTTATGGTTAGGGCTAGTTTTAGAATTAGGGATACAATTACAGTTAGAATTACAGATAGGGTTAGAACTAGGGTCCCATATATGCTTATTATTAGGGTTCAAATTAGGGTCAAGGTTCAGGTTGGGATTAGAATTATAATTAGGGTTAGTATTAGAGTTATTGTTACAATTAGGGTTAGGGTTACAATTAGAAAAGGTGAGTCCCTATTAGAATTGGGTAAGAATTAGAGTTACAATTAAGGATAGGGTTAAAATTAGAGTTAGGGTTGATGAGTCTAGTTTATGACTCATATTTTTTTAAACTTTATTGTCTATTTGTTGTAATTATCTTGGACTTTGATGCTTTACTCTTGGTTTTTCTATGTCATTACCCCAAAACTATAACTTGTTGAGTATAGGTCATTTCTTATATCCTTCTATGCCAAAGACATGTTATTTGAACTATCTATGTTAATGTTGCATATGGTTAATGAATATTACTCCAAGGTGGTTTCGAATGAGCAATTATTTGTGTGTACTAACATTATTTTGCAGATATAATTGGCATCCATAAAGTATGGAAGATTTTGCTGGATGGTCGTTTACCATAAAAGTCAAAGGTGGTGGCCATTCAAATATCAAATGGAGGGAAAGCAACCATTTTATAACTGATCTTAAATATATGTTGAGCAAATTTAGGAGTTATAGTTATGCTAAATCTACGTTGAAACAGCTCGCTTGACCAGATTTCCTCGCATGCGTAACTTCTTTCCACTTTCTATGTTTTCCATAATGTGGCATCCTCCTATTCTGTTGGAGTTGACCGCCCTGCTAGTTAGTAGTCTTTCTTCTATAAATAAGACTCAAATACTCCTTTTGAGGGGTTGTTGATTATTCAAAGATTGTACTTGCACTATCCAGTTTTTAGTAATACAGTTATTATGTTCAGTTGTACTCATCCTTTTGAATGAATAAAATAAAGTTGAGTTCACATTTCTGAGCTTACATTTGTTTTAGGGAATACTCATCCAAGGGGGCCCACTTAGTGAGAATTCCACCTTTTAGTTCAGTTGCATTTTCTGTTGTGTGTTTAGTAAATCTGGCATTGAATGTTCCTGCAGCCACTAGAATTCTATTCTATGTCTGTTCCTGCAGCCAAAGCAGACAAAGTAGTTTCCTGTCTATTTGCCCAGATTATTACTTTGTGTTATGTATTTGATTCCAGAATAGCTTTTGGTTAATATTCAGTATTCCTGTTATTTCCTTTTTAGCAGTCTTTCTTCAGCATTATGTTTCTCATATCTATAGAATGAACATGGCTACTTTGAACTTCTTAGTGCACATACTGTGCTGACCCATTTCAAGTTCACGTCCCTGGGTTGACAAGTGAAATGCATCTCCATATTGATTAAGACAGCTACTCAGATTAGATGTCCAATCTCTAAGTTACAGTTTTAAGAGCTTAGTTGTTAAATCATTGTAAGAGACCAACATTTTTGGCGCCGTTGCCGGGGATGGTGTCAAACTAAGAAATTTTTGGAGTCATCTTTTAGTATTGTTCCTTGCAGTTTTTTTTTCCTGAAAAAGTGTGTTAGTCAGAAAGGAACCATTCACAACCCATCAATATTTTTTGAGAAGCGCCTGGTACTAAGTATATTGCATGCATAGAGGTAGGAGAAGAGATGCTTTAGGGAGATTCCTTCCTAATGATCTAACTCACCCAGTAGAAGCAGCAAAAGTGAATCCTTTCCTTGATGCATTCCCTGATTTGAATAGCTCTGAAATCTCCTCTGAAGAACAAGATACCCCAAATCTAGTTGAAAATCCATTTGCCTTGATAATAGGTCAAGCAGTCATGGCTGCCCAAAATGTGCCTAATCAACCCCCATTTCCATTCTCGATTACTTTACAAAATGAAGTGGATAATCTCAAGAACATACCTGCTTCAGCTCTCCCCAAGTTTTATGGACTTCCAACAGAGGACCCAGACACCTTCTTGTTTGAATTTGATATCCTCTACAGAAGCTATGATTACATTACTGATGCTCATAGACTTAAATTATTTCCTACTACCATGAAGGAGGCTACATTAAGGTGGTTTATGAGCCTAGGTAGTGATGTTGTAAATACCTGGGAAGAAATGAAAGATAAACTTCTTGAGAAATATAGAGACTATTGTAGGAGTGGGGATATGAGAGGTGATGATGTTTTCAGAATGCAATAGAAAGAAGATGAGAGTTTGGAGGATTACATCTCAAGGTTCTTGTTTTGTCTACAAAAGTCTCCTCATCATGCACTCACTGAGGACTCTCAGAAATTGCTTTTTCTCAGGGGAATAAGTGAGCATTGCACTGATGCTTTGGATTTAATGGGAGGAGGAGATATTACCCAAGTGTCTTGGGATGATATTAAGAAGTTGTGCTAGAATTATTCTAGAGCTACCATGAAGAAAGGAAGAGGTTACCATTCCCTTGTAGGCAAAACTTCTACCAATGGAATCTCAAGGATGGAGATAAGCCACTTGCTATCTGATTTTAAGCAAGATATTATAAACAATATGGCCACCCAGTTGGATACACTCCAAGAAAAAAAGAAGCATGAAGAGGCTGAGGCAATGTTGGCAGAATATTGTCCTTATTGCAGACAAAAGAAGAGGGATTGCGGATGCAAGTTGGTAGCTAACATTGATAGCAAGCAGATTCCACCTGAGTTCAAGCCGATACAAGTTGAAGAGGATCAAATCTTCTATGTTGCACAAAGAAGGCCATGGGCTCCAAGACAAGGTATGTCACCAGATCCATTATCATATGCTGGTCCACATTTTAGTACTTATGCATCTGGTAATCAATGGCAACAACCATTTCCATCTAGTTATGGAGGATATCCACCTCAGCCCTAGAACAACCCTCAAAATACATGGCTAAGTTACCAAAACCCTACACCCCATTGGTAGTCACCTCCAAGGAATTGGCAGTAAACATCTCAATGGAGAGGAGGGCAGCAATGGCTAAATCAAACCACTAATTACATGCAGACACCTCCTCAGCCCCAATAGCCTGCCATAATGCCTCCACCTGCTAGCTCCAATTCAAATACACCTAAACCTACTCAAATACCAGCTCAACCCTCACCTAACCCAAATAATAGACCACAACAACAGTCGGTATATTCTACTAATCCAAACCAATACCCTGCATATGTTGTGAATGCCAGTGATATACATCTGTGTTCAGGACCTACCTTGGCAGCTCCTTCAAGACTTGTCATTACTGAGCTTTCTGAGGAAGAAGTGGAACCTAACAAAACCCCCATTCAATCTGATGTCCCTAAAAATCCTGAACCAATGACAGTCAAACAGACTCCCCAAGAACAACCATTTCCTCAAAGGTTAGAAACTGTGAAACAAAAGGTAGTAGAAGAAGAACCCAACTTTGATATTCTGGACCAGTTGAAACATATATGTGTCAAGATACCTCTATTTCAAGCCATATAGGATGTTCCTATTTATGGCAAAGCAATCAAAGAAGCATGCCTTAAAAAGCTAGGTAGGAAAAGGAAAGACCCCACTATGGTCCATGTGGTGGGACAGTTAGCTGACATCATGCTTGGGAAAGTGATTATTCCTAAATATAATGATCCAGGAAGTCATGTAGTGGGAGTTGTCATAAATGGAATCCAAATCAGGAATGCTCTGATCAATCTTGGAGCAACCATAAATGTAATGATAAAGGATATCCTACAGCAGCTGAATGTTGCTACTATGCGACCAACCCCTACTGTCCTGCAACTTGCTGATAGCTCTACTGTTAAACCTGATGGGATAGTTGAAGATCTTGTAGTATTCCTGGACTCATGGGAATATCCAGTTGATTTCATGATACTTTCCCCTAAAGCTACATTGGGGGGATACCCCATCATTTTGGGAAGGTCGTGGTTAGCCACAACAGATGCTTATATTGGGTGTCGATCAAGAGATATGACTATCTCTAATGGAAGAAGCACTAAAACACTTGTTCTTTACCCACCTGTACAACCATCTCATGATATGGAGAATCCTATTTGGCCTCATGTTGGTGAAGAGGCAGAGGAAGTTAATTCTGTGGAGTAGCTTATGATGATTGGCAGAACTTCTTTCCTACAGCTACAAGGAGAGGAAGAGGTGTTGTCAAATATAATTCAAAATCTTTATGAAGTTGAGAAGGCATCATCCTCTCATTCTGCTGGTTTAGAAAGGATGCTTGTTCCAATTTTTCCTGCAGCATCAGGTATGTTACATACATTGCTTCCACACGAAGTTAAGTTACCTAACATTAATGAAGTAACTATGGTTGATTTCACAACTCAAGTGGAAATTTTAGAGGACCGATATCTTAATATTAATAACAACTTGACTCAAGCACAACAGCTGTCCTTGGCAAATCTGTTAAAGAAACATAAGAATGCTTTTGCATGGGATTATCATGACATGAAGGGATTGGATCCTACATTATGCACTCATAGGACCTACATAAAGGAGGATTGTACACCAGTCAGACTACCACAAAGGAGAATCAACCTGGCACTAAGAGAAATTGTCAAAGAAGAATTACAGAAGCTATTAGATGCAAGATTTATTTACCCAATCTTAGATAGCCAATGGGTTTCCCCTCTAGTTCTTGTGCCCAAGAAGGGAGGAAAATGGAGAGTATGTATTGATTATAGAGAATTAAATTCTGCTACCAAAAAGGATCATTTTCCCCTTCCTTTCATAGATCAGGTTTTGGACTCACTTGCAGGAAAGTAATACTTTTCCTTTTTGGATGGATTCAGTGGTTATAATTAGATTCAGATTGCACCTAAAGATCAAGAGAAGATGACATTTACCTATCCTTGGGGAACATATGCCTACTCAGTGCTTCCATTTGGCTTATGCAATGCACCTACAACTTTCCAAAGGGCAGTCATTAGCATATTTTCTGATATCTCACATGATTTTATGGAAATCTATATGGATGATTTCACTACTTATAGTCCTACTTTTGAAGAGGCATTTGCAAACCTAGGCAAAGTTTTGGAAAGATGTGAAGACCATAGCCTATCATTAAACAGTGCAAAGTGCTTCATGATGATGCAGGAAGGTGTAGTACTTGGTCACTATACTTTTCAAAAAGGAATACAGGTAGATCCAGCTAAGATTGAAGTTATCATTAATCTGCCTATTCCTACGAAGCAAAAGGATGTCAGAAGTTTCTTGGGTCATGCAGGGTATTACAGGCGCTTCATCAAAAATTTCAGCAAAATAGCATCCCCATTATATACCCTTCTGACAAAGGATGTTGAATTTCAGTGGAATGAAGACTGTGACAAAGCATTTTCTGACCTAAAGGTAGCCTTAACCCATGCTCATGTACTTAAAGGTCCCAACTGGGAACTTCCTTTTCACATTCATATAGATGCATCAGATTATGCCATAGGAGCAGTCCTAGGCCAGAAAGAAGGAGTCATTGATCATGCAATTTACTTTGTAAGCAAAAACTTACAGGGTGCTGAATTCAACTATACAGTCATAGAGAAGGGAATGTTAGCAGTCATCTATGCACTTAATAAGTTTAGGCACTACATAACTACTTATCAAATCTTTATGCACATAGATCATGTAGCCATTATATATCTCATGAACAAACCTCTCATCTCAGGCCGGTTAGCAAGATGGGTGTTGTTAATGCAAAAGTTTGACATCACTATTGTGGATAAACCAAGAAAAGCCAATGTGGTTGCAGATTTTCTTTCAAGAATGACTACATCAGAGGATAACCAGGTCATTGACGACTCTTTTCCTGATGAACATTTGTTTTCACTCTCTGTGCAGACACCTTGGTATGCTAACACAGCTAATTACCTAGTCACAGGAAGAGTCCCTCCTCATTTCTCTCCTAAGGAAAGAAGGGTACTTATGGAAAAATCATTCCCTTTTTCATGGATTGCTAGATGTTTGTTCTACACTGGACTAGACAATGTCATGAGGAGATGTATGAGAGAAGATGAAACATACGACATTTTGCATGCCTATCACAATGAACCTTGTGGAGGACATTTTGCAGCAAAACAAACTGCAATGAAAATCTTGAATGCAGGTTATTATTGGCCTACACTATACAAGGATGCAGCAAGGTATACCAAGAAATGTGATAGTTGTCAAAGGATGGGACGGCCAACAAAGTCTGATGAGATGCCCCTTTATCCTCAGCTTGTGATTACTCCATTTGATAAATTGGGGACAGAGTTTGTAGGACCTATTGATCCTCCATCTAATGGTAAATCTTATATCTTAGTATGCACTGATTATGTAACTAAGTGGGTAGAAGTTAAAGCCATGAAACATGCAAGAGACAACAAAGTTGTAGAATTTCTTTATGAAGAAATCTTTACAAGGTATGGAGTCCCCAGAGAATTGGTAACTAATCAAGGAGCTCAGTTTACCTTAACTCTAATTGCAACATTAGTATAGGAATACAACATAAGGCACAAGAAGTCTACTCCTTATCACCCCCAGGCTAATGGCCAAGTTAAGGTAACTAACAGAGAACTAGAATCTATTTTGATCAAAACTGTGGTAGTTCATAGGAAGGATTGGGTAAGTAGGTTGCCAGAAGCTGTCTGGGCCTATAGAACAACCTGGAAAACAACTACTGGTTTTACTCCTTTTGAGTTGCTGTATGGTAAAACAGCCATAATGCCTATTGAATTTGAACATAGAACTCTTAGAACTGCACTTGACTTGGGGATGGATTTATGTCAAGCACAAAAAGAAAGAATCATGTAGCTTAATGCTTTGGATGAGATGAGAAAAGAAGCTTTACAACATACAGAAGTGGTGCAGAACCAATGAATCAGGTGGTATGACAAATACATCAAAGATAAGAAGTTACAGCCTGGTGATTGGGCTTTGCTTTATGACTCAAGGTATCAGGAAAATGCAGGAAAATTACAGACACGATGGCTAGGCCCATATGAAGTTGCTGAAGTGTTTTCCAATGGTGCTGTTCAGCTTACTACTATTGACCCTGTCAAATTCAAACTATTAGTCAATGGTCATATGCTCAGGTTATATCATAAGCCAGCCTTAAAAGAAGATTTCCTGTAGTAGTTCAATCAACATGCAACTCTAGAGCTTCCTGCAACCAAAGTCAGTGGACCTAGTGTCACTCCTTTTGGCTAACCAAGGTACAACAATAATCATAATAAAGATTTCCACATTTGTGGGAGTCCATTCTTTCACTTCTTCACCCATCCACCCACTCGTATCCATTCTTCTCTCTTCCATAACGTGTAATGATTACACTTCATTCTATCTCGCTTCAATCCACTTCACTTCCATTCATTGCTCAATAAATTCTTATGCATTACCTGTTACTTTCTCCATATTCTTGCAATAGATTTTCCACAAATGAAGGTACGCACACTTCCATAATTCTCTCTTAATCGCCTTGTGGTTTGTTTATTTAATTACTACAGCTTAATATGGATATTTCTTGTAACATGTCATTATTCCTTCCTTGTCCTGTCATATCTCAAATCCGCATGTGTGGACACATGCCTACAAATAGGTTGGGGAGGGAGTGTAAATATAATGACCATATGTCTGTCCGTCTATATGTTTTATGCCTGAATGTCAGTAAACTTTTGAGATTGAGTAATTTGAATCCTGAGTGAGGTGATGCCTCGCAAGTGTGAGATGACAACCTTCATTGATCATTCATTTATGCCTATACCACCCTTGTCTTGCATTCCTAAGAAAAGAAGTCGTAAAATAAAATGCAGATAGCATGAGTTCTTGAGAACTTACAGGGTTGCAGGAAGGTGAAGCTCGTTTTCAAATTTTGCACAGAAAAAGAAAACTTTGCAGAGTGTTTGATTGCAGACAGCTAAGTCATGGGAGGAGGATTAATCCGGAATGAGCCCACAGTTCATGATGAATTGTTGCAGGATGCACTTTGCCAGGTTGAATTCAAAAATTGTGGTTGGATGGACTATTTCTTGAAATTAAATGGTTTTGATGAAAATATTGCATTGGAATTTGCTCAGACGCTGTCTAAAGGTAAAGCAGTGGTAAGAGGTTTAGAGGTGTTGGCCATAGAAGAAAGAATCACAAAGCCTCACTCTCTACAGAATTATGTTGCAGCATGTAGAAGAGCAGACAGATATATTCAGCTTGGAAGGACAAAGGGACAGTTTTGGCTTCCCTTAATCTTTCAACCACCCCTCCTATTGTGGCCAGTGCCAAATTACAAATTTTACCAGTATGATATTGCAGAAGAAAAACAAAGATGGAACAGGTTGGATAGACAGCAAGGATTTTATTGGGAGCCTACTTCACACACCAGAGAAACTGATATTGGAAAGTTGGCAGTTGCTAACTTCAGAGCATTGACCAAGCAAAAGAACAACCCTTCCTCTACTAGAGGACCAGCAAAGTCTTAGGTTGGGGAGAGTGATGAGTCTAGTTTATGACTCATATTTTTTTAAACTTTATTGTCTATTTGCTGTAACTATCTTGGACTTTGATGCTTTACTCTTAGTTTTTCTATGTCATTACCCCCAAAACTATAACTTGCTGAGTATAGGTCATTTCTTATATCCTTCTATGCCAAAGACATGTTATTTGAACTATCTATGTTAATGTTGCATATGGTTAATGAATATTACTCCAAGGTGGTTTTGAATGAGCCATTATTTGTGTGTACTAACATTATTTTGTAGATATAATTGGCATCCATAAAGTATGGAAGATTTTGCTGGATGGTCGTTTACCATAAAAGTCAAAGGTGGTGGCCATTCAAATATCAAATGGAGGGAAAGCAACCTTTTTGTAACTGATCTTAAATATCTGTTGAGCGAATTTAGGAGTTATAGTTATGCTAAATCTGCGTTGAAACAGCTCGCTTGACCAGATTTCCTTGCATGCGTAACTTCTTTCCACTTTCTTTGTTTTCCATAATGTGGCATCCTCCTATTCTGTTGGAGTTGACCGCCCTGCTAGTTAGTAGTCTTTCTTCTATAAATAAGACTTGAATACTCCTTTTGAGGGGTTGTTGATTATTCGAAGATTATACTTGCACTATCCAGTTTTTAGTAATACAGTTATCATGTTCAGTTGTACTCGTCCTTTTGAATGAATAAAATAAAGTTGTGAGTTCACATTTCTGAGTTGACATTTGTTTTAGGGAATACTCATCCAAGGGGGCCCACTTGATGAGAATTCCACCTTTTAGTTCAGTTGCATTTTCTGTTGCGTGTTTAGTAAATTTGGCATTGAATGTTCCTGCAACCACTAGAATTTTATTCTGTGTCTGTTCCTGCAGCCAAAGCAAACAGAGTAGTTTCTTGTCTGTTTGCCTAGATTGTTACTTTGTGTTATGTATTTGATTCCAGAATAGTTGTTGGTTAATATTCAGTATTCCTGTTATTTCCTTTTTAGCAGTCTTTCTTCAATGTTATGTTTCTCATAGCTATAGAATGAACATGGCTACTTTGAACTTCTTAGTGCACATACTGTGCTAACCCATTTCAAGTTCACGTCCCTGGGTTGACAAGTGAAATGCATCTCCATATTGATTAAGACAGCTACTCAGATCAGATGTCCAATCTCTGAGTTACAGTTTTAAGAGCTTAGTTGTTAAGTCATTGTAAGAGACCAACAAGGGTTATAGTGACAATTAGGATTAAGGTTAAGATTACCTAGTTTGAATTACGGTCAGGGTTAGGGTTACAGTAAGGGTTAGAGCTATGCTTAATGTTATAATAAGAGTTAGGGTTAGAATTAGGGTTAGGGTTACAATTAGGGTTGGGGTTAGTGTTACAATTATAATTAGGGTTACAACTATAATTAGAGTTAATGTTAGAATTATAATTAGGGTAGGGTTACAATAATGGTTAAGGTTAGGGTTAGGGTTTAAATTATGATCATGGTTAGGATTAAAATTGCAGCTATGTTTAGGGTAAGAATAAGGGTTATGGTTAGGAATAGAATTAGGGGTAGGGTAAGGGTATGGTTTAGGATTAGAATTAGAGTTAGGGTTAGATTACAATTAGGGTTGGGGTTAGGGTTAGCATTAGAATTATGGTTATGACTATAAATAGGGTTAATGTTAGAATTATGATTAGTGGTATAATTAGGGTTAAGGTTGGAATTGTAGTTAGAATTAGGGTTAGGATAAGGGTAGAATCATAATTAGAAAATTAGGGTTATAATTAGAGATAGGGTGAGAATTATAATGAGAATTAGGGTTAAGGTTATAATGAGAGTTAGGTGTAGGAGTAGAATTATGGTGAAGGTTTACGTTATAATTTGAATTATGACTAAAATTAGGGTTAGGATAAGAATAAGGATTAGGGTTAGAATTATGATTAAAATTAGGGTTAGGGTTTGGGTTCATGTTAAAATTTGAGTTAGGGCCAAATTTAGGGTTAGAATTATAGTTTGAAATAGGGTTAGGGTTACTATTGAGGTGAGGGTTAGGGTCAGTATTGGGCTGAGGGTTAGGATTAGGGATAGAAGTAGGGTTATCATTAGGGTTGCAATTAGAGTTATGGTTAGCATTAGTGTTAGGATTAAGGTTAGGGTTATGATTACAAATATAATTATGATTTGAATTAGGGTTAGGGTTAGTATTACAGTTAGGGCAAGATTTAGGGTTATAATTATGATTAGAATTAGGATAGGGTTAAGGGTAGAATTAGGGTTCGGGTTAGAATTTGTGTTAGGGTTAGGGTTATAATTAATGTTGTTTAGATGTTGTAACTGTGATTGGAATAATAAAATTATGGTTAGGTTTAGGGTTAGGGATAAAATTAGAATTATTGTAATCATAATTCTATATCTAACCCTTATTCTAAGCTTAATCATAAGATTACACTTAGCATTGATTTATAAACCTAATGTTATATCTGACCCTATTTATAAGCCTAATCCTAACCCAATTCCTAAACAAAACCCTAATTCTAAATGTAATATTCATACAAGCCCTAACTCTAACTCTAAATATGACAAGTTGTGCTAACATTACACTTGGCATATATTTCTATAAAGATAAATATGCTAACCTTAACACTAATTTAAATCAAAACTATAACCCTAACTGTACATGGAACCCTAAGCTTAACCACAATTTGGTACATGAATAAAACATTAAATGTAATGAGATTTATAAGCATAACCATAACCCTAACTAGATTAAAACCATAACCCTAATATTATAATATAGGTTAGATATATAATTATAATTATCTATTATATTATATTATATTATATTATATAATTATTATAATATAGGTTATTATATATTTTTCATATAATATATATGTTTAACCTATATTATAATATTATATTATATCATTGAATTATTCTTAAGATATATAATATAGTTAGAATTAGGCTTGCCCCTCAGGATGCTAATACCATACTTATATTTGAAAAATATAAAAATATATATATATTTAAAAAAAAATAGGTATCGTAGTTTAATTATTCACAAGGTTATTAATCTTGTGAATTAATATATTTTTATTTAACATACCTACTTTTTTCCTAATAAAATTGTTGAATTTCACAATATAGAAATAAGACAAAGTGATCATATATATATAACACCTATTCTTATTTTACAATTGTTTATCACTTTTTAACAAGTGTCACATAACCTGCCTTTTTACTATTGTAATAATATCAATTGTTCAGTTATCAATGGATGAGCTATCACAAAGTGATTCTTGAGTGGGCTTACAATATCAAGACATTGAAGACATAAGGTGGCTTAACACAAAATTATTAGAAGCTGAATGTATGTCAATTTTACTAGGCCAGAGAAGATTTTAATTGTTAGAAAGCTTGACCTCCAAGTTGAAGCTTGGTGGTATAGTTGAGGTCAAGTTAATTATTAGTCAATATGGTATAATTAGCTACTAGAGCACAAAGATAGAAAATTCGGGTAACAAAGCTATGTCGTGGCTTTTAATGAATGTCAATAAAGCATATAAATATGTTTAAGTAATTTTACAATAACCAAAAATTTATAAATTAATGTAAATTAAATAAAAATAAAAGCCAACCTATGAATCAAGATTAACAAAAGAGAGTGTGATTTATCAATATGTAAAAAGGATTAGTCAGGGTAAAAATTTATAGGGGCGAGGATAAAAATTAAATTCTTGCTTGAAAGTAAAAGTGAGAACTAATATAAGAATATCTATAAAGGTACATGCACTAATATAAGTATATATTATTCATACATTTATCAAAGTAAAAATAAAATAAAAGAATTACCAAAATACTGAATGACAATTTTTCCAAAAGTAAAATTGAAAGTTACATTCAAAAGTAAAACAAATGTATTTCAAGTAAAATAAATTAAATAATTGTAAAAAAAAGAAAATTAAAAACTAAAAAAAGTCATAGATAGGATTATTTTTTAAAAAATGAAGTTTGATAATAAATTAAAAAGTCAATTTAAAAATAATAATAAAATAAAGATTTTAATACTTAATGCAAACTCCATTGGTTGTGATATTTGCCAAATTTAGATTAATGTGATCGGAACATGTTTTGTTTCATCCTAATAAGGTCAATATATAAATAAATAATTGAAATTTGCCATGTGAAAAGAAATTATTGAAGGTATAAATGTTATACATGGACAAGTGATCTTAGTTCCTTCCATGCAATAGACATTAAAAACATAGCAAAAAGAAATGTAATTCTAAAGGGAAATTAGCACGTGAATAAATAAAATTATTTCACTATATGATGTCAATGGTTGATTGCATCACCTAGCTTCAAATATCAATATGAAACTAAAAGTGAGTAGTTTATTGGTGTTCTCTTTTAACATTATCTATTTTTTATATAAAGTATTCTTAATATAATTTTTAATTTATTTATAAAAGATTTAGACAAATAATATAATAAAGAAAAGAATTTATTTTAAATATTTGAAATCTACTTAAAAATAATACTTAATACTATAAAATTAATATTATATATCATTTTTTAATATTTAATATTTTAATATATTTAAAAAAAAGACTCTCCCTAAAGACTTATATATTATATAAATATGTAAAACAAAATTATATATGAACAATATTATTGATTTTAAATTTTAAAAATTGCTTATTAATATGGTTTTTTGTAAAAACAATAAAAATATTTAATGTAACTTTGTATAAAAGTTATAAACTGGCTTATGTATTTTTCTTATTCATACTGAGAAGTTTTTATATTAAATCAAGAGAAAAAATGCATATACCGTGCCAGATAGAAGAGCTTACTGTTTTTACCAACATAATCTACCTATTCTTTGCCTATCTATATGCTATAGCAGAATATGGCCACGCAAGGCCTACTATTATATCTAGCCTAGGATCGAATGGCTTCTACGTCCAAAATGAAGCCTGAGAGAAGCAGTAACATAGAGTATGCAGCCAAAAAAGGGAAACCAAACACCCTTACTCCTTATCAAAGTCCACTAGCTGAAGATTAAATTCTGCCACCCACTGGAAACCATCTACTGCAACCAACTCGAGCATCTTCCTCATAAAATCCACTACAATTTGCACTTGGTCTTTTAGGTTAATTAGCTCAAGGCCCCTGATGTCCAGTAGAAAGGGATAAAGTTTTTGACCTCCCTAGGGTCCTACAATAACTCCATGTCCCTTGGCCTAGGAACACCTACCCCTAATGATGTCACTTGCAGGATCACCTCCATGTCACCCAAAAGCTTTGGAATAAATAAATCTCTCATAATTGCTTCAACGTCTACTTTGGGCATATTCATTTCCAGCAGCATAGCCATAAACCTTGACGGAATGTCTGAATCCACCCAATAGCATTCATTGTTTGCCAGATATTTCTTACCAAGAGTCATTCGAACTACTCCTACCATCAATGGATCATTACACTAAAGAATCCTTCACAGACACTGCTTTGTTATCCGCCCTAGGAATGCCATTTGCCTCTTTTCACTTACCAACCTAATGGGAGTGTCCATGCCTCCGCACTTAATTGAATCCACCGAAAAGATAACCATGAATCTCAAAAGTATAGAAGGATGTTGCTCTGCAAATGCTATCAATGAGGAGGAAGCTCTGCAAGAAGTGTCGAGAAGTTATCCTATTCTCATAATATCTTGAAATGTCCTTGCTTGCTAGGAGAAGACTTTGGAAGGCTGTGAAATCAATACTCGCCTCAAATTTCCATCATATCACTCTACCTTCCTCCGTAATCATGCCAAATACATCACTTCCCGCTAGCAACACTAACTTCGGCTATTTGTCCATTTTAGAGTTGATGCCCATACGAAACACACTTAGGCTAAGGCCCTCTGTACTCCCACCGAAAAGTCTCGGCACTTTTCACCACTAAAAGGGTGGATAGGCACCTACCCAACCACCCTCTATCGCCCTTTCAACTAGAATGACTTATGTATTATTAATTATTTATTCTATTGATATTTAAAATAAAAAATTTATAAAATTTAATATATACAATTCAAATAAAAATTAAATATTAATATGAATATTACACAATATAATATATTAATATTTAGATCAATATAATATTTCAATATATAATATTTATACACAAATATATATTAATATTTTATTTTACTATAATATAACATAAATATAAATATGTCATAATGATAATTCTACTAATTTATATAATTAATAATTTAATATACATTCTATTATTAATATAATTAATTATATTATTTCATTAATATTTAAATATCAAATTTATAAATAATATATAGAATGCAAAATTAAATAATCACATTAGTATAAATATTACAATTTTTATTATAATATTTGCATAGACTTAAAGCAAAAATATTATTTGTTTAATAAGCAAATCTGGACAATAATTTAGCCACTTAGAATTTCAGCAATAATTTAGCCACTTAGAATTTAATTAAACAACGTAATCTGTTAATATTGGTAGTTCCATTCCATTTCATACTTCTCTCCTGAACTTATTTTTGTGCTAGATTTTAGTGTGTTTGTTTTAATCAAACTAATATATCTGCAAAATTTGTCCTTAAGAGTTCAAATTTTGAGCCAATCACAATATAGATAAATAATTTTCCAAATAATTTTTGTCAAAATTTTCTCATGTAAACTTAGAAAAAATTAAAATTTATTCAACATGAAAAATAATACTTTGTTTGGATTGATTTACTCTAGATTTTAAAAACTGAGGTAATTTGTGGTCAATACATATATAGAAAAAACAACACATATATGTATTTGAGGAATATATATATGTTTCATTTTATACACATTCAAAAATTGTATTTTTTTTATCATTTTGGTGGAAATTATGTGACACACACACCTGATGTAGTTTTTAGGATACATCTACTTTGAAAAGTGATGAAAAAATATTCAACAAAAGAATATTAGAAAATATACAAATTGTAGGACTAGCTCTTAGCTATCTTTCCACTAATTTTAGTTTTGAAAAATACTTAACACAACAAAAAATAGGGGGGCACATGTTGAACAAGTTATGCTATATTTTAGTGATAAAAATTGTTGATAACTGAGAGGTGGGCAGGTGAATCAGTTATCTTACTTATTTCAGCTTTCTGAACTTTCTTGATAATTAGTGCAACATCAATTCAAACAAGCAAACATAAGCATGAAATAGAAATACACATGACACAATATTTTTGACGTGGAAACCCTGTTAAGGGAGAAAACCACAAGGGATTAACCCAAGATTGTATTCTTTGTTAGAAGAATGGAAGTATAAAATGGCACTTGCCAATTAGGGCTCACTGCCCGAGCACACTGCTCACAAGAGGCACACTGCCTACAAGAGACACACTGTCTACAATTTATAAAGAGTGTAATACAATACTTGAACTGATAAGAGGCATCAACATATGCTGGAGTTTAGTTCCGGTTAGGCTCTGTATACTGATCTGCTGCACTTCATCTTTCCTCTTCTTTTATGCTGCTCTTCTTTCACATGCTGGATCTTCCTTTCTACTTTTATTCGACTCTACTACTTTTCTTCACACACCACATCTAGCTACAACTCCACTCATAACTAAATCCATCTTGTATATATATCCGCACAAGTGATTTCATCACCTTTCTAGTCAACACCTAGAATAGTCAATCTTTTCACAAACTCTGATCTGTCGACTGAATCCTTGTACATCAAGTAATGTGGATCAAGGATATACTTATAGAAATCATTAATGTCGGCCAAACATAATTCATGCCTTCATAACCTTTTCCAACATCAGTAACACATCTGGGATAATGTTTGATGTTCTGCCAGTCAGTTCTTCCTCTATTCACACTGTCACTTAGGAACCCGATACTCAAGCATTCATATCTCTTTATCCTTTCCACACCAGAGGCTCAAACCTTCGAATCTATCAGTCAAGATACTCCTCTTGACTTCCCCAAATCCGCACTTCACTGAGATACTTCTACTGAGAGATCCGGACCTATCTGCCGGACCTTACTGACTGCTCTGTTCTTACTTACCAGACCTCAACACTTCTTCAATCTGACTTCTGGTGAGGACTTATCATGCATTGCGGATGTGTGGGATAACCTTTGTTTCCATCAATGGCAACATTCATGAATCCATATAGTGTCTCTTGCCAACAATCTCCCCCTTTGGCATTGATGGCAACACTTAGTGAAAAATGACTAAGTGTTTACACTATGCTCCCCCTTGGCTGATGCTCTGTTTTTATATACATTTTCTGGAGCTCCCCCTTAGTTGGATTCCTCATTTTTCACTACTCTTCACTCCCCCTTTGACATCAATGGTAAAGGGTAGGGTCCGCATATCAAAACTTTCAAAAATTCAACTATACTTAGTCGCATAAGTATATACATATGGCATACTTACATATACTGAAGTATGTCTGCAAAAGTTGTCTTCAATTGAATAAGTTCTATAGCCCAACTTTGCTTCATTCTATCCAAAATTGAAATATGACCACTCAACAGGAATGTAAATGCATCTACCCTTTTAAGATCTGTTGGATCATTGGTTTGGGTTGTGATTTGAGCTTCACTTATGGCCTCATGCATGGCCTCTAACTTAGGGACAATGATCCTCCTAAGTTCACCCATCCGGCTAATTATGTTCTTCCTTTCCTTCTCAAAATTCTTTATTGCATTTGTGATTGCAATAGTCTGACACTCTTGATTTACTATAGAGGATGAGAGAGGATCAAAACTTTGAGACAGACTTAATAGTTTATCCTCTTGTTCTTTTACTTTCCTCTCAATATCTTTGGTCACTGTGGGCCAAGATAAGCAAAATTTGTACATATTTCTGCCATCTTTAAGAGCATTTTCCAAGCTCTTTATCCCAATATCCATAACTTTCCTATCATTCGTTATCAAACCCTGTACTTCGGAGAATCTCTTATCCAAAAACTCCTTCCGGACCTTTTCTTCAGCTGACTTCTCTAGAGAATCAAAATGTGTGCTAATACTGTTGACTAGAGTTTTGAGATTACCGGAGGAAGAGGCTGTGGGATCCTTTTGAAAAGATGGCATGATCTTTTCCAACATTCTGGATGCTACCTCTATAAGCTCACAGTCTTCCATGTGAGATTTCAGTAGTTTCTCTTTGACCTTCACATTTGCAAATGAAGCTATTTTCATTGTTTTCACCGGAGATAGAGAGTCAAAATTTAATGGCCCTTTTAATAGTTTCGATTCATCAATCTCCATAGTTGCTTTTGTCAAAAAGTCCTTGACTGATTCTGCAGTGTCTCTTGCTGGAGATAGATTTTTCTTTTCTTCTGTAGTCATAGAACTGTCTTTTGGAGCTTTCTCCCCTTCCACAACCTTTGTACTAATATCTTCTTTTCCCTTTACCTCTGCTTCTTTCTCCTTTATTCTTTCTTCTCCTTTGGATCCAAAGTCAGCAAGGGAACCCGGAGGAGTGATGTTGGTCTGTTCATGGGCCACCTCTTCTGGAGCAGAGGATTCCAAGTCCTTAGCTGCTTCAGCACCGGTATTCATTGCCTCTTCTATTGTTTTCTCAGTAGATTCTTCTGCAACACTTGTGGTTGAGGGGTTAGTACCCAAGTCCTCTATAATAGGAAGATTAAATCTTTTGAAGGCCTTCCGGAGGATCTCTTCTGTGTCCTTGGCTACCTTGTCAGTCTCACCAAGCATAAGTTGATTCATCCTTGCTTTGCTTCTGAACTCATCCTTACAATCTTTGAATACCATATTCATTATCTTGGGGTCAATTGAAGGATATAGCTAGATTGCTAACTGTTCCCGAATTTCTAGGTCTTTGGCTTGGGCATTGTTCTTTCTTATTTCTAGTTCCTTCTCCAAGATTTTGGGGATCAGAGATATAATTTCAATGAATGCTTTGTTGTAGATATTTAGATACCTGACTGTGGCATCTTGTAATATCTTTTGATCTGCTTCACCATAATCATCATAGAACTCAACCATTGGCTGAAGATTTTCATCCACTATGACTGATTTGATTATGTCATCAATGTGAAGAGTGGGTTTTTCAATATATTCCTTTGTCTTCTCTTCTTCCTTCTGTCCAGTAGAGGGTTGGCTGGATGTTTTCTTCTTTTTCTTCATTTTCCTGATTTCTTCATCAGATTCAGTTTCTTCTTCATCCCTTTGACTGGCATAGGTTCTTGTAGCTTTTGTCTTTGTTCTTTTCTCTCCTTTGCCGGATGATTGTGCTTCTGGTTCTGATGTTCTTGAGCCTTTGGCAGTGGTGGGTGCAGATCGTTTTGATGATCTGGTCCGGGTGGAAGGTTTTGCAGGAGCACTTTCCTCATTTTTCTTTTCTGCCTTCTTCTCTTCCTCAGCCCTTTCCATCTTTTTCCTATGGGCATCAAGTGCCTCCTTTGAGATGCCAAGGCCTTGGGCAACATTTTCTACTTCTTTTCTCACCTTCCTCTTGATCTCTGGTTCTCTGAGTTCTACATGAATCTTTACACTCAGCTCCTTAAAGGTTCCAAACCTTTCTGCCTTTGGATCTTTTAGCTGACTTAGCATGTGTTGAACATGCAGCTCCACAATTTGTTCATCAACTTCATACCCCATGGGCATGATCCATACAGTTCTTGGTTCTACTGCCTCCATTAGGCACTGATCAGTCTCTACCATAAAACATACTATGTCTTTGTATTTCTCAACAAGAGATTGGGGAATCCTTTCTCTTGCTTGCATCATGCTTTGAAAATTCTTGAAATATCCCACAGGGCTCTATTTCTTGCTTTATCATCCCCAAGTTCATGCAAGTAATCTCTGATCTAAATTGCTACCAGCTTGTCATTTTGCCATACCCATCCATTTGATCCGGGCAACTCATTCATGAAGTAGAAAAATAGGCATATTATTAGTCCACCATATTTAAAGGAGTTCTTCTTGTCCTTTTTGATCTTCTGTATGTTTTCCATTGATTGGCTCAAAAGAAGTTCACAAAGATCATATTCTGCATTCTTTCTCAGCATCTCATAGGTAGTGTCTACTGCAATTCCAGATACTAAATTTTCCCTACTAGAATGATATATCTTGTATCCTATTATCATAGATGCATACTTGATATCTGGGTCAGTAATATCTTCAATGGTCATTGCCCTCTTATCAAATTTTGATCCGGTGGCCTTAGTTACAATGTTGTTTTTGACATATTTGAGGACAGGAATTCCTCCGGAGGAGTGTAAACCAGTTACTGCCCTAATTGCTTCCTTGGTGATTTTGCAAGGTCTGTTAAGCCATAGGAAGTTGTCATGTACCCTACTCAACACATACCGGACCCATTCATCTTCTTCAAAGTAGGGGAAATGAATGAACTGATCAAAATGTTTCTCCTAGATGCCCTTATATTCTGGTTTAAGCTCAAAAGCATCGTCTATCAAATGTTTGTGATAGATATCTCTTAGTTTGAATTCCCCAAACTCTTCAACATTTGCATGTATGTAAACCCTAATGTCTTCTGTGTGCAAAACACCATGTGGAACACTAGAGAAGGCTCCTAGGGGATCTACCTCCAAGGATTTGTATGGATGCTTCTTAAATATGGGGTGAGGTCTATCAGAAATCTTTACTATATTCGGAGTAACCATCATCAATGAATCTTACTGAGAGATATCAAGAACGAAGAATACCTTTTATGTTGTTTAGGGCACATGATGAAATCCGGATTGAGTTGTATGAGGAATCATCTTGATATTTGGGAAAAGTTGTTGCAGAGCTCCTTTTCTCTCTTCTTTGCATGTGAGTGTACAAATGATGAGTGAATGAACTCTTTTATTTCTGAGAAGCCCTAATTTTGATTCAGCAATAAATGCGCAACCTAATTCATTCTGGTCTGCCTTGTTTGTCTTATTCAGAGACAAAACTTTTCTGGATCACTAAGACAAATTTCAAAATTATTCTAGAAGAGTAGTGATAATCTATCTTCCTTTCATTAGTCATTTGATCTATTTGCGGATCAAGACACCATAGTTTGAATCATACCAGACCAAATTTGTAAGGAATCTATTTTTACCGGAAGACTGTTTTACCGGATCAATTCTGGAAGGATTAGATTCTTCAAATCTTCTTGCGGATCTTCCAAATCTTAACCATAGTTTGTTAGGATGTTTCCTTTATGAACCCTTTAATCTGCAACTCTTCTTGTGCCAGTTCTGGCACCAATTGACTGGCTAGGGGAACAAGGTTTTCTTTGTGTCTCCCCCTGAGCCAGAGCTCATCTTTTAATTTCTGGAAGGAATATCAGCACCAAAGTCTGGTGCGGATCCATCCCCTACATTCTCTGTACTTTTCTTCACCCAAATCTTGTTCATCTCACTTCGAACTTCATCTGCATTTACTTTTTGTTTTCCCTTATCTTGATTTTGATTATAATAGACCAGACCTCTTTTATCCTGATTCTTGCTTCTACAGAATTTTGCTATATGACCGAATCTATTGCAAATTTGGCAAACAACATTTCTTTGCATATTTGATTAATATCCTCTTGATCTGCATTGATTATCCATATGACCCATTCTGTTGCATGCAAAGCATCTACCATTGAATGAATTGTTTATTTGCATATTTCTGCATTCATGAGATTTGTGACCATACCTTTTGTAGTTGAAGCACTATCCTGAGAAGGATGTATTAGTCTGATTCATTCTCCTTCTGCATTGATTAGCTTTATGACCAAAGTTATTGCAGTTGTGGCAGTATCCATTGAAGGATGGATATCTTTGAGCATTAAGCTGCCTTACCAGAGGACTTATAGGCCTGTTCCTTGGATTTTCTGATCTAAAATTCTTCTGACTAGATCCAGAGCTTTCTGCTTTCTCATATCCCAAACCACACTTGTCATCTACTCTCCTTTGGTTTTGAAGAAGAACTTCAAGTTGGGCAGAACTTATCTTAAATTTCTCTTTATATTCATTTGTTGTTTGAAGATCCCTTTTGAGAGAGACAATTTGATCCTCAAGTTTTTCTTCATTATCTTTAGCATCTTCAAGATCAGATTCAAGATGTCTGATAATTCTATCCATCTTGTGGCAATCTTCTGATTTCTCCTTGAGAGATTGTCTTAGATTATCTTCAATTTTTATTTTCTCTTCAATCTCTTGGGTAAACTTTATAACTCCTGATTCCATTTCATGTCTTACCATAATGATTTCTTTTGATAGCTTTTCACATAACTTGGTTTTCTCCTTCAGATCTTCATTTGCATCATTTGCTTCACCTTGACTTGCCAATTGCTGAAGTAGCTCCTTTCTCTTTTTCATAGAGAGACTTAATTTTTCTTTTAGTTCTCTCATGAAATCATCAGCCTATTTGAGTCTTTCCTTTAATTCATTGACTTCAGAGTTTGACTGCTCAAGATCATTAAGGGCAGTCTTGAGTTGCTCTCTTAAACCATATGCATCCATTTGGATTCCTAGATCTTCCTCAAGCTGTTAGACTCTATTTAGGAGGAACTTGGCTCTAATACAAATTATTGATAACTGAGAGGGGGGTTGAATCAGTTATCTTACTTATTTCAGCTTTCTGAACTTTCTTGATAGTTAGTGTAGCATCAATTCAAACAAGCAAACATAAGCATGAAATAGAAATACACATGACACAATATTTTTGACGTGGAAACCCTGTTAAGGGAGAAAACCATGGGGGATTAACCCAAGATTGTATTCTCTGTTAGAAGAATGGAATTATAAAATGGCACTTGCCAATTAGCACTCACTGCCCGAGCACACTGCTCACAAGAGGCACACTGCCTACAAGAGACACACTGTCTACAATTTATAAAGAGTGTAATACAATACTTGAACTGATAAGAGGCATCAACATATGCTGGAGTTCAGTTCCGATTAGGCTCTGTATACTGATCTGCTGCACTTCATCTTTCGTCTTCTTTTATGCTGCTCTTCTTTCACATGCTGGATCTTCCTTTCTGCTTTTATTCGGCTCTATTGCTTTTCTTCGCACACCACTTCTAGTTACAACTCCACTCATAACTAAATCCATCTTGTATATATATCTGCACAACTGATTTCATCACCTTTCTAGTCGGCACCCGGAATAGTCAATCTTTTCACAAACTCTGATATGTCAGCTGAATCCTTGCACACCAAGTAATGCGGATCAAGGATATACTTATGGAAATCATTAATCATGTCGACCAAACATAATTCATGCCTTCATAACCTTTTCCAACATCAGTAACACATCTAGAATAATGTCTGATGTTCTACTAGTCAGTTCTTCCTCTGTTCACACTGTCACTTAGGAACCTAATACTCAAGCATTCATATCTCTTTATCCTTTCCACATCGGAGGCTCGAACCTTGGAATCTATCCATCAAGATACTCCTCTTGACTTCTCCAAATCCGCACTTCACTGAGATACTTCTACTGAGAGATCCGGACCTGTCTGTTGGACCTTACTGACTGCTCTGTTGTTGCTTACCGGACCTCAACACTTCTTCAATCTGACTTCCAGTGAGGACTTATCATGCATTGCGGATGTGTGGGATAACTTTTGTTGCCATCAATGACAACATTCATGAATCCATATAGTGTCTCTTGCCAACAAAAATATGAACATTTTTATGTGCACTCAATATTTGACCATCTTAATCTTAACCATTTTTAAATGCCTTGGCAATTTAGAAACTAGATTGAAAATACTACAATTCTTGTTCTAATCATAGATCTTTAAATTTTGCTTGTAAGCATCTTGAATTATGCATCCAAGTTTAAGTTTAGTTGATTTCAAGAAAAAAATTGCACTTTTGACCCCCTTTTGTCCCTCATTTTCATGTACTTACCCTAGATTGATTGAAGATCACACCAAAATTCATATGGAGTCTTCGTTTCAAGAGTTTTTAAAGGCAAAATTTTGAATAAGCACCAAGGACAACACATTTATTTTTAGTTGAGAAAGGTATAATACATTTTGAAGACTAAAATCTAGAACATTTGGTAGCATGAATCAGATTGTTCCTTTTCCTTTTGGTAATAGACTTATTTTTCTATGAGAAATACTAGTCCACAACAACATTCATGAAACTCTATAAATAATTCCTTTTAGAAAGTCATATGTTGCATGATACTAGTATTTAGAACCCAAGCATCATACTAGATCTATTTCACTAAGGCATTATTGGCATCATTTGATGTGGAAAGAAAATAATTGGCTTGCAGGGTATTATTGTGGCAATAGCTAGTAGATTGAGTTAAATTTGAATCATAAAGTTTATTTTTTCTTTATTAGCCACCTTTTGTTATTGATATGCCTCATTTTTATATGTTGTTTTGCATTCGTGGGCCTCATGATTCCCTTTCTCCCCCATTGTCTATTTTTCTTCCAAAATCTTTTTCTCTTTCAACCAACTTATCAACTAACTGATGAAAAGTAAGAGACTCCAATTGATTGTTTACTTTCGATGACCCTAAATAGGTTAAAAATGTGGGAAGAAGAGATTTTAGAAAGACTATCATATATATGTCAATTTTTTCACTATTAACATCGATATCATGTTTGATCACCCAAATTTTAAAACCTAAAATACTACATCACCATTTTTCAACTCAAAATTAAATAAATTCAACTGTAATTGTATGAATTCCAATTCTAAATGGAAATCATATAAATCCTTCAATTTTTAAATGCCTCTCATGGTGAGTTACATCATTGTATGTGACAAAATATGTCTTCACTAATAGAAACTCTTATCAAAGTAAAGGCTTTCATATTTTTAATCTCCAAATTGATATTAGTTTTGGGTCTACAAGTTCAATAGGTTGTTGTTTCCTATTAGTGTAGGTTTTATCTTCCTAATTTATGTTATTTACACATCCCTTGTATTTTTGGAAGCTAGTTCTATTTTTCTATTTTGATTTTAGGATCATATGTCAAACAATTCTATTATATCTACTTCTACACTAGGTCTTGGAAAGTTTCTTTCTTCTAATTTTAACATGATATTAGAGCCATTCGTGTTAGAAAATGTCAATTTGTTTCTAGATTTTGAGAGATAGTGGATTTCATGATTTTGGGTGTGAACTAATTTTAGGAATATTGTGCATCATTTCTAACTACAACATTGTGTTTAGGAGGCTTGAGAAAGTTAGGTTAGGGTTTTTTTCACCTAAATTAGACTCCAAGAAGCTAATTTACAACTAGGTTTTGTCAATGGTTGATTTGCATGGATTTTACAAATGGCATGTTTTTCAGATCACTTTGGCACCAAACAAACCTTGCCATTGCATTTAAAAGACATCAAAACCTATAGATCAATAGAAAAATTGTCAAAATCAAAGCTAGATGCATCAAAGGAAAAAAAATCTCTCTTGACTATATGAACTGCAAATCCATACATATAGTATGTTATTTTTAAAATTAAAAGAAATAAAAGAAAATTTAAAGTCTAGATAACTTGGTTGTGACCAAAAAAAAAGGGTTCACAGATACCTTGGGGGTCAACCCAAGCTAGCCCAATCAAGGTCTCAACAACCACCACCAACCCAAGAAATGGACTGCAAATGAATTTGAAATTAAAAGAGTGAAACTCATTTCTCATTAATCTCAAAACATGTTATAAAGTACTTATTCATCAACATGAAATGTCAATTCAGTTCATTTTCAAGATGACTATTCAACTTATATTGTATCTAAGTAATAATAATATAATTATTACATTTATTATTAGCCGATAGGCTTTTATATGTGAGCATTATAGTGCTCAGAATTGTCTCACGCCATAAAATTCAAGCCAGTAAATTTTCTAAAATTATGTACACTTCCATCCCTTCTTCAAACTTGGATGCCAAAATTAAGAGAGAGTGAAGTTTCACTTATACAACTCATTTTCTCTCTAAATTGAGATGCCACTCTCCAAAAATGAAGACCAATTCTATGTGTAACTTTCATCATCAAAACAAAAAATAGAGATCAAACTGTATAACTCCCACCATTAACAACCATTAATCACAGCTAAAAATAGACATGTAGAGTGGCTTTTCCAAATATGCAAAAAGATTTACAAGGTCATGCATCAACATTTAAATGGAGTGCTCTATTTTCCAAGATTGGATTGGGAAGTCAAAGATGTCTTTTACAAGTAACTTACTCATCTATAACACATCATAGATTTTACAAGTGATTTAATTGCTACCATAAATAACCTCCTTAATACCAAGGTCTCATTATAAGCGTCAATAATAGATCTTAAATATTCCCACCAAATAAGACGCCCTCAAAAGAAAGGAGAAACTACTCAAATTTAGAAGACAAGACATAAAGGACTGAGAAATAAAGAAAAGGTGTATCTTGAGCTAACATGGATCCCGTAGGCATCACCGACTCCATAAATCCTCTGACCAGCTGTGCAGCGACCAGACTTTGCACAATCTGCTGACATGATTATGTCAGTGCAATCTTCAAAGGGAAATTCAATAGAAGGATTTTCACTGTGAATATAGACAACTCAATGTATACAGACAATGGACAATGTTGGAGTAGTAATTTCTCTCACTAATGATAATTGAATAATTAAATGAAAAAGGACAAAAAGGTCAAAAGATAAAATCATAGAAAGAGAGATGAGTCTAGATAAGTCAAAGGGGTTTCAAGAAAGAGAAGGATAGAGAGTTCTAGGTGAAGAAGTTTCCAGAAATAGATTGTTGTAGAAAATTTTTAGATGAGGATTGGAAGAGTTTAGAAACGTAAAGACATGTACTAAGACCTCTATATAATGAGGCATTTATAATGTATCAAGTCAAATGTGTAATCATATTATGAAGTAATGGAATGAGGTGCAACAGCATGCATTTGAACAATGTTTGTGTTTCTATGTGTTTGATAAATTTTTGTATTTCATTATTTTATGTCTTGTGGATTTGATATCCACCACCATCACTCATTAGATTCACCATTAAAAATATGGGGTTCAAATTGATAAAATGATTACAGAAGACCACATAGTGGCAAGATATCGAAGAGCTTTCAGACTACAAACAAAATTAAAATATGATTTTTTTTCCTTCTCTTGGTTTTTCTCAGTTCTAATTCAGTTCTGATTTTGTTCAAGCTTTACATCAGAGTTATATAAGATTATTTCCAGGAGGTTCTCTCAAAGAAATTTCTTACATCATATACTGTTTTTATTACTAATCAGATTTTCCTTGTATACTGCACTGCATGACCACCCACTTGTTTAAATCACCAGATAGGCATTTATTTAATCGGCCAGTTGATAAGTTACCAGAGAATGCCTACATGTACTTGTCCTCCGGGGTTCACCACTATCAATTATTCCCATAAATGTGACTGAAGATAGCCATTATTATTAATCTCTTTGTGGGCCGCCTTCTCTGTGGAGGGAATTTAATTCCCACGAGTCCTTACAAAATCAATAATCGAACGGACTGAATCATGACAGTATTGGATATTAAATCAGGAAACAACATCGAGCATTATGTTATGTAGTTGTTGCAGAGCATTTAGTGTTGACTTGCATACGAGTATGCATTTAATTTTACTTTTATCTCTGCAGCGCTTGTTTGTGAAACATTCAAATGTTCAGAATCCTCGTTTTAGCCATACTGACTGTGCTTTGAGCTCTTTCCTTTACCGTGCAATGGTTTCTCCAGGCTAAACTTGTTTGCTTCAGCATCTCTTTCCTAGTGGGGAAAGACCTAGTACCGAGTACCTGCCTACCTTAATTTCGTGCATTCTAAGCTCTTAAACTGTACATCAGATTTTGGGTTTCTTTGTTGACTCAACGCTTTCCTTATGTCATTATTCTTCTTACGAAGCAGTTTTTCTCTTTCCCTTGGCCGACATGATACATTTTCCAAACCAGATTTTATATGTCATGGTTTGCTTCTATTCTATTATTGCAGACCTTTTCTTTAATTTGCTCTCCTCTCCTCCTCCTTCTCATTAGAATTGGACTCGATTTATGTTAAATTGTCATGCATAAAACTCATCATTAGGTCTGCCACCTTTTTGTTTGCTTTTCATTTTACATTTTGGTAATTCGATCAAAATTGTAACTTATCAAGTGTCTTTAGTTTATTGGAGAAGTTGAATGATTCATAAAAAGTCTTTTGAATGTAAGATCCATGACACTTTAAAAGGATGAGGTCGATTGAACTAGTCTGATAAGTAAAATGATCAACATGGTTAAAAAGTATTAAAATTTAAGCGGCCTAAAGCTTATTGCAAATCTTAGAATTTGCCAAAAGCAATGAAAAACCAAGATCTAGTGTAGGAATAGCCACATGCACCTTTTTTCTAGCAAATGATTTTAAAACCAAAATAGTGAATTAGAGAGAGTTTTAGAAACAATAGAACATGCAAATAACCATGAGACAAGAATTGTCGAAAGAAAGAACATGCATAACCAAAATCTCGTGCAATACATGAGTTATGCATGCAAGTTGAGTGGAGCACATATAGATAACAGTACAACCTCTATGGACATACAAGTGTAGTGAATAGTGCAACCAAAAACAAACAAACCCCCTCTACACCAAAAGCTTGAAAATCTACAAATTTATAGTTGATATTTAGGTTTTCTGTGTCACCAAGTGCAATGGTGCAATAAGATATAGGCCAAGATGCCTCAAAGTTCACACCACCTACACAACTCCATCAAACAAACCCATGTAAAAAATCTAGATGAAAGTTAGCCTTTCAAACTTCATTTCAAGAAAAATGAATGCTTATCTTGACTTTCTCAATCCTCTTAGACACTATGGTGTAGCCTAAAAAGTTGCATGGTGTGCCAAAAATAGCTCACACCCAAAACCTAAAAAACTAGATTTCTCAAAAAATGAAAACAACATGAGCTACCCTAGACACCATGGCCCTCATACCATGTTAAAATTTATTAAAATCAATGAAGAACCAAGATCTGGTGTAGGAATAACCATAGATGCCCTATTTAACAAACAATCCTAAAACTAAAATAGTGAAATAGAGAGAGTTTTAGAAATGAAAAAACATGCAAATAATTATGAGACAAAAATGGATCAAAGCAATAATATGTATAATCAAAAGCTCACAATACATGAATTATATATGCAAGGTGAGTGAAGCACATATAGATGAGAAAGAAGCAAAATACATCCAATAAATGAGAAGTATCTCCAACTACCAAAAATAGGTACGAGTTACACTCATGAAAGATGTCATCTACCCTCTATAATTATCCACTCCTAACAACCTAAGTAAGATTTTAAAATATGTAGGAAAAATATAATTAACCTAACCTAAATAAAGAAAAATAAAACCCTACACTAACAACAAAAAGCTTGGGTGTGTTATTGTAACAAGACTACAACAAATATCAACAAGTGGTCTTCTCCTTCCCATGCCTAGTTCAATCCAACTATAACTACTTCCACCATAGTTTTGAATGTCTTATTAGCTTAGTTTGTGCAATCTTCACTCTTTGTGGGTCTAATATGTCCTCAAACTTGAAAGACTTCTCCATTTTAGTGATTCAATGAATCAATACTTCTAGATGTAGTGATCCATTAAAACTCAACACCTCTATGCATGTGCCTCTATCAATCCTTGAGATGTCTTGCAATAATCTCTCCTTGCCTAAATCTAGTTTTACAATTATTGTTTGTTACCCTTTATCTTCATTCTCAATAATTTCCTCCTCCTCAAAATCCTTAGGATCTTCCCTCTATAAAAAAATTTCTATATTAATCTTCCTCCATCACATCCATCCTCATTTGTATAGCCCACAACATCTTTGTGACTATGTTCAAACCATGTTGAAGACTCTAACTTAGTGTGATAACAAAATTTACATACCCTTATCATATATTTGTCGCCATTTTAGCCCCTTTTACCATGTGTGTTTTGTGTCATGTTTTGAGATTTTCCCCTAGCCTATGTTATCCCTTAGCCAAGTCGTTTCCCCTTCCCTCTGTTGTCCTAAGCCTTGCTTATGTTTCCTAATTGATGTTTTATTTTTAAATGGTAAACCCACCCCATGTACTAGTCTTTATTTTATGTTTCTGAAGTTGTTGACCCCTTTGCCCCTTGTTTAACCCTTAGTTTGTCATCCCTGGGTTTATTTTACTTGTAAACCCCACTTTTTCCCCTACAAAAGCATGTCTAGACAAGAAACTTTTCCACCTAATAACTATTCCCTAGATGGCCACCTTGTTCTGTGACCTTACTCATGTAGAGCAAAAGGATAAACTCAACTTCTTACTAGCATATTGCACAACAATGGTTTTCAATCTCATAGGATCTACAAACTTCACAAGAAATCTTCCACAAAACCAATGGCACCAAATTGAGTTTCAACATTTCTGACCCAAGAGAGATCTCTAATATCCTTCAATCTCCTCAAGAACTCCTACTCAACAAAAATAAACACTCACTAAAGTCTGTCCCACCATGCAAGCAACCATTCCTTCATTGACTGCCCAAACTCCTAGTAGCCCTGTTTTAGGGTTTGTCAGTGATTTTCTTACAGTTCAAACCCCATGACCAGACTGTGATTACATATTTGGATGCCCTTTATGCTCATGAAGAACATGTGTTAAATTGGGGTGGATGTCTTTTGGAACGAATGACTCAAACTGTTTATCTCTGACTGAGAATAGGCCTAATTAGGTCTATCGTTGCACAAGGGCTTATTGATTTTGAAGCCTGCACCCTTAAACCCACTCAGCCAACTTTTGGAACATGTGTAACAAGATCTACTAGTGCTCATTCAAGCATCAAAGTTCTATCTTCATTAATATTTTACCAAACCCTAGGTCTATGACTCTTAACTGTTCTTAAAACTTTGCTTTCTGGACTGTGACACAGATTGCAGTCATAAAACTTTGATGTTCCCTTCTTAAATCTTAACTATTTGGTTCAAAAACTTAGAAATGTGGAAGTAGACATTGCAATGATCATTTCCACCAAAGATTAGCCATTGTCACTAGATAAAACGAGAGAAACACAACTTTTATTATCTCCGTTTACCCTAACAGAGGGTTTTGACAGTTTTCAACAAAAATGCCATATCTTATTCAAAACTCCACCAATCTACATGAAATAAAAAGGAAATGGAGGATGATTGATCAAACTATTACTTACAATCAACTTGGCACAAATCCTTTCCCGTACAGGGCCGTACAACAACTGAAAACAACAAATTTTTGAAGAATACATAAAATAGTGCCTTTTTATCATTCCATTTCAAATCTACAAGCACCCACGACTTCACCAATGGATACAAGGCCTTTTAAAGGCATTACAACATGACCTTTCAGTTTCTAACTTCCTTGGAACGAACTAAGAGCCAAATGACCCTTCAACTTCCAAGTTTGCATCTTTTTTCCAATTTTACATGACAACCTTTACATTGTATGCAATATTTTGCATATTTGAACCTCCTAATGACCTAAACACCTAATAGTGACTTGATTAACCTCATTACAATGTTGAACCATTAAAATTTAATCAAACTCCTATGGAAGTATCAATTTGTCAAGGTGCTCTTGCACCATACAACCAACCAACAAATATTTCCAAGTCCCTTGGAAATGTATCTGCAAAACAAAACTACCTTTTCCTGCATCTCCTCTGGCATTATCTTCAGTCTCCTCAACTTCAGACTTCAAATCTTCAGATCAATAGAAAGGTGACCAACCAACCAACAAAATCTGAACTACCATCATCTTAGAGCATCTTCAGGCTCCCTCTACTCCCATCAGTGGAGTACTCTTCAGGCTGCAACATCAAGTGCTTCTTTAGTCAGGTATCCATCTCTCTACTGCTTCACACCACCTACTCACCAAACCATTCATCTCGCCCAATAGCAGATTCTAGTGATGCACCTACCACTCTCTCCTTAGTGGTTTCTCTCTGCACCCTTATCTAGCCTAATGTCCATTGGAGAATGGTCATGATAGACCTCATCTTGTCTTCCCACACACACAACCTCAGAAAACATGCTTCTACAGCTAGATGGACCAAGCATCTGCAACCAAACAACTTAGCAAACAAAATAATGGTCACCAACACAATCTTTCCTTCTGTTCTTCACCTGCCTTCTCAGTGACAGGAACAAATACAACACCCAAATCTTTCACCAGCTCTGATATTAATATGATGTAGAGCAAAAGGATAAACTCAACTTCTTACTAGCATATTGCACAACAATGGTTTTCAATCTCATAGGATCTACAAACTTCACAAGAAATCTTCCACAAAAACAATGGCACCAAACTGAGTTTCAACATTTCTGACCCAAGAGAGATCTCTAATATCCTTCAATCTCCTCAAGAACTCCTACTCAACAAAAATAAACACTCACTAAAGTCTGTCCCACCATGCAAGCAACCATTCCTTCATTGACTGCCCAAACTCCTAGTAGCCCTGTTTTAGGGTCTGTCAGTGATTTTCTTACAGTTCAAACCCCATGACCAGACTGTGACTACATATTTGGATACCCTTTATGCTCATGAAGAACATGTGTTAAATTGGGGTGGATGTCTTTTGGAACGAACGACTCAAACTGGTTATCTCTGACTGAGAATAGGTCTAATTAGGTCTGTCGTTACACAAGGGCTTATTGATTTTGAAGCCTCCACCCTTAAACCCACTCAGCCAACTTTTGGAACATGTGTAACAAGGTCTACTAGTGCTCATTCAAGCATCAAAGTTCTATCTTCATTAATATTTTACCAAACCCTAGGTCTATGACTCTTAACTGTTCTTAAAACTCTGCTTTCTGAGCTGTGACACAGATTGCAGTCATAAAACTTTGATGTTCCCTTCTTAAATCTTAACTATTTGGTTCAAAACCTTAGAAATGTGGAAGTAGACATTGCAATGATCATTTCCAGCAAAGATTAGTCATTGTCACTGGATAAAACGAAAGAAACACAGCTTTTATTATCTCTATTTACCCTAACAGAGGGTTTTGACGGTTTTCAACAAAAATGCCATATCTTATTCAAAACTCCACCAATCTACATGAAATAAAAAGGAAATGGAGGGTGATTGATCAAACTATTACTTACAATCAACTTGGCATGAATCCTTGCCCGTACAGGGTCATACAACAACTGAAAACAGTAAATTTTTGAAGAAGAATACATAAAACAGTGCCTTTTTATCATTCCATTTCAAATCTACAATCACCCACGACTTCACAAATGGATACAAGGCCTTTTAAAGGCATTACAACATGAAATTTCAGTTTCTAACTTCCTTGGAATGAACTAAGAGCCAAATGACCCTTCAACTTCCAAGTTTGCATCGTTTTTCCAATTTTACATAACAACCTTTACATTGTATGCAATATTTTGCATATTTGAACCTCCTAATGACCTAAAAACCTAATAGTGACTTGATTAACCTCATTACAATGTTGAACCATTAAAATTTAATCAAACTCCTATGGAAGTATCAATTTATCAAGGTGCTCCTGCACCACTTACCAAGAAAATTAAGCTCGAAATTCATTTGAGGTCATTACCCACACCTAGCCATCCATCAAGTTAGCCTTAACTTTCTATCTCCCCACCAAATCCTTCATATGTGATCTCATTAAATGCAATATCTACCCACATCCAATGATAACCTCCCTGGTTCTCTCATCAAATCTTTAAATAGGCCAAACCTTTTGCCTCACTTTAACATAGCAAAAGCAATTTTTAGCATAAGTCGTCAAGGTTTTCTATTTTTAGCCTAAGTACAACACTGATGTATTATTTCAAAACAGAAATAGAGTGAGTTAGCTTCCAAATCCAACTTGCAGAATATTTTTATCTTGCCCAAAGAATTGGCCCACTTCAATTCTTTGTAGTTGGGTCCTTATTTTCTAAGGTTTCAAGAAAGGCATGAATTTATTTTGATGGGAAGTTTGCATGAAAATTAGTTTTTTTGAGGTATTGCAAGAAATCCTCCTTCATCCATCCCATCACCCTTCCAAGCCATAAGTCTTCCATTTCTATTCTATTTGATCCCATTTTTCATCACAAACCTTCCCACCTAGCTAGTTTGAAACCATTCCAAGTGTAGTGAGCCCAAAAATCAAAGGTTTCAGCCCAAAACCCCCATAATTAGCACTCATTCTTCTAAATAGAAGTCCTCTACATCATCCTCTTTCATCCCTGTTTGATCATATAAATCCCAATTTGTCATCTAGACATGTTACCCATCCACCCAATGTGAGTGTGCATCCTTTTTTCCACCCTTCTAGAGGTCCTTGAGCTTAATCCAAACCAAGAATTCACTAAAGGTACTTTAGAATTAGGCTTTGCCCCCCATATCAGTTATCTATCAACCCCTAAAACCATTTTTTTAATCAAAATCCATTCGTCTATTCAAACCCTTCCTCCCACCTAACTTACTTGTAATTGTTTCCACAAACCCTGAGACTAGGTTTTGAGGGTTTCATGGATTGAAAAGTACTTCAAACTTAGTTTCTTTTCATATAGAAATTTATTTCTATGTTTTATAACTTATGAACCATGTGGATACATGTTTGAACACCCACAAGGGCGTTAACTAAGGCGAACTCCCCTTCTAACCCTTATTTCTATAAGTTCCACCATTGGAGAATCTTGTGTTATAGGTTTATTCTAAAGACACTTGCAAGTTATTAGATAAGCATATAGTGAAGCATCATCAGACCATGCCACTCATTCCAAAAATTAAAGTTTGCAGATACAACTTCCTTGAGGTCCTAGCTTTCATGTTGGCCATCCACCTTTAGACTTGGCCTTCCCACTGGCCATCTAGCTTTGGTTAACGTCACCACTTCTCCATTTTTTCTTTAAATTAGTCCAAAAGTTAGTCAAATTAGTCACAGAGGTCTCCACTACCTTCGTAGAGTGAAAGTTCAAAGTTGTATCCCACTTTTATAAAGAAAATAGCTAACGTTGATCTAACCTTTTAACTTAAATCACTAGAAAGTGGCATACATGTTTTAAATTTAAAAATAATGTAAACTAATGAATTTTAGACTTTTTAGTGTATTTTATGTTTGTATTTTTTTTTAAATAAAAATTATTTGAATGTAGTTTTTTGTAAAATTGACACTATAATTTAGTTGCTAATAAAATATTAAAAAATGAGGTTAAGGGAGACACCACTTTTTATATATTAAATTCCATATTTTTCATTCAATTTTTTTTGTATTTATAACTTGAAACTTTAGTGCATGGATTGACTTTTTCTCCATTTTGATAAAATATATATTTTTAAATGAATCTTGAAAGTTGTGTGTATTGAAAACACAACTATTTTGATGGGATGCCATTTTTTGTCTTAACTATTCATCCAAAATAAAAAATGATTATACTTTCTTGACATGGAATCTGTCATCTAGTGCATCATAGTTTTTTTTTAAATTCCTAATAAACTTTAGTATTTTTTTAAGAAAACAATTAACCTTATATTGTTGTGTTGATGACTTACTTTTAGTAAAAATTAAAAACAAAATATAAACACTAATTAAACTATTAAAAATATATATATTTTTAAAAACTACACTTATAGATCTACAAAAGAGTATTTTTTGGATTTTTTTAAATGTTATTTATGTTAGTACAAGTAGTGAGAACATTGAGATTTTTAAATAATTTTTTTCTAAATTGGCCCTAAAGTGAGGCTGCATATGTATCTAGTGGACACTTCTAGCTAAAGAAATTGTGGCCAAATCTAACTTAGCTAGAATGGATCCAACTAGAACATATTATTTACTAAAATTGACTTTTAGAACTAGAAATGCTTATATTCATTTGTACTAATATGTTATCTGAAATAGGGTACAACTTTGAGCTTTCACCCCCTATGTTCATCCAAGTCTAAAAAATAGTGATTTTCAAGTATAAACATATCATTTTGTCAATTTGGTTTAAAAGGCAACTCTTTAGGTTTGCAATTTATTTGTAGGGCTAACTTATAGATTTGAGGATTAAAACCATGGCATACCTCCTTCATATTGTCCACAATCAACCTCTCTAATTATAAGTCTTTCTCAGCCCATCTATCACGTATCTATCAATGAGAAGGTGCATAAGATAGACCTTGAGGTACCTAAAAATTTGTAAATTTCCATTAGCTACATGGTCCTAGCCACCCTAGGAGGCCTTGGTCTTCTTGTTAGCTATCCATCTTTAGTCAAGGCCACCACTTCTACATTTTGACCCCAAATTTCACCAGAAGTCCTAGAATCTAATTTCCAATAATTTTCCCAACTATCATACTTCAATCTAGGTAATCATAGCATATCATTTACTCAATGTCATTACATCAATTAGTCTAGTTTCAATTAGTATTTGATCAAATTATCTGTCTATCTCATTTAGTTATTATTAATTAAGGTTTGGCTAGTTGGAGACAACCTTAGGTTCCTTAATTGACATGCAATTTGCATTTAGTTTTCATATATACTTGCATTGAGTTTCTTTGACATAACCTTTCTTTGCATCATATTTACACATATTGCATACACAACCACACCCATAGGGTAAGTGCATGGAGTTGTGGGACCAAAAAGTTGCCACATGACTTTTTGGTTCCATGCAGAGCAAAATGTGAACACGTTATAATGCGCTCACGTTTTTATCTACTTAAAAGTAAAGAAAACACACATTTTCTCATACCCGCGACCAAAAATAGAGTTTGGAGAGAAAAAACCACTGGCATAGCATGAGCACATTCAAGGAAGGGCAAATCAAGCAAGTGCAAAGAGAGATCGACGTTTTCATGATTCCACCTTGCCAACCCCACTCCCAAAGATGTCATGAAGTAAATGTAGAGGGTCTAGTAGCTGAAGGAGGGCTTGATTAATTTTTGTGAGTTTGAAAATAATTTTTGACTTTTGTAATGTTTGATTAGTTTTTTATATTGAATTTACATTAATGAGGCATGACAAAACACAAATCCAACTAAGGAGGGTCAAAACAACCCCGAAAACCCTCAAAACCCCCCACCTTCACATCCTCACCATGAAGGAGATACTCAAGAAAACTATTTAGGGAAAATAGAAGAAAATAAAAAACATCTTCAAACCCCAATTGAATTGCTAAACAATCCAAGTGCAAGCATCGATAGTAGGAGATCACTTGCAAGATCGTAGTAGAGCACTTGCCAAGTCATTAGAGATGGTTGTTTCTCACACCAAATCAGTGACAAAACAAATCACCGAATTTCATGACTATAGGGAGAGGTGTCAGAAATACTATACCGACAAATTTTCTAATGAACAAGTGAAGAATGAAAAAATTACAAAATTTGCATTATGTTCACACTTTATTAATCCTAAAATTGGCCAAAGATTAGAAGAGACTTGCAAATGCTTCCCTATTCATTGGTGTAGGAATCAAGATATATCCCAAAACTTTTGGAATAGATGGTACATGGTGTTTGACGAGCATCCATGCAACAACAATGAGGTGCCACAATATTTCTTGAAGAAACTCCATTGCGAGTTTGTCCTCAAGAAGATTCCTAATTATTTTCACCAGCCCAAGATAGAGAGGGGGCTCAATGAGACCAAAACTGCGTACCTAGACCCCTTTTGAGGCACGAACGTGTGTCACTCCCTTCAACTTTTAAGGAGAGTGTTGAGGTGGAGACACTACATTCATTGGCTGCTCTCACGCAGTGTCTAACATAGCATGATGTTGATCTCACCCAAGCCGATGAGGGTGACAGCAGCAGGTGTCATTTGTCCCCACATTTGTGCAATTCATTTTTCTAAATAGAAGTCCTCTACATCATCCTCTTTCATCCCCGTTTGATCATATAAATCCCAATTTGTCATCTAGACATGTTACCCATCCACCCAATGTAAGTGTGCATCCTTTTTTCCACCCTTCTAGAGGTCCTTGAGCTTAATCCAAACCAAGAATTCACTAAAGGTACTTTAGAATTAGGCTTTGTCCCCCCATATCAGTTATCTATCAACCCCTAAAACCATTTTTTTAATCAAAATCCATTCGTCTATTCAAACCCTTCCTCCCACCTAACTTACTTGTAATTGTTTCCACAAACCCTGGGACTAGGTTGTGAGGGTTTCATGGATTGAAAAGTACTTCAAACTTAGTTTCTTTTCATATAGAAATTTATTTCTATGTTTTATAACTTATGAACCATGTGGACACATGTTTTAACACCCACAAGGGCATTAACTAAGGTGAATTCCCCTTCTAACCCTTATTTCTATAAGTTCCACCATTGGAGAATCTTGTGTTATAGGTTTATTCTAAAGACACTTGCAAGTTATTAGATAAGCATATAGTGAAGCATCATCAGACCATGCCACTCATTCCAAAAATTAAAGTTTGCAGATACAACTTCCTTGAGGTCCTAGCTTTCATGTTGGCCATCCACCTTTAGACTTGGCCTTCCCACTGGCCATCTAGCTTTGGTTAACGTCACCACTTCTCCATTTTTTCTTTAAATTAGTCCAAAAGTTAGTCAAATTAGTCATAGAGGTCTCCACTACCTTCGTAGAGTGAAAGTTCAAAGTTGTACCCCACTTTTATAAAGAAAATAGCTAACATTGATCTAACCTTTTAACTTAAATCACTAGAAAGTGGCATACATGTTTTAAATTTAAAAATAATGTAAACTAATGAATTTTAGACTTTTTAGTGTATTTTATGTTTGTATTTTTTTTAAATAAAAATTATTTGAATGTAGTTTTTTGTAAAATTGACACTATAATTTAGTTACTAATAAAATATTGAAAAATGAGGTTAAGCGAGACACCACTTTTTATATATTAAATTCCATATTTTTCATTCAATTTTTTTTGTATTTATAACTTGAAACTTTAGTGCATGGATTGACTTTTTTTCCATTTTGATAAAATATATATTTTTAAATGAATCTTGAAAGTTGTGTGTATTGAAAACACAACTATTTTGATGGGATGCCATTTTTTGTCTTAACTATTCATCCAAAATAAAAAATGATTATACTTTCTTGACATGGAATCTGTCATCTAGTGCATCATAGTTTTTTTTTAAATTCCTAATAAACTTTAGTATTTTTTTAAGAAAACAATTAACCTTATATTGTTGTGTTGATGACTTACTTTTATTAAAAATTAAAAACAAAATATAAACACTAATTAAACTATTAAAAAATATATATTTTTAAAAACTACACTTATAGATCTACAAAAGAGTATTTTTTGGATTTTTTTAAATGTTATATATGTTAGTACAAGTAGTGAGAACATTGAGTTTTTTAAATAATTTTTTTTTAAATTGGCCCTAAAGTGAGGCTGCATATGTATCTAGTGGACACTTCTAGCTAAAGAAATTGTGGCCAAATCTAACTTAGCTAGAATGGATCCAACTAGAACATATTATTTACTAAAATTGACTTTTAGAACTAGAAATGCTTATATTTATTTGTGCTAATATGTTATATGAAATAGGGTACAACTTTGAGCTTTCACCCCCTATGTTCATCCAGGTCTAAAAAATAGTGATTTTCAAGTATAAACGTATCATTTTGTCAATTTGGTTTAAAATGCAACTCTTTAGGTTTGCAATTTATTTGTAGGGCTAACTTATAGATTTGAGGATTAAAACCATGGCATACCTCCTTCATATTGTCCACAATCAACCTCTCTGATTATAAGTCTTTCTCAGCCCATCTATCACGTATCTATCAATGAGAAGGTGCATAAGATAGACCTTGAGGTACCTAAAAATTTGTAAATTTCCATTAGCTACATGGTCCTAGCCACCCTAGGAGGCCTTGGTCTTCTTGTTAACTATCCATCTTTAGTCAAGGCCACCACTTCTACATTTTAACCCCAAATTTCACCAGAAGTCCTAGAATCTAATTTCCAATAATTTTCCCAACTATCATACTTCAGTCTAGGTGATCATAGCATATCATTTACTCAATGTCATTACATCAATTAGTCTAGTTTTAATTAGTATTTGATCAAATTATCTGTCTAGTTCATTTAGTTAATATTAATTAAGGTTTGGCTAGTTGGAGACAACCTTAGGTTCCTTAATTGACATGCAATTTGCATTTAGTTTTCATATATACTTCCATTGAGTTTCTTTGACATAACCTTTCTTTGCATCATATTTACACATATTGCATACACAACCACACCCATAGGGTAAGTGCATGGAGTTGTGGGACCAAAAAGTTGCCACATGACTTTTTGGTTCCATGCAGAGCAAAACGTGAACACGTTATAATGCGCTCATGTTTTTATCTACTTAAAAGTAAACACGCATTTTCTCATACCCACGACCAAAAATAGAGTTTGGAGAGAAAAAACCACTGGCATAGCATGAGCACATTCAAGGAAGGGCAAATCAAGCAAGTGCAAAGAGAGGTCGACATTTTCATGATTCCACCTTGCCAACCCCACTCCCAAAGATGTCATGAAATAAATGTAGAGGGTCTAGTAGCTGAAGGAGGGTTTGATTAATTTTTGTGAGTTTGAAAATAATTTTTTACTTTTGCAATGTTTGATTAGTTTTTTATATTGAATTTACATTAATGAGGCATGACTAAACACAAATCCAACTAAGCAGGGTCAAAACAACCCCAAAAACCCTCAAAACCCCCCACCTTCACATCCTCACCATGAAGGAGATACTCAAGAAAACTATTTAGGGCAAATAGAAGAAAATAAAAAACATCTTCAAACCCCAATTGAATTGCTAAACAATCCAAGTGCAAGCATCGATAGTAGGAGATCACTTGCGAGATCATAGGAGAGCACTTGCCAAGTCATTAGAGATGATTATTTCTCACACCAAATTAGTGACAAAACAAATCACTGAATTTCATGACTATAGGGAGAGGTGTCAGCAATACTATACCGACAAATTTTCTAATGAACAAGTGAAGAATGAAAAAATTAAAAAATCTGCATTATGTTCACACTTTATTAATCCTAAAATTGGCCAAAGATTAGAAGAGACTTGCAAATGCTTCCCTATTCATTGGTGTAGGAATCAAGATATATCCCAAAACTTTTGGAATAGATGGTACATGGTGTTTGATGAGCGTCCATGCAACAACAATGAGGTGCCACAATATTTCTTGAAGAAACTCCATTGCGAGTTTGTCCTCAAAAAGATTCCTAATTATTTTCACCAGCCCAAGATAGAGAGGGGGCTCAATGAGACCAAAACTATGTACCTAGACCGCTTTTGAGGCATGAATGTGTGTCACTCCCTTCAAATTTTAAGGAGAGTGTTGAGGTGGAGACACTACATTCATTCGCTGCTCTCACGCAGTGTCTAACATAGCATGATGCTAATCTCACCCAAGCTGATGAGGGTGAGAGTAGTAGGCGTCATTTGTCCCCACATTTGTGCAATTCATGTGGGAACTTGTGCGATTATGGGATGCAGGAATCGCAGTAGGACTCTCAGCAGGATGCTGTGATGCAGGGATAGCATCCAATGGACACATCCATATTGGATGATATTATTCTCATAGATGATGTCTTACAACATATATTTGGTATTAACTCTCAGGTAATTTTTTACAAGTTTTATCTTGATTTAATATATTCTTCTTTGAAATTTGTAATTAATTTTATATGACTATCTATATTATAGGTCAAAATTAATATATGTAATTGTCTACGCAATGAAATTCCAAGGTCAGAGTCTTCATCCTGCCTTTGTTAGCTATCCATTGGCAGGTTATGAGAGGAGGTCAAGTCAATAGGTATGTAATTTATCACATGATCATAAATATTGTACATCTATCAATGGTAATTTTATTTAGTGACAATTTGATGATTTCAACAAGGAGCTTCACTAGCACCTATTAAGAAAATTGTCTCAACCTTGCAACTTCGAAAAGTTACTGTTCTTCCTAGTTTTAGCCTTTTTGAATACCCTTTATCTTGAAGAATGATCTAGAACTTTCAAAGTTTCCAAAAGGGCTAAAAATGGCGGGACTTACTATTTTTAGTAACTTTACATTTGACCTTAGATTGACCTAAAATTTTTCCAGAAGGTGTAAAACAACTAAGTAAACATCTCGGATGAGTTTCGACTCAAGATCATGCTTGGATCGCGAGATATTAAAGTTTCTATTTTAGAAAACTACCAAAAAAGTTTTGAACTTAATTTTGAGGCACTTAAAGATCCCTAAATGCTTCAAAAATTGTCATGACCAACAAAGTAGGTTACAGAGTGATAGATCTCTTCACGAGCTTTCTAGCGCATCAAATGGTTCATCAATCGGACACCCGGATCAAAAGTTATGACCTCTGGAAGTTGGACCTCCTATTTTTGGGAAATGTAAAAATGTGTTGGACACATAAAAGAGTTGTAAAGGGGAGAGTTACACATGTTGGTGTGTCTTTTGGCACATCACAAGGTATCTTTGATTGGAGATAATTTGGACACCACTTTTGGGTGGTTTTGGCTCATGGTTTTGTAATTACTGGTAACAGTTTATTGTATTGTATCTCCTATATATCAAGAGCTGGAGATGGAGGTTGTGTGTAGGAATCTTATAGATGTTGAGTTACCTCCTGGATCTCTGGTTGGATATACTCATGTAAAATCTTGCTTTGCAAGTATATTGTAATCTTCTTGATTCCTGAATAATATATTGGGTGGCTTTGGCGTGTGGGGTTTTTTACCTGAAAGGGTTTTCCCCACGTATATCTTGTGTTGTGAGTTTTGTGTTTGCATTTGGAAGTTGTTATGATCTTTTTGTTAATGTGCATCTTAATCTATAACTTTAAAAGTAAAAATTTGTATAAATCTTTCCTCGGTAGATCAGTGTAGGAAGCATTTCCACATACCTTTCTTCCTTTCAGCACCTCCACGGTTTTCTTGGTCCCCTGGACATAAAACCACTTATACAGAGGTAAATTTAACCATAATTTGTAATCATTATGCATTTAAATAATGTTATGTATCTATTTTGGTCAAATAATCTTGAACTCTATTTTCAGATGCTGAATATGGAGACTCCTCATCTTCGTGAGTTAGCGCAAGTAGGCATTGCTCCAATCGCGTTGTCTTCAAATCCTTTGACAAAGGTATGAGCCAATAACATGAAAATGTCATTTTGTATTTCTTGTTTTATCTCATGTCATTCAATGTACATAAATGATATTTATGTTTAGTCAATTTTCCTCCTTGATGCTTCTCACATGAGGTCACAACTCTAACCTGTACAACTACATATGAAGAGAGAGAAAAGATGATCGAGAGTGATTATCGGGTAGTGGTATGTGATCAATTACATATATGGGATGTTATATATTTCATGTTTTCTATATTAATGTGCATATGCTTGATTGTATTAACAAGTGGAGCTGCAAAAAGCTCTGTTGAGGAGGTCTACTCGATGGGAGAGAGAGGATGAGTCACTGATTAGCTCTCCATTTGTACAACCAAGCAAGGGCCACCGATTATTTGATGAATGTCCATAGGAAAGTAGATTTTGGGACATTTTTTGTATGCCTAGATGGCTTTGTATACATACTTTTGTATGTCACCGATGTATATTTTTGTATATGCATGTATGGGTTTGTTTGGACATACCTATATGGCTTTATATATAGACTAGATGTTATGTTCATGACATTATGTATATGACAATTTATATTAAATATTTAATACGATGATCAATTATCATTACAGGAATTTGGTTTTAGACATGCTAATTGCATTTGCTTGAAAATTTATAAATCATTTTCAAATAATCCATTTTGTACATATCTTGCAATCACTGCATTCCATGAGACTGTGCATTTCTTTGAGGCATCATGTCAAATGGTTCACGTGCCTTGTCTATGCTTCCACACTTTCCATACATGTCTATAAGGGTAGCTGTAAATACAATATGTGACAAAATTCCTATATCCTTTATGCTTTGGTGGTCCATTTTGGCATAGGCAAGGAGGATGTTGGATAAGGTTGTGCAATTTGGTTTTAGACATGCCAATTACATTTGGTTGAAAGTTTATTTTGTGCATTTGCTTGAAAGTTTCTAAAGCCTTATGAAAAATCCATTTTGTGCATATCTTCCAATCATTGCATTCCATGAGACAATATTTCTTTGAGGCATTGTGTCAAACAGTTCACATTCCTTGTATATGCTTCCACACTTTGCATACATGTCTTGCAGGGTAGTTGCAACTACAACATTTGACAAAATTACTATATCCTTTATGCTTTGATGGATGTCTATATTGTGTTCCAAAGATACCATTTCTAAGGTTTTGGAATTTGGCTTTACACCCACCAATTGCATTTTCTTGAAAATTTCTAAAGCCTTATCAAAAAATCCATTTTGGTCAGATCTTGCAATCATTGCATTCCATGAGGTGACATTTCTTTGAGGCATCATGCCAAACAATTCACGCGCCTTGTCTATGCTTCCACACTTTGCATACATGTCTTTGAGGGCAGTTGCAACTACAACATCTAACAAAATTCCCATATCTTCAATCCTTTGATAGATGTCCATTTTGGCATAGGTAAGGAGGATACTGGCTAAGGTTGTGAAATTTGGCTTTACACCTGCCAATTGTATTTTCTTGAAAGTTTATAAAGCGTTATCAAAAAATACATTTTTTGCATACCTTACAATCATTGCATTCCATGAAATGGCATTTCATTGAGGCATCATGTAAAACAGTTCACATACCTTGTCTATGCTTCCACACTTTGCATGCATGTCTACTAGGGTAGTTGCAACTACAAGATCTAAAAAATTCCCATATCCTTATGCTTTGATGGATGTCCATACCATGTTCCAAAGATCCTATTTTGGCATATGAAGGGAGGATGTTGGCTAAGGTTGTGGAATTTGTCTTTACACCCGCCAATTGCATTTGCTTGAAAGTTTCTAAAGCCTTATCAAAAAATTCATTTTTTTCATATCTTGCAATCATTACAATCCATGTGACAACATTTCTTTGAGGCATCATGCCAAATAGTTCACGTGGGTTGTTTATGCTTCCACACTTTACATACATGTCTGTGAGGGTAGTTGCAACTACAACATCTAACAAAATTTCCATATCTTTTATGCTTTGATGGATGTCCATACCATGTTCCAAAGATCCCATTTTGGCATAGGCAAGGAGGATACTAGCTAAGGTTGTGGAATTTGGCTTTACACCTGCCAATTGTATTTTCTTGAAATTTTATAAAGTGTTATAAAAAAAATATAGTTTTTGCATATCTTGCAATCATTGCATTCCATGAGATGGCATTTCCTTAAGGCATCATGTCAAACAGTTAATGTATCTTGTCTATGCTTTCACACTTTGCATACATGTCTACTAGGATAGTTGCAACTACAAGATTTGACAAAATTCCCATATCCTTTATGCTTTGATGGATATCCAGACCATGTTCCAAAGATCACATTTTGGCTTTACACCTCTCAATTGCATTTTCTTGAAATTTTCTAAAGTCTTATTAACAAATCCATTTTGTGCATATCTTGCCATTATTGCATTCCATGAGATGGCACTCTTTGAGGTGTTCTGTAGTCTACTGCCTTGAACGACTGGGACCCTTGGCAAATGAGACCTTCCCTGGCATTTACCTGCCCATCTTGATGTGTTGGCATAGTTGGTTCAGCCCCACGAGCTATGGAATACAAAATCTCACTCCTAGCACCTTTCCACTGCATGAAATTGAAGCATTTTGCAAGAATGCATTTGATTTTGGCACGGTCAAATGGACTGGAGTTGACCAAAACTGAAAGAGGTTATTGTGGATAGACCCCACATGCACCTATAGGTCCAAATAGAACGTTCCCAGCTGCCATGAATTCTGAGAACTGCTTCGTCATAGTTTGTCAATTTTTTGGTCAGGGATCCTAAGGGACTTTGCTGGTAGCCTAATTCCCCGAATGACTGGGATGCTTGGCACATGAAATGATACCTCTCTTAGCATTTACCCACCCACCTTGACATGTTAGCATAATTAGTTCGGCCCCATGATGAGCAGAACAAAAATATGGCACCTAGAAAGGTTGTGCTGGATCAAACTGAAGCATTTTGCAAGAATGCATTTGATTTTGGCACAGTCAAAGGATTTGAGTTGACCAAAATTAAGAGAGGTTATTATGGATAGACCCCATGTGCACTTGTAGGTCCAAATGGAGTGTTACTAACTACCATGAATTCTGAGAACTACTCCGTCAAAGTTTGGTAGTTTTTGCTCTTAAGATATTAAGTGACTTTGTCAGTAGCATGCTGCCTCGAATGACTGGGACCCTTGGCACACGAAATGAGACCTCCCCTAGCATTTAGCCACCCACCTCAATGCGTTGGTGTAGTCTTTCAGCCCCATGACTAGTAGAACAAAAAATATGGCACCTAGCAAGGTTATGCTACATGAAACTGAAGCATTTTGCAAGAATGCATTTGACTTCGGCACGGTCAAATACATTTGAGCTGACCAAAATTGAGAGATTTTATTGTGGAGAGACCCCACGTGCACCTAAAGGTCTAAATAGAACATTCCCATCTACCATGAATTTTGAGAACTGCTCCGTCAAAGTTTGGCAATTTTAGTCTTAGGGACTTAAGGGACTTTACTAGTCGCCTGCTGCCCCAAACGACTGGGACCCTTGGTGCATGAAACGAGACCTCCCCTAGAATTTACCCAACCACCCCGACATGTTGGCATAGTCAGTTCAACCCAACAAGCTATGGAATGCAAAATGTCACTCCTAGCACCTTTCCACTGCAAGAAACTGAAGCATTTTACAAGAATGCATTTGATTTCGGCACGATCAAATGAATTGGAGTTGACCAAAATTGGGAGAGGTTATTCTGGATAGCCCCCACATGCACTTGTAGGTCCAAATGGAACTTTCCTAGCTGCCATGAATTCTGAGAACTACTCCATCATAGTTTGGCAGTTTTTGGTCTTAGGGATCTTAAGGGACTTTGCTGGTAGCCTGCTGCCCTGAATGAATGGGACCCTTGGTGCATGAAATGAGACCTCCCTTAGCATTTACCCACCCACCCCAATGCATTGGCACAATCGGTTCAGCCCCACGAGCTATTGAATGCAAAATCTCACTCCTAGCACCTTTCCACTGCAAGAAACTAAAGCATTTTGCAAGAAACTAAAGCATTTTGCAAGAATGCATTTGATTTCAAGGCAGTCAAATGGACTAGAGTTGACCAAAACTAAGAGAGGTTTTTGTGGTAAATAGGAGTTTGGGTAACTTGTTAAGATGTTTGGTAGGAGACAAGATAGGGAATTGGGACATAATTCTACCACAAGCAGAGTTTGCATACAATAAATCGGTGAACAGAAGCATGGGGAAGACACCATTCGAAATTGTGACTGGATTACAACCTAGAGGAGTTACAAAACTCAAATACATTAGCTTGGAGAACAAAAGGAGTGTATAAGTAGAAGAGTTTGCATAATACATGGGAGCAGTACACAATCAAGTCTGGAAGCATTTGGAAGAGATGAACAACAAGTATAAAGAGCGAGCAGATGAAAAGAAGAGATGTAAGGAATTTTATGTTGGGGATGAAGTCATGGTATATCTCAGGAAGGAAATATTTCTAGTAGGAACATATAACAAGTTGAATATGAGGAAGTTTGGACCTAGTAATATTCTTAAGAAGTTTGATTCAGGAAATGCATATGAAGTGGAGTTGTACCGGAAGCACTTGACATATCACCCATATTCAACATTGTAGATCTATATCAATATCATGAAGGCCAATCTAGTGTCTGATATAGGAGCATCGCAGGTTGAAATGCAATCTTGAATCAACCAAAATCATTTATTTTCTTACATTTCAGTTAGTTACAGTTTTAGAATAAACCACCGCATTTCACTACATGCTCACTTCATAACCCCAGGATCAACACTGTAAAATAGATTTTACACATCATATATTTAGATTTTAGAAGATTTGCAAATGTCTATAAGAAGTTATCATTTTCAAAAGCATCATCAGGAGTCATAGTTCAGAGCATCGAGAACTCAGTTTGGCGTATGTCATTGCAACACCTTCTCATTACTTGTGGAATCTAATGGAAAATCTTAAAAGGAATTATGGGACCCAACACACCTTCATCCAGAATTGCAACATGTTTCATCAATGCTGGGAACATCACCCTATGATCTTGGCTAACCTACACATTTCAGAAGGCATTGGGATGTGGAAGCCCTTACGGCCAATGTGAATCACTCCTTGAGCTGAAGAATGCTATATAAACATCTCCTAGGTCCATTTGGAAGTAGTTATGTTAGTTAGAAAGAATAGACTGAAGTTTTCAAAGGAAAAGGTGACATAGAAGGTGAATGTGCACAATTGTAAGATATTGCACATGTTGGATTGTAATGAGCATGTAACTGGCATATAAGCCAATTGTAATCATTTGTAATGTTGAATCAATGAAACTCCATTTTGTTGTTTTAATCATTGTGTTTATTCCACTATGTTGACTCTAAGGTTGCACGGTTGGACAATCCTTTCTCTGGACCCTCCATCCGTGACTGCATCACATTATAACATGCTCGTGTTATCTTTTAAATTTTTCATCCCCACCTATTAGGATTGGAATAGGCTTGGTTATCCAATCTTGAGGGTTGGACCCCCATTTTGGCTCCCAAAAACTATTTTTTCACATTAAGTAGTATTTTTAAACTTCATCTTCATTATCTTTACTCATTTTATAATGAAATTTGACAAAACCACCACCAAATGTCAATCTACTTTTTAGTTTTTTACCATATAATTTATTCTATATTTTGAATAAATTAAGATATTTATTTTGATTTACTTTTACTGATGTCTTCATATTCCTCATATATATATATATATATATATAAAGAAAAAAGAATACATACATGTATTTAAGGAATATATATATGCTTCAATTTATACACATTCAAAAATTGTATTTTTTATCATTTTGGTGGAAATTATGTGACACACACACCTAATGTAGTTTTTAGGATACATCTACTTTGAAAAGTGATGAAAAAATATTCAATAAAAGAATATTAGAAAATATACAACTTGTAGGACTAGCTCTTAGCTATCTTTCCACTAATTTTGGTTTTGAAAAATACTTAACACAACAAAAAATAGGGGGGCATATGTTGAACAAGTTATGCTATATTTTAGTGATAAAAATATGAACATTTTTATGTGCACTCAATATTTGACCATCTTAATCTTAACCATTTTTAAATGCCTTGGCAATTTAGAAACTAGATTGAAAATACTACAATTCTTGTTCTAATCACAGATCTTTAAATTTGATTGTAAGCATCTTGAATTATGCATCCAAGTTTAAGTTTAGTTGATTTCAAGAAAAAAATTGCCACTTTTGACCCTCTTTTGTCCCCCATTTTCATGCACTAACCCTAGATTGATTGAAGATCACACTAAAATTCATATGGAGTCTTCATTTCAAGAGTTTTTAAAGGCGAACTTTTGAATAAGCACCAAGGACAACAAGTTTATTTTTAGTTGAGAAAGTGGTGCAGGAGCACCTAACACAAGGTGGCCTCCGTGAAGCATTTAAGTTCATGTTCTGTTTTAAAACAAGTTTTATGTTGTAATAAGGTCTATACGACCAATGCATTTTTCCTTTCTATTTGTAAGTCCCTAGTGACTTAGGTCACTTTTGTCAAAGTTGTTAGTTTTAGATGGTTGGAATCAGTTAGTTTTCTCCTAGCCGCTTGGAATCAGTTAGTTTTGTCCTAGCCGCTTGGAATTAGTCTCCCAGCCACTTGGAATAGGGTTGGTGTTCCTCTGGCAAGCTTATAAACCCCAAAGAAATGAATCAAATGCATATAGATCAGATGTATTGTAATCAGGTCAAAGCAAAGAGGGATAGAATGTAATTGTGCATTGTGTTAAGGAGAAATCGAACTGTTCTGTTTCATCAATCTGTTTTCCATTCTCTGTAATTACCAATTGCATAGTTGTAGATTTCTTTTCCTTTCTGTACTTTTCGTTGTTGCAAAATGTCGATGTGAAGCATTCCACTGATAAGATTTCTGTTGAAATTAGTGGGATGGCTTCATTGTACCATATTTGTTTGTTTCCTGTTTTGTTTTCTTGTTTGGCGGTGTAGATGTTCCAGATCGAGGGTTGTGCACATTATGCGGCCTAGCATCTCCATGTGCTAGGGTTTGATCAGAGGAGTTGGAGCTGATATCAGTGAGATAGAGGCCATCGACGAAGCATTTCTTGCTCAGAGTGACGAGGATAATCTGGCCGAAGGGAGGTTCGAGCCATTGAATGGAAGTTGCGGCCTAAGATTCAGGTTGGGGTGACAAAGCGCATTAGCCTAAGTGTGTAAGCGTTTGCCAATGTCAAGAGTCTCACTGAAGATAATGGGTTGTATCGGCGTATCGGGGAAATGAACAAGGTGATTGCCGATGAGAGGAGTCACACCAAAGTATCAGGGATAGTCAAACGAGGTCAAGTGTATTAACAAATTGGCCAAGGTTTATAAGTGTTCGCCGATGGTATTGTTCTTACCGATAGTCAGGGTTGTCAGACCTCACGTTGGAGTGACTACAATGGTCAGAGTGATAAGTTGCAGGGTAGCCAACGGAGTAAGTCTTACCGACTGAGGCTCCCCATCATATTGGTATCAGAGCTAGTGAAAGGTCTAGGCAGTTGTGTATTTGATTTTTGTCACTGAGAAGGCAGATGACGAGTTGCTCGTACCATCTAGTTGCGACGAGGAACAGGATTCCTATAGTGTGTGGGCAGATGAAGATGAGGTTTGTCGTGACCATTCACCAATAGAGATTTGGCTGGAAGAGGGTGCAAAGTGAGGCCACTCCGAGAGAGAGTGGTAGTGCATCTCTAGGATCTGATGTTGGACGAGAGGAATGGGACTATAGCAGCATGTAGGAGGGACAACTGATTGAGCATTGTGTTGTAGTCGACTTGAGGATTTGCAAAAGTGTTGGCATTGTCTGTGAATGTTTATGTCAGACAGAGAAAGTGAAGGAGAGGCTAGTGATATGCCTCTAAAGGGGATGACCACCGAAGTGGTCAAGAAATTCAAGGAGATGGAGGAGATGATCAAGACTAGAGTCAAGGAAGAACTCCAGGCTGAATTGAAGGCAATAAAGATAGGAAAAAGGATAGAGGAAGATTCAGATGAAGAAGAAGAGAAAGAGGAAGAAGCAGAAGAACAAGAAGAGGCAAAGATACTGGCTAAACAAAAGCAATTCCTGGAAGCCATCAAGGTAATTGGCAAGGACTCTTCAGAGGCTCAGATAGATATTCCCATGTTCAATGGAAAGATGAATGTTGATGAAGTTATGGAGTGGATTGAGGCTCTGAACAACTACTTTGAATACAAGTTCTTGAAAGTAAGAGAGTTAAGTTTGCAAAAACTAAACTCAAAGGTGCTGCCCTTACATGGTGGAATTAAACCCAAGGAGAAAGGGTAAAGAATGGGAAGAATATGATCTCTTCGTGGAATAGAATGCTAGAGAAGATCAAGTCCCAGTTCCTTCCATCTGACTACGAGGTGCAGATTTACAGGAAAATGTAGAACCTCAAGCAAAAAGATATGGATGTAGGTACTTACACCGAGGAGTTTCACAAATACACTCTTTGTTGTGGGTACATGGAGGATGAAAAAGCCAAGGTAGCAAGGTACCTAAATGGTTTGAGGATCAATATTCAAGATGAGATAAGTTTGTTTACCCCTAAAACCATGGAAAAATGCTTTCAAGTAGCATTAAGAGCTGAAGAGAAGCTGAAGAGGAAAGGTGAGCAGTAGAGTAGAGGAAGAGGTGACAGAAATTTTAGAGGCAGTTTTGGAGGAAGAAGTCCTACCAGAGGCCTAGTGGTGAGTCTAGCCAAGAAGAGCAAGTTGGAGACTCAAGTAGCAGAGGAGGCTACCGAGGAAGAAGGCCAAATGAAAGAGATGGGACAAATGGATTAGGTAGAGGATCCAAGTTCTCCAACATGAGATGTTATAACTGTAATCAGATAGGACACCCGGCCTATAAGTGTCCAGAGAAGGCCTCAACTTCTCATGGCAATGAGAGAAGAACCACATTGACTCAAGAGGATGCAGAGAGTGAGACATCTCCTGAAGTGAATTTGACATCAGAAGTGGGAGAAAATCTGATGAACAAGAGGACATTGCTCAAAGAACCAGTGAAGACTGAACCATCACAAAGGAGAGCTCTTTTCAGGATCAATTGCAAAAGCAAAGGTAAAATATGCAAGGTAGTCATAGATTTTGGTTCAATAGATAATATGGTGTCTAGGGAAATGGTGGATAAATTGAACATAGAAAGGATTCCTCATCAAACTCCTTACAGAGCATCTTGGGTAAGTGATAGTCAATCACTTTTGGTAGATGAACAAGCATATGTTGATTTTTAGATTGGAGAATATAAGGAGAGAATTTTATGTGACATTTTGCCCATAGAGTGTTGTCACCTACTTTTAGGTAGGCCATGGCAATTTGATAGGCAAGCATTATATGATGGATATGCTAACACATACACCATCAAGAAGGATGGAAAGACTTTTGTGATGACACCATTGCAGGAGGATGCTGAAGTAAAGAGGGCAGCCAAGATTATTTTGGTGGGTAAGAAAGAGTTTGTGCAGATCAATAAAGCAGAGATAAGGATAGTTGAGGATGTCTCAAGGAGTGGGGTTACCAAAGATCACAGTTTGAAGGTGATTTCAGTTTTGAATGATGGAGATCAGATGGTAATGTCTGAAAAGGATCAGAAGAAGGTCAAAGAGCAGGTCTGCAAGTAGCCACAAGTTGATTGGAAAGAAGAGGATGCTATCATAGTAGGGACCATTGTTTGTCCTCTAAAGCCAACAAGAGTTGAAAGGAAAACATATTCTACCATAGCAGCAGTACAAGAAGCATCAAACAAGGTTTTAAATGTAGGTGTTCAGGCAGAGATGACAGTAAGGAAGAATGGTGAGCAAAGTATGGGTTTGGTTGAAAGCACTCACTCATGGCAAGGTGTGAGTAGAGCCTACAATGCTAGGCATGAGTTTTTGATTCCATGAAAGCAAGTTGTAGTCTGGAGATCATGGGGAAGGCATGATGCAGCAAAGGATACAGGTGGAGCAAGACAAAGCATCAACTCATGGGACATGAGTTCTTTTCTAGGTGGGGTGTATGGTGAAGGAGCACCTAACACAAGGTGGCCTTTGTGAAGCATTTAAGTTCATGTTCTATTTTAAAACAGGTTTTATGTTGTAATAAGGTCTATACGACCAATGCATTTTTTCTTTCTATTTGTAAGTCCCTAGTGACTTAGGTCACTTTTGTCAAAGTTGTTAGTTTTAGACGGTTGGAATCAGTTAGTTTTCTCCCAGCCGCTTGGAATCAGTCTCCCAGCCACTTGGAATAGGATTGGTGTTCCTCTGGCAAGCTTATAAACCCCGGAGAAATGAATCAAATGCATATAGATCAGATGTACTGTAATCATGTCAAAGCAAAGAGGGATAGAATGTAATTGTGCATTATGTTAAGGAGAAATCAAACTGTTCTGTTTTGTCAATCTATTTTTCATTCTCTGTAATTACCAATTGCATAGTTGTAGATTTCTTTTCCTTTCTATGCTTTTCATTGTTGCAAAATGTCGATGTGAAGCATTCCACTGATAAGATTTCTGTTGAAATCAGTGGAATGGTTTCATTGTACCATATTTATTTGTTTCCTGTTCAACGGTGCAGATGTTCTAGATCAAGGGTTGTACACAGTAGGCGGGCTAGCATCTCCATGTGCTAGGGTTTGATCGGAGGAGTTGGAGCTGATATCAGTGAGATAGAGGCCATTAACGAAGTATTTCTTGCTCAAAGTGACAAGGATAATCTGGCTGAAGGGAGGTTCGAGCCGCTGAATGGAAGTCGCGGCCTAAGATTAGGTTGGGGTGACAAACCGCATCGGCCTAAGTGTGTAAACGTTCGCCGATGTCAAGATTCTCACTGAAGACAATGAGTTGTATAGGTGTATCGGGGAAATGAACAAGGTGATCGCCGACGAGAGGAGTCATGCCGAAGTATCAGGGGTAGTCAAACAAGGTCAAGTGTATCAGCACATCGGCTAAGGTTTATAAGTGTTCACCGATGGTATTGTTCTTGCCGATAGTCAGGGTTGTCGGACCTCACGTCAGAGCGACTACAATGGTCGAAGTGATAAGTTGCAGGGTGGCTGATGGAGTAAGTCTTACCGACTGAGGCTCCCCATCAGAAAGGTATAATACATTTTGAAGACTAAAATCTAGAACATTTGGTAGCATGAATCAGATTGTTCCTTTTCCTTTTGGTAATAGACTTATTTTTCTATGAGAAATACTAGTCCACAACATCTTTCATGAAACTCTACAAATAATTCCTTTCAGAAAGTCATATGTTGCATGATACTAGTATTTAGAACCCAAGCATCATACTAGATTTGTTTCACTAAGGCATTATTGGCATCATTTGATGTGGAAAGAAAATAATTGGCTTGCAGGGTATTATTGTGGCAATAGCTAGTAGATTGAGTTAAATTTGAAACATAAAGTTTTGTTTTTTCTTTATTAGCCTCCTTTTGTTTTTGATATGCCTCATTTTTATACGTTGTTTTGCATTCATGGGCCTCATGACTCCCTTTCTCCCCCATTGTCTATTTTTCTTCCAAAATTTTTTTCTCTTTCAACTAACCTATCAACTAACTGATGAAAAGTAAGAGACTCCAATTGATTGTTTACTTTCGATGACCCTAAATAGGTTGAAAATGTGGGAAGAAGAGATTTTAGAAAGACTATCATATATATGTCAATTTTTTCACTATTAACATCAATATCATGTTTGATCACCCAAATTTTAAAACCTAGATTATTACATCCCCATTTTTCAACTCAAAATTAAATAAATTCAACTGTAATTGTATGAATTCCAATTCTAAATGGAAATCATATAAATCCTTCAATTTTTAAATGCCTCTCATGGTGAGTTACATCATTGTATGTGATAAAATATGTCTTCACTAATAGAAATTCTTATCAAAGTAAAGGCTATCATATTTTTAATCTCCAAATTGACATTAGTTTTGGGTCTACAAGTTCAATAGGTTGTTGTTTCCTATTAGTGTAGGTTTTATCTTCCTAATTTATGTTATTTACACATCCCTTGTATTTTTGGAAGCTAGTTCTATTTTTCTATTTTGATTTTAGGATCATATGTCAAACAATTCTATTATATCTACTTCTACACTAGGTCTTGGACACTTTCTTGCTTCTAAATTTAACATGATATTAGAGCCATTGGTGTTAGAAAATGTCAGTTTGTTTCTAGATTTTGAGAGATAGTGGATTTCATGATTTTGGGTGTGAACTAATTTTAGGAATATTGTGCATCATTTCTAACTACAACATTGTGTTTAGGAGGCTTGAGAAAGTTAGATTAGGTTTTTTTCACCTAAATTAGACTCCAAGAAGCTAATTTACAACTAGGTTTTGTCGATGGTTGATTTGCATGGATTTTACAAATGGCATGTTTTTCAAATCACTTTGGCATGAAACAAACCTTGCCATTGCATTTAAAAGACACCAAAACCTATAGATCAATAGAAAAATTGTCAAAATCAAAGCTAGATGCATCAAAGGAAAAAAAATCTCTCTTGACTATATGAACTGCAAATCCTTACATATAGTACATTATTTTTAAAATTAAAAGAAATAAAAGAAAATTTAAAGTCTAAATAACTTGGTTGTGACCCAAAAAAAAAGGGTTCGCAGACACCTTGGGGGATCAACCCAAGCTAGCCCAATCAAGGTCTCAACAACCACCACCAACCCAAGAAATGGACTGCAAATGAATTTGAAAATAAAAGAGTGAAACTCATTTCTCATTAATCTCAAAACATGTTATAAAATACTTATTCATCAACATGAAATGTCAATTCAGTTCATTTTCAAGATGACTATTCAACTTAAATTGTATCTAAGTAATAATAATATAATTATTACATTTATTATTAGCTGATAGGCTTTTATATGTGAGCATTATAGTGCTCGGAATTGTCTCATGCCGTAAAATTCACGCCGGTAAATTTTCTAAACTCGTCAATTTTTCTATTGGCGTATTCCTTGAACCTCCTATGGGTGCAAGTGCTAGTATACATCTAAAATTATGTACACTTTCATCCCTTCTTCAAACTTGGATGCCAAAATTAAGAGAGTGAAATTTCACTTATATAACTCATTTTCTCTCTAAATTGAGATGCCACTCTCCAAAAATGAAGACCAATTCTATCTGTAACTTTCATCATCAAAACAAAAAATGGAGATCAAACTATGTAACTCCCACCATGAACAACCATTAATCACAGCTAAAAATAGACATGTAGAGTGGCCTTTCCAACATACATCAATATGCAAAAAGATTTACAAGGTCATGCATCAACATTTAAATGGAGCGCTCTATTTTCCAAGATTGGATTGGGAAGTCAAAGATGTCTTGCTTTTACAAGTAACTTACTCATCTATAACACAACATAGATTTTACAAGTGATTTAATTGCTACCATAAATAACCTCCTTAATACCAAGGTCTCATTATAAGCGTCAATAATAGATCTTAAATATTTCCACCAAATAAGACGCCCTCAAAAGAAAGGAGAAACTAATCAAATTTTAGAAGACAAGACATAAAGGACTGAGAAATAAAGAAGAGGTGTATCTTGAGCTACCATGGATCCCGTAGGCATCACCGACTCCATAAATCCTCTGACCAGCTGTGCAGCGACCAGACTTTGCACAATCTGCTGACATGATTATGTCAGTGCAATCTTCAAAGGGAAATTCAATAGAAGGATTGTCATTGTGAATATAGACAACTCAGTGGATACAGACAATGGACAATGTTGGAGTAGTAATTTCTTTCACTAATGATAATTGACTAATTAAATGAAAAAAGACAAAAAGGTAAAAAGACAAAATCATAGAAAGAGAGATGAGTCTAGATAAGTCAAAGAGGTTTCTAGAAAGAGAAGGATAGAGAGTTCTAGGTGAAAAAGTTCCAGAAATAGATTGTTGTAGAAGATTTTTAGATGAGGATTGGAAGAGCTTAGAAATGCAAAGACATGTACTAAGACCTCTATATAATGAGGCATTTATAATGTATCAAGTCAAGTGTGTAATCATATTATGAAGTAATGGAATGAGGTGCAGCAGCATGCATTTGAACAATGTTTGTGTTTCTATGTGTTTGATAAATTTTTGTATTTCATTATTTTATACCACCATCACTCATTGGATTCACCATTAAAAATATGGGGTTCAAATTGATAAAATGATTACAGAAGACCACATAGTGGCAAGATATCGAAGAGCTTTCAGACTACAAACAAAATTAAAATATGATTTTTTTCCTTCTCTTGGTTTTTCTCTCAGTTCTAATTCAGTTCTGATTTTGTTCAAGCTTTACATCAGAGTTTATATAAGATTATTTCCAGGAGGTTCTCTCAAAGAAATTTCTTACATCATATACTGTTTTTATTACTAAACAGATTTTCCTTGTATACTGCACTGCATGACCACCCACTTGTTTAAATCACCAGATAGCCATTTATTTAATCAGCCAGTTGATAAGTTAGCAGAGAATGCCTACATTTACTTGGCCTCCGGGGTTCACCACTATTAATTATTCCCATAAATGTGACTGAAGATAGCCATTATTATTAATCTCTTTGTGGGCCGCCTTCTCTATGGAGGGAATTTAATTCCCACGAGTCCTTACAAAATCAATAATCGAACGAACTGAATCATGACAGTATTGGATATTAAATCAGGAAACAACATCGAGCATTATGTTATGTAGTTGTTGCAGAGCATTTAGTGTTGACTTACATACAAGCATGCATTTAATTTTACTTTTATCTCTGCAGCGCTTGTTTGTGAAACATTCAAATGTTCAGAATCCTCGTTTTAGCCATACTGACTGTGCTTTGAGCTCTTTCCTTTACCGTGCAATGGTTTCTCCAGGCTAAACTTGTTTGCTTCAGCATCTCTTTCCTAGTGGGGAAAGACCTAGTACCGAGTACCTGCCTACCTTAATTTCGTGCATTCTAAGCTCTTAAACTGTACATCAGATTTTGGGTTTCTTTGTTGACTCAACGCTTTCCTTATGTCATTATTCTTCTTACTAAGCAGTTTTTCTCTTTCCCTTGGCCGACATGATACATTTTCCAAACCAGATTTTATATATCATGGTTTGCTTCTATTCTATTATTGCAGGCCTTTTCTTTAATTTGCTCTCCTCTCCTCCTCTTTCTCATTAGAATTGGACTCGATTTTATGTTAAATTGTCATGCATAAAACTCATCATCAGGTCTGCCACCTTTTTGTTTGCTTTTCATTTTACATTTTGGTAATTCGATCAAAATTGTAACTTATCAAGTGTCTTTAGTTTATTGGAGAAGTTGAATGATTCATAAAAAGTCTTTTGAATGTAAGATCCATGACACTTTAAAAGGATGAGGTCGATTGAACTAGTCTGATAAGTAAAATGATCAACATGGTTAAAAAGTATTAAAATTTAAGCGGCCTAAAGCTTATTGCAAATCTTAGAATTTGCCAAAAGCAATGAAAAACCAAGATCTAGTGTAGGAATAGCCACATGCACCTTTTTTCTGGCAAATGATTTTAAAACCAAAATAGTGAATTAGAGAGAGTTTTAGAAACAATAGAACATGCAAATAACCATGAGACAAGAATTGTCGAAAGAAAGAACATGCATAACCAAAATCTCGTGCAATACATGAGTTATGCATGCAAGTTGAGTGGAGCACATATAGATAACAGTACAACCTCTATGGACATACAAGTGTAGTGAATAGTGCAACCAAAAACAAACAAACCCCCTCTACACCAAAAGCTTGAAAATCTACAAATTTATAGTTGATATTTAGGTTTTCTGTGTCACCAAGTGCAATGGTGCAATAAGATATAGGCCAAGATGCCTCAAAGTTCACACCACCTACACAACTCCATCAAACAAACCCATGTAAAAAATCTAGATGAAAGTTAGCCTTTCAAACTTCATTTCAAGAAAAATGAATGCTTATCTTGACTTTCTCAATACTCTTAGACACTATGGTGTAGCCTAAAAAGTTGCATGGTGTGCCAAAAATAGCTCACACCCAAAACCTAAAAAACTAGATTTTTCAAAAAATGAAAACAACATGAGCTACCCTAGACACCATGGCCCTCATACCATGTTAAAATTTATTAAAATCAATGAAGAACCAAGATCTGGTGTAGGAATAACCATAGATGCCCTATTTAACAAACAATCCTAAAACTAAAATAGTGAAATAGAGAGAGTTTTAGAAATGAAAAAACATGCAAATATTTATGAGACAAAAATGGATCAAAGCAATAATATGTATAATCAAAAGCTCACAATACATGAATTATATATGCAAGGTGAGTGAAGCACATATAGATGAGAAAGAAGCAAAATACATCCAATAAATGAGAAGTAGCTCCAACTACCAAAAATAGGTACGAGTTACACTCATGAAAGATGTCATCTACCCTCTATAATTATCCACTCCTAACAACCTAAGTAAGATTTTAAAATATGTAGGAAAAATATAATTAACCTAACCTAAATAAAGAAAAATAAAACCCTACACTAACAACAAAAAGCTTGGGTGTGTTATTGTAACAAGACTACAACAAATATCAACAAGTGGTCTTCTCCTTCCCATGCCTAGTTCAATCCAACTATAACTACTTCCACCATAGTTTTGAATGTCTTATTAGCTTAGTTTGTGCAATCTTCACTCTTTGTGGGAAAGACCTAGTACCTGCTTATCTTAATTTCGTGCATTCTAAGCTCTTAAACTGTACATCAGATTTTGGGTTTCTTTGTATGTGACTTACAAGCTTAAAGCTATTGTTTGGGGTTTTGGATATCAATGGTGTAGCCTAATCAGAAACATTTTGGTCAAGTTGTACAAAAACACCCAAAAAAAAATAGTTGGACGGAAACATATGCACCAAGGCACCTATTACCGATCGCCTTATTATTGTCTTATGTGTCACCATACAGTTGGATGTTTCTTTGATGTGACATGTGAAGTGTATTATTACACATGTATATGTACACATGTATTGGTTCCTTATTAAATTTTAATAATATATATACACATATATTGGTTCTTTTCATAGATCTAATTGGAAGATAAGATGCCCATAACAACTATTAGTACATGGACGGCAACTGAATCCTTTCCCTATTAAATTTGTGTCCTTTCTGCATCAGCGCTTTGCTAGACTACCTATGACAAGTGGCAGGACAAACTTAGATCTCCCCTTATCTGATAAAAAATCTCCAAGCGTACACGATCATGCAATTTACAGTCCAGCTTATTAAATTAATATCAGATCCAGACTATAATCGGACCCCACTCTGCATATAGAACACTTTCCTCCCCCGATAGGCTTAGTTGGACTCGAACACTTTTTAAATTACAATCTAATTTCTTAATTGGGTCCGTCCTTTCTTTGCTGACTCAATACTTTCCTTCTGTCGTTATTCTTCTTACTAAGTAGTTTTTCTCTTTTACCTTGGCCGACATGATACATTTTCCAAACCGGATTTTATATATTATGGTTGGCTTCTATTCTATTATTGCAGACCTTTCCTTTAGTTTGCTCTCCTCTCCTCCTCGTTAGAATTGGACTCGATTTTATGTTAAATTGTCATGCATAAAATTCATCGTCAAGTCTGCCACCTTTTTGTTTGCTTTTCATTTACATTTTGGTAATTCGATCAAAATTGTAACTTATCAAGTGTCTTTAGTTTATTGGAGAAGTTGAATGATTCATAAAAAGTCTTTTGAATGTAAGATCTATGATACTTTAAAAGGATGAGGTTGATTGAACTAGTCTGATAAGTAAAATGATCAACATGGTTAAAAAGTATTAAAATTTGAGGGGCCTAAAGCTTATTGCATATGTTAGAATTTGCCAAAAGCAATGAAGAACCAAGATCTAGTGTAGGAATAGCCACATGCACCTTTTTCTGGCAAATGATTTTAAAACCAAATAAGTGAATTAGAGAGAGTTTTAGAAACAATAGAACATGCAAATAACCATGAGACAAGAATTGTCGAAAGAAAGAACATGCATAACCAAAATCTTGTGCAATACATGAGTTATGCATGCAAGTTGAGTGGAGTACATATAGATAAGAGTACAACCTCTATGGACATACAAGTGTAGTGAATAGTGCAACCAAAAACAAACAAACCCCCTCTACACCAAAAGCTTGAAAATCTACAAATTTATAATTGATAATTAGGTTTTCTATGTCACCAAGTGCAATGGTGCAATAAGATTTAGGCCAAGATGCCTCAAAGTTCACACCACCTACACAACTCCATCAAACAAACCCATGTAAAAAATCTAGATGAAAGTTAGCCTTTCAAACTTCATTTCAAGAAAAATGAATGCTCATCTTGACCTTCTCAATCCTCCTAGACACTATGGTGTAGCCTAAAAAGTTGCATGGTGTGCCAAAAATAGCTCACACCCAAAACCTAAAAAAACTAGATTTCTCAAAAAATGAAAACAACATGAGCTACCCTAGACACCATGGCCCTCATACCATGTTAAAATTTATTAAAATCAATGAAGAACCAAGATCTGGTGTAGGAATAACCATAGATGCCCTATTTAACAAACAATCCTAAAACTAAAATAGTGAAATAGAGAGAGTTTTAGAAATGAAAAAACATGCAAATAATTATGAGACAAAAATGGATCAAAGCAATAATATGCATAATCAAAAGCTCACAATATGTGAATTATGCATGCAAGGTGAGTGAAGCACATAGAGATAAGAAAGAAGGAAAATACATCCAATAAATGAGAAGTAGCTCCAACTATCAAAAATAGGTACAAGTTACATTCATGAAAGATGTCATCTACCCTCAATAATTATCCATTCCTAACAACCTAAGTAAGATTTTAAAATATGTAGGAAAAATATAATTAACCTAACCTAAATAAAGAAAAATAAAACCCTACACTAACAACAAAAATCTTGGGTGTGTTATTGTAACAAGACTACAACAAATCTCAACAAGTGGTCTTCTCCTTCCCCTGCCTAGTTCAATCCAACTATAACTACTTCCACCATAGTTTTTCATGTCTTATTAGCTTAGTTTGTGTAATCTTCACTCTTTGTGGGTCTAAGATGTCCTCAAACTTGAAAGACTCCTCCATTTTAGTGATTCAATGAATCAATACTTCTAGATGTAGTGATCCATTAAAACTCAACACCTCTATGCATGTGCCTCTATCAATCCTTGAGATGTCTTGCAACAATCTCTCCTTCCCTACATCTAGTTTTACAATTATTGTTTGTTACCCTTTATCTTCATTCTCAATAATTTCCTCTTCCTCAAAATCCTTAGGATCTTCCCTCTATAAAAAATTGTCTATATTAATCTTCCTCCATCACATCCATCCTCATTTGTATAGCCCACAACATCTTTGTGACTATGTTCAAACCATGTTGAAGACTCTAACTTAGTGTGATAACAAAATTTGCATACCCTTATCATATATTTGTCACCATTTTAGCCCCTTTTACCATGTGTGTTTTGTGTCATGTTTTGAGCTTTTCCCTAGCTTATGTTATCCCTTAGCCAAGTTGTTTCCCCTTCCCTATGTTGTCCTAAGCCTTGCTTATGTTTCCTAATTGATGTTTTATTTTTAAATGGTAAACCCACCCCATGTACTAGTCTTTATTTTATGTTTCTGAAGTTGTTGACCCCTTTGCCCCTTGTTTAACCCTTAGTTTGTCATCCCTGGGTTTATTTTACTTGTAAACCCCACTTTTTCCCCTACAAAAGCATGTCTAGACAAGAAAATTTTCCACCTAATCACTTATCCCTAGATGGCCACCTTGTTGTGTGATCTTACCTAGAAAATTAAGCTCAAAATTCATTTGCGGTCATTACCCACACCTAGCCATCCATCAAGTTAGCCTTAACTTTCTATCTCCCCACCAAATCCTTCATATGTGATCTCATTTAATGCAATACCTACCCACATCCAATGAGAACCTCCCTGGTTCTCTCAACAAATCTTTAAATAGGCCAAACCTTTGCCTCACTTTAACATAGCAAAAGCAATTTTTAGCATAAGTCGTCAAGGTTTTCTATTTTTAGCCTAAGTACAACACTGATACATTATTTCAAAAAATAAATAGAGTGAGTTAGCTTCCAAATCCAACTTGCAGAATATTTTTATCTTGCCTAAACAATTGGCCCACTTCAATTCTTTGCAGCTAGGTTCTCATTTTCTAAGGTTTCAAGAAAGGCATGAATTTATTTTGATGGGAAGTTTGCATGAAAATTAGTTTTTTTGAGGTATTGCAAGGAATCCTTCTTCATCCATCCCATCACCCTTCCAAGCCATAAGTCTTCCATTTCTATTCTATTTGATCCCATTTTTCATCTCAAACCTTCCCCCCCTAGCTAGTTTGAAACCATTCCAAGTGTAGTGAGCCCAAAAATCAAAGGTTTCAGCCCAAACCCCCCATAATTAGCACTCATTCTTCTAAATAGAAGTCCTCTACATCATCCTCTTTCATCCCCCTTTGATCATCTAAATCCCAATTTGTCATCTAGACATGTTACCCATCCACCCAATGTGAGTGTGCATCCTTTTTGCCACCCTTCTAGAGGTCCTTGAGCTTAATCCAAACCAAGAATTCACTAAAGGTACTTTAGACTTAGGCTTCGTCTCCCCATGCCAATTATCTATCAACCCCTAAAACCATTTTTTTAATCAAAACCCATTTGTCTATTCAAACCCTTCCTCCCACCTAACTTGTAATTGTTTCCACAAACCCCAGGACTAGGTTTTGAGGGTTTCATGGATTGAAAAGTACTTCAAACTTAGTTTCTTTTCATATAGAAATTTATTTCTATGTTTTATAACTTATGAACCATGTGGACACATGTTTGAACACCCACAGGGGCGTTAACTAAGGCGAACTCCCATTCTAACCCTTATTTCTATAAGTTCCACCATTGGAGAATCTTGTGTTATAGGTTTATTCTAAAGACACTTGCAAGTTATTAGATAAGCATATAGTGAAGCATCATCAGACCATGCCACTCATTCAAAAAATTAAAGTTTGCAGATACAACTTCCTTGAGGTCCTAGCTTTCATGTTGGCCATCCACCTTTAGACTTGGCCTTCCCACTAGCCACCTAGCTTTGGTTAACATCACCACTTCTCCATTTTTTCTTTAAATTAGTCCAAAAGTTAGTCAAATTAGTCACAAAGGTCTCCACTACCTTCGTAGAGTGAAAGTTCAAAGTTGTATCCCACTTTTATAAAGAAAATAGCTAACATTGAGCTAACCTTTTAACTTAAATCACTAGAAAGTGGCATACATGTTTTAAATTTTAAAATAATGTAAACTAATGAATTGTAGACTTTTTAGTGTATTTTATGTTTGTATTTTTTTTAAATAAAAATTATTTGAATGTAGTTTTTTGTAAAATTGACACTATAATTTAGTTGCTAATAAAATATTGAAAAATGAAGTTAAGCGAGACACCACTTTTTATATATTAAATTCCATATTTTTCATTCAATTTTTTTTGTATTTATAACTTGAAACTTTAGTGCATGGATTGACTTTTTTTCCATTTTGATAAAATATATATTTTTAAATGAATCTTGAAAGTTGTGTGTATTGAAAACACAACTATTTTGATGGGATGCCATTTTTTGTCTTAACTATTCATCCAAAATAGAAAATGATTATACTTTCTTGACATGGAATCTGTCATCTAGTGCATCATAGTTTTTTTAAAATTTCCTAATAAACTTTAGTATTTTTTTAAGAAACAATTAACCTTATATTGTTGTATTGATGACTTACTTTTAGTAAAAATTAAAAACAAAATATAAACACTAATTAAACTATTAAAAAATATATATTTTTAAAAACTACACTTATAGATCGACAAAAAAGTATTTTTTGGATTTTTTTAGATGTTATTTATGTTAGTACAAGTTGTGAGAACATTGAGTTTTTTAAATAATTTTTTTTAAATTGGCCCTAAAGTGAGGCTACATATGTATCTAGTGGACACTTCTGTTAGACTTAGGGCATACAACTGAGAGGGGGGGTGAATCAGTTGTGTGAAACTTTCTCTCTTTGGACACTTGAATCTTCTCTAGTGATTAGCATAATATTAATCATGAACCATAATGCATTCAAATCAAAAGCAGGAACATATCAACACATATGACACCAAGATTTTGACGTGGAAAACCCAGTTAAGGGAAACAACCATGGGGTGATTAACCCAAGAATGTATTCTCTGTTAGAAGAATAGAAAGAACAAAATGGCACATGCCAATTAGGGCTCACTGCCTGAGCACACTGCTCACAAGAGGCTCACTGCCTACAAGAGACACACTGTCTACAAAGGAATAAGTATCACCTTTATGAACTGCAGAATAGCATCTTCAGCATGCTTGAATCAGTTCCATTTAAGCCCAATACTTCTGCTCTACTTTTCGTACCTCTCTTTGCTACCACACACTTATCACCACAAGCCACCCTTCAAAATGAATTCACAATCCCTTATTTATACAAGGCATCGACTTAGGAACAATCATCTAAGTCGGCAAACACTTATAAGAACATCTGCAGGATGTGTGATACATCCGGTCGGCCAGTCTTAAGAAGAACACCAATATCCGTGGTTATTCTTCAAATGCAAATTCTAACTTCAACGCGGACCACCAACATTAACTAGACATGTTCCAACGATCATCATAACCTTCCCTGAATCACCAAAAACATCCGCACTTCATCATCCTACTGAAATTCTTCTTTCCTTCATCCGAAGCTATAAGAACACAGTCTATCATCACTGTCACAAATGAATAGGCTCTTTCGGACCTTCAACCCATGAACTAACCTAGTTGATACTTTACAGGGACGTCATCAACACTCCCTCAGATCTGTAGAACTGGGTAATGAAATACCGAATCTCACCAGACCTATTTGTGGCACTCTGTCACCTCTAAACACCTGCCAGAACCAGTTCTACTTGAGTGACCCTAACTTCTTCAAATCTTCATGTGGACCTCTGAAATCTTGACTGAACCATCTCAAGACTTATATCTACAAACCCTTTAAACCGCATCCTCTGATCCTCAACCTATTGAGGACTTTTACCTTCTTGTCATCACTGTTCTTCACTGTTCCTGATTGAGACTTATTTTCTCAATATCCTCAGCACACATCTCATCTAATCCTTCTCATTAATGCAACATGAGTATGTTGACATCAATGACAATACTGGTTAGGCCCATACTTGTAACAATCTCCCCCTTTGTCATTGATGGCAACATATGATGTGAAAAACCATCAAAACAAGAACTTCTTGCTGTTACAACTCCCCCTAACAGCAACAACTATTCACATGTCTTCTCTTCCTTTATTGCTCCCCCTTTGATCAGCAACCACTTATTTTTCACATGTCTTCTCTCCCCCTTTGACATCAATGGCAAAGGGCTCATACTTATAACTTCACTACTTCATAACATACCAGCTGCTCCCCCTGAGTAGCAGCTCCCTTATCATCAATCTGGATCACAAGATATGACTGTGATATCTACCGGATTGATGCATATCAGTGCATCCTAGTTCATCATCGGAGGGGCAATAACCCCTAACTTCTCCCTGAGATACTCAAAAGAGTCCTTGGGAAGAGGTTTAGTAAAAATATCTGCAAGCTAATCCTTGGAGGGCACATACTCCAATCTAACTTCACCCTTGTTCACTTGCTCTCTTAGAAAGTGAAACTTGATAGATATATGCTTAGTCTTAGAATACAACACCGGATTCTTAGAAATATTTATTGCACTTGAATTATCACAGAAAATTGTGATAGGCTCCTCATATTCTACTTGAATATCTCTTAGCATCTGCTTCATCCACAAAACTTGAGTGCAACTACCTACTACTGCAATGTATTTTGCTTCAGTTGTAGACAGGGATATTGCCTCTTATTTCCTGCTTAGCCAAGAAACCAACCTTTTTCCCAAAAAGAATGCTCCTCCACTTGTACTCTTCCTATCATCCACATCTCCTGCCTAATCTACATCTGTATATGCATTAAGAGAAAAATTATGATCTCTAGGATACCACAAACCATACTCAATTGTTCCTTTTAAGTACCTAAAAATTCTTTTGATTGCCATGACATGAGATTCTCTGGGATCAGCCTAGAATCTTACCACAAGACCAACAACATGCATTACATCTAGTCTAGTTTGAGTGAGATACAATAATCCTCCAATCATTGATCTATACTTTGTCTAATTTGTCTTAGGAGAGTCATCATCTTTGCTCAACTTACATCCGGTTGCCATGGGAGTGTTCATTGGCTTTGAATCTTCCATTCCAAATTTCCTCAACAATTCTTTTACATATTTGGTCTGAGAGATAAAGATTCCTTTCTTTGTCTGAGTAATTTGTAGACCCAAGAAGAAATTCATTTCACCGAGCATTGACATTTCAAACTCACTTTTCATTTGATTTGCAAAGGTTTTACACATACTGTCTCCTCCTCCAAAGATGATATCATCAACAAACACTTCAACAGTCAAGATGTTTTCATGATCAATTTTGAAATATAGGTTACTATCAGCAGTACCTTTGTTGAAACCAATCTTCAAAAGATGTTTATCCAGTCTTTCATACCATGCTCTTGGGGCTTGCTTTAGACCATACAGTGCCTTCTTTAATTTGTAGACCATATCACCATGCTCAGATAACTGAAATCCATCTAGTTGTTCAATGTACACTTCTTCTTCTAAGTCACCATTCAGGAAAGCAGATTTGACATCCATTTGATACACCTTGAAATCCTTGAAGGCAACAAATGCAAGAAATAATCTAACTGCTTCAATTCTTGCCACCGGAGCAAAGGTTTCTTCAAAATCAATTCCTTCTATTTGAGAGTAGCCTTTGCAGACCAATCTGGTTTTATTTCTAATTACTTCACCAACTTCATTTAGTTTGTTCCGGAAGACCCATTTGGTTCCAATCACATTCTTGTTTCTAGGTCTAGAAACAAGATCCCAAGTGTGATTTTTCTCAATTTGCATCAACTCTTCCTCCATTGCTTTGGTCTAATTTTCATCATTGCAGGCTTCATTTATTGTCTTAGGTTCAATCTTTGAAATCAGACAATATTCATCTGAATTTTGAGCAATTTTCCTTCTAGTTTGCACACCTTTGCTTTTGTCACCTATGATCTGATCTTCAGAGTGGTTTAGTCTTACATACCTTGGAACTTTGGGAGTTTCTTGCACTTCTGCTTCTTGATCAGGCTCATTCAGACCTATCTCTTCTTCCTGATTTACCGGATATATCTGAATCTGACTTTCAGGAGAGGATTGAGCTCCTTGAACTAGAACACCATTCTGATCATCTTCATCATACTCACAGAACCTTGAGGGTTTCTCTATTCCCTCATCAACCTTCACATTTGTACTTTCTATCATCTTTCTTAGTCTCTTGTTATAACACTGGTATGCTTTGCTTTGAGTAGAGTAACCCAAGAATATTCCTTCATCACTTCTAGCATCAAACTTGCCTAAATCTTCATCTCTTTTAATGTAACACTTGCTACCAAAGACTCTAAAATATCTTACAGTAGGAGTAATGCCAAACCAGATTTCATAAGGGGTCTTACCGGTATTGCTTCTGATTTGAACTCGATTAAGAGTATAGACTACAGTGCTGACAGCGTCTCTCCAATAGATCTGAGGAACATTTGCTTCCATCATCATAGTCCTAGATGCTTCCTGGATGGTCCGGTTCTTTCTCTCCACTACTCCATTCTGCTGTGGAGTCCTCAGAGCAGACGACTGTCTCTTAATTCCATGTTTCTTATAGAATTCTATGAACTCACTGGATGTGAACTCTCCACCTCTATCAGACCTCAGACATTTCAACTTTGTTCCTATTTCATTCTCTACCATAGCCTTGAATATTTTGAATTTTTCAAGAGCTTCCGATTTCTACTTTAGAAAGGTTACCCACATCATTCGAGAATAGTCATCTATTAGCAGCATGAAGTATCTATCACCTTGAATACTTCTGGTTCTTGTCAAACCACAAAGATCAGTGTGAACTAAGTCCAATAGTCTGGTAGAAGACAGTTCCTTGCTTTTGAATGTGACTCTGCTCATCTTACCCAACTGACATTCCTTGCACAAGCTGTTAGTAGGTTTCACCAATTTTGGAAGATCTCTTACAGCCTGAGTATTTCTTATCTTGATGATATTATCAAAATTCACATGACACATCCTTCTATGCCATAACCAACTCTGATCAACTTGAACAAATAAGCAGCTTTTATCAATACCAACCAAGTGGAAGATATTACCTTTAGTTTGAGTACCAGATGCAATCTCTATTCTGGATCTTTCAAAGATTTTGCATTTTCCATCCTTAAATCAGAGATCATAGCCTTTATCCACCAATTGTCCAACACTAAGAAGATTATGCTTCAAACCTTCAACATACAGTACATTACCAGTTTTGTTTCTTCCATTAAAAGAAATAGTTCCTCTTCCTCTGATTCTACTAGCAGAATTGTCACCAAACTTCACCACTCCTCCTTCATACCTTTCCAAATCTATGAACTTATTCTTGTCACCTGTCATGTGGTGAGAGCAACCACTGTCAATGACCCAATCATTCTTCTCTTCAACTTGGGCAGCCAGAGCTCTTCCTACAACTTTATGATTGATAGATACAGAGGATATTGGTTCTTCTTCCTTGATGGCAATAAACACCCATTCACTTCTGGATTTGTTTCCTATCTCTGATTCATCCTCTATTACTCCTTCATTATCATCTTCTTCATGAACATAGTAACAATTCTTTTGGAACCTTGATCTATTAGGATTTGGCTTTGAAAATCTTTCCAGACATTTTGAGGCAAAATGACCAATCTTATTGCAGTTAAAACACTTAAAAGGTGATTTTCCTTCATACTTACCGGATCCTCTTGGCAGTCTCTTTGCAATGAGGGCTTCAAGTTGAGCAGTTTCTACTTCTTCTTCCAAGTCTTTTCTTGCTTTTCATACCATGATAATTTCCTTGATGAGTTCTCTCCCAAATCAAATCCTTGTTTACCTTTCACAGAGGCACTGGCTTTGAATGCAGATTCAGTTTTGGGGGGATCATCTCCAAATTTGATCATTTCAAAAGCAGCCAGTTTGCCAACCAATTGGTCTCTTGTGACAGTTGTATGGGCTCTGAATTCATCAATGGCAGCAACCTTGATTTTGTAAGAGGCAGGAATGGATCTGAGAATCTTACCAACAATCTCATTTTCATCCAAGACTCCACCAAAATTTCTAATTCCACAAACCAACTTATTCACTCTTGGCATAAAAGTGGTAATATTTTCATCATCTCCCATCTTTAGTTTTTCAAATTTCCCTTTTAAACTCTGTAACCTTGCACATTTAACATATTCATCTCCTTCATGCAGAAGTTCCAGTTTAATCCAGATCTCATAGGTAGTTGGTAGGTCAATAACATTTGAGAGCTCTGAGTCAGTTAATGTGCTTAGAAGAGCCTCTTTGGTCCACAGATTGTTTTCAGCATCTGTGATTTCATTTAGAGTTGTCGGACCACCCTGTGGAGGTACGTACGCTTTTGTGACCATGGACCAGTATGCCTTTCCCATACATTGCAAGTGACATTTCATGCGACCTTTCCAAAGAGAAAAGTTGGTTCCATCAAACTTTAGAATATCTTTCTTGTATGATGACATCCTGGATCTCCTTAAGCGATTAAGCTCTTTTTAGAGGAACTTAGCTCTGATACCAATTGTTAGACTTAGGGCATACAACTGAGAGGGGGGGTGAATCAGTTGCGTGAAACTTTCTCTCTTTGGACACTTGAATCTTCTCTAGTGATTAGCATAATATTAATCATGAACCATAATGCATTCAAATCAAAAGTAGGAACATATCAACACATATGACACCAAGATTTTGACGTGGAAAACCCAGTTAAGGGAAACAACCATGGGGTGATTAACCCAAGAATGTATTCTCTATTAGAAGAATAGAAAGAACAAAATGGCACATGCCAATTAGGGCTCACTACCTGAGCACACTGCTCACAAGAGGCTCACTGCCTACAAGAGACACACTATCTACAAAGGAATAAGTATCACCTTTATGAACTAGAGAATAGCATCTTCAGCATGCTTGAATTAGTTCCATTTAAGCCCAATACTTCTGCTCTGCATTTCACACCTCTCTCTACTACCACACACTTATCACCACAAGCCACACTTCAAAATGAATTCACAATCCCTTATTTATATAAGGCATTGACTTAGGAACAATCATCTAAGTCGACAAACACTTATAAGAACATCTTCAGGACGTGTGATACATCCGGTCGGCCAGTCTCAAGAAGAACACCAATATCCATGGTTATTCTTCAAATGCAAACTCTAACTTCAACGCAGACCACCAACATTAACTGGACATGCTCCAATGATCATCATAACCTTCCCTGAATCACCAAAAACATCAGCACTTCATCATCCTACTGGAATTCTTCTTTCCTTCATCCGGAGCTATAAGAACACAGTCTGTCATCACTGTCACAAATGAATAGGCTCTTCCGAACCTTCAACCCATGAACTAATCTAGTTGATACTTTACAGGGACATCCTCAACACTCCCTCAGATCCGCAGAACTGGATAATGAAATACCGGATCTCACCGGACCTATTTGTGGCACTCTATCACCTCTGAACACCTGCCGGAACCGGTTCTACTTGAGCGACCCTAACTTCTTCAAATCTTCATGTGGACCTCTAAAATCTTGACTGGACCATCTCAAGACTTATATCTACAAACCCTTTAAACTGCATCCTCTGATCCTCAACCTATTGAGGACTTTTACCTTCTTGTCATCACTGTTCTTCATTGTTCTTGATTGAGACTTATTTTCTCAATATCCTCAGCACACGGCTCATCTAATCCTTCTCATTAATGCAACATGAGTATGTTGACATCAATGACAACACCGATTTGGCCCATACTTGTAACAATTTCTAGCTAAAGAAATTGTGGCCAAATCTAATTTAGCTAGAATGGATCCAACTAGAACATATTATTTACTAAAATTGACTTTTAAAACTAGAAATGCTTATATTCATTTGTGCTAATATGTTATCTGAAATGGGGCACAACTTTGAGCTTTCACCCCCTAAGTTCATCCAAGTCTAAAAAATAGCGATTTTCAAGTATAAACATATCATTTTGTCAATTTGGTTTAAAATGCAACTCTTTAGGTTTGCAATTTATTTGTAGGGCTAACTTATAGATTTGAGGATAAAAACCATGGCATACCTCCTTCATGTTGTCCACAATAAACCTCTCTGATTATAAGTCTTTCTCAGCCCATCTATCACGTATCTATCAATGAGAAGGTGCATAAGATAGACCTTGAGGTACCTAAAAATTTGTAAATTACCATTAGCTACATGGTCCTAGCCACCCTAGGAGGCCTTGGTCTTCTTGTTAGTTATCCATCTTTAGTCAAGGCCACCACTTCTACATTTTAACCCCAAATTTCACCAAAAGTTCTAGAATCTAATTTCCAATAATTTTCCCAACTATCATACTTCAGTCTAGGTGATCATAGCATATCATTTACTCAGTGTCATTACATCAATTAGTCTAGTTTCAATTAGTATTTGATCAAATTATCTATCTAGCTCATTTAGTTATTATTAATTAAGGTTTGGCTAGTTGGAGACAACCTTAGGTTCCTTAACTGACATACAATTTGCATTTAGTTTTCATATATACTTGCATTGAGTTTCTTTGACATAACCTTTCTTTGCATCATATTTACACATATTGCATACATAACCACACCCATAGGGTAAGTGCATGGAGTTGTGGGACCAAAAAGTTGCCACATGAATTTTTGGTTCCATGCAGAGAAAAATGTGAACACGTTATAATGCGCTCACATTTTTATCTACTTAAAAGTAAAGAAAACACACATTTTCTCATACCCGTGACCAAAAATAGAGTTTGGAGAGACAAAACCATTGGCATAGCATGAGCACATTCAAGGAAGGGCAAATCAAGTAAGTGAGAGATTGACGTTTTCATGATTCCACCTTGCCAACCCCGCTCCCAAAGATGTCATGAAGTAAATCTAGAGGGTCTAGTAGCTGAAAGAGGGTTTGATTAATTTTTGTGAGTTTGAAAATAAGTTTTGACTTTTGCAATGTTTGATTAGTTTTTTATATTGAATTTATAGTTAATGAGGCATGACAAAACATAAATCCAACTGAGGAGGGTTGAAACAACCCCAAAAACCCTCAAAACCCCCTACCTTCACGTCCTCACCATGAAAGAGATACTCAAGAAAACTATTTAGGGAAAATAGAAGAAAATAAAAAACATCTTCAAACCCTAATTGAATTGCTAAATAATCCAAGTGCAAGCACCGATCGTAGGAGATCGCTTGCGAGATTGTAGGAGAGCGCTTACCAAGTCATTAGAGATGATTGTTTCTCACACCAAATCGGTGACAAAACAAATCACCGAATGTCATGACTATAGGGAGATGTGTCAACAATACTATACCGACAAATTGTCTAATGAACAAGTGAAGAATGAAAAAATTACAAAATCTGCATTATGTTCACAATTTATTAATCCTAAAATTGGCCAAAGCTTAGAAGAGACTTGCAAATGCTTCCATATTCATTGGTGTAGGAATCAAGATATATCCCAAAACTTTTGGAAAAGATGGTACATGGTGTTTGACGAGCATCCATGCAACAACAATGAGGTGCCACAATATTTCTTGAAGAAACTCCATTGCGAGTTTGTCCTCAAGAAGATTCCTAATTATTTTGACATTCAAGAGTTCCAAGGTAGAGGTGGTGGCTCAGCCCAAGATAGAGAGGGGGCTTAGTGAGACCAAAACTATGTACCTAGACCTTTTTGAGGCAAGAACGTGTGTCACTCCCTTTGACTTTTAAGGAGAGTGTTGAGGTGGAGACACTACATTCATTGGCTTCTCTCACGCAGTGTCTAACATAGCACGGTGTTGATCTCATCCAAGCTGATGAGGGTGAGAGCAACAAGCGTCATTTGTCCCCACATTTGTGCAATTCATGTGGGAACTTGTGTGATTATGGCATGCAGGACTCGCAGTAGGACTCTCGGCAGGATGCTGCGACATAGGGGTAGCATCTAATGGACACATCCATATTGGATGATATTGTTCTCATAGATGATGTCTTACAATGTATATTTGGTATTGACTCTCATGTAATTTTTTACAAGTTTTATCTTGATTTAATATATTCTTATTTGAAATTTGTAATTAATTTTATATGACTATCTATATTATAAGTCAAAATTAATGTATGTAATTGTCTGCACAATGAAATTCCAAGGTCAGAGTCTTCATCCTGCCTTTGTTAGCTATCCATTGGTGGGTTATGAGAGGATGTCAAGTCAGCAGGTATGCAATTTATCACATGATCGTAAATATTGTACATATATCAATGGTAATTTTATTTAGTGACAATTTGATGATTTCAACAAGGAGCTTCACTAGCACCTGTTAAGAAAAGTGTCTCAACCTTGCAACTTTGAAACGTTACTGTTCTTCCCATTTTTAGCCTTTTTTAATACCCTTTATCTTGAAGAATGATCTAGAACTTTCAAAGTTTCCAAAAGGGATAAAAATGGCGGGACTTACTATTTTTAGTAACTTCACATTTGACCTCAGATTGACCTAAAATTTTCCTAGAAGGTGTATAACAACTAGGTAAACATCTTGGGTGAGTTTCGACTCAAGATCATACTTGGATCGTGAGATATTAAAGTTTCTATTTTCAAAAACTACCAAAAAAGTTTTGAACTCAATTTTGAGGCACTTAAAGGTCCCTAAATACTTCAAAATTTGTCATAACCAACAAAGTAGGTTACAGAATGATAGATCTCTTCACAAGATTTCTAGCGCATCAAACAGTTCATCAATCAGACACCTAGATCAAAAGTTATGACCTCTAGAAGTTGGACCTCCTATTTTTGGGAAATGTAAAAATGTGTTGGACACATAAAAGAGCTGTAAAGGGGAGAGTTACATGTGTTTGTGTGTGTTTTGGCACATCACAAGGCATCTTTGATTAGAGATAATTTGGACACCACTTTTGGGTGGTTTTGGCTCATGGTTTTGTAATTACCGGTAACAGTTTACTGTATTGTATCTCCTATATATCAAGAGCTAGAGATGGAGGTTGTGTGTAGGAAACTTATAGATGTTGAGTTACCTCTTGGATCTCTGGTTGGATATTCTCATGTAAAAGCTTGCTCTGCAAGTATATTGTAATCTTCTTGATTTCCTGAATAATATATTGGGTGGCTTTGGAGTGTGGGGTTTTTTACCTAAAACGGATTTCCCCACGTATATCTTGTGTTGTGAGTTTTATGTTTGCATTTGGTAGTTGTTATTATCTTTCTGTTAATGTGCATCTTAATCTATAACTGTAAAAGTAAAAATTTGCAAAAATCTTTCCTCAGTAGATTAGTGTAGGAAGCGTTTCCACATACCTTTCTTCCTTTTAGCACCTCCATGGTTTTCTTGGTCCCCTGGATGTAAAACCACTTATACGGAGGTAAATTTAACCATAATTTGTAATCATTATGCATTTAAATAATGTTATGTATCTATTTTGGTCAAATAATCTTGAACTCTATTTTTAGATGCTCAATATGGATACTCCTCCTCATCTTGGTGAGTCAACGCAGGTAGGCAGTGCTCCAATCGTGTTGTCCTCAAATCCTTTGACAGAGGTATGAGCCAATAAAATGAAAATGTCATTTTGTATTTCTTGTTTTATCTCATGTCATTCGATGTACATAAATGATATTTATGTTTAGTCAATTTTACTCCTTGATGCTTCTCACATGAAGTCACAACTCCAACCCGTCCAACTACAGACAAAGAGAGAAAAGATGATCGAGAGTGATTATCGGGTAGTGGTATGTGATCGATTACATATGTGATGTTATATATTTCATGTTTTCTATATTAATGTGCATATTGTTTGATTGTATTAACAAGTGGAGTTGCAAAAAGCTCTATCAAGGAGGTCTACTCGATAGGAAAGAGACGATGAGTCACTGATTGGCTCTCCATCTTCACAGCCAAGCAAGGGCCACCGATTATTTGATGAATGTCCATAGGAAAATAGATTTTGGGACATTTTTTGTATGCCTAGATGGCTTTGTATACATACTTTTGTATGTTACTGATGTATATTTTTATATATGCATGTATGGCTTTGTTTGGACATGCCTATATGGCTTTATATATAGACTAGATGTTATGTTCATGACATTATGTATATGACAATTTATATTAAATATTTAATATGATGATCAATTATCATTACAGGAATTTGGTTTTAGACATGCTAATTGCATTTGCTTGAAAATTTATAAATCGTTTTCAAATAATCCATTTTGTACATAACTTGCAATCATTGCATTCCATGAGACTATGCATTTCTTTGAGGCATCATGTCAAATGGTTCACATGCCTTGTCTATGCTTCCACACTTTCCATACATGTCTACAAGGGTAGTTGCAAATACAATATGTGACAAAATTCTTATATCCTTTATGCTTTGATTGTCCATTTTGGCATAGGCAAGGAGGATGTTGGATAAGGTTGTGCAATTTGGTTTTAGACATGCCAATTGCATTTGGTTGAAAGTTTATTTTGTGCATTTTCTTAAAAGTTTCTAAAGTCTTATGAAAAATCCATTTCGTTCATATCTTGCAATCATTGCATTCCATGAGACAATATTTCTTTGAGGCATCGTGTCAAACAATTCACGTTCCTTGTATATGCTTCCACACTTTGCATACATGTCTCGCAAGGTAGTTGCAACTACAACATTTGACAAAATTACTACATCCTTTATGCTTTGATGGATGTCTATATTGTGTTCCAAAGATACCATTTCTAAGGTTTTGGAATTTGGCTTTACACCCACCAATTGCATTTTCTTGAAAGTTTCTAAAGCCTTATCAAAAAATCCATTTTGGTCATATCTTGCAATCATTGAATTCCATGAGGTGACATTTCTTTGAGGCATCATGCCAAACAATTCACGTGCCTTGTCTATGCTTCCACACTTTGCATACATGTCTTTGAGGGTAGTTGCTACAACATCTAACAAAATTCCCATATCTTTTATCCTTTGTAGGCAAGGACGATACTAGCTAAGGTTGTGGAATTTGGCTTTACACCTGCCAATTGTATTTTCTTGAAAGTTTATAAAGCCTTATCAAAAAATACATTTTTTGCATACCTTACAATCATTGCATTCCATGAAATGGCATTTCATTGAGGCATCATGTCAAACAGTTAATGTATCTTGTCTATGCTTCCACACTTTGCATACATGTCTACTAGGATAGTTGCAACTACAAGATTTGACAAAATTCCCATATCCTTTATGCTTTGATGGATATCCATACCATGTTCCAAAGATCACATTTTGGCTTTACACCTCTGAATTGCATTTGCTTGAAATTTTCTAAATTCTTATTAACAAATCCATTTTGTGCATATCTTGCAATTATTGCATTCCATGAGATGGCACTCTTTGAGGTGTTCTGTAGTCTGCTGCCTTGAATGACTGGGACCCTTGGCACATGAAACGAGACCTTCCCTGGCATTTACCCATCCACCTTGATGTTTAGGCATAGTTGGTTCAGCCCCAAGAGCTATGGAATGCAAAATCTCACTCCTAGCACCTTTCCACTGGATGAAATTGAAGCATTTTGCAAGAATGCATTTCATTTCAGCACGGTCAAACGGACCGGAGTTGACCAAAACCGAAAGAGGTTATTGTGGACAGACCCCACATGCACCTATAGGTCCAAACAAAACGTTCCTAGCTACAATGAATTCTGAGAACCACTCCGTCATAGTTTAGCAATTTTTTGGTCTTAAGGATCCTAAGGGACTTTGCCAATAGCCTGATGCCCCAAATGACTGGGATACTTGGCACATGAAATGAGACCTCCCTTGGCATTTACCCACCCACCTCGATGTGTTAACATAATCAGTTCGGCCCCACGATGAGCAGAATAAAAATATGGCACTTAGAAAGGTTGTGCTGCATCAAACTGAAGCATTTTGCAAGAATGCATTTGATTTTGGCACAGTCAAAAGGATTTGAATTGACCAAAATTGAGAGAGGTTATTATGGACAGACCCCATGTGCACCTGTAGGTCCAAATGGAGTGTTCCTAGCTACCATGAATTCTGAGAACTATTCCATCAAAGTTTGGTAGTTTTTGCTCTTAAGATCTTAAGTGACTTTGTCGGTAGCCTGCTGCCTCGAATGACTGGGACCCTTGGCACATGAAATGAGACCTCCCCTAACATTTACCTACCCACCTCAATGTGTTGGTGTAGTCTTTCAGCCCCATGACTAGTAGAACAAAAAATATGGCACCTAGCAAGGTTATGCTACATGAAACTGAAGCATTTTGCAAGAATGCATTTGATTTCGGCACGGTCAAATAGATTTGAGCTAACCAAAATTGAGAGAGGTTATTGTGGAGAGACCCCACATGCACCTATAGGTCAAAATAGAACACTCCCATCTACCATGAATTTTGAAAATTGCTCCATCAAAATTTGGCAATTTTTAGTCTTAGGGATCTTAAGGGACTTTACTAGTCGCCTGCTGCCCCAAACGACTGGGACCCTTGGCGCATGAAACGAGACCTCCCCTAGCATTTACCCAACCACCCTGACATGTTGGCATAGTCAGTTCAACCCAACAAGATATGGAATGCAAAATGTCACTCCTAGCACCTTTCCACTGCAAGAAACTGAAGCATTTTGCAAGAATGCATTTGATTTCGGCACGATCAAATGAACTGGAGTTGACCAAAACTAGGAGAGGTTATTGTGGATAGACCCCACATGCACTTGTAGGTCCAAATAGAATGTTCCTAGCTGCCATGAATTCTGAGAACTACTCCATCATAGTTTGGCAGTTTTTGGTCTTAAGGATCTTAAGGGACTTTGCCGATAGCCTGCTTCCCTAAATGACTGGGACCCTTGGTGCATGAAATGAGAACTCCCTTAGCATTTACCAGCCCACCCCAATGCATTGGCACAATCGGTTCGGCCCCATGAGCTATTGAATACAAAATCTCACTCCTAGCACCTTTCCAGTACAAGAAACTGAAGCATTTTGCAAGAATGCATTTGATTTCAAGACAGTCAAATGGACTATAGTTGACCAAAACTGAGAGAGGTTATTGTGGATGAACCCCACATGCACCTATAGGTCCAAACAAAACATTCCCAGCTGCCATGAATTCTGAGAACTACTCCATCATAGTTTGGTAGTTTTTTGGTCTTAGGGATCTTAAGGGACCTTGCTAATAGCCTGCTGTCCCAAACGACCGGGACCCTAGGCACATGAAATGAGACCTCCCCTAGCATTTACCCACCCACCCCTACATGTTGGCATAGTCAGTTGAGCCCCACGAGCTATGGAATGCAAATTGTCACTCCTAGCACCTTTCCATTGCATGAAACTGAAGCATTTTGCAAGAATGCATTTGATTTCGGCATGGTCAAACATACTAGAGTTGACCAAAACTGAGAGAGGTTATTGTGGACATACCCCACGTGCACCTATAGGTCCAAATAGAATGTTACCAGCTACCATGAATTCTGAGAACTGCTCCATCATAGTTTGGCAGTTTTTTGGTCTTAGGGATCTTAAGGGACTTTGTCCGTACCCTGCTACCCCGAACAACTAGGACACTCGGTGCACAAAATGAGACCTCCCTTAGCATTTACCTACCCACCCCGATGCATTGGCATAGTCAGTTTGGCCCCACAAGCTATGGAATGCAAAATGTCGCTCCTAGCACCTTTCCACTACATGAAACTGAAGCATTTTAGAACAATGTGTTCCTTGCCACCATAGGAAAATACTATTAATTTATAAAAATCAAATCAGGTGTTTGTAGGTGTACCTAACATCCACCTATACATGCAAAGAAGATGTTTCTAGGTGTCACAGTTTGATGGAACAGTCGGTCCAAAGTTTATCACCTTTTTTTTCTTAGGGCTCTTGAGAGATTATCTGCATTCGATATAGCCAAGAATGAACATGAGGATTTATCACCAAAAAGATCTCCCTAGCATTTACCCACCCACCTGGATGTGTTGACACCATCCGTTTGGCCCCAGGAGATGTCAAATGTAAAATTCATTCATAATACCTTTCTAGTAGATGAAAATTCAGTACTATAAAGGTGTTCTCACTTGATCCAATATCTTGTAGGGAATCAATTAAGGTTGCCCTTACTGTTGCTATCAATTGTTTATCATTAAAACTTATTAAGACTCATTATGAAATAGTAACATCATTAAAACTCATTATGAAATAGAAAGTAAAGGACATTACATCGTGAAATAATCATGAAAACCTACCTTACTTTCCTTCCAAAGGCAACTTCATAAGGATTATGCCTACCTCCATCATACTAAAATCTTGCATGCAAATGCAATTGCACTATTTAGCTAAAATATACAAAGTGAAATGAGGATAGTAAAGAAAAATAACATACCTTTCTGTCATTCCACTAATTCAATCCAATGAACCATCTGGGTCTTCTCTACTCTTTATTGTGTTGAGTATTGCCTTGTGATTAGACTCACAAACCTTCCATAAGGTCCTATTCAATAGTCTACCCCCATATTTGATCAAATAAACATTTGATACCACAACAAGGTTAGAATAATGAAGAATCTTCTTATGTGTGTCAAAGTCCTCAAACAACCACACATCAGACTTCTTCATTGGGTACTTTCTAAGCCATGTTCCAATAACAACCACTGATCCTATAGATCCTATAGGGTACTCGATGTTTTCTCCATCTATAACAGGGGAATCTAATTTCTTTTTTGCCTCAACACAATGATACAAATAATAATCCATTCCTTCTTCATTGTCTTCAACTACAATAACTGCATAAACATGCCCTGCATTGATACCTGCATTCAGTTCGATGAATATAGTCAACAATACAAGAAAAACTACAAAATAAAATGGTATATTGAATTTTATTAAATTTGAATGCTGATAATACTTGGTTGAACTAGGTCTAAAACATTATCAAAATCAATCAATGATTCAATCTTTGTGATTTGTAGTGTTGTTGGTGGTCGATACATGTCAATCGAGCTTAAGCCTCTTGTACACCAATCATTGACCCACTCCTTTGACTCACAATCATACCAAGCTTCATATGTACATGAAGAATAAAAGCATACCATCCACAGCATATGAATACTCCATGAACCTGCATTAGAGCTTCTAAAAGAGTGTGGCTCACTCGATCCTGTCAATGTACAATAGTCCTCATATTTTGCAGTGTTAGTAGCATCAACCAACCAAAAATATATATGAACTGTAGACTTACCTTCATTACCTAGACCTATTGTAGCATTACACCATTCGATAATAGATCTCGCATCTATCAACTTTGCATTGTCTTTATACTTCAACTCTTCTCATGTCAATGCTCTTTTGATACATGCTCCTGCACCATCATGCTCCCCCTTCCATGCCTGGCCTCACAAAAATTCCATATATGTTAAACACCATTCATCGTATGCATCTTGCTCAACCAATAGAACATTTGCAAGTTCTTGAATTGTGATGCATAATTATCTGACCATATGATATGCTGACGAAATGACATACTCCTGCTAGCCAAATCACGATATAACATCTAAAAGTAACCTTGCATGAACTCCGTAGAATGTGTGCGATCATCACTAATATAAAAATGATATTCCCTCAAGATCTTCTTGTCATCCTTTGTACTATCTTCTGCATGAATGAATGCTATTTACACAAATATAGCAACCTATGTAAAGTTGTAATACTATGATTGCACCTCATTCTGTGGCTTTATGTCAACAACTGAAATGATGGTACCAAGTGGAAACGTGTCCTTGCATAACTTGAATTGCAAGTCCAACCATCGAGCTCTATGGGTATGCCTTGCATACTCGTAAACTATATTATCTTAGAAAATAGAGATAAACTGATACACTAGAATCTTTTCAATGACCAATTCACGCCTTTTTGCTTCTTTTCCATCTTTCAGACTATATGCCACTATCTTGTATTTACCAAAACTTACTAGCTCATTTCCAATTGCATGTGTGTTGTCCATATGTTGACAAATTGGCAAATGTTGCAACCCACCACAATGATCACACGTGCCATGCAAGCATAAGCTATTGTGGAATAACTAACCATCCACTCTCTGGCATAAGATGCTTGATATGAAATCTCTCGAAGATCTGGATGGACACTTTATATTACACTCCTGCAAAACATCGTTAGTATGCAAATCCACACACACACACACATAAGCATAATAATGATTAGAAAACTCAATATGTACTCTACAACAAGAAGTTGTGTGTGTGTGATTTATTTTGACATAAAAAGGCTTTACCATTTCAAAATACCTTTGACTAATTTTTACTTAAGGATACATCTCTTGAAATTTCTTGAAAAATTATGTTTGAGTCACATCCAAAAAATGCTTTGGATGTGGCTCACGGTTTCAACAACCAATTCACAACATCTCTTACATTAGGAGATACCCTTGTGTTATTTTTCCAAAACTCTTCGATGAGGGATCTCAAGGCTTCAACTAAAACTTTGTCTTTCCATAGGAGTCTCCCAGAGAATGCCCACAATTCATTGGTGTCTGGATCCTCAACTCTTTCATATCTTCCAATGGCTCTCATTAGATTTTTCTACTTATTTTCAATGATTCATTTGTCTTTCTAATGAAGCGAGCTTTCTTTGTTTGTTGGCTTACTATTGTCGATGTAATGACACATCGTGTGACATCACTATCCTTGGTGCATGAGGTGGAACCCACACTCACATATACACTCATTAGATTCTTTACAATTGATTTTTCACTTGAGGCATCCAATGTTCTTAGGCCAAGAATCTTCATAATGGGCCTAAATTTTAGATTTCTCATCAATTCAACAAATAGTTGACATCTTCCGGTTTCATTTAATTTTTCAAAGAATGATTTCCATATCTTATTTGCATATCTTTAGCAAGTGCACTTGGGAATCTTATCCCGCATGGGCTTCAAAACATTCTCATCAACATCAATTAGAAACTTAGGCTTCCTATGCAAAATTCTAGGAGGTGTTTTCATTGGTAAAGTTGACTCAACATTAGGAATTTCTTCAATATTTACTTGAGATGGGATAAATGACATACCTTCAATTGGAGATGAAAAAGATGAAAAGGCTTGAAGTTGAGATGGAGAATATGGTGTACCTTCAACTTGATGTGTGAATGATGGTGTGCCACCAACTTGAGAAGAGAATGAATATGTACCTTCAAATTCACTTGTGAAAGATGGAGTGCTTCTAATTTGAGAAGATAATGATGGTGTTCCTTCAACTTGACCTGTGGACAATGGAGTGCCTCCAACATGGAGATTTAGTTTCCTTGTTGAATAGAGGTTTTGCATTCATTCCCTTTGTGCCACCAATTCCATCTCTCTCTTAGCTTCATTAGATGTGTCATGTTCCTCTTCAATTGGCAATGGTGGAATGTCTTTTTGTATGGTTGGTAATTTCCTACTTTCATGAATTTGCCTCATTCTTTCTCTTTTCCTCTCATTCTCAGCTTCACACTCTTCTGGTGTTAGAGTCTTTTCTCATTTCCTCGACATGATGTTGATTTTTATATGCATCATGAATAAGACAATGATGATGTTAGAAGCATAATGAATGTTTCAGGATAAAAGAGGGGTTCTCAATTTCAATGGATGTGTGGGTTAAATCCTCCTTTCCCACCTTACATTTAAGGACATAAATTGAGTCAAGCCACCACTCTTGCAAGAGGGCTTTGCTATAGATTTAGTGTCACTTGGAATGAAGAGGAAACTTGGAATTTGCTGATTAATTAAAGCGTGATTATGCTTAAAACCCTAATTTCACAAAATTGTAAATAAACAGATGAATCACAAGAAATGATCGCACACAAAGATATAAAATGACAATTAAATACATACCAGATTTTGAGATTCCAGATAGGAAAAAGTCAGGGATGAAAGTGTAGGCACCTGAGTCCAATGTGGCAATTTCTTCAGGAATCTTTAAATCTTGTCTATAACTAATCACCACTGTCATGGAGGTTTTCTGCTCCAAAGATCCAGAGGACTAAAGAGTGAGCACCCAAGTCTAGGTCCTAGTTTTCTTCTTAGGTCTGTAATTTTGACACTTTGTTGTCTCCTTGCAACTCCACTTCTTCTGCTTTTGCACCTATAACTTGCAATCATAGAAAAGGGGGTTGGGGGTTGTGGTGTCTAGGAGCTTGCCTCAATCAAGCCCCAGAAGGATATTCAAGTCTTCCAAACACCATTGTCAGATAGAGAGTGCATATACATGTGGGATAGAGGCAAAAACCAATTGATAAATAATTGAAAACACAAATAAATGTCATGTCGGAGGTGTAGCTCACATATAGATGAAAATCTTTCACATCATGAAAAGATGAAGCCAAATTTGCATAACAAACACAATAACAAGGCAAGTCTACTATGCAACAATGAATACTTTGAATGCTCTAAAATCATAAGTGTGCCAAAAGTTCATGATCATCTTCTAGTTTAGAAATGAATCCCTAAACATGCTTATATATGCAACTAAACACATTCCTACTTTAATTTCATAATTGAAACTTGAGATGTCGACAACGAACACTTCTAATGGTCACATAACCGACATTTAAAATTTAGGACCCCGCTAAATAGGGAAGGACTAGGGCGCTAGCGCCCAAGTCCTGGGACCTATTTTCAAGGCAGGGTCAAGTTCATCACTGTCCTCTAGGTCCATTTTGACATGGGTTTTCAAGGATTTCCATCAGGAGATAAAATAAACATGCATGATTACACTAAGAGGACCTGGGAGCTAAACTTACGAGGGAAAAAGTCCTAGGGAGACATTTTTCGACGTAACATTTAGCCCCCACTTTCATGTATGCATGAACACAAGGCCCGTATATGCATTAAAGTACGGTCAACAAACACATAAAACACACCAGGCACTTAGAGCTAATGTATACACAAAGATTGGGAACTATTTCTAGCCCCCCAGTCTCAGGTAGACATTAGAGAAGACACATCACAGACACGCCAAACACAATGAAGACAGTAACAAGCACACAAAACATGGAGGAGACAGTAACAGGCACGCAAGACATAGAGAAGATAGTAATAAGCACACAAAACACAGTGAATGCAGTGATTATTTCTTTTTCATTTTCATATATATATGAATGCCGATACAGATGCATGGAAAGTAAAAATGCAACACACCACCTAAAATGTAGGAGGGATATTTCACCTCGCTCTTTGGACTACACCTGAGAACAAACACGCCATACAAATCCCAAAGCATAGGAGGGGCATTCTGCCATGCTCTTTGGACTATACATGGGAACAAATATGCCATACAAATCCCAAAGCATAGGAGGGACATTTCACCACACTCTTTGGACTATGCTTGGGAACAAACACATGGAAGACACATAGAAAACATGAGCGCCATATAACATGCCAAAGACATACTATATGTCTAAAACACGACAAACAAGTGATGGAAGGAACTTATTGCTAAATTCCCACCATATCAGGCACATTACAGGCACACCTAACGGTTGGGCTTATGCCACAACAACTGCCAAAGACATGCTTAAGGGAGGATACACCAACCTCACCTGCTCAGAGGAATTTTAGAATAAAAATGATGTGCACTAGCTCAAGAGATACACCATCCCTACCTCCGCATAGGGCTTTATATAAAAGGATATTCACGATATCCCATCTCCATAGAGGGATTAACATAAAAAAGGATATTCACGATATCCTGCCTCCATAGAGGGCTTTCTCATTGTAATATAAAATAAAGATGTGTACTCATACGAAGATACAACATCCCGCCTCCACAGAGGGCTTACAAACACGCTTTGTTAGTACAAAAATCATCAGACAACTTACCTTACATGCTCCCACCTTAAGGTGGTTGATATCATGTACTGATATCAAGCATGTTAAGGTAGAGAGAAAACACACAAGGGAACAAGAGCTTTTGCAAAGCCCATGCCCCCAGAGGTGACATGTACTTTACGATCACTAAATGTTCCCACAAACACACAATTCCCTGCAAAAAGAGAGGTTAGAAATATTTCTCTAAGATAATAACCACATCATATGACAAAATCAATGCATGCAATCATTCACATAAAGAGCTGAGGCTATACTACAGGTTTGAAATCTGAGTATAACCGTGGGGCTATACTGTAGAGATCTCAAAACCAAGTGTAACCAAGGTGAGATTCAAAGATAAACAAAGTGCATGGAGAAGCTATATTGTTATAGTTTGTTAGTACGATAAGACAACATCAAAATATCACACAAATTGATTCTACTAGCCAAGTGTCAGATAATATATATCAACCCCATCATCATGTATGGACTAGGTCCATTTTTGCTTACTCACTGAAGGGACATGTGGTCCGTATCAGTATATGTTTGTTTTTCGTCATCTGCTAGCTAGGTAGAACCACTAGAAGAAGGTAAACAATAAATCAAGAGAGGAGAGTAAGTGCCTTAGGGTCGTCACGTAGGAAGGTGCCCCTGGGTCACCAACCATAATGCTATGCCCCTATGACACAACACACAACAATGAAAATAGAGGAGAAGCAAGATAGAAGAATGATGATACAAATACAAGAAGGGTCACAACAGAGGCGGTCTCCCGGTATCCTTGACCTTACAAGAGTATCAAGGGTCATCCAAGGAGGCCTAAACAACACATAACACATCATGGGGGAAACACAACACAAAGGTAAAGGGTTAGAAATAGTTACCTAAAGGAAGGCTCATGCTAGAGATTGTCAACAATCAAATCATCCTCCACCCAATCTTGGATGTTAGAGGAAAGAGGAACATAAGGTACAATTGCTAATTCTTTGTCATTGTTTGTAAAGTTTTCTTTATTAAGCTCTTTCTTATTTGTTTTAGTGTTAGAAGGTGGAATATTTTCTTGTTCAAGTGTGTTCTTTTGTGCAAAAGTTTGTCTTCTCTTCCTTCTTTCTCTTGCTTGTCAATTTCTTTTTGTTCTATTGCTTATATCTTTAAAAGTGTTGTCATCTTGTTCCATTGGTTTTTGTATCTTACAGGAGGAAGCTTGTTCAAATCTTATTTTTCTTGATGAAGTACCTTGTTCTCAACAAGTACCTCCCAATCCTCTTAAGGATGGCCATGGAGGAACCTCAGCATAGAGTCCTTTAGCTTTCTCTCTAGGAAGTTCTTCTAATGTAGGTTGTTCTTCTCTTATTGCTTCTTGAATAGAAGGACTGGCCACTCAATGTAGTAATTTTGCTTTGTATTTCCTATATCCCAAGAAGTTAAAATCTGTTCGTGGCTCCGGTTCCTGATCATATTGTGGCCAAAAGTAATCAAGGTTGAAGTGTTGTCTTGTAACCAAAGGCTTATATCTATTGCAAGGAATAGTATGCACTTGTCTATTCAAAGGAAATTTTACATAGTTATGAATTGTTGAAGCGACAACTTTCATACCTTTTAACTATGGGTATCCTAATTTTATGTGAAAAAGGTTAGATAGAGGGATGACATCAAATAGTTGTTCTACAGATTTTTCAAACACTGTGACCAATAAAGATATCTTCCTAGAAGTGTTTATAAAAGCTCCATTATGTGTCTTAATCATCCTATCAAAAGGGTCATAGAAGTCAAGTGAATCAAAACATGTGAATAAAGGAACTCTTATGTTGCCACATTAGTCATACAATTAGGATCTATAAGTGTTCCATCCACCAGATTATCCATTATCTTCACAATGATATAAAGAGATCCTTCAATTTCTCTAATTGTTCTATCATGAGGTGTAAACACAATTTTGAGTTCAGTGACCTTTCTTTTCATATAAGGCCTAGGAGGGAACCTAGTGTTATTGTTGAGATTAGAAGCCATGTGTATGTGTTTTCAAATCAATGTTAAATAAGATTTTTAAAAAAATTTCAAAACTTATGCAAGGAACAACTGCAAAATTATGTAAGTTTATGACCTAAAATGCTTGATTTATTCATTTTTTTTATCAATGCAAATGCCTAAAGAAAAGGTGTTGTAAGGAAATTAATGAGGGGAATCGAATAATAAGCTGTATATTAGTCCAATAATGCATCAATATCCTTCACAAAACACCTACAATGCAATTCTATATGCAAAATAAGTCAAAATTTAGTGAAAAATGCAAGTTTTTCAAACCCTAGTTGTGAAATTAAGGCATGAATATGTGCAAAATGATATGTAAATGAATTCTAATCAGATGTATGATGCAAAACAACCTAGCTTAGATCTGAAAATTCTTTCAAAGTCCTACAATGCTCAATGCAAGTGCAATTTTTAAGGATGATGAATAAAAAAAGGCTAGTTTTTTGTTGAAATTGTCTAAGTGTAAATGCAAACTTTTGAAATATGAATATAAAAACACACAAAAATGCAACACCACAAATAAAATCAGATTTGAATGAGTGCCTAAGACAAGTAGTAAAATCTGAAACAAGATTTTAACTACAAACCCTATTTTTTGAAATCACTAGGTTATAAGAAAAAATCAAAATTTCAAGCAAGCCCTAGCAATTTTAATATGAAAAATGTAATGCAAAGGCATATAATATGATGAATTTCTATAATTTATATTAGATCTAATGTAAAAATTAGAAATTTAATGAAATGCAATGAAAATTAATTCAAACTATGTCAAAATGCAAGCCTAAAATGTCAAATTTTTCAATTTTTTTGTAAATTTTCAAATGCAATATGAAAATGATGAATGAAATGAATATAAGTCTGAAGTACAACACTCAGCAAGGTGCAAAATTTAAATAAAACATGGGTTCACCAAAATGTTTCGAGGTAAAAATAGGGGTTCTCAATTTCAATGGATGTGTGGGTTAAATCCTCCTTTCACACCTTACATTCAAGGACATAAATCGAGTCAAGCCACCACTCTTGCAAGAGGGCTTTGCTATAGATTTAGTGTCACTTGGAATGAAGAGGAAACTTGGAATTTTTTGATTGATTGATTAATTAAAGCCTGATTATGATTAAAACCCTAATTTCACAAAATCGTAAATACATGGATGAATCACGAGAAATGCTTGCACACATAGATATCAAATGACAATTAGATACATACCAAATTTTGAGATTGTGGATATGAAAAATTTGGGAACAAAAGAGTGGGCACCCGAGTGCAAGGTGGCAATTTCTTCAGGGATCTTTGAATCTTGTCTGTAACCAATCACCACTATCACGTAGGTTTTCTGCTTCAGAGATCTAGATGACTAAAGAGTGGGTGCACAAGTCTAGGTCCTAGTTTTCTTCTCAGGTATGCAATTTTGACACTTTATTATGCCTCCATGCAACTCCACTTCTTTCGCTTCTGCACCTGTAACCTGCAATCACATAAAAGGGGGTTGGGGGTTGTGGTGTCTAGGAGCTTGCCTCAGTCAAGCCCCAGAAGGACATTCAAGTATTCCAAACACCATTGTCAGATAAAGACTGTGTATCCCTGTGGGATAGAGGCAAAAACCAATTGATAAATGATTGAAAACATAAATAAATGTCACCTCGGAGGTGTAGCTCGCATAGAGATTAAAATTTTTCACATCATGAGAAGATGAATCCAAATTTGTATAACAAACACAATAACGAGGCAAGTCTGCTCTGCAATAATGAATACTTTGAATGCTCTAAAATCATAAGTGCACCAAAATTTCATGATCATCTTCTAGTTTACAAATGAATCCCTAAACATGCTTATATATGCAACTAAATACATTCTTGCTTTAATTTCGTAATTCAAACTTGAGATGTCGGCAACGGACACTTCTAATGGTCACATAACTGACATTTAAAATGTGGGACCCCACTAAATAGGGTAGGACTAGGGCACGGGCACCCAAGTCCTAGAACCTATTTTCAAGGCAAGGTCAAGTTCATCATTGTCCCCTAGGTCCATTTTGACATGGGTTTTCAGGGATTTCGATCGGGAAATAAAATAAACATGCATGATTACACTAAGAGGACCCGAGAGATAATCTTAGGAGGGAAAAAGTCCTAGGGAGATATTTTTTGACATAACAATGAATAATCAACATATGATGACTAAGGAATAATCAGCATATAGAAATCAACATATGAATAATCAACATATATAATGACTCCAAACTTGTTGATTTTGACATGATTAGATTCTAGAAGTGAAATGTGTAATGACAGTCTAGGCATAGATGTTCTTGATGACATAGATGAGTACATGTTGATTGTTGATGTTAATTTGTAAATCGTGGTAGGCACAATCTCTAGGTTAGTTTCACATTTTCTTAACATATCTTCTCAAAGATGCTTTCTTAACCTCCCATGGATACACCTACTCAAGACAAGATATAAGAAGTCACTAGCACTAAGGAGAGTTATGAAAAGCACATTGTGATGGACCAACCATTCCAAATGGAGACTCACAAGGTAAAACTAGACCTACCAGCATGTTAAAGGATAGCCAAAATTCTTATATTGTAGGTGGTGAATTAGTTAGAGTAGCTCATGAAGACAAGTATGAAGTCATCTCAAATCAGCAATCTATTGTCAATTAAGGTCATGGGAGTAATGATCACAAAGGTAATTCAAAAAAAACTAATGGATTTCATGACAAGAATCAAAATGATGATGTTAGAAGCATAATGAATAATCAACATGATGATTGTTATGACAAACAAGCTAAGTATGGTGTACCCTTGTAATCACTAAAAGTGTTGAATTATCACAATCAATCAATACAAATCAGTCAATTGGCAATAAAGAAGACATTAAGTATGATGGCACACCTAGTCCGATTGATGAACATGAGTTGAATGGTTTATATGTCACTATTGAGATTGGAAATGAAGAGGGCTTTTATGGTTATGTTTGTCTAATAAATGACTCCAAACTTGTTGATTTTGACATGATTAGATTAGAAGTGAAATGTGTAATGACAATCTAGGCCTAGATGTTCTTGATGACATAGATGAGCACATGTTGATTTTTGATCTCATATTCTACCATGATAAAACTCTTAAAGTTTTATCTCTTTTGTGTAATCCTAACTATGGTTCAATCTTCAAAAGTTATGAGATTGTCCTATTGGAATTAGACTAGACAACTAAGAGGGGGGGTGAATCAATTGTCACACCAAATAAACTTTTTCTACTTTTAACCTTCTTTATTATCTTACTAACAGATTAATGATGTAAACATTAAAGCATAGATCAACAACATATGAGCAAAAACATAATCAACACACTTGACACCAAGATTTTGACATGGAAATCCGGTTAAGGGAAAAACCATGGTGGGGGTTAACCCACAAAGATTTGTACCCTGTTAAAAGTACTTTAGAAAAATAGAAGGCACGTGCCTTTGAGTGCACTACCCAGAGATCACTACTCAAAAAGGAGAGGCTAACTGCCTACAGAATTTATTTAGAACAGAAAGAATTAACTAAGAAATAGCATCTACTTCATGCCTGATTCAGTTTCAATGAATTCTCATAAAACTTTTGCTTTGCCCCAAATTCTTCTTTACTAACTTCACACTCTACATTACTCTCACTCCATTTCTTCTCTGCTCTTCTTATGATCCTTTATTCAGATTTTATCTATTTTTCTCAAGGATGGTGTTTAACAACTCTTCAACAAGTATTTATACACTTCATCAACCTTGGAATGATCAACAAGGTCGGCCAAACTTAACGCGGATCTTTACACTGTCAACCAATCATACCTGAGACTTGAATCTTCCTCTACTAACATGCCATGCTTCATAAAATGATCTTTAGATCATCCGCAACACGCTAGGAACATCCGGTCGGCCAAGACTAGGAAGAACAACACTTCAAAGAGGAAATCTTTAATAACAAGCTCAAACTCTAGTGCGGGCCTCCAACATAGTAGCCACACAATCCAGAGACTTCCACAAGCACATTGAACTCACCAATAACATCCACTCTAAACCAAATTACTAGAATCATTTGTATCTTCCTCCGAAACCTCAAGAACACTGTCTACCATGACTGTCAAACTAGAAGGGTGGCTTGCGGACCTCCAAACCATGAACCACTGGAGTTGATGATACACACTGACTTCCCAAACATGCCTTCAGATCTGTAGATCATAATATTTCACTGTAGAGCAATCTAGACCAACTTACTGTCACTCTGTCTCTTCTAAATATTGCAAGATCCAGTTCTATACAGATGGCCATAACTTCTTCAAATCTTCATGCGGACTTCTCAATTCTTGACTGGAGTAGCCTCTGACAATCCTCTATACAGCCATAAGGTCCGCGAACCTTGAGTCTTCATTAATTTTCTCAATAGCCTCAACATTCCAGTCTCTTGAACAGGCAACAAAATAAGGCACAATTGACACCAATGACAACAAGAATATGTTGACATCAATGACAACACCACTTAGGCACATATTTGCAACAATACCCCCCTTTGTCATTAATGGCAACATATATTTGTGAAAATTTGATTCAACCATCATGACAAAAACTTCTCCCCCTGACTTCTGCAACCACTTCCTTCATTGCTCCCCCTGTCATCAGCAATTAATTTTTCACATGTCTTATCTCCCCCTTTGACATCAATGGAAAAGGGCACATATTTGCAATCTTTACTCCCCCTTTTTATTTCAGACTGATCTCCAACGTTTGCATATTGACTACTCCTTAGAGTAGTATTTTCTCAACATCAATCCGGATCTCAAGATATGACTAAGAATTCCACCAGACTGATGCACCTCAGTGCATCTTAGTTCTAATTCGGAGGGGTAATAACCCCTAACTTCTCTCTGAGATATTCAAAGGTATCCTTGGGAAGAGGCTTAGTGAAGATATCTGCAATTTGATCTTTGGATGACACAAACTCCAACTTGACTTCATTCTCATTTACCTTCTCTATCAAGAAATAAAACTTGATAGATATATGCTTTGTCTTTGAATGCAACACTGGATTCTTTGAGATGCTTATTGCACTAGAATTATCACCAAAGATTATGACTGGCTCCTCAAACACAACTCTGATGTCCTTCAACATTTGCTTCATCCATAGAACCTGAGTACAATTATTTGCTGCTGCTATATATTCTGCTTTTGTAGTAGACAAAGATATTGCCTCTTGGTTTTTTCTCATCTAAGAGACCAATCTTCTTCCCAAGAAAAATGCATCACCACTAGTACTTTTTATGTCATCCACATCTCCTACCCAATCAACATCTGTATATGCATGAAGAGTGAAATCATTGTCCTTTGGATACCACAATCCATAATCAATTGTCCCCTTGAGATATCTAAAAATTCTTTTGACTGCCACAACTTGGGATTCTTTTGGACTAGCTTGAAATCTAGCAACAAGTCCAATGACATTCATGATGTCAAATCTGGTCTCAGTTAGATAGAGCAACCCTCCAATCATTGATCTATACCTTTTTCTTATTTGCCTTAGGGGAATCATCATCTTTACTTAACTTGCATTCGGTTACCATAGGTGTACCTACTGGATTTGAATCTTCCATTCCAAACTTCTTCAGCAATTCTTTCAAATACTTGGACTGAGATATAAAGATACATTTATCTGACTGAACAATTTGGAGACCTAGGAAGAAATTCATCTCCCCAAACATTGACATCTCAAATTCACTTTTCATCTAATCAGCAAATGCTTTGCACATACATTCATTTCCACCAAAAATGATATCATCAACAAAGACCTCAATAATCAGGATGTCCTCATGATTAATCTTGAAGTACAGATTACTATCAACAATACCTTTGCTAAAACCTATCTTAAGCAAATATTTATCAAATCTTGCATACCAGGCTCTTGGAACTTTCTTGAGTCCATAAAAGGCTTTTCTCGGTCTACAAACCATGTCTCCCTGATCAGACAACTGAAATCCTTCCGGTTGCTCAATGTAGACTTCTTCCTCCAAATCTCCATTCAAGAATGCTGATTTGACATCCATCTGATACACTTTAAAATCTTTGAAAGCAGCAAATACAAGAAACAATCTAACTGCCTCCATTCTTGCCACCAGAGCAAAAGTTTCTTCAAAATCAATTCCTTCTACTTGAGAATAGCATTTACATACCAACCTTGCTTTGTTTCTTACAACTTCACCATCTTCATTTAGTTTATTCTGGAAGACCCATTTGGTTCCAATCACATTTTTGTCCTCAGGTCTAGGAACAAGATCCCAAGTGTGGTTCTTTTCAATTTGCATTAATTCTTCTTCCATTGCTTTTACCCAGTTTCATCAGTACAAGCTTCACTAACTAATTTAGGTTCAATCCTTGAAATCAAGCAAATCTCTTCTTGATCTTCAACAACTCTTCTCCTAGTTCGAACACCTTTATTTCTGTCCCCTATGATTTGATCTTTAGGATGATTCATTCTTACATACCTGGGGGTTTTGGGAATTGCTTGAGCTTCTATTTCTTGAGCTTGTTCCTCAACATCTGTACTATTTTTCTTGACTTCTTGGAGTTTCTAGATCAATCTAAATCTAAATTAGTGTTTGAACTAACCTTCCTTGACTTTGACTTTCATTTTGATCATCTGAATCATATCTGAGAACCTAGAATGTCCTTCCTTGTTCTCATCAACTCTAACATTAGCACTTTCAACAATTTTTTTCAATCTCTTATTAAAGCACTGGTATGCCTTACTTTGAGTAGAGTATCCCAAAAATATTCCCTCATCACTTCTTGTATCAAACTTGCCTAAATCCTCATCTCTTTTGATATAACATTTACTACCAAAAACTCTGAAATATATCATAGTAGGAGGATGACCAAACCATAGTTCATAAGGGGTCTTACCAGAATTGCCTTTGATATGCACCCAGTTAAGAGTGTAGATAGCAATACTTATAGCTTCTCTCCAATAAACTTAAGGAACATTTGTTTTCATCATCATGGTCCTGGTAGCTTCTTGAATGGTCTGGTTCTTTCTTTCCACAACTCCATTTTGTTGGGGAGTCCTAGGAGTAGATAACTATCTTTTTATGCCATGCTTTTCACAGAAAGAATCAAACTCATGGGAAGTAAATTCTCCACCTCTATCAGATCTCAGACATTTCAATTTTTCACCAATTTTATTTTCCACCATCACTTTGAACACCTTAAATTTGTCAAGAGCTTCTGATTTTTCTTTTAGGAAGGTTACCCACATCATCCTGGAGTAATCATCAATCAACAACATGAAATATCTATCTCCTTGCACACTCCAAATTCTAGCAGGACCACAAAGATCAGTATGTACCAATTCCAATCATCCATTTGAAACTTGTTCCTTACTTTTAAATGAAATTTTGCTCTATTTCCCCAATTGACATTCTCTACACATGCTATTAGGTTTCACAAGTTTTGGAAGATCTCTTACAGCCTAAGTGGTACTTATTTTGACAATGTTATCAAAATTCACATGACACATCCTCCTATGGCGTAACCAACTTTGATCTATCTGAGCAATCAAACAACTTTTTCCAAAGCTACTTAAATGAAAAATGTTACCTCTAGTTTGAGTACCAGATGCAATTTCAGTTCTGGAACTCTCCAAGATTCTGCACGTTCCATCCTTGAATCAAAGATCATAACCTTTATCAACCAACTGTCCAACACTGAGAAGATTATGTTTTAGTCCTTCCACATATAGAACATCATTGTTGCTATTTTTACCATCAAAAGAGATGGATCCTCTACCATGGATTCTACCAGCTGAGTTATCTCCAAATTTCAAAATCCCTCCTTCATAATTTTCAAAATTCACAAACTTACTCTTGTCTCCAGTCATATGATGAGAACATCCACTATCAATCACCCATTCATCTTTATCAATAACCTAAGAAGCCAATGCACTTTCCATATTTACATAGCTAGTAGATTCAGTAGACACCGGATCTTCTTCTTTGATGGCAATGAACACCCAATCATTTTCAAAGGAACCTCCATGATCAGATTCATCATCTGTGACTCCTTCTTCTCCAGCTTCTTGGACATAGTAACATTTGTTCTAATTTTTGTATCTGTTAGGGTTTGGTTTTGAAAACCTCTCCAGACATCTTGAGGCAAAATGACCAATCTTATTACAAGTAAAACATTTGAGTGGCAATTTTCCTTCATACTTACCGGATCCTCTTGGCAATCTTTTGGCAAGAAGAGATTCTAGATCTGTAGTTTCAATTTTAACATCTTCAAAATCCTTCCTTTTCTTCACGAATCTGTTTGATCTTATAGAATATCTTTCACCCAGATCATATCTTTGTTTTCCATATACACTGGCCTTAAATGCAGATTCAGACTTGGGAAGAGAATCACCATACTCACTTAATTCAAAAGATGAAATTTTGCCAACTAGATGATCTCTTGTAACTTCTAAGACAGTCTCGATTTCCTCTATAGCAGCAACCTTATGTTTGTATGAATCAGGTAAAGATCTGAGCACTTTTCATACAATCTCTGATTCTTCCAAAGTTCCACCAGCACACCTGATACCACACACAAGTTCATTTATCTTTTGCATGTAGATTGTGATGTTTTCATCTTCGCTCATCCTCAGAGCTTCAAATTTTCCTCTCAGACTTTGCAGCTTGGCACATTTGACAAATTTATCGCCTTCATACAAATTCCCCAACTTTTTCTAGATTTCATAAGCAGTTTTTAGACCAAAGACATTTGTCATTTATGAATCAATTAGGGCACTCAACAAGGCTTCTTTAGCTCGAAGTTTATTTTCAGCGTCTTTGACTTGATCTAGAGTTGAAGGACCTTTCTCTGGAGGTTTATACTCAACACTGGTTATCGCCTAATAGGCATCACCCATGCATTGCAAATAGCACTCCATGCGATTCTTCCAAACAAAATAATTTGTTCCATCAAATCTTGGAGTATCCTTCCTGTAGGTCGACATCCCAGATCTCCTCAAGTGGTCAGGATTTTAAAAGAGGATTTGGCTTTGATACCAATTGTTGGAATTAGATCGGACAACTGAGAGAGGGGGTGAATCAGTTGTCACAAAAAATAAACTTTTTCTGCATTTAACCTTCTTTATTATCTTACTAGCATATTAATGATGTAAACATTAAAGCATAGATCAACAACATATGAGCAGAAACATAATCAACACAATTGACACCAAGATTTTGACGTGGAAACCCGGTCAAGGGAAAAACCACAGTGGGAGTTAACCCACAAAGATTTGTACCCTATTAAAAGTACTTTAGAAAAATAGAAGGCACATGCCTTCAGGCACACTGCCCAGAGATCACTGCTAAAAAAAGGAGAGGCTCACTACCTACAGAATTTATTTAGAATAGAAAGAATTAATTGAGAAATAGCATCTACTTCATGCCTGGTTCAGTTTCAATGAATGCTCACAAAACTTCTACTTTGCCCCAAATTCTTCTTTACTAACTTCACACTCTACACTGCTCTCGCTCCTTTTCTTCTCTGCTTTGCTTCTGATCCTTTATTAAGATTTGATATGTTTTGCAGATCATAATATTTATACACTTCATCAACCTTGGAATGATCAACAAGGTCAGCCAAACTTAATGCGTATCTTTACACTGTTGGCCAATCATAGATGAGACTTGAATCTTCCTCTACTAACATGCCATGCTTCATAAAATGTTCTTTAGATCATCTGCAACACATTAGGAACATCCGGTCACTGGGAAGAACAACAACTTCAAAGAGGAAATCTTCCATAACAATCTCAAACTCCAATGCGAACCTCCAACATAGTAGCCACACGATCCAGAGACTTCTACAAGCACATTAAACTCACCAATAACATCCACTCTAAACCAAATTACCAGAATCAATTGTATCTTCCTCTGGAACCTCAAGAACACTATCTTCCATGACTGTCAAACTAGAAGGATGGCTTGCGGACCTCCAAACCATGAACCACTGGAGTTGATGATACACATTGACTTCCCAAACATGCCTTCAGATCTGCAGATCATAATATTTCACTGTGGAGCAATCCAGACCAACTTACTGTCACTCTATCTCTTCTGAATACTGCAAGATCCGGTTCTATTCAGATGGCCATAAATTCTTCAAATCTTCATGCAAACTTCTCAATTCTTGACTGACGCAGCCTCTAACAATCCTCTATACAGCCATAAGGTCCGTGAACCTTGAGTCTTCATTAATTTTCTCAATCTCCTCAGCATTCCAGTCTCCTAAACAGGCAACAAAATAAGGCATAGTTGACACCAATGACAACAAGAATATGTTGACATCAATGACAACACCACTTAGGCACATATTTACAACATGTCCTTTGTTTGACTAGCAATGGTGTGACAATTCGTCTAAGTGGTAAGACACTAATCAAGACTCCTTGCCTTCAATAGATATGTTTGAAATGTTAAGAGACAAAATACTAACTAATATTAGAAACTAGCATTATGGTGCAAGACTTGAATAAAATCATGGTGAACATGTAAAGAGCATCAATTATAGTTTGAATTAGCTATTCAAGTTAGCCAAGGGGTGAAATCATCAAGAAAGGAGTAATTTTAAGGCTAATTATGATGACAGAGTTGTTAGTGATCTTTTGAGTAAATTTTATGATGACAAAAGACTAAATAATATAGAGTTTATTGCAGCCTAACTAGTCTAATTTCTTGGAGAAACCTAGGGATGGCAGTCTAAAAAATTTAGAGGGTACTTAAAAACAACAAAGAACTTATCTAGTATAGGTCCAATAAACGAAACTCAAACTAATTTTTTAGAGGTAAATGGCCAAGAGGATGATAGTGACAACTCATTACTATATGAGAACCAAATATATCAGATTTGTAGCATCAATAGCACTATATTTTAAATGTTGATACAACTAGTTACATTAGAGAGAATGATGATAATACTTTATTATAGGGAGGTATCAATGACATAGTTCAAATTCAAGATACAACAAATTCATGTATATATCATATTTTAATGATTCTAAATCTATTTCTGCACATAATGATGACTTTTTTAACCTAGATAGTTCCACTTTTAGTGATTTTAAGTGTTCTAAAGAACATAAAGTGAAGTAAACGAATACATAAAGAACATACCTTAGAATTTGATAATCGAGTTGACCAATCCTCCAAATTTTGGCTTCAAAATCCTCAAATTGATCTTGTTGGCAAGTTCCTTTGTATTCAATATTGAATTCTATATAACTCTAGAATAGGATTAGTGAAATTTATGAAAAAACAAATATATATCATCAAATTCAATCTAAATACATGAAAATTAGCTTCGAAACAATATGCAAAACCAATTTAAATAACCAAATTTTATACAAAAATATGCAAAACCAGTTCTTCTACATTGAAAAAACAAATAAAGGTGGTGGATTAATCAAATAATGATTCTTAAAATGTCAAACACCATGAAAAATCATTTTCTTGTCCGATAGAACACATAAAAAGTGGGGAATAACAGACATGTGGGGTCTGAATCACGGATCCCAAATATTCTTTTCTCATTTTGTTTGCTTCCGAAAACATGATCACGTTATAACATTCTCGCATTATAATGCGAGTGAGTTTTGGGAAGCTTGAAACCTTTACATGGTTTCATGCATACAAACAAGTATTAGTGTTTTCTCTCTATGTATAAGTATATATCTATGCAAACCTTTATGTATAAGTATATATCTATCTCTCTATCTCCCTCTCTCTCTAAACCCCTAAACCCTAAACTCGGTCAACCCTAAACCCCTATCTCCTTGTCTCTATCATCCCTCTACCTCTTAATCTCTTTGCCTATGTCTCTAGCCATGTCCCTCACCCTCTATCTCCCTATCTCTCCCCTTGGTCTCCTCTAAACCCTAACCTAAACCTCTAAACCTTAACCCCTAACCCCTAAACCATAAACCCTAAACCCTAAATAATGCCCCTAAACCCTCACCCCTAACCCCTAAACCCTAAAACTGAGCAACCCTAAAACTAAGCAACCCAAAACCCCTAAACAATCAACCCTGGAAGCAACCCTAAACCTCTATCTCCCTATCTCTCCCAATCTCTATCATTCTCCTCTCTCTATCTCTCTCTAAACCCTAAACCCTAAAACTGAGCAACCCTAAACCCCTAAACCCTAAACCCTAAACTTGAGCAACCCTAAACTAGCAAACCCTAAATAATTCCCCTAAACCCTAACCCCTAAACCCTAAACTTGAGCAACCCTAGATAATGCTCTCTCTCTCTCTCTTATCGATAAAGAACATGGAAACAAGAAAACTAGGACATGCAAAGAGGGATGAGAATATAAATTGGGAGGATTAAATGGAAACAAGATAAATTATGAAAGTTCATTGGATGGGAAAAATGATGAGGAGAGGTATAGAGGGGAGGGAAGTAGAGAGTGAGAGAGAGGGTAGGAGGTAGAGAGGGGAGGGAAGAAGAGAGTGAGAGAGAGAGGGTAGGAGGTAGAGAGGGGAGGGAAGTAGAGAGTGAGAGAGGGTAGGAGGTAGAGAGGAAAGGGAAGTAGAGAGTCAGAGAGAGCATAGAAGGTAAAGAGGGGAGGGAAGAAGAGAGTGAGAGTGAAGGTAGGAGGTAGAGAGGGGAGGGAAGAAGAGAGTGAGAAAGAGGTTAGGAGGTAGAGAGCGGAGGGAAGTAGAGAGTGGGAGATAGGGTAGGAGGTAGAGAGGGGAGAGAAGTAGAGAGTGAGAGAAGGTAGGAGGTAGAGAGGGGAGGGAAGAAGAGAGTGAGAGAGAGGGTATGAGGTAGAGAGGGGAGGGAAGTAGAGAGTGAGAGAGGGTAGGACATAGAGAGGGGAGAGAAGTAGAGAGTGAGAGAGAGGGTAGGAGGTAGAGAGGAGAGGGAAGAAGAGATTGAGAGAGAAGGTAGGAGGTAGAGAGGGGAGGGAAGTAGATACTCAGAGAGAGGGTAGGAGGTAGAGAGGGGAGGGAATAAGAGTGAGAGAGAGGGTAGGAGGTAGAGAGGGGAGCGAAGTAGAGAGCAAGAGAGGGTAGGAGGTAGAGAGGGGAGAGAAGTAGAGAGTGAGAGCTCGAGGGTAGGAGCGAGAGAGAGAGAGAGAGGGTAGGATGTAGAGAGGCCCTAGGGAAGTAGATAGTGAGAGAGAGAGGAGGGAAGTAGAGGGGAGGGAGAGAGGAGGGGAGGGAGTGAATGTTTCAGTTCAACATAACGCAAGCGCATTATAACACGCTCGTGTTATGTGAATGCTTTGCCTTGGAAATTTCCATGCCTTAGGCTTGGATTTTCCTTGGGCTTCCAACCCAAAGGCTTGAACTATGTTTAAGTCATCTAAGGATGTGTTTTACTAGATTCTAACAAAATTCACATAATTTGGAGTGTGCTTCCCATCAAGATTGCACTTTTTTCAATGAAAAGTTGAAAAAAATACCACCATAATCTTAAGCTCTCTATTAGCTATCTAACCATATAAGTCTTTTCATGTTTTGAGTATGTAAAGGGTTTCATCTTTAATTTCTTTTGTTAATGTATCTATTTTTTGTCAAAAACCAGTGTCTAGTAATTTTGACTTTTTTTTAACCATTCATCAAAATTTCAAATAAGTTACATTTTTAGAAACTAGACTCCCTTCTACACGTATTAAAAAAAAATTGATTTTTGATTAGTTTTCAAAAAAATTAGGGGGAAGCATGCTCAATTTTCTATTTTTTAGGATGTGTCCACTTTGAAAATTAGTAAAAAATCAATCATTCATGAAACGATTATAGAAAAATCAGGGATAAACTACATGGTGTTAGCTAATTTCTCACCAAAGCCATTTTTGAAATACTAAAAAAAGTTAACATTTTAGGGGGAGCACATTGTTGGAATAAATGAACAATCTCTAATCCAATTGTTATTCATCAAATCACCAAGATATGATACCAATTGGTGAGATATAAGGCTTTGACTACTACAAAATAGAAATCTAAAAATTGTATGCAAATTTGAAAATAAGTTTGGTTAATCCTTGAAATACCATGAAGAGATTCAACTTCTTTATGATGCTAAAATCAGCCACTTTAACATGCTTGATAAAACCACCTTAGATGAACTTATAACGACAATAACATCACTATAAGATAGAAACAACAAAGAGGCACAAATCAACAACATAAGAATGCAAGATCTCATAACACAAGGTAACAATGGAGCAGAAGATCAAACACATAACACAGTGTTTACGTGGAGAAACCCTTGTCGGAGAAAACTCCACCAAGAAGAGAGGCCCAAGTTGTATTATCTTCAAAAAAAGATTACAATACATCCACTTCTAATCTCCTCTTTAGTCTTCAATCCAACAGCACCTTTGTATAGAAGAACTCTCTCATACAAGTTGTTACCTGCAAACAAGCTTTACTCACTTACAACCTTCACTCTCAAGTCTCATATTTATGCAAAATGAGTACCCACCAAAGAAATTCATGGGATATGGACAAAATCCAATATTTCTATCTTAGGATACACCAAAATCATCTTCTTACAAATTCACTTACACCTGTCATAGGCATCTTCCCAATATAGGCACCTAGAACCAAGAATAGAAACTTACAAGACAATAATTGTTGTCATATGTTGTCATAGAATCTCTTACACCTTATGACAATTTTAAATTGCCATAGATGTTCTCACAAACTTATGAAATGTGTCATAACAACCCAAAAATACATTTCCCTAAGATAGGCACCAAGATTCTCCACCTCACCTCATTTACTATTTACTGAGATTCCTTGAGCAGTAAAAGTAACTTTATAACAATCTATTGGTAACTAATTAATTACTAAGGCCAGTAAATAATTATTTACCGTACCAGTAAAAATAACTTACTGTTGATGGTGAAACCTTCATCCCTTATGAATAAATTTACAAATTAACACCCTGTCTCCAAGGATGTTGGAACTCTCTAAGAACCTTGAAACTTTCCAAGAATAATGGAAACTATGCAATAGGATGTACAAGGTTGATGGAACCTTAATCCCAACACACACTAGATGCTATGTTATATTTTTTTTCAAAAAATAGGATCAATTTGTGTGCTCCCCCTTTTTGAACCCCTTAATCTCAGCCATTTTTAACAAAAAGTAGTAGTTTAGAAACTAGATTCAAAGCACTATGACTCTTATTTTCATTGTATCTTCAAATTTTGAGTGTAAATATCTTCAATTTCTCATCCAACATAAGTTTTTCTTGATTTTAGAAAAAAAAAGTGGCATCTTAAGACCCCCTTTTCGTCCCTCATCTTTATGCACTTACCCCATAATAAATTAAGAAGTAGGATGAAGGTTTGTCTCTCTTAAACAGTAGGATGTCAGGTTTTGGTCATCCTAGGAGGTCCTGACCCTCCTAGTGGCCATTCACCTTTGGACCTAGCCTTCCTACTGGCCATCCATCTTTGGTTAAGGTTTCCAATTCTCCATTTTGGCCCTCAATCATTTCAAAAGTTATTCAAGTCAATCATAGAAGTCTTCAATGCCTTCCTAAGTCCATCCATGTTTAGAAAATAATACTTTTTTTCTAGTATAAACATATCAATTTATCAATTTAGTTTCAAATGCAACACTTTAGGTTTGTAATTTGTTTGTAGGACTAAACTATAGGTTTGATGATAAAAACTCTAGCATGCCTTTTTCATGTTACCTATAATCAACCCCTATGATCACAATTCATCATCAACCCATCTATTAGGTGGATTCAGTCTATTATTCCATGTTTCCTTTTAATTTCAACTCATTCATTGACCTATCAAAGGTTTTTTGTTGGTGTCCCTCTTCTATGTATTTGATAGGTATCTATTAGGGAAAAAGTGCATCAGATAGACTCCAAGGTACCCAAAAATTACATATTTACATCAATTACTTGGTCCTAGATACCCTCGGAGGTCTTGGCCTTCTTTTTGACCATCCACCTTTGTTCTTTTCCTTCCTACTAGTGCTCCATCTTTGGTCAAGACCACCACTTCTACATTTTAACCGTAGAATTTACCAGAGGTTACAAAATCTAGTTTCCAATACTTTTCCCAACTATAATACTTTAGTCTAGATGCATATGTTACTCCGTTTTATTAGGCTTTACCATCATATTATAGTATTTACTCAATTTCATTACATCAATTAATCTAGTTTCAATTAGCATTCAATTATATTATCTATCCTAACTCAATAGTGGTGTACAATTGAGGTTTGGCTAGTTGGAGAAACCCTTAGATACCCTTAGATTGCATATAGTTTGCATATGTTTACATACACTTGCATGCAAGTCGCTTTGACATAATCTCAATATGTATTTAGTTAAGTATGAAATTGTATACATTTGTCATAGTTTAAACTAGTGCACTTAATTACATATACTTTTAAGAGAGACAAAACCTTGTTTATTACATTTAAGAGAGGTTTGTCTTTTGTCTCTCACTTTTTTTGAACCCAAATTGGCTTGCATTTCCACTTCCCCTAGTTTCATGTAAAGCTTTTTTCCTTGAGCCTAACTTCTTCCCCCAATTATCTCAAACCATCCCCATGTTTCGGAGGATCTCCTTATCTTTTTTGAGCTAAATCCCTCTCTATTATCCATTGAATTCGTAACCACAAACCTTTCCCATTCCCTCATGCTCTCAAGCTTCCTTAGTGCCTATCCTAAAATCTTAGAAACTTGTGTCCTTTCATGATCATTTTCATGCTATCCCATCCCATGACCTAGAAAAGGACATGGGTCCTACTTCATCCCATTCACCTCTTATTCCTAAGCCTACACCTATTGACCATAATATCACTCACATTCATCACACCCTTATTTCATCCTTCATAGATACATTACCAAATCATAATCCTAAAATCCCAAACATTATCATTGTTCATCCCACTTCTTCACCCAAAGAATCTTGTACTTCCCTCAATGATTTATCATTTGATAGCTTTAGTGATTCTTTTAGTAAGAAAATTATCCATGATCCCTATGACAATGATCCACTTCATCCCTTCATTTAACCACCATTTTTTATTTCCACCATTACCATATCCCCATTGCTCCCCACTCAATATGATCCACCACCTTACACTTCTACCACCTATGATGTCCTAAACTTTCCTACATGCCACTTTCCACTTCCTTCATCCCCTATATGTCTTCACCTTCATATGAGCCATCACCTCTTCCATTGATACAATATCCTCATCTAGACCATCCCCTCAAACAAGTGAGCTTTTGACTCCTCCATCCCATAACCTATGATCTACATCCTCCCCTTCACCACACATTTTGACTAAGCTTGACAAATTTAACACATGTGATATGAATGACTTATGTTGTGAGAAACCTATCATGATGACTTCTTTTCCATATCCTTTAAATGATAATATTCTTAGTTAGTTTCATGAAATCCTAAACACATTTACCATTTTACCTCCACCTCCATCTTCCATTAATAACATCACACACCTTGTTCCTACTTCCCATCCTATAGCTCAACCTTTTATGTGCCCTTCCCAAATTACACCACATCTCCCCACTTTTGATCCTACCCATCCAATCTCACAAGAACCCTTGTCTTCCACTCATTGTGGACCAACTCCTTTTTCCATTGCTACTACACACCTTGTTCCCACTTCAACACCTATAACCCCTCCTAGGTCACCATATGTTCCTTTATCCCCACTTAATCCCATCCCATTATCCTCTCCTAGTTCACCTTATGACTCATTGATGCCTCATAATCTAATTTCACCACATGAGCCTAGATACCTTTATTTATCTCTTCCCAACCATATCTCATCACCTAGCCATAGCCCATACTATTCCCCTATGCATATACCTTCATTATCAAATCCCCTCCTAGTGCTTAGTCCACCTTATCCACCCCTATCCATTCCTTCCAAAACTCCTCCACCCTACATCAAGTTTTATGCCCCAACTAGAACTATCTGTCTTATAGGACAATCACAACCTTTGAAAACTCAACCTTATCCACTATTCTCTCCCCATTGCCCCATTAGTCCCACCCACTTGACATTAAAGAAAAACAATAAAGATCATAATGACCTAGATGCCCTTAGTACAAATAATTCTCAAGACTACTACAATGGAAATGGCAACCCTACCAAATATTTGACCAAATCCCTCCAATGAATAGAAAAACTAACCACAATGATCAAACTTTAATATTTCTATTCTCAAAAACATTGAAATATTATGCTCGCAACTGGTTATCTACCTATGGCCTAGGTTACACCACATTTGTCCCACTAACAATGGCCTTTCTTAAGTTTTTTTCCCTAAACACCAATACCTTTGACAACATGATATGTAAGCCTTCCAAATCAAATCTTATCAAACATGTCTGCAAGTCACCAAATAGACAATATCATGGCATATTTAAACCCCTTTCACCATTCACCCCTAAATATAACATCCTCACCCATATTAGTTCCAATAGATCACTAGTCCCATACCTCATCTTGTTGTTCAAGGAGATCCCTAAAATGTCACTCCACTTGTTTTCCAAGGAGTCCCTCCTTCCTAAAATGACTATCAAATGGTAGGACATAGCTATAAAACTTTAAAACTGAAGTAATACTACTACTCTCCCATCCACCATGTATCCCTACTAAGACAAACAAAGGCTATGATATTCTCAAACAAATTCAAGATACATAAGAAAAAATATCTTTATGGGATTTATTACAAGCCTCTCATATTCATCGAGACATGCTTACACTATAATAAACTTTTCCCATTCAATCAATAAATCAATTTAAGTTCTAAACAAGAGTATTCATCCATAAAAGTGAAAAGAGATGCTAATTTATTCTTTTTCTAAAAGAATAACCAATGATAATGTTACAATAAGTTAGATAACATAATTCTTGTTATACAATCAGGACTTAGTCCTTTTAACATCTAATAAGGCCCATTTAGAAAAGTAGCAAAATAAATACAATGTCACCTGATGGAATGTCAAAGTGAATATCTTTGAACTAGTGAGGAGAGAGAGCATTATCAAAGCAATTTTATACCTAACCACAAAGCAATATGCTTCCTCGACCTTACTCCCATACTAGAGAAGCCCGACCCTTCTTGAAGGATCTAGAAAGCTAAAGCTGGCATGCATGAAAGAGTTTGGTGCAACATGTATCACTAACAATCTAGAAAACTTATATGCATGCTTACATATATCTAATGCACATATCCTTAGAAACATGATATGGAAGAGAATAATAAATCAAACAAAGCACTATACTTAAATTCGATGTCCAAGCTTTGGCTAAAGCATTTTTAAATATACTTTACATATGACATATTAGTTGTAGGCTAGAGAATTAACCTACTATTCTTTGTATGTCCATATTCAGCTCCCATCCACTCTCAGAAATCTATAGACAATACTACATTGAATATAAGAAACAACATATAATTGACATATTATTCCTCAAGGTTTATAAGTTCAGTCCATATAGGACAACTGACAAATCTAATGCCTCCAACAATACCAAGCATCAACTATCGATGCAAACCATAATGTTTTAAACATCACATTCTGATATCTCGACACTCAATTCAAAAGGAAATGTTTTCCAATCACTATTAATCAATACATATATAATATGATAAATACTACCTATATTAATTACTACATATTCAATACTACTAACCTATTTAGTGATTAATATGATAAAAATTCTAGACACTTATTCTACAACCTTTAGGTTGCTCTACCAAAGAATGCCAACCTTCACTATGATAATAACATAATCACCTTAGGTCAATGTCCCATGAAAGTCACAGAGTACAAACTCTACTAGATTGGAAGGTAAAAATAATCCAATAAATGGTCTTTAGTTTTCTGAAGGATTGTCTTTTATCTAAATGAATAATGGCATCATTGTATCAAAGACATTCCAAGGTTATTCAATCTTTAGATATGTCATGAATGAATATTCCACTATAACCCAAGTCTCGTTGAGCTACTGCTCATATGAACAAGCTAGGACTCAAACCTAGGATCTTCCATTTACTGTTGGAGTGCTCTACCAACCGAGCTACTGGCCTCTTTGTGGCCAGTCCATCATCAGTCTAGGTGTGGCTTACTTCTAACACCCCCCCTTAAGCCACACTACAGGTGCTTGGGGCTCCTTGCCTAGATCTAATACCAATTATTGAGCTACTGCTCATATGGACTAGCTAGGACTCAAACCTAGGACCTTCCATTTGCTGATGGAGTGCTCTACTAAATGAGATACTGGCCCCTTGTGGCCAGTCCATCGTCAGTCTAGGTGTGGCTTACTTCCAACAAGTCTAACATAAATACTAATTCAAATCCCAATTCTCAGCATAACCAATCAAGACATTAATTAACATGGTAAAATTTTTAATACAATTGGTTATAAATGAACCATGGTCTATGCCTCTTGGTACACAAGAACTCTCCTCAATCAATATTCACTTATGTATAGAGAGGAAATTAATCTTCCTATGAAAGGTTTTGGCAATAGCCTATCATAATCATCAACTAATAATTCTTCACTAAGTCTCATGTTGCCAAATATAATATGGTTATATATCAACGGTGGTAAATATCCATTAGTGCCTAACTACTACAACTACAATTAAAGAGAAGAACAACATTATTGGCATTAACTATGATCCTTAATGGATCATTAAAATTTTGGATAAGATAATTAGCCGATAGGCTTTTATATGTGAGCATTATAGTGCTTGGAATTGTCTCACGCCGTAAAAAAAAATCATGCTAGAAAATTTTCTAAACTCGTTGGTTGTTCTATCAGCGTATTCCTTGAACCTCCTATGGGTGCAAGTGTTAGTAATTATGATAATCTTATGGATCCATCAAATTATAAAACATTGCTCCATCTCTCTTCTAGCTGAATTTTTATTCTGACATTGCCATACAATAAATAATATCCCAAAGATCTGAAGTTCATGATAATTAAGAATGATAATATCATTCATTGGGATATCTCTAAAGTACGTTGAGGGATATCTCTTTTCCATAGTTTATTTGATTTTCTCACTTTTTTTCTTCCATTGTTTTTATTTTTTAATTTTTCAATTTTTTTTGGTTTAATATTTTTGGTGATTTAAAAAGAAATTGATAATAAGAAAATAAAAAAAACTATGGAACCAAAAAAGAAATTGGAAAAAATAAAAAATAAAATTTTAAAAAGAAATTAGAAAAAATAAAAAATAAAAACTAAAAAAAAATTGGAAAAAATAAAAAATAAAAACCAAAAAAGAAATTGAAATTAAGAAAATCACAAAAATTATGGAATCAAAAAAGAAATTGGAAAAAGTAAAAAATAAAAACCCAAAAAGAAATTGGATAAAATAAAAACTATAAACTAAAAAAGAAATTGGAAAAAATAAAAAATAAAAAATAAAAACCAAAAAAGAAATTGGAAAAAATAAAAAATAAAAACCAAAAAAGAAATTGGACAAAATAAAAAATAAAAAATAAAAACCTTTTTGTTTTTAGATTGGAATTTTATTTATTTTTAATTATTAAATTGGAATCTTATAAAATTAAACGTAATCAGAATCTTTGAGCTCTTCAACTCCTCCCCTTCTGTGAATGTAGGAACGCCTCTCCGCGTAATTCATTGGGTTGAAATCTAAAAGATTCTGCGATTTCTAATTGATAGAAACAAGTGATATAATCTTGGTGATTCCTATTAGGCATTATGATAAGAATTAATAATTGTTATTTATATTCCTATGGCAGTCTAGGCAAGAATTAGACTTTGACTTAACTGAACCGACAGCCTTGATAGACACCATCTCATTAATTAGATAATTACTAAAAGATAATTACTTTCATTAATCACTTCCAGATGCTGGAGTATGCCAGTTTGCAATAGACCTGGGAATGATTGTTGGTTAAAAGAACTAGATTTAATTATAACTTAAGAATCTTCAGTGTAAATGTGATTGGTCAGGATAAGCCAAGTTCCATTACCTTTGTCGCATCCTTTCTACCTACGCAGAAGCTTAGGAACATTTTGTCAAATGGTTGTAGTTGCAAGGGTTAATAAACTTTCAAGAAAATGATGATTGGAAGATGTATGCCACACTCTCCAACTTTTGCCCACGTCCTTCCTGGCTCGCGTGAGAGCTTTGGAACAGGTTTAAGACAAATATTATAGTATAAAAGATAAAGGAATTTCATTAGCAGCACATAACTGTTAACAAATTGTCTTTCAAGACGTCATCTCTTGGAGTGCAATGTTTGCAGGGTTATGCATAAAATAGATTCATTGAAAGACTTTAGAAACTTCCAAGCAATGCCTAACAAAAGGCATAGACAAAGTGCATAATTCATAACTAAATGCCATAGCAATTATGCACTACATGTTGGAAATCAAGGTTTAGATCTCTTGTGCATTTGTGGCCGACTTTAACTATGAAGTTGCCTCTAGCATCCACAATGCTTAAAGGAACGTGATCTATATAATACGTGTATTGTTTCCTATACTAACAATTACTCAGTGTAGCTTACTTAATACTATTCAAATGTTCTCATATTTGCACAAATAAATTTAAAAAAAAAAAACATCTAATATTTCTTTTACTCTTATTTGGACTACTCTTTACTTGAATAATTTTGATTAGCTTCTTCTAATGTCCAAATAAGCAACTCTTATAGTCACTCCATTGTTCCTACTCTTTCAACAAAACCTTGTGTACCAACCAATGTGTTGTAATTTTAAGATATTATAATGATATATATCATTTTCCATGATCATCTTCAGCCGGTAAAACTTAACCAGCTGGCACGTTGTAAAATGACCGATTGGTTGAAATCCATTCGACAAATTGATCGACGAACAGTGCCTTTGAACAAGTCGGAAGAATGTTCAGGTTGACAATAAAAGTCGACAACAAACTGGGGGTCGAAAATGAGCAAATAGTCGGCACGACAATGTGCCAGCTATTTACGGTGGAGCTCTCTAGCTCTTAAACCATTCTTTCTTTCTTTTTTAGGTTACAGACTGTTTTTACCTTAACTACCTTTTTAAAAAATTTAGACTATCTTATCTCTTCTAGTTTCTCGCCCACTACATGATCCACATGGATTCTAAAAATAGAATCCATTAATAATTATATTCTTCTTATCGTTAAGCCACAGTTCAAGAACTGGTGCAGGGCACCTAGGAGCACCTTGGTTCCTAAAGGCATTTTGATGCATTTTGAGAAGTTATGTTTTTTGTTCAATGTGTTCTGTAATAAGGCTTTTAGCCATTGTTGTTTGGTCCATTTTGTATGGTCAAGAGGTTTGGAGTGACTATATAAACCTCAAATCCTTCTTAGTCCATTTGGACCCTAGTTATGCCACTTAGGCCTAGTACGTCTAATGTTGGTTTTTTGTTTGTTTTTGAGTCTAATTGGAAATTTTTGTGTTTTGGCATGTTTTAGAGGGAATGGTGGTTGGTTAGGTTCCATTGGACAAGTTGAACCAATCGACCTCTTTGTGTTATTGCAAAATGTCATAGTGACCAATGTTGTCAATGTTGTCAAATGACACATTTGGTCGGTTGCAACCCATTTTTGGAAGTTGAATCTATTTGGACAGTTGGAAACCAACTTAGGTCGAGTCATATTGCTGTCCTCTCACCCCAGAACGGAGAGGAGATTTTGTATGCAATTTTGGGCACAAAAATCAAGAATTTGACTATTTTTCTGAAGAAAACGTGTTGCTGTACGGACTGTACGGATTTTCCAGGGGTGCAAATGTACTTTTTCTAAAATTTCTTAGAGTCAACGTTCCAATGCAACTGGTTTGAGGTCCTGAAGTGGTCGGGATCAAAAGTTATAGATTTTTCTTTCAAAACAGGTCTAGAAACCCTGTTTTCTTGGGCAGCCATAGAAATCCGGCCCTAGAATGCATTCCCACCGTTGAAAATTTGCAAAAACTAGTGAAATGCAGGCTAGGGGTATGTACTATAAGATTCCAAAAGATTTTTGTTTGAAAATGCAGTCTTCTATTTGTAATTTGATGCCCTAGGTCAAAGTATTACCATGTATTTGGCCTATTTTATGCTATTTGCTATTGTAGGCGACAAAATCCAGACAAGGTGAATGAAAGGATGGTGGTTTTGTGTTGTAGGGACCTGGTAGAGACATTCTAAATTCCTTCCCCTGACCTATGAACCCAATTTGAATCCTTTGCTTTGTAACCCAAGCCTAAAGTGATCAATTAGGCCTAGAGACCTAGTGGGGGTTTTGAACCGCTGGAGTAGAGTTGGGATTGGAGAGTTGGAGGTTTCTTAGGATCCCCTGAAGGGTGTTCAATTCCATCATTTTTTTGCCTAGTCCTTTGGCATTTTGTTATTTGGTGTGAAGAAAACTAGTAGAAGAGGGCTAGTAGCCTCACTAGGCCTAGTGAAGGTTAGAGGGTTGTGTGAAGTTGGGAACCAAACCAACTATCAATAAGGTGTTTGCAGACCTGCCTTGAGGTGTGAAAGAAGCTGTGGAGGTTGGACAATAGCCTAGACCACCAATCCTTCATATGCCCTTGTATGTGGCTTTGATTGAAGACTAGGTGAAGTGGGTAAGTGGGCAAAGAAGAGAGTAAACCTTTGTTACTTCCCTTGTGCTGCTCTGCATCAAGAACTTAGGATTCAATTCTTTAAAACTTATCTTTTCCATTTATGATTAACTAAATCCATTTGTAACTAACTCACTTTAGAAACTAATATACAAAATTAATTAAATAATTATCCTTCCCTTAATATAATATTAAAATAAGGGTCAGTTTAAAAGAGCTAAAAATGCAATTTAACAATTGCAACCAACTTGGAAACTACAACTCAACACTAGGTGATTAACACACTACTATCAAAACAAAGACCACATAGATGTGGACATACATTACAATGTCTACAACCATTCCCTGGTTAATAACCCACCATTTGGATAAAATAGTAAACAAACACATTAACCATTCAATCATTGCTCTAGTGACATCATTATGGAAAACACTCCATATAATAGTCAATCAAAACATTATATAAAGAATAGACTTATGCAGCCACTAACTATTTGTTGCTATTATGTGACCAACAAACATCTACCTATCACATTTGCAATGAACAAAGGAGCAAAAATTGATTCAAGGAGTCCCACAAATATGCACAAATCTATCAAATGATTCTATGTGCATGTGTGAAGAAACCTTCTCATTCATGCCAGCTTACCAATCATTTAGAATTCTTCTCTCTAGTGATACTCTTTCTATGACCACAAGAGTGCAATCATTCCCTGTCATACTTAGGAACACAACAAAAGCAGTAGTTTGTCTTTATCAATAATGAAAGATCAAACACTTAAAATTTTCATTTAAACCAAATCTTGACTCGACATCAAACAATATTTTAGAAAATTTTCTATCATTGCTTGCATTCATTAGCAAGACAAAATATTCAATTATAATCATAATTACCATTTCTTGATTGTTTTCCAACAATTTAATACATTATAAAAGTATTTAATGATTAAGTTCAGAAAATTAAGGATGTGATATAAACAAGCCTTACAAATGATATATGTGCAACCTTTAATTCAACCAATAGAAATCACTTCTATAATAGAGTCCATTCAAAATATCTTATTTTTTGAAGAAGAAATCCTACCTCCATCAATCACTCAAAAAACTCTATCTTTAATCAACATGGAAACATATCAAAATAAAGGAACAAAACATGTTCTTATAGACAATGGTTCCAAACTCAACATCTAAAACACTAATTTCTTAAGAGTGATTAACGTTGACTATCCAAACCTACAAAAGTCTAACCTAGCAATTCATGGTTTTGACAACATTAGTAGATAACGCCTAGGCACTATCAATTTACCTATCTCTATTGGACCTTACACCATTGACACCCTATTCCATCTCATTGTTGGAAAATTAGCTTACAACTTGCTTCTAGGATGACCTTGGTTACATGCAATGCAAGTCATTTCATCCACCCTCCATAGATGTTCGAAGTTCATGTATAACAACTAATCCTACACTATGCGCATTGATGAAGCACCATTCTCTCACCTCCAATTAACTAACAGAGAGGCCATCTTCCCATCCAATCCACACATTACACTTTTAAGTTATCACTTTACCAAAGAATCAGACTTCACATTTACAAATGACACAAAAGTTAACAACCCATTCACCTAAATCCACCACATCATAAGAAAAAGAATCTGTTACATCCCCAATTTTTGCCTTGCTATACGCTTTACTTTTACTTGGACATAAGTAAATTTATTATGATATTTAGATTAATGACAAGGAAAGACATGGATTATATTGAATGTCATTTATGAAATTATAGAAAAGATTATATTATTATCGATTTAATAATTGCATTATGAGATTTGATTTATTATTTGAATTATTTGAATAATGATGCACTAATCATATATTGTTTGGTTACAAGATGAAATAAGAATACAAATTCTTAGATGACTCTCAAAGAAGAGAGAGAGAGAGAGTATCTTTCAAGGAGAGAGATATAGACCTCGAGTTACGAGTGGTTTATTTGCCAAATCGAGTATAAGTATTTAACGAAAACATGAATCAATGTGTCGTAAGAGGTAAGTCTTGTCTTGTTGTATTACTTTTGAACCAAATTGATAGGTAGTCAATATTATACAATCTTTTTAAGTCATAGTAAGTCATCTTAGTCATTGATAACGTTAACGACGTTGTTTGTCTATGAATTGTGACTATTTACGTTTAATGTAAATATTACGACGTTATTGTCGTAAAATAGTCATCTTATTATTAATAAGTCACTTGTAGTGTTTTAATAGATTCTTAACGTTAGGACTTTATTGTCAAGTTAAGATGACATGTTTTTGTCAACGGAACGTGATGTGGAGACTAGCTCAACCCAATCACATTTTCTGTAATCCTTTATTTAGTATTATTCTTTTATTGATTATATCATAATAATTAAAAAGAGATAATGATATGAAAATAATATTTGATATAATCAAATATAATATGTTTATGAGTCGAATGAGGTAATACCTCATGATTAATTACTATGGTCTTTTAATTATGTAGTCATAGGCATCTTTTGAGGAGAGCCTTTAATGTTAAACCATGATGGATCGAACTACTCTTTAAGAGTAATTGATTGCTCTCTTTCTGTTATTGAGTTGGTGGCCTCATTGATGAGGAGTGGCATATAACCAACCACATTCACTCACTCATCTCAGCAAATTTTGCAAAGATCAACATATGGTGTCGATTACACCTTTATAGCTGGCAGTTGAGCCTTCACTGGAGACTAAAAATTGTTGTTATGAATGAGTTTCTAACTATCTTGAGTGGAGCGCTTAGTGGAACGACTCATTAATGAGTCAGTTTGGAGCTCTTAAGTAACCACGACTTTGATAGTCATGGGATTCTTTTTGGAGAGTAGAGTCTAGGAACTAAGGATAGAAGAGGGACTGCACGTCGTAGAGAATGATTCTTAGGAAGATTGCAGTGTATTCAATCTGCCATCCTTGCTGTGTAAAGCACCGCTTCAGGTAAATGCTTTTACATTTCTATGCATGTAGAAAACAATGAAAGATTTAATGTATTCTTGTCTTGGACAATCATCCATTTTCTTTTTGATAATCCTCAAGTTCATACTGTAAATGTTTCGATGAAGATGAGCTGACTGTGTCTCTCTTCTTAGTATCGATGCAATTTGATGAGATGAGTCGACTGTATATGGAGGGTATAGTGAGTCATTGTATAACTGTTATTCTATTTTAGTTTAAAGCTTGGGAATTGATGTAGCCTGGTAAGGCCGCTTCTTATGTTGATAATGTAATCTATCTAATGATTTAATTAGGCCGACCCCGTGCCTTTGTATAAAACTATGATGCTTGTCATAATATGAGTTTAGGAACCAAATGATTCTATTAGTATCTATTTCATGAAGAATAATGTAGTTATTATGAAACTAGTGAACCAGTCTCATACTTGATTGAGTCTCTTTTTGAGGACAACTGACTGTGTAGATATAAGTTAGTCTTGAAAAGTAATTCGAAAGAATTAGTAGAGGCTAATTATTAAGGGAAAACTTACCAAACTGTGAGTAGTGTGGTCTTGAATATCAAATAGAAAATAATATCTTTTGAAGCCATTCTTGGTTAAATACATGGTTAAGAATGATTCCTCACCAATAGAAACTAGAGTCTAAGTGACATATGTCAATTATGGTAAACCTATTAGTTATCGATTAATTAAGGATAGATTAGAAAATTCACTAAATGTCGTAAGATCTTCTATATTATCTATGCAAATAATCTTGGCGAGTATAGTTTTATAGTATACCTATTTTATGTCGAAAGACAATGTCTACAAACTTTACATAGAATTCCTTTATGAGTATATGAGAAGTGAAGGTAATGGCATCACTTAGCAATGATTTGAATAGTATTTATGTTCTTGAAATAGGAGTTATTATCTTTGCAAGAGTTAAATTATTTCTAACCATGGATGAGTTAAACCATTGGTCGAATAAGAACCTAAATCTCCTAGAGTTGTTATATGATTATTTAGTGAAATTGTATTTTTCCAAGGGTAATAGGTTAACCCTAAGAATGATTATGAACCAACTAAATAGTTATGATATTTAAACTTATCCTTGTCAAGGAAGCCAATATCATGGCTCGGTGATTAGACTATTTACGTAAATATTGTATATGAATAAACTGCAAGAATATGACAGTATCCAAGTCGAATAGGGGTGGGTGAACACAACGAACATGTTCATTATTAGTGTTATTGATATTAAAGCTTTAGCCAAAGTAATGCAAGTGTCTTCTACATGCATTGTCAGTTCATTGTATCTGGAATGCAAAATCTATCGGAAATCATACTTAACTAGAGGGTATCTAGGGTTGTATGATTGATGGATAGGTGTAGGATACAACACTATGTACTCAGGATAGGCAAATTACCACTGGTCACCTTTGGTCTATATCCCTTGTGAAGGGTAGGGCCACTTCCTATGTGGAAGATGTGTGGGAGACCGCCGATCTGTGGATGGAGGTAAATCACTGGAAAGATACTCTCTCTCCAAGTAGAAGATATGCTAGGACTTGTGATAAAGATGTCAAATATTCAGTGGCAGTATTTATTCCAAATTATCTTTGTAATTGATTTACATTGTAAACTTTGTCTTTGAGAAAGACTTCATGATGTATTTTTCTTTGTAAAGGAAAAACCCTGTAATTATTGATATTTGTTTATGAGTTAAATAAAAGAAAAAAAAATCTCTATCTCATTTTTATCTTGTTGAATTACTCTATGGTATTTTTTCCAATTTTACTATGTTTATAGAACTTGGATGTTATAGAATCCATGTCTTTTGCACCTACTACATATTCTTTAGCAGTTGATGATTTGGGAATATTAGGATTTACGCCATCATATGTAGGGAAATATAAGGTCAACTTTAACAATTTCTATATTCTAACATGACACAGATCCTCACAAGTATGGAAAACCACCTCAATATTTCATGTCACAACCAAACAATAAGCATTCAAGTGAGATACCCAACAACACTCAACCTATGTAAATACCCACAATAGTTTCACCCCAACTCAAATCAAACATAATTTCCCCATCAACAACACCTAGCATCCAACATCCCCATCAAAACACCACACAAGTTCCAACAATGAAAATAGCACAAGCAACTTCTAGTTCTCACCAACTTCATCTTATCAAATGGGCTAGATTATATGGAAAACAATTTCAATGTTTAGCTCATAATGGATACCATGGATAAGGTCTCTAGGATGATATGTACAAGGCATCAAAGAACTAATCTAACTTTAATCTTAAACCACTACAACTAGCCTTGGATATCGCCCATGATGGGACAAGAATGACATCGACTTTGATTGTTACATGGTCACAACACATCAATTACCAATCATCCAAATTGAACTCATTGACACCCATTCTAAATAATCCACAGCCCACATGGACCTATTTGCACCAACTTCGCAAATATCACCAAACATTCTAGAGCTTCATACCAATTTCCAACACCTAGTAGCTTTGGTTGATAAAATTACAATATAGGAGAGCCTCCACATAGATGCCTAGATCATAACCACAACCTTGTACATAAACCTTTTCTTTCTTTTATTGTTACTATTTATTCTTTGTTACTATGCATTGAGTGGAGTTAGTGTTTGATGTCTGTTGTGATGTCTCTTGCCCATTTGTCAATATGTGTTTCCATATTGTCTTTTATATTTTCTATTGTCCTTTCTATATGTTAGTGTAGAATATTATTGTTATTACTTATTATTTAATAAGTAATTATGCATGTAATCAACACATGGCATTAAGCCACCTTAGGTAGATATGTGGCAACTTGGACAGTTGATCAAACTCATCCAAGGTATGTGTCGCCTCTTCTTGTCACTTGTTGGAGAAAACTTGCCATCAATCTTTAAGTGTTGAAGTCGACTTCCAATTCAACTCAATCACCTCACCATATATGTACACATCTTGTTCATAGTTTTATTCAATCAAGCATTTCCATTTTCATCTCAATATTTTGTTTGCATTATTTTGTGTTTCTTTTAAACTTTATGTTAGGTAGAAAAGAGTGATCTAGCATAAAGAGTTAAACTAGGTCAAAACCCTCTTCTACAAACATTGGCGCACAAACCGAGCTTGGCTTCTACCCAAGAAGGAGAGCCAAACTACAGGGGTTTTGTCCTTTTGTTTGTATATAGATGGATCAACCAAGTTCAAATAAAGTCAAGCAAACAAGCTAAGACTAATGATCAAACCCTAGAAGATGAAGAACAAACTATAACTACCTATCAAAGACATCATAGCAAACAGAAAGAATAGAAGAGGTCCGAGGAAGATTCAGAACCTGGATCTTGTAGCAGAAATGCCTAGGACCAGCGTGCTTGGGTGCCCTAGTCCTTTTCTAGGGTTTAGCAAAAACTCAGATGTCACCAGACCTGTACCTGTTTGCTCTACCTTCTTCCCAGAAATCAACTTTTGAAACTTGTTTCTCTGACCTACACACAAAGAAAGAGGAAAATGTTGTGTTGTGTTTAATGGCTTGCGTCAGTCAAACCCTATGTTGGTGTTCCCACCTCTACTACAACAATGATTAGATCTGAGTGCATGCCCTAGGAGGGCAGAGGCCAGATCTATAATAATATGATGAATAATGAATGATAGTAACCACAATAGATATGACCTTAGTTGATGAAGATGACTCGAGATCCTACACCAACAAAGGAGAGTGATGAAAAGGGCTTCAAACTTCCTTCAAATCCTGCAAACAAACTTCAATAGCATCCACAAGTAGATAACACTCCAAGTATGAAGAATACTTTAGCATAGAACACAATATCACAAGATAATTCCTTCTCATAAGCTAGTGGTCATCTAGATGTAAAATGAACTACAACACACATCTAAATATGCATTCCCGCTCACCTATGACACATAAAACTTAACTAGGCCAACAAATACAAACCAAAGAAGTGTCCTAAGCTGACACCACAAAGTGGGGCTAAAATTCCCAAGTGGGACCAGGGCACTTGGGTGCCTTGGACCTTTAGCCCACAAACTTTGGAAAGTGTCCAATATAGCAGGCTTAGTCCAATCCTAAGTTGATTTCATCGGGTTTATTTATCAAGATCAAGATTTTCATCATTTTAAGCTCAAAAAAGGTGTTAAAATAGGTCCTGATTAACAAAGGCAATAAGATAGGTCCAACCAAGTGCTAAACTAAGTGTAAAATGCTAGTGTGCACATTTTATGACACAACACTTTGTAGGAGTGTGCAATTGCTTGACATTCATCTTTCACTTTGTCTAGTTGATCCTAGCTCAAGGACAACATGGTATCAGAGTTGAACTGGTTCACTTGATGGCTTAGTATATTGCATTGTTTGATTAAATCAATTCTCAGTGCATGCGAAATCTATTCTTTGTATATGCGAAATCTCAGTGTGTTTGAAGGTGTTCAAGGCTCGAAACCAAGTGCATAGAAGGTGATAAAAGCTTGTGGAATTCAAGGCCAAAGTGTTTAAAGGTTGATTGAAGGCATACAGAGGGTGCATTAGCCGAGGGTTTATCATATGCCTTTGTTTGTTTGCAAAGAAAGGTGTCAAAATCTTGTTGCAAGAATTTAATCTTCTGTCAATGCATTAACTTTAGTCTACCCCCGCATCAGACTTGGGGATCTCCAAAATCAGCCCTAGCAACCGTTGGCCTACCAGCATTCATTTTTGGTAGGTAGTTTTGAATTTGAAATGAGTTTGAGCACCATTTTTGGATGGAAAAGAATGAGACAAAAGAGAGGGAAAGAGAGTTGACCGCAAGCAGAACAGAAGTGAGAGAGAACCTGCAGCAGTAGAGGAGTAAGAGGAATGTTCCAGAAGAGAACAACACAGTGAGAGTAGAAGGGAATGTTGCAGCAGCAACAGTAATCTACAGGCAGCTACGGAGTTTCTAGATAGCAGCTCTAGATTTGATTTAGTGTGCAGCTCCAGTGATTGGGCATAACAGGAAAACAGAGTAGCAGCTCTGAATCAAGTTTGTAACAAAGTTTGAATGTAATTTTGAAAGAGAATATATAATATATATTGCTGTCATTTGTGTTTTATCTCTCTTCTCTATTTGTGTTTCTGTGCCTTTGTTTTATACTACCCATACATTGTTGTAGCACTATTTTTCTTGGATAGTAGTCTGTCCCTCCCCTGCTCTCCCCTGCCAACAATTGGTATTAGAGCCCTATTTTTCTAGGCAGTTAGAAATTTTTGTGGATGTTTCATATAAGCCCTAATTTGTCTAGGCATTATCAGTCTTCTTAGATTTGAGAAGCATGGTAGGTGGAGACAGTAAAGGATGGCAGCAACCACCAAACTTTGATGGGCAGAACTATGACATATGGGCTAAGAAGATGAAGACTATTCTAGTTGCTAATGACCTATGGGATTTGGTCACAAATGGGTTCACAGACACCACAGACCCAGTAGCCTATGTAACCCTTTCTAATGCTCAAAGAAACTAGTTGAAGGAAACAAGAATGAACGATGCAAAAGCCCTCAGTCTAATTGAGGAAGCCTTGACAAAGGCCATTTTCCCCCGCATTACAGTAGCAAACTACTCAAAATAGGCATGGGAAATATTGCAGAATAGCTACAAGGGAACTGATAAGGTGAGATCAGTCAAGCTCCAACTATTTAGAAGAGATTTTGAGACCCTTCAAATGAAGGAGAGTGAGTCTATTTCTGAATTTCACACTAGAGTTTCTACCATGCTAAATCAGCTGAGGATAAATGGAGAAACCATGGATGAACAAAGGATTGTTGAGAAAATCCTAAGGAGTCTACCTTCTAGATTTGACCCTATTGTCATAACCATTGAAGAGACTAAGGATCTATCCAAGATGACAGTGGATGAGTTGATGGGCTCTTTACAAAGCCATAAGCAGTAGTTGAATAGATCCACTCCTTTCCCTTGAGCAAGCCTTCAAGGGTCAAACCAATGCAAGAGGTAGGGGAAGAGGAAGAAATAGCAGAGGTAGAGGTCAAAGAGGTAGGGGAAGAGGAATAAATAGCAGAGGTAGAGGTCAAAGAGGTAGAGGAAGAAGCAACTCCAGAAGAGGAGTTTCAAACAGCCAAGAAGAGGCAAGTAGCTCACAGCCAAGCTATCAAGAAAAGAAGAAGAACATCAATTCTAATCAAAGGTATGCCAAAAGTAATGTTCAATGCTATTACTATCATAAGTTTGGTCATTATGCTAGTGAGTGTAGAAAGAAACAACATGATCATGGAGGCCAAAATGCTAATGTAGCAAATGAGAACAAGGCTGAAAATGAAAAACAGTTAAATATTTTTATTGTTTGCAACCTTGCTGAAAGGAGCAGTGATGAAGTATGGTATCTAGACAGTGGTTGTAGCAACCACATGAGTGGAAATACAAACTTTTTTGCCTCCATAGATAGCAGCATCAAGACCAAAACAAAAATGGGAAACAATGAGCAAGTTCTCGTCATGGGAAAAGGTACAGTCAACATTCAGTCCAAGAATGGTGAAAGGAGGAAGATCCAGGATGTATACTATGCCCCAGGCATAAAACATAACCTATTGAGCATTGGACAGATGGTCCAAAATGGTTATAAAATTCTGATGCAAAATGGAGAGTGCACAATATTTGATAAAGGAGGCAATAAGAAAGTGATTGCAGCAGTGCAGATGACGCGAAACAGAATGTTTCCTCTTAGGATACACATAGAATCTCTGGCGCTATCTCTAGTGCTATCTATGGCACAGTTTCCAGCACTATCTTTGGCACTCACAGTAGTGGGATAGTAATCTTCCTTTAGAATAATCATCAAAGACCCATCCAAATTGTGGCATTTGAGGTATGGGCACTTAAGTTTTTCTAGTTTGAGTTTATTGTCCAAGAAAGGCATGGTTAGAGGGCTACCAAATATTGTAGAGCCCGATGGAAAATGTGAAGCCTACATTTTAGGAAAGCAACATAGACAACCCTTTCAATCAAGGCATTCTAGAAGGGCAAGAGCACCATTAGAGTTGGTGCATTTAGATCTATGTGGCCCTATGAAGACTCCCACACTAGGTGGGAATGTATATTTTATGACCTTCATAGATGATTATAGCAGAAAAATTTGGGTTTATTTCTTGAAGAACAAATCAGAAGCCTTTGAGAAATTTAAGTGGTTTAAGGCATCAGCTAAAAAGCAAAGTGGCCACTATATCAAAGCCCTAAGAACAGATAGAGGGGGAGAGTATATCTCTAAAGAATTTTTGAATTTTTGCAGAAATGAAGGCATTCATAAACAGTTCACAACAAGGTATACTCCACAGCAAAATGGAGTGGCTGAAAGGAAAAATAGAACCATTCAAGAGATGGCAGCAAGCATGCTGAAGGCAAAGGGACTATCACAAGTTTTTTGGGGTGAAGCTGTAGCAATAGTGGTCTATCTATTGAATAGGTGTCCTACAAAGGCTGTTCGTGATAGGATTCCACAAGAGGCATGGACAAATAGCAAATGGAGTGTTGAACACTTAAGAATCTTTGGGTGTGTGGCATATGCATTCGTGCCTAAAGAGAAGAGGTAGAAATTTGATGATAGAGGTGAAAAATGTATCTTCACAAGCTATAGTGAAGAGTCAAAAGCCTATAGACTATATAATCCCATCACCAAAAAGGTTGTGATCAACAGGGATGTTGAGTTCATTAAGAATGAAGCATGGGATGGAACGATCGACAACACCATGGGTATTTCAATCACAACACCCCTTGAAGATGAAGAAGCTCCGGAGGACAGCAACTCTAGAGGAACTACGAAGAGCAGCAGCTCAGGGAGAAACTACCGTAGAGCATTGGAGAATAGCAACTCCAGAGGTGTTCAACGAAGCAGCTCCGGAGGTGGACAGCAGCTCCAGAGATCAGCAGCTCTGGAGGTCTATAACTCCAGAGTTTTATAGCTCCAGAGTTCAACAAAGCAGCAGCTTCGGAGGTCAGCAGTACAGTAGCTCCAGAGGTCAAAATAGCAGCAGCTTCAGAGGTAGTTCAGACCCCACAATCATATCATTGATGCCATGGAGGACGAGGAGTGTGAAGGAGATTTATGATAGCACAAGGTATGTTAATGATGATGAGAATTTGGATTTTGCATTATTTTCTTGTAGTGATCCAATCCACTTTGAAGAAGTTGTGAAAGAAGAGAAATGGTGTAAGGTCATGGATGAAGAGTTGGATGCCATAGAGAGGAATGATATATGGCAGTTAACTGATTTACCCAAGGGTAAACAAGTGATTGGAGTTAAGTGGGTCTATATGACCAAGTCTACTGCTGAAGGAAAGATTGAAAGACATAAGGCAAGGCTAGTTGTTAAAGGGTACAAACAACAACCCAGAAGAGATTATGATGAGACATATGCACCATTTGCAAGGCTAGAAACAGTTCGGGCAGTCATAGCAATAGCAGCCCAACACAAGTGGAAGGTGTTTCAAATGGATGTAAAGTCAGCCTTCTTGAATGGAGTGCTAAAAGAGGAAGTGTATGTGGAGCAGCCACCTAGCTATGAAGTCCCAGGACAAGAGGACAAAGTATATAGGCTCCGGAAAGCCATCTATGGGCTGAAACAAGCACCTAGGGCATGGTACAGCAGAATAGACTCATATTTAGTGAGTAATGGCTTTAGCAAAAGAAACAGTGAGCCCACTCTTTACATCAAAGCCACTGAAGGTAATATTTTGATTGCTGTTTTGTATGTAGATGATCTAATTTTTACTGGCAATAGTGATCTTTTCATTGTTGATTTCAAAGAGGCAATGAAGAATTAGTTTGAGATGACAGATTTAGGTCTGCTAAAGTATTTTCTGGGCATTGAGGTCAAGCAAATAGAGCATGGCATATTTATTTTGCAAACTAACTATGCCAAATAGATTGTGAAAAGATTTAAAATGGAGAATAGTAAACCTGCCCCTACACCAACAGTTACAGGTCTAAAATTGAGTAAAGAGGACAGCAGCAAGGAAGTAAACCCAACTCTCTATAAGAGCATGGTTGGAAGCCTCATGTACTTGACAGCCACTAGGCCTGATTTGATGTATGTTGTAAGCCTAATTTCTAGGTTCATGGAGAAGCCTAAAGACACACATTGGCAAGCAAGAAAGAGGATCCTAAGGTATGTGAATGGCACAATAGGTTTTTGCATCTTGTATGGTGTTTCTAATGAGTTTAAGCTGGCTGGTTTCACAGATAGTGATTGGGTAGGAAATGTAGATGACTGGAAGAGCACATCTGGCTATGTATTTCACATGGGTTCTGGCGTGATATCATGGGCATCCAAGAAGCAACCCATTGTCTCTCTCTCTATAGCAAAAGCTGAGTACATTGCAGCAAATGCAGCTGCTTGTCGGGCTATTTGGTTGAGAAGGATCCTTGTAGACTTGAATGAGCAGTAAGAAGATGGTACAACCATTCATTGTGACAATGTTTCATCAATAGCCCTGACAAAGAATCCAGTCTTCCACGGACAAAGCAAGCACATTGAGATCCGTTATCATTTCATAAGGGAGTTGGTAGAACAAGGAGATATTGTGTTACAGTATTGCAGATTCAAGTAGCAGCTCGCTAACATTTTTACAAAGGCATTGCCAAAAGATTCTTTTAAACACCTAAGGGATAGGCTAGGCATTGTTGACAGCCACAGAGGTGTGCACCCCCAGAAAGAAGATAGCTCCAGAGGTTCAGATCCGGAAAGACTGCAACAGAGCTCCAGAGGTTCAACCCTGGAAGGTATGTGCAACTCCGGAGATGCAGAAATAGAACTCTGAAGATGCAGGAAGTCAGCTCTGGAGATGCACATAGAGTGCTCCGAAGATGCAGAAAAGAGCTCTGGAGGTGATCCAGAATGGTAGAAATAGCTCCAAAGATCTACTTCGAAAAGGCAAACGCATAGGTATAACTCCAGAGATCAGTTCTGAAAAGAAAATTGTTGAATGACATCTGACTTCAGATTAAGGGGGAGCGTTGGAAGAATTTAATGTTTTGTCAGTGCATTAACTTCAGCCTGCCCCCCCGTCAGACTTGGGGATCTCCAAAATCAGCCCCAGCAATCGTTGGCTTGCCAGCATTCATTTTTGGTAGGTAGTTTTAAATTTGAAATGAGTTTGAACGCCATTTTTGGATGGAAAGGAATGAGACAAAAGAGAGGGAAAGAGAGTTGACCACAAGCAGAACAGAAGTGAGAGAGAACCTACAGGAGCAGAGGAGTAAGAGGAATGTTCCAGAAGAGAATAACACAGTGAGAGCAAAAGGGAATGTTGCAGCAGCAACAGTAATCTACAGGAAGCTACAGAGTTTCTGGACATCAACTCCAGATTTGATTTAGTGTGTAGCTACAGTGATTGGGCATAACAGGAAAACAGAGCAGTAACTCTGAATCAAGTTTGTAACAAAGTTTGAATGTAATTTTGAAAGAGAATATATAATATATATTGTTGTCATTTGTGTTTTATCTCTCTTCTCTATTTGTATTTCTGTGTCTTTGTTTTAGACTACCCATACATTATTGTAGCACTATTTTTCTTGGACAACAATCTGTCCCTCCCCTACTCTCCCCTGCCAATAAATCTGTGAAGGGCACTTTGTTGTCAAAGTTTTGGTGCCTCTATTTGTTTGATTAAATCCTATGTTTAATCTTTGATTTGACCTGCATAGAAGGCCATCCATTTCACCCTTGATTTGAAGTAGGATCCACTGCCCATTTATTGGTGTGAGAAGGTCGAGGGGACGGAGTGAACTCTTCCCTGCCTGAGATCTCTACCTAGTGGGGCGTGAGGGCATGAAAACCCTTGAATGCTTGCAAGGTGTCAAAGTTATAGGTGGCATTGCCATCTCACAAATATTTTTTGAGATTGAACTCTCCTCAACACTACTCAAGTTGTTGTTAGGCATTTTATCTTGCAGGTCGTTATTGTTTTCAGAAAATCTGCCAACAAACAAGCCACCATCAATTTTTGAGGTTGTTGTTTAAGGCCAAAGTCACCATACAACTCACAGTAGTAGTTTCCATTTGCTTCTTCTTGGTCATGGTTTTCCATAGACTCTGTCACGAAACATCAAAGAAGTTGGGTCGAGGTCACAGTTTGCAGGTTGAGGTTTCACTCCTATATTCTCCACGCCCAAGGTCGATGCATTTCAGTTTCACATCCATGTCACGAGTATATTTTTGTCAAGTAGGAGATTCTTGACACCTTGAATACATGCAGTTCATGCATTTTTAAGGTCATGGTCTAGCCATTAAAGCTCTTCATTGTTGTTCAAGGCTTCGGTTGAGGCTTTGTTTTTTAATTTGGTTGTCATTTGTTTTCTTTTTAGTGTTGTCACATTTGATATGCTTCTAAAATTTACCATTTTAGATAGCAAACATTTAGTGTTACATCATTTATAACACTTAACACATTTTTTAATGCAAACTATTAATGTTATAGTTTTGTAACTGTTACATATCTTGTAACATTCAATGTAACAAACTTTGTAACAACAATGTCATTTGTTGTAACCACAAGCAGTTTAAAAAACCATCACAAATAAACATTTTATGCCAAGCTAAGCTGCCTCGCCAAGGAGGATTGGAGTATCTTTCCATATGAAAGACATTTAATTCTTTTTTAAATTTTCCAATGTCAAAATTAGGCAAATAGGCAAAATTGAAAAATTAATGTATCTTTTGACTGGCAACTCGAAAATGAGTGCCATTTTTAAAAATTGCTTAACTTTTTATGCCCGATCCAATGTAAATGATATCACATTAAAATTATAAAGTGTCATTTTTCATTCCAAATTGGGTTAACCTATGCACTGAAATTATAAAGTGCCACACAAATTTAGGGGGATAAAAATATTGAATTACAGGGGGGTACATTGAGTTGTGTCTAGAACACTTCCGCTGCTCCTTCAACATTTTCAAGCATTTTCCTTTTGCATAATCATTTTGATGTTTCCACATAATTAGACATGTCTAAAAATTGGAAAATCAAATGACAATATTGTGAGAAGAATAGGGATGAAATGTGTTATCACTTCTCACATCATCTCTTTCAAACCTGACATCGCCTCCATCATCGCATGTTACTACATCAGAGTTCTGAGTTGCTTCACAGAGGGCTTCCAAAGATTCTTCATAGCATGACTTCATGTGGGATTTGGATTGTAGCCACATGGCATGCATTGATATTCCATACATTAGTTCTTTGGACATTATTGCTCTTGGTTTTCCTATATTAGCTTCTATAGTGACAGATTCTGTAGATATTCATGAGTCCACATCTTTGACTCAGTCATCATATCAACACTTTTCAACTGATAGCATTGGCTTGGAGATACATGACCAGCCTTTAAAGACATTAGGGCATCATCTAGGTCTTTGAATCATGTGCAAAATTTAGAGACATTCATACTTCTTCTTGCATATTTCTATCTGGAATGGGAAGATCACTTGTACACTTCTTATTTCTTCTCTTTTTGGAGGAAAGTTTTTTCGCACTGGTTTTCTTTCTTTCTCTAGTTTATGAGATATTCTTTGTACATGGGTACCTCATTAGGCCTAGTTGTCGGGACCCATCTTTATGTATGCCCACCTAAGCTATACTTAAGTGCGGGTGTTAGTGTAGAATATTATTGTTATTACTTATTATTTACTAAGTAATTATGCATGTAATCTACACATGACATTAAGCCACCTTAGGTAGGTATGTGGCAACTTGGAGAGTTGATCAAACTCATCCAAGGTATGTGTCACCTCTTTCTTGCCATTTGGTGGAGTAAACTCGCCACCACTCTTTAAGTGTTGAAGTCAACTTTTGATTTGACTCAATCACCTCACCATATATGTACACATTATTCATAGTTTTATTTCAATCAAGCATTTCTATTTTTGTCTCAATATTTTGTTTACATTATTCTGTGTTTCCTTTAAACTTTGTAGGAGTGTACGATTGCTTGATATTCATGGCTTCATTGGTGCTTTCACTCCGTCTAGTTGATCCCAGCTACTATATACCTAAAATTAGTTTGGGGATGACACAAAGTACTAAGGACCATGAAACCCTTAGTCATGTTTGTTGGGCAAGTGTGTCTCAACCTTGCAATTATATAAGGTTTATTATTGATAGGATATATATATTTATATATATTTCCTAGTTACACTGATAGGTGCAATATACAATGAGAGCATGGGGTGGAATGGGATCTGTGTTAACATTTTTTTGTTAACAGAAACTATTAAATGGCTGGCATACATTAAATTAATGATATATTGTAAATCTGGATTGTTCATTATTAGGTTTTAGATCTGATGGTAGATATTTTGCTGGCTTATCTTGCCCTAGAAGGTAACCCTATTATATGAGGGCATTGTATTACAGATGTGGTATCATGATGTATTCTAAGAATCTGATTGATGCAAGAGCATTCGGAAGTCATTCAAGTAAATTGGGACAATTAATGTTGAGTTACAGAGTGCCAGGAAGAGACATTGGAGATTACCACATTTTACCACCTTTTCATATCAGAGCATGCAAAGCAGGAATTAGTATCTACATATCATCATCTACATCATATTCAAATTTCAAGTCATTCAGATTTGTCTGCTAAGAGATATCGCTATCAGGAGATTATATGTTTTCACATAGCAGAGCAGTCAATGTTCAATTGAAGCCTAATGGGTTTGTGGAGCAATTCTGTAACTTACGAAGCCTAGTAGAACATCATTCAAGGTAATTTGGGACCTAGCTGACCTTCATGGAGAACCGCATCAAGTTTCCATCATTTGTGGAGCATTACTGAGTGTTGAACACTGACCTACTTGTTTCTACATGTTTCATTCTACCCATTACAATTAGGCCGACAATATAATGTTTTGAAGGCTTGCGGAGGATATAAAGGAAGGATAAAGGATTGTTTCAAGGTAGCAGAGAGGTGTGTGAAGAAAGTATGTGAAGAGATGACTAATCCAGAAGATGTCGAGGTGTTTTAAGCCAAGAAGATAGCAGAGTAGAAGCATGAGACAAAGCAAGATACATAGTAGGGAAGTGAGCAGAAGAATAAGAATGAAGGCATAGAAGAATGATGTTGTGTTGTAATAATCTTTTGTAAACTTGAGCGGCCTAGCACCTGAAAAGCCCTAGTGGCATATGTAATTAGATTTGGAATTTTAATATAATGAGAATGATCTTTGAAGGCTAGATTTTTTTCCCTTTTATGGTTTTTCCAAGATAAATCTTGTGTCATGTGTTTATGAATATCTCTTATCATTCTATTGTTAGCTATGTGTTTATGTTGCATCTTTGTTATGATCATGTTATTGGTTGTTTAAGGCTGCAAGGCTGGACAGTCCTTCATTGGACCCTCCTACCTTGACTGCATCACTGATAGTGGTCATGTTGTCTCTGGATCTCTAGTGGTGATACTCCTGAGAGAAGCTCTCTCTGCAAGTATATTGTAATCTTTGTGATTTCTAAATAATATATTGGGTAGCTTTTGGAGTGTGGGATTTTTCTCTGGAAAGGGTTTTCCCCACGTAAATCACTGTGTTGTGATATGCATGATATCTATGTTTATTTCTATTTAAGTTTCTGTAACTATTAAAAATCTGTAAAGTTTTGCATTATCCTTCTCTCAAGATTAGTGTAGGAAGTTGTTCTTCTACCTTAGCTTCCTTATAAGTGGTATTAGAGCCTGATCACTTTTTGTTTCAGTTGTGGGTTGTTGGGTTTTTTTAACTAATCCAAATTTGAGTGGGAGCTTGTGCAGAAGATACTTTGTGATCTTGTTGTGGGAATTTTCAAATGGCAAGTTCATCAAGGAAAATAGAGGCAGGTAAATTTTCTAGAAATAATTTTGAAATGTGGAAGCTGAAGATGGAGGATTTGTTGATAGATCGAGATCTATGGGATGTTGTTGATGAGAAGTTTTCAAGGCCTGCAGATCCTACTTTGGCTACTCAATATGATGTTATGGACCATAAAGCCAAGGGTCTAATCAAATTGTGTTTGGTAGACTCTGTTTTAATCAATGTCCATGAAGAAACCTCTGCATAGAAACTATGGAAGAAGCTTGGTGAGATGTATCAAGACAAATATTTAGTGAACAAGATTTTCTTGAGGAAGAAATTGTATTCCTTGAGAATGGAAGAGGGTGGACAAATTATAGACCACCTGGAAGCATTCAATATGCTGGTGGACCAATTGGCATCAATTGGTGTCAAAATGGATGAGGAGGAGAAATGTTAGATATTGCTTTGTTCTTTGCCCAATTCGTGGGATTCTCTTGTTATGGCTATTGGGAGTACTTTTGTTATATTGAAAACTGAAGATGTGGGTTCTTTTATTTTTGAAGGGATGAGGAGGAAGGTATCCATCAGTGCCAAGGAGGCCCTAAATTTTTGTGGAAGACCTAAGGAAAAAGGTAAGAAGAATGAGAAGCGTGATAAATTAAAGTCCAAGGGGAGATCCAAATCTCCTGGAAAGTCCAAAGTTGTTTGTTGGAACTGCGGTAAGCTTGGACATATTCGTAAAGAATACAAAGAAGAAAATAAGAAGAAAAATAAGAGATTTGATTCTGAGTCTGAGAAGGAAGATAGTGATGCATTCATTGCAGCTTTGGCAACTCGTGCAAGTAATGATGCATGGTTAATTAACTCAGGTGCATCTTTTCATATGACCTTTAATAGAGATTGGTTTTTTGAATATGAAGAATTTGATGGAGGTAAGGTGTACTTGGGTGATGATTCTTATTTAAATATTGTTGGTCGTGGTAAAGTTAGAATTGGGTTTCCTGATGGTAGAATGAAAATGATTAATGGTGTGTTGCATATCCCTGGATTAGCATGAAATTTGTTATCTGTGAGTAAACTAATAGATGCAGGTGTGCATGTAGTATTTTTTGATGTAGGATGCAATATGGTTAGAGGTGCTATGGTGATTGCTAGAGGTGTTAGATATGACACATTATATAAGCTCGATGCATGCACTATTGAGTGCAATAGTACTTCTATGAAAAGCAAGTCTGTGGAAGAGATGAGGGTTTCATCTTCAACATATGGTCATGGCTTTTGGTTACCCAAGGATGCTCTTTCTTCTGAATCAAAGTTACCTACAAAGAAAACTATGTTATGGTTCCAGATACTTGGCCACATTGGAGAAAAGGGTCTAAAGAGCTTGAAAAATAAAAACATTGTTGAAGGGTTGTCTGATTATAATCTTGAGTTTGATTTCTATGAGCATTGCATTTATGGAAAACAAAACCACGTTTAGTTTTACTTGAGTTCTCATAAATCTTGTGGTGTATTGGATCTTATTCATTCTAATGTGTTTGGTCCTGTAGATGTTCCTTCAATTGGAAAATCCACATATTATGTTTCATTTATTGATGATTATAGTAGAAGGACATGAGTATACTTTCTAAAGAGTAAATCTAAAGTTTTCAGTTGATTTAAAGAATTTAAAGCAATGGTTGAGTTGTAGACTGGAAAGAAAATAATTTTTTTGAGGACTAATAATGGCAGTGAATTTTGCTCTAATGATTTTGATAGATTTTGTAAAGATTGTGGTATTCATAGACAAAAGGCAACTTCGTATTCTCCAACACAGAATGGAGTTGCAGAAAGAATGAATAGGACACTGATGAAGAAGGCTAGGAGTATGTTGAGTGGTGTTGGTCTAGAACAAAGGTTTTGGGCTGAAGTTGTTGCCACTGCCTGTTACCTGATTAACAGGTCTCCTACATTAGCTCTTATTAATAAAATGCCTATAAAGGCATGGTCAGGTCAAAAGCCTTCATTAAAACATCTTAGAGTTTTTGGTTGCAAGGCATATGCAGATGTGCCAAAGGAGAAGCGAACAAAGTTGGAGAACAAGGCTGTGAAATGTATCTTCATTGGATACAATTATGGTTGGAAAGGATACAAGCTTTGGGATCCTATTGCATAGAAGGTAATATATAGCAGGCATGAGTTTTCCATAGTCCATTACGATAAAATTGTTGGGAATTAAGGTGTCTCAACCTTCTTAATTCCTTGCATTATTTATGATTGTATTTATTAATTCATTGCCTATGTTATAAATTAATTGTAAATTCCATATTGTCATTTTGTGGGATGTGGCATGGTGATGTGTCATCCAACATGGAAGATGACAACTTGTAATTTTGTCCTCACATGAGGAGGTAGGCATCCCACTTTGTGGTAGGAGAATTTTTCCATGTGTCGACATCTTGGATGTTGTGTAAGGGAATGTTTGACCGAAATGGTTATGACGGATTCCTATGACGAAGTTATGACATGTAAGAGTAAAAAATAGAAGGTTGTAAGACAGGTGAAGACATGTGTCATGAAGCATCTTTGAAAAAGGCATATTTGGGTGCCCCAAGGTGGACTATGACATGTTGTAAGAGAATATGCTATTTATAGCCTGTGTATGACAGATTCTCTTACAGTCGTAAGAGCATTTGTCATAGCCTATTTTGGAAATAGGTGACCTCTTTGGCATGGGAGCTATGGACAAGTGTCAAGAACATTCTACAATGTTGACCAAGTGTCCTTAGGTGTGGGTTTTGGGCCATGAGGCCAAGTTGGATACCCATTCCAAGAAAGGACCAATTTTGCCTTGTATATTCTATATAAATAGGTGCTAGGAGGAGGAGATGTATTATAGGATTGACAGGTACTGTTATGCTGCCAAATTGACTCTAGACACGAGTGTCAAAGACTATTGAAGCTTGAATTGCAAGTGTATTGTAAACAATATTTAGTTTTGATAATACATTGTGCAGGTTTTTGAGTGTGGGGTTTTTCACCTGATAAGGGTTTTCCCCACATTATATCTTTGTCTCTCTTCTTCTATCTTCTTTTTGGTTCATGTGTATTGCTGCAATATCTCATTTACATGTTTCATGTTGCTGTAATTGTAAGGATTAAATTGAATTTGTATAGCTCCCCCCTCATTAGATTAGTGTAGTAATCAATTTTTGCACACCTAGCTTCCTTTTAGTTGGTATCAGAGCTTGATCACCTTTGGTCCTAGTTGTTGGGTAGGGGTTTTTTGAGTTGATATTAAGTTGAGTGGGAATCTGTGCAGAGTATTTTGAATCTTATTACAGTAAGGAGATGGCAAGCACATCCAGAAGGATAGAGGTGGAGAAGTTCAATGGCACTAATTTCAAGTTGTGGAAGCTCAAGATGGAAGACATGCTTATTGATTGAGACCTCTGGGAAACTATTAGTGGAACAAAACTAGCTGCAATGTCACAAGATGATTGGGATCTAAAGGATCAGAAGGTTAAGGGTCTCATAAGACTTAGTCTTGTTGATTCTATTATGTTAAATGTCCATGAGGAGACTACTACAAACTTGCTTTGGAAGAAGTTGGGAGATGTGTATCAAGCCAAATCCCTGGTTAACAAACTTTTTCTAAGAAAGAAGTTGTATTCTCTTTAAATGGAGGATGGAGGATCTGTTGCTGAACATATGAATGCTTTCAACATGCTAGTTGCACAATTAACATTCGTTGGTGTAAAGATGGAGGAGGAGGATCTCTGTATGACCTTGCTTTGTTTTTTGCCAGACTCGTGGGATCACCTTGTCATGGCTATTGGAAGCACCACATCCACATTCAAAATGGATGAAGTGGTTTCTTCATTGTTGTTTGAAGAGATGCAGAGAAAGACTTCTAAGGCAACCAAAGAGGCTCTTGCAATTCGTGGAAGACCTAAGGAGAAAGGGAAAAAGAAGGACAAGAAAGCTGAGAAGGATAGATCCAAATCCCGTGGGAGATCCAAATCTCCTAGAAAGTCCAAGGCTTTATGTTGGAACTGTGGTAAATTTGGGCATTTCTGAAAGGAATGCAAAGAAGAAAAGAAAAAGAAGAAGAAGAACCCAGATTCAAATTCTGACAAGTCACAAGATGATGGTGGTGCCTTCATTGTATCCCTGGCAACCCATGCATCTGATGATGTGAGGCTGATTGACTCTGGTGCATCATTCCACATGACCTCACATCGAGACTAGTTTACCAAGTATGAGGAGTTCGATGGTGGAAAGGTGTATCTGGGTGACGACTCTCATCTAAAGATTGTTGGTCATGGAAGAGTCTCTATTCGATTCACTGATGGACAAGTGAAGGGGATCTCTGGGGTTATGCACATCGTAGGCTTAGTACGGAACCCGCTTTCTATAAGTATGTTGAATGATGCAAGTGTGCAGGTTGTTTTTTCAAAAGAAGGATGCAAGATGACTAGAGGAGCTATGGTGCTTGCTAAGGGTACTAGGAGAGGTACTCTATTCCAACTTGAGGCATGCATTTCACAATGCAATAGTTCTTCTGACTCGAGAAAGAGGGCAGCAGTCACTTCATCCCTACCATCTGAATGAGCAGTGAAGAAATCTATTGTATCTAGTCTTGATAGTTGTAATCATGCCTTGGAAGTTAAGCTTCCTACTAAAAAGACAATGTTATGGCATAAGAGATTTGGCCACATTGGTGAGAAGGGTCTACGTACCCTGAAAAATAAGAACCTTGTTGAGGGGTTAGATGATTGTAATCTTGAGTTCAACTTTTGTGAATGTTGCATATATGGAAAACAAAACTGTGTTTAATTTTACTCAAGTTCTCATAAGTCTTCTGGTGTGTTGGACCTTGTTCATTCTGATATATTTGGTCTTGTTAATGTTCCTTCATTATCAAAATCTGTATATTTGGTATCTTTTATAAATGACTACAGTAGAAGGACATGGATTTATTTTCTCAGAACAAAAGTTGAAGTCTAAAGTAAGTTTAAGGAGTTTAAGACCTTTGCTAAAAATCAGACTGGTAAAAAGATTAAATGTTTGAGAACTGACAATGGTGGTGAGTTTTGCTCTATAGAATTTGATAAAAATTGCAAGGAACTTGGGATTGAAAGACACAAGACAACTCCATACACCCCATAGCAAAATGGAGTTGCAGAGAGGATGAACAGGACACTGATGGAGAAGGCTAGGAGTATGCTTAGTGGAGCTAGCCTAGAACAAAAGTTTTGGACTGAAGCTGTTGTTACTGCTTGCTATCTTGTAAATAGATCTCCTACATCAGATCTTGTTGGAAATACACTCATGGAGGTGTGGTCTGGTAGAAAGCCTTCAATAAGGCATCTTCATGTTTTTGGTTGTGAGGCATATGCACATGTGCCTAGGGAGAATTGGTCAAAATTGGAGAACAAGGCTATTAAGTGTATCTTCATTGGCTATGGTGTCGGTGTGAAAGGATACAATCTTTGGGATCCTGTGGCTGAAAAAGTGTTGTATAGAAAAAGTGTCATCTTCAGAGAGCTTACACCTTCTTCCACTGTTTTACAGCCAGAAGAAAAAGAAAAGAAAGAGGATGTTGTTCAGTTTCCTTCTACCCATGAAAGACTGAACATAAAGACAATGTTGGACCTAATGATGAGGAGAGATCTTGAAGTTTTGAAATCTCAGATGAAGAAGTTGAACCTCAACCTCATCCCTTAAGGAGGTCTACACAAATCAAGAAGCAACTTGAAAGGTTTGGTTTTACATTGCTTGATTCTAGTTGTGCTTATGCTTTGATTACTAACAGTGATGAACCTAGAACTGTGTCAAAGGCTTTGGATATGAAATATGCAGGTTCCTGGAAGGAGGCCATGGAGGATGAGATGGCTTCTTTGGAAAAGAATCAAACTTGGGACTTAGTGCCTTTGCCTCCTGGACAGAAACCTGTTGGATGCAAATGGGTGTTCAAGAAGAAATTTGGTGTAGATGGTAGTGTTGAGAAGTATAAAGCCAGATTGGTTACGAAGGGGTATTCACAAGTGGAGGGTATAGATTATGGTAAGATCTTCTCTCCCATTGCAAAGCTGACATCCATTCAATTCTTGTTATCTCTTGCAGCAGCTTATGACTTAGTGGTAGAACAGATGGATGTGAAGACAACTTTCCTTCATGGTGATTTGGAGGAAGAAATCTACATGTCATAGCTAGAGCATTACATGGTGAAAGGTAAAGAAAATTTGGTTTGCAAGTTAAAGAAGTCTTTGTATGGTTTAAAGTGGTCTCCTAAGAGGTGGTACTTGAAGTTTGATGCCTTTGTGTTGTCAATTGGATTTGTGAGATCGAAATCAGATCATTGTGTGTATTTTAAGTTTGATGGTGATCGTATTCTCATTGTTGCATTGTATGTTGATGATATGTTGCTCATTAGGAAGGGAAAGAATATGATTTTTGATTTTAAATCTCAGTTGTTAGTACAGTTTGAAATGAAAGATCTAGGGGTAGCCAGGTACATTCTAGGAATGGAAATCAGAAGAGATAGAGCTAAAAGAAAACTTTGGTTAAGCTAGAGTAAGTATTTGAAGACCATGTTGGATAGGTTCAACATGGCAGATTGTAGACCATTGTGTGTTCCTGTTTCTTTAGGGACAAAGTTGTCTGTTGAGGATTGCCCAAAATCTCTTAGTGAGGTGGAGGACATGAGCAGAGTACCTTATGCTAGTACTGTTGGCAGTTTGATGTATGCTATGGTCTGCACAAGACTAGACATTGCCCAAGCAGTGGGAGTCCTTAGTCGATTTATGGCTAATCTTAGACGGGTTCATTGACATGAAGTTAAGCGAGTGTTTAAATATTTGAGGGGTACTTCTGAGTATTCCATATGCTATCATGGTAATGTTATAGGACCTCCGCATTTTGTTGATATTCGTGGATTTGTGGATTCAAATTGGGCAGGTGACATTGACAATAGGAGATCCACCAATTCTTATGTGTTCACACTATTTGGTGGTGCTATTAGTTGGATGAGTAAGTGACAACATGTGGTTGCTTTGTCCACAATAGAAGCTGAGTATATGGCAGAAACTCATGCTTGTAAGGAAGCCATTTGGCTTAAGAGATTGTGTTTAGATATTGGTGTTGATAGGTCAAATTACGATCAGTTGTGACAGTCAGAGTGCAATTTGCCTTGCGAAGAATCAAACTTTCCATGCCAGAACAAAGCATATTGATGTTTAGTTTCACTTCGTGTGAGACATGGTAGAGGATGGGAAGGTGAATTTGGAGAAGGTAGATACTTTGAAGAATGTTGCAGATGCATTGACGAAGCTAATGAGCACAAAGAAGTTTAGATGGTGTTCGGAGTCTGGGCCTCTCGGCCTATAGCAGTTAATCTTGTTATTCTATTGGCTCTTACAAGGTGTTTGACAAGTGGGAGAATGTTGGGAATTAAGGTGTCTCAACCTTGGTAATTCCTTGCATTATTTATGATTGTATTTATTAATTCATTGCCTATGTTGTAAATTAATTGTAAATTCCATATTGTCATTTTGTGGGATGTGGCACGGTGATGTGTCATCCTACATGGAAGATGACAACTTGTAATTTTGTCCTCACATGAGGAGGTACACATCCCACTTTGTGGTAGGAGCATTTTGCCATGTGTTGGCATCTTAGATGTTGTGTAAGGGAATGTTTGACTGAAACGGTTATGATGGATTCCTATGACGAAGTTATGACATGTAAGAGTCAGAAATAGAAGCTTGTAAGATAGATGAAGACATGTGTCATGAAGCATCTTTGAAAAAGGCATATTTGGGCACCCCAAGGTGGACTATGATATGTAAGAGAATATGCTATTTATAGCCTGTGTATGACAGATTCTCTTACAACTATAAGTTGTAACTACTATGACAGATTCTATGACGGTCATAAGAGTCGTAAGAGCATCTATCATAGCCCATTTTTGAAATAGGAAACCTCTTTGGGATGGGAGCTGTGGACAAGTATCAGGCACATTCTACAATGTTGACCAAGTGTCCTTAGGCATGGGTTTTGGGCCATGAGGCCAAGTTGGACGCCCATTCCAAGAAATGACCAATTTTGCCTTGTATATTCTATATAAACAGGTGCTTGGAGGAGGAGATGTATTACATGATTGACAAGTACTGTTATGCTACTGGATTGACTCCAGACATGAGTGTCAAAGACTATTGAAGCTTGCATTGCAAGTGTATTGTAAACAATATTCAGTTTTGATAATACATTGTGCAGGTTTCTGAGTGTGGGGTTTTTCACTCGATAAGGGTTTTCCCCACATTATATCTTTGTCTCTCTTCTTCGGTCTTCTTTCTAGTTCATGTGTATTGTTGCAATATCTCATTTACATGTTTCATGTTGCTGTAATTGTAAGGATTAAATTGAATTTGTATAGCTCTCCCCTCATTAGATTAGTTTAGGAAGCAATTTCCATACACCTAACTTCCTTTAAAAAATGAGAGTGCTTCTGGATTCAATTGTGTATGTTTTTGCATAAAATATATAGTAGAAGTGTTATTTTTAGAGAAACTAAGCCTTCTTTTGTTACATTACAGCCAAAACAAAGTAAATAGGAAGTTGTGATTCAATTTCCTTCTACACCTAAGAAAGTTGAATCAAGGCCCATGGATTCTAGACAAGAAGTTGAGGAGAGTTCATCTAGCTCTAAATCTTCGGAAGAGGAGGAAGAACCTCCAACTCAGCTTGTTCATAGGTCTACAAGGCATAGACAACCACCTAAAAGGTATTCACCTGATGATTGTAGATATATTTTTGCTTTGAATACTAAAATGGATGAACCTAGATCTGTAGAAGAGGCTTTAGGTATGAATGATGCAGAATCCTAGAAGATTGTTATGGATGAAGAAATGACATCTTTGAAAATGAATGATACATGGGATCTTGTACCATTTCTTGAAGGACAAAAACCTGTTGGTTGCAAATGGGTGCTCAAGAAAAAGATTGGTTCATATGGAGGTATTGAGAATTACAAAGCAAGGCTGGTTGTGAAAGGTTACTCTCAAGTTGAGGGTGTTGATTATGGTGAGAAATTTTCTTCTTTTGCAAAAATGATATCCATTAGATTTTTGTTTTCTATTGTTGTTGCTTATGATTTAGAGGTTGAGCAAATAGATGTGAAAATTGCTTTCCTTCATGGTGACTTGGAGGAGGATATTTATATGACATAGCCAAAGCACTACGTGGTGAAAGGTAAAGGTAATTTTGTTTACAAATTGAAGAAATCTTTGTATGGCCTAAAACAGAGTCCTAGGATTTGGTACCAAAAATTTGATACATATGTGTTGAGTTTGGGATTTGAGCGTTCTAAATCAGATCATTGTGTTTATTATAAAACTGATGGTGATCATTTCTTGTTTATTGCATTATATGTTGATGATATGTTATTTATTAGTAAAGGGAAAGGTATGATTTCATTACTAAAATTTCAACTTGCTACTAAATTTGAAATGAAAGACCTTAGTGCAACTAGACACATTCTTGGGATGGAAATTATGAACAAAAGCTATGGCTTGGCCAAAGTAAGTATGGCAATTCAATTTTACAGAGGTTTAACATGCAGGACTGTAGAACATTATGTGTTTCCTTTTCAGTTGGAACAAAGTTATCTATTTCAGATTGTCCAACATCTCCATTAGAGATGGAAGAGATGAGCAGAGTGCCTTACTAGAGTGCAGTTGGAAGTTTGATGTATGCTATGGTTTGTACTAGACCAGAGATTGCCCAAGCAGTGGGAGTTATTTCCAGATATATGTCTAATCTTGGTAGACTTCATTGGGATGTAGTTAAAAGAGTCTTTAGATATTTGCGCGGTACCTCAGAGTAATCCTTGTGTTATCATAGTAAATTGACTGAAGATGATATTTCCCTTGATATCCATGGTTATGTGGATTCAAAGTGGGCAGGTGATATTGATAGTAGAAGATCCACCATTGCTTATGTGTTTACTTTATTTGGTGGTGCAATTAGTTGGAGGAGTAAGGGATAGGCTATGGTTGCCTTATCCACTACTGAAGCTAGGTATATGGTAGCTACTCATGCTTACAAAGAAACCATTTGGCTTAAGAGACTATGTTCAGATATTGGAATAAAACAAGGTGTAGTGACAATTTATTGCGACAATCAGAGTGCGATCTACTTAGCTAAGAACCTAACATTTCATGTCAGGACCAAGCACATTGATGTATAGTATCATTTTGTTAGAGATATGGTCGAAGATGGTAGGGTGAAGCTAGTTAAGGTAGAGACTTTGATGAATGTTTCTGATTCTTTAACTAAGCCTATGAGCACAAAAAAGTTTAGATGGTGTTCATAGACTATGGGCCTTTTGGCCCCTAGCAATTAAGAAATGATATTTACTCCCTCCCGTTGCTCTTGCAAGGGGGTCATCCCACAATAATGGGTTACACTTTTTGGCCAAACTTGACATTGAAATCAACATTTTGAACCAAATCTTCACTTTCTGACACCTATAGCCGCTAAACCGTTAGGAATTTGAAGATGATGTGAACTAGTGATTTGTGAGATTTTGTTTGTAGATTCTAAATATATATTTTTAAAAAAGTTTGGAGTTAAATTGTAAAAAAATTTGCGTCTCCTTTGATAACTAGTTTATAATAGTAAACAACATATTTTTAAAGTGATGTGTATTTTGTAGCACATAACTTTTTTTTTACAAAGAATAAAATTCTGATTCTTTTGAATTTAGATTGGTAACACCAATATATAGGGCATGCATTTGGTTTCATAATGTTTTATTGAATATTTTTTTTAATTAAGTTTTGAAGTCAAACCAATTATCGTAAAACATAACTTTTTCTGTATGTATCGAAATTCAATTTTTTTTTGTTGAAACAAGGACATCAATACCTAGGGCATAGATATTTTTAGAATTTTTTTTCATTAATTTACTAATTTTCCATGTGTGTAGAACAGAGAATTTGATGTTCGGTGAAAAACCTACATTCACAAGAAATAAAAAATAAATATAATAATCAAATTAAATATATTTAAAATTATACTTTTTGGGAAGCTTATAATAAGGACTACATACTTACAAAACATAAATTTTAAATGAATTCATTTGATCCCTCAAAAAGTAAATCAAATGTGGTTTTTTATCAGCATTTTGATAGGTGTAGAGGAGACTCCATTATAGGTATGGTTTAAAACTAACGGGGTTCTATCCAAGGGGGTTTGAATCTAAGGGGGTTTGATCAAACTCTCTTCAATTAAAATCCTTTAAATGGAACCTTTCAAGGCTTAAATCATTATATTTTCTAAAAATATGTGATTTCAGCAAAAATCAGGATGTCCTAGAAAGTGTAACCCATTATTGTGGCAGCACCCAAGGTGTTCGACAAGAGGGAGATTTGTTGGGAAAATGTGTCTCAACCTTGCAATTATATAAGGTTTATTGTTGATAGGATATATATATTTATATATATTCCTAGTAGGTGTAATATATAATGGGAGCATGGGGTCGAGTGGGATGCATGTTAACATTTTTTTGTTAACAAAAACTGTTAAATAGCCAACATACATTAAATTAATTATATATTGTAAATTTGGACCATTCATTATTAGGTTTTAGATCTGATGGTAGATATTTTGTTGGCTTGTCTTACCCTAGAAGGTAACCTAATTTTATGAGATCTTGTATTATAGTTGTAGTATTGTGATGTATTCTAAGAGTCTGATAGCGGTCATGTTGTCTCTAGATCTCTGGTGGTGATACTCCTAAGAGCAGCTTTCTCTACAAGTATATTGTAATCTTTGTGATTTCTAAATAATATATTGGTCAGCTTTTGGAGTGTGGGGTTTTTCTCCCGAAAGGGTTTTCCCCACGTAAATCACTGTGTTGTCGTATGCATGATATCTATGTTTATTTCTGTTTAAGTTTCTGTAACTGTTAAAGATCTGTAAAGTTTTACATTATCCTCCTCTCAAGATTAGTGTAGGAAGTTGTTCTGCTACCTTAGCTTCCTTACAATGTTGACCCAAAATATTTTTTTTTATCATTTTATTTGTCTTCTCTCATTATACAAGATCCAAGGACCAAGGACAATTGATTTCCCAAAGTGATATCTTTTATTTATACATCATTAATAACCAAGTATTTGCCCAATTCACTTTTCCTAAATATGCTTGCTTTCCCTTACATCATATTATCCATGCCAATACCATGTTCACTACTTGAGCCCTTTATCTCATTCATACCTAGCATTTTCCATGATGCATAACATGTTCTAGTCATACAAAACTTTAGATATTTGATACCTTCATCCTTCCATACCACTTCTAGCCATTCACTTTTCCTTCACCCATATGCTAAGCACCATGTGTATAAATAGGTTCGTGAACACTTTCCCCTCTATATACCTTGATATCCAAAACTTAATTAAAAAAAAATATTCAACAAAACACTATGAATATCCTGTAACCTGTAACCTATAACTCCACTTCTTCTACTTCTGAAACCTGTAACCTGTAATCACAGAAAACTAGGTTGGGGGTTGTGGTGTTTAGAGGCTTGCCTTAGTCAAGCTCTGGAGAGACATTCAAGTCTTCCAAACACCATTGTTAGATAAGAGTGCATATCCCTGCAAGATAGAGGCAAAATCCAAATGATAAATGATAGAAAACACAATTGATATCACCTTGAAGTGTATATCTCACATAAATGAAGGCTCTTCAATCACATGAGAAGATGAAGTCAAATCTGCAATCACAAACACAATAAAAATGCTCTACTCTACAATAATGAGTATCTTGAAATCACAAATATGCCTAAAGTTTGCAATCATTTTCTAGTTTACAAATGAAAACCTAAACATGCTTATATATGCAACTACAAACATTCTCGCTAAGAATTTCATAATTCAAACTTGAGGTGTCGGCATAGGACCTAATAATGGTCGTATAACTGACACATGAAAATAGGGCCTGACCTAAAATAGGGCAGGACTAGGGCGCAGGTGCCTAATTCCTCCCCCTATTTCAGGAAGGATTCATCATAAGTACATCCCCTAGGTCCCATTTGCCACAAAACTTAGGGGTTTCTTCACCAGAAGTCATCATTAACATACAAGATGATCTAAGTGCATTCTAAAGGACCTGGGAGCTAAACCTTAGGAGGGAAAAGCCCCCAAGGGGACATTTTCTGACATAACATTTAGCCCCCACTTTAATGTATGTATAAATGCTAGGTTAATACATACATTAAAGTAAGGTCAACAAACACAACAAACATGCCAAACATAGAGAAGACACGTCAATCACAATGAAGACAGTAACGGGCATGCAAAACATGGAGAAGACAGTAACAGTCATGCAAGACACAGAGAAGACAACATTGAAGACATGCAAAACACAGTGAATGTAGTGATTATTTCTTTTTTTCATTTTTATTTTTCCCATATTTGAAATGCAAATGTAAGTACAAGGAAAGTAAACACAACCCAAATGCAGGAGGATCTCATCACCACTAGTCTTGAAACTGCATAAAGGGGCAACAAACACACAAAACAAATCTCAAAGTGTAGGAGGAGCTCATCACCACCAATCTTGAAACTACACTTGAGAACAAACATGCCATACAAATCCCAAAGCATAGGAGAAGCTCATCGCCTCCGGTCTTGAAACTATGCTTGGGAACAAACACACCATACACACATGGAAGACACAGAGAAAACATGACAGAAAAGTGATGGAAGAAACATATTGCTAGGTTCACAGCCATCTCGGGCACATTACAGGCACACACCGACGATTGGGCTTTGCCACAACAATCACCAAAGACACACTTAAGGGTTAGGATAGTCTGAGATCCACTCCTCGCCTACTCAGAGGACTTTTTGAAAATGACAAGATGTGCAATCTCCTTGAGAAATACACCATCCCCGCCTTGTTAGGAACCCGTGTTTAGCCCTTCTCTTTATTTTGTTAGTATATTGCTGTTGGATGCATATGCTTTGTAAGTCGTCCCGTGAGTATATTGTATTATCCCGCATTCATGGGGAGTAATAGTTGTTTAGATTAGACTTAGTATATAAGTACATGTTGAGGCCAATGAAGGCATCCTCGAGTTTATTGTATTGAGCTTGCTTAAAGGAGGTTGCCCCCTCGAAGTGGCTTGGGATCAATAAATTCCTTCTGTGTTCTGTTATTTCTATTATTTCATGCATTTTTCATTATATTGTTGCAGGAGGTTCCTCTCATCTGGTATCAGAGCGCTTTCTTGGGCTCGCTGGGTGGAATTTCTACCAATTTTTTTTTGAAGTGGCCTCCAGGCACTGTGATTATTGCAATAGTTCTTTTTTCTTTGCATCTGTATTGTTCATTTCAATTGTAGGTTCAGATCAGGGAATAATCCTGTGATAAGTGAGATTAAAGTGAAGATAAAACTAATCTAATGCATAAACAAAATGATTATACCTTCATTGAAACCTCACAAATCCATGCGGGAAGGAGATGCACCCAATAGCTCCTCAAGATTGTTCCCGTGATCAGTGTGACTAATGTGGATTGCTCAAAGCTTTTCAACACAAATGTAGATGAGAGACAAGTGGATGGATAGATTAGATGGGATTGAGGCAAGATTTTGACATTATGATAGTGGGATGAAGGAGATTTTGGAGTGATTTTGGCAGAGATTTGATGCATGATTGAGTCTCTCCAAAATGGCTTGGAGGGGGTTTCATTTATAGACTTTCTGAGAGGAGGATGGAGGGTCAAAATTAGAAGGTGAGATCAAGGGCTAGGAATCAATGAGAGTTAGGGTTAGGATTGGGTTCATAGCCTTGTGACAAGTGTCACAAGGAGAGTGGATGAGGGAGATCAAGGGTTGAGACTTGGTCAATGGGATTGGAGGGCTCTCATTAAAAGTGAATTTTAAATTCACATGGGGAAAGGTGTGGAGGATTAAAATGAATAAAAGATTCATTTTGGGAAGAGGGGACATGACAAGTGAATTTTTAATTCACTTTTATGTGGAGATGTGAAGATGGTACTCTTACATGTGTAAGAGAGTGATAAATGAGGGTTAAGGGGGATTTGACCCTTTGAATAAAAGATTGATTTTTATTCAAAAGGTGCATGGAAGAAGGGGATAAGCAAGGTTAATTGAGTGTTTAGCTTAATTAACCTAGGTCTAGGGGATAGGTAGGCTAGGGTAGCTTAGGGTAGGTCAATTAGTAGGCTAGATCAATTAGATAACCATGATTTATCTAATTAATGAGGATTAGGAAAAAGGACAATTTAACTAAATAAATATTGTGAATATTTATTTAATCAAATGAGGATAATGTTGTAAGGTAAAAGTGATAAATTTAATGAATTAATTTATCACTAGGAATGGGTAAATGGTCAAGGTAGACAATGAGGGATAAATTAATTAAATAAAATAAATTTATTTAATTAATAGGAGGAATAATGAGGGTGTAGAGATATGGAAAATTAGTTTGCGAAGCAAGCCAATTTTAGGTGTCTACATTTGCCTTTCTTTGAGATGGTGTTGCGGCTAAGTAACATCATTTCAAAGAAGTAAAAACATAGGGTTAGATTGGATAGAAAAAGGATTTTGGCTTAGAAGAATAGGGTAAGGTTGGGGATAATTGGTAAGGATGATGCCCCCTCGAGAGGATAGGCGGGTTGCAAGAACACGATTGTGCTCTCGAAATGGATGGAAGAGATTGGTCAAAGTGGTTGGAGGATAAGGGGCGAGATGAAAGGATGATGATGTTGGGAGATTGATTGGTGGATGATCATTGTGAAAAAATGATTTAGAGCAATCCTAGGTTTGATATAGCAAAGTGGATATTTTCACCAAGGTATAGAAGACCAAGGTGATGATGTTTATCCAACATTTGCATGGACTAGACACACAGACAAAGGGATGATCTCATGCATGCCCAAGATAGTACAACCTTGTCCTGATGAGGGAAGGGGACTCATAGCATAAGTCCTTAGTACACAAAAGGTATGATGAACCTTAGATGCATAAGGAGACCAATATGCTAGAACCGACCCTATGATCAACAAGATATGAATACTAGCTTGGAGTAATGAAACCAGCCCACAAGCACAGCATACAAAAGCAAGACTATGCCCCATTCTAGATGTTTTCGCCACATACCATGATATAATGAGATCAAGGTAGCTTTGATGTGATCTTCGAATAGGACAAAAGATAAAAATCAAAAACAAAAAAGACCAACGAACCAAATAAGTAACCATTGTATCTCTTGCCAAGATGGATAATGATTGGATAGATTTTGCCTATCGTAGGAAAGATATATCCTAAGGCAGGAATCAATTGATGATTGGATCATGATTAGTTGATGTAAGATTGGCTCAAGATATGATGGTGACAAGTTGTGGTTGATGCTGATTTGATAGTTGATGATTTTGATTAAGGGACAATGCTTCGATAAGTGATGCGATGCTTGGATCTAGTGTAAGCTCATTGAGGATAGATGGGTGATTGGATTAAGATGAAGTGGATAAGAATGATTAGGATGATGAAGATAGATTATGACTATAGAAGAAGTGGATTAGAATTTAATCAAGCTCAAATAAAGGGATTGGATAAGCTCAACTTGTGGGGTTTGATAAATGGGGGGATGGTGTAGCGGTGTTGGGAGGAAAACCCAGCTCGACGTGAGGGGGGGTGTGGGGGGACGGATGCAACCCCCCACTGCAGGGGTTCGGGGGCGCAGCCTCCCGACCGGAATTTTTTTGAAAATGGGCTTATAAAATTGATGTTTTTGATGGGAAAATTTGATTTTTTGACATGGATGAAGAAGGCGCTAAAACAGGTGGAAAATGGCGCTAAAATAGAGAGGAAATGGCGCTAAAGGATGTGAATGGTTGGATTGATATATGGATTTGATTTTTCTTGGCAAGTAGACAAACGATCAAGCACGAAGACACAATGGTTAAAGGTTTGATTTATAAAAAAATGTGACAATCAAGCATGTACAACCTTAAGGATTTGGGCCACTAAAACAAAGGTTTGTAGTGGGGGAACATCCAGGGGATCGGCACCTTACGAGCATCTGATAAACCACTTAAGGTTTTGACTAGCTCTACTAGGAGTTTAATATACCTCAAGGGTACTACTTCCTTTCAAGCTAGCACCGAATGGTAAGCGCTAATACAAATTAGACTTGGCTTTCGCCTTATCCTCAATTTACATATAGCAGACCGGATGAAAGTACCGCTTGGGGTCGCCAATGAGTTCTCCAAATGGATGTGTCTCAAGGGCAGGCCCACGTCCTAAAAAAGATAGAATAGAACCATTTCTCTTCACCCAAGATCCTTTTGAAGGCAAGGGGAGAGGATACTTTGATTCTACCCTATGGGATAACACCAACGTGCAAGTGCACAAGACACGGCAAACAAGAGCTAATGTTCGTTTTAAGCCCAAATTGAAAATGTGCCTAAAGTTGTTTGTTGCAAGCAATGATTAATTTTAGTTGCACCAAAATCAAATGTTCTTTACACTAAGGCACTCAAAGATTCTTTTTAGGTGCACCAAAATGAAATGTTTGATTTGTAGATAACATGCAAGGGTTCATTTTAAGTTGCAAATGAAATGTTTTAAACAAAGATGAAAGAACCCTGCAAAAAGACTTGTTAGTATCCTCAAGATGATATTGGTGACCTGCAAGCAAACTGTCAGTCCCTGCACAGAACCCAAAAAATAGTCTCAGAAAATAGCACTAATACAGAGGTAAGATAGCGCTAATACAGACGATAGCGCTAATACAGAAAATAGCGCTAATACAGAAAATAGCGCCAATACAGACAATAGCGCCAATACAGACAATAGCGCTAATACAATATAAAGAAAGCGCTAATACAGACAATAGCGCTAAAATAGGTCATGGAAGGCGCCACTGCGTGTTGTCAAAGGTTCTGATCACGGTTTGAAGATAGCGTCGATACGAGGCTAAAATGCGTCTGATCTGCAAAAAAATGTTATTTTTTTTCTTCTAGAGAAATTTTGGCATAACCTCCCCTTGTTTAATCAACATTCTTGCAAAAACAGAGAGCATTTTGACACAAAAATAGCAAGAAAATGCTTCATGAGAGACATGTGAGTGGAAGTTAGGAAAAAAAATTCTCTGTTGAAATGGTGCTAAAACAGAGGATAGCGCTGAAACGAGCTAGTGATGGCGCCATTGTGAGGGTATAATGGTGCTACACCTGTAGAAACACGTCTATGCACACAAAAACTCACACATCAAGTTAGATTCAGACCTTGTGGGTCCCACCGGGCGTGCCAATGTGATCAGTGAGATCAAACTGAAGATAAAACTAATCTAATGCATAAACAAAAAGATTATACCTTCATGGAGACCTCACAAATCCATGCGGGAAGGAGATGCACCCAATAGCTCCTCAAGATTGTTCCCGTGATCAGTGTGACTAATGTGGATTGCTCAAAGCTTTTCAACACAAATGTAGATGAGAGACAAGTGGATGGATAGATTAGATGGGATTGAGGCAAGATTTTGACATTATGATAGTGGGATGAAGGAGATTTTGGAGTGATTTTGGCAGAGATTTGATGCATGATTGAGTCTCTCCAAAATGGCTTGGAGGGGGTTTCATTTATAGACTTTCTGAGAGGAGAATGGAGGGTCAGGATTAGAAGGTGAGATCAAGGGCTAGGAATCAATGAGAGTTAGGGTTAGGATTGGGTTCATAGCCTTGTGACAAGTGTCACAAGGAGAGTGGATGAGGGAGATCAAGGGTTGAGACTTGGTCAATGGGATTGGAGGGCTCTCATTAAAAGTGAATTTTAAATTCACATGGGGAAAGGTGTGGAGGATTAAAATGAATAAAAGATTCATTTTGGGAAGAGGGGACATGACAAGTGAATTTTTAATTCACTTTTATGTGGAGATGTGAAGATGGTACTCTTACATGTGTAAGAGAGTGATAAATGAGGGTTAAGGGGGATTTGACCCTTTGAATAAAAGATTGATTTTTATTCAAAAGGTGCATGGAAGAAGGGGATAAGCAAGGTTAATTGAGTGTTTAGCTTAATTAACCTAGGTCTAGGGGATAGGTAGGCTAGGGTAGCTTAGGGTAGGTCAATTAGTAGGCTAGATCAATTAGATAACCATGATTTATCTAATTAATGAGGATTAGGAAAAAGGACAATTTAACTAAATAAATATTGTGAATATTTATTTAATCAAATGAGGATAATGTTGTAAGGTAAAAGTGATAAATTTAATGAATTAATTTATCACTAGGAATGGGTAAATGGTCAAGGTAGACAATGAGGGATAAATTAATTAAATAAAATGAATTTATTTAATTAATAGGAGGAATAATGAGGGTGTAGAGATATGAAAAATTAGTTTGCGAAGCAAGCCAATTTTAGGTGTCTACAAATCCCTATCCACTTAACTATGGGAAGTGCCTGGGCATAGCCTTAAAACTCATTGTGAGGAGTACCACAGGAACCCTGAAGTAGCTGGCCCATTAAGAGGACCTACCAGCGAAAAGGGTAACAACCCCTACCTGATTGACTAGTTCCCATCCATGAGGTAAACCAAGAGCTGCCATTTGTGGTAAAGCAGTTATCAGTTTTACTTGAGCCGTGGAGTGAGGGGTATTGCCCCAATACGCAAGCCGTTAGACAACATTGGTAGCCGAGTGAATCCCCTAAACCTTTAGGAAGCTGAACATACCTGGGGCCCATATCTATCGCCAACTAATAAATCACAGATTGAATCTATCCAGGGCCATTTGCAAATCCCATTGCAGATTATTTCCAGGAAAAAAAGAAGTAAAAAAAATTATGTTTTTTTGCCATATCTTCCTTGCTTTAGCTCTGTTTCCTCTAAAAATTCACTAGAACTACTGAAATTCCATTTTGCATTTTTCCTTCCTTGAGGACCCTATCCCAAATTCCACTTATCGAAGCTAGAAATCCCACATTTGTCTATTTTTAGGGTTTTCCATAACTTCTTCAATTCTCACCCAATCACCTTCAAATTTTGCCACACTGTTCATTTCCTATTTCTGCTCCTTTGTCCCTCTTGGTCAAATTTTTCCATTCTTTCACCCCGCTTCTGAAATCCCCATTTTCTACTTCCCTATCCCTCAGAAAGTGTCCAAAACCTAGTCAAACCCCAATTACACATCAGAGTTTTTCCCAAATCCAAATTTTCCTTTATTAAAAAAGTTTCTATTTTTATTTTTCTACCCATTCCCAAAAAAAAGAATCCTGGTTATGGTTGTCACCCGCATAGGAGAAAAAAACATGGAGGATGAACTTGCAGCCCTCAAGAAAAAACTCCAAGATCTGGATGAAAAAATTCTCAGCCTCAATCTTCAGCATTCAGCCATGAACAATAGATGGCAGCTAGAGTCTTCTGCAGACACTGGGTTCTCTTCTTCCAGTAATTTTCATGGGCCGAAGCTTGATTTTCCTCGCTTCAATGGTGATGATCCGACTAGATGGATATACCAGGCAGAATAATATTTCAGTCTACATAATACTTTTGATGTCAACAAAGTCCCACTTGCATCATTTCATTTGGAACATGAAGCCCTTCAATGGTTCTGTTGGTACATCAAGGCTCATGAAGAGCCAAAATGGACAGATTTTTGTAAACTCATTTTACAATGATTTGGCCCTAGTGCTTTTGATGACTTCATAAGAGCACTCACTAAACTTCACCAAACTGGCACTATGAGAGAATATCAGACAGAATTTGAGAAATTGGCCAATCACACAGAGGAATTATCTGATGAATTCTTCAGGAGTTGTTTTGTCAGTGGTCTGAAGGATGCAATCCAATCTGAGGTTAAAATGTTCCATCCCAGCACAATGATGGAAGACCTAGGGTTGGCTAAGTTGGTGGAGGACAAGATCATAGCTCAACAATGCTCCAAATCTACTTGTGTTCCATTCAAAAATATGGTTTGCCAAAGACCTCCAATCACACCAGCTCCTAGAATAACTCCTATCAAGCATTTGTCTAAAGCAGAGATGTAGGCACGTAGAGAAAAATGGCTTTGTTATAATTGTGATGAGAAATTCACTCAGGGCAATAGATGTGTTGAGAAAAAGCTCTATCTCTTGGATGTGGATTCTCCACATGTAACTAAAGTTTATGAAGATGCTTAGGATACAGTAGATGATCAAGTCGACATTCAGCAGCCGCCTGTTGACCCTCCTTCTTAGGATGACCACCCAAAGATCTCTCTCCATGCTTTAGCAGGAGTCACCATCCCATAAACCATGTGGGTCAAGGGTTACTTCAAGAATCTCCCTCTTACAATACTCATTGATTCTAGTAGCACTCATAACTTCATTGACTCTCAGATCGCCAAACAGGCTAATTGTTTTGTTCATCCTTGCTCCAGCTTTGAAGTCATGATTGCCAATGAGGGCACATTACCTTGCAAAGGGAAGTGTCACAATGTGTGTATCTCTATTGGAGATTATAACCTACACTCTGACATGTTTGCCTTGCCCTTAGACAGATGTGATGTTTTGGGCGCTCAATGGTTATGCACACTTGGACCTATCTTATGGGATTTTGCTAAACTTTGGATGCAGTTTTCAGACAATGGGAAAAAACACACATTGAAGAGCTTACAACCAGGGTCTCTCAGCATCATTAGTTCACATCACATGGAAAATCTCCTTAAGAAGAATTCACATGGTGTCATCACTCAGCTCCATTCCATTCAGATGCAACCATCAGCGGTCTCCACTACTCCTTCGGATCTACAACAAATTTTGGATAGATATGCATGTGTCTTTGCTGAACTAGTGGGATTTCCACCTTCATGACCAAAGGACCATCATATTCATCTCCTTCCTTGAAGTGTTCCTCCCAACATCAGGCCCTACCGCTACCTATTTCACCAAAAGACAGAGATTGAGATGCTCGTTTGGGACTTACTAAAACAAGGTATTATTCGTCCTAGTACTAGTTCCTTTTCTTCACTAGTTCTTCTTGTTTGGAAAAATGATGGGTCATGGCACCTTTGCATTGACTTCCGAGCACTTAATCATATCACAATCAAGGATACATTTCCGATTCCTATTGTTGATGAGCTTCATGGCGCTCATTTTTTCTCCAAGTTGGATCTTCATTCTGGGTATCACCAAATTCGGGTTCATGAGGATGATATCCCTAAAATGGCTTTCCGCATGCATGATGGTTACTATGAGTTTTTGGTCATGCCCTTTGGCCTCACTAATGCTCCTTCCACATTCTAGGGATTGATGAATAAAATATTCAGCCCTACTTGCGAAAATTCATTCTGGTCTTCTTTAATGATATCCTCATCTATAGTAAAACATGGGCTAAGCATCTCTAACATCTGGATCTTGTACTACAACTTCTTTTTGATCATATAAGGTTCTTCAGAAGATTGGGTCAGTTACTTATAAATTGGAGCTTCCTCCTTCTTGTGTTCATCCAGTATTTCATGTCTCTTGTCTAAAGAAAGTTCTTGACACCAACATCAGAGCACAAACTATTTTACTAGAACTGGATAACAAAGGATCCATCATTTTGGAGCCAGAGGAAATCCTTGATAGGCGCACTTGTCAACTTCGCTCTCGATCCATCGCAGAGGTATTAATTTAGTGGCATGGAATGCAACCAGAGGATGCTACATGGGAACCACTCCTTCAGATTCAGCAGCAATTTCCACATCTTGAGCTTTGAGGACAAAGCTTTTCTAAGAGGGAGGGGATGTTAGAAACTCGTGTTTAACTCTTCTCTTTACTTTGTTAGTATATTGTTGTTGGATGCATATGCTTTGTAAGTCATCCCATGAGTATATTGTATTATCCCACATTCATGGGGAGTAATAGTTGTTTAGATTAGACTTAGTATATAAGTACATGTTGAGGCCAATGAAGGCATCCATGAGTTTATTGTATTGAGCTTGCTCAAAGGAGGTGGCCCCCTTGAAGTGGCCTACGATCACTAAATTCCTTCTATGTTCTGCTATTTTTGTTATTTCATGCATTTTTCATTATATTGTTGTAGGAGGTTCCTCTCATGCTTCTGCAGAGGGCTTAAGTGATTGCAATATAAAAATAAAGATGTGCACTCACTCAGAGATACAACATCCTTCCTCTGTAGAGGGCTTCAAACATGCTTCATTAGTACCAAAATCATTAGACAACTTACCTTATATATGCCCCCACCTTAAGGTGGTTGATATCATGTACTGATATTAAGCACATTAAGGTAGAGAGAAAACACACAAGGGAACACGAGCTCTCACAAAGCCCATGCCCCCTAGAGGTGACATGTACTTTACGATCTCCAAATGTTCCCACAAATGCACAATTTTTTGCAAGAAAAGGTGTTAGCATCCATATAATCATGATAAACAACAATGCATATAATCATTCACATAAAGAGCTGAGGAAAACAAGATCCAAGATAAACAAAGTGCAAAGAGCAGCAGTATTGTTACGTTTTGTAAGTGCAATAAGACAACATCAAGATAGCACATGGAGTGATTATACTAGCCAAGCGTTGGATAATATATATCAATGCTGTCATCATGTATGGACTAGGTCCATTTTTTTATTTCTCACTGAAGGGACACTAGGTCTATATCAGTATAATATGTTTTTCATCATCCGTTGGCTAGGTAGAACCACTAGAGGAAGGTAAACAATAAATCAAGAGAGGAGAAACAAGTGTCTTAGGGACAATCACATAGGAGGGTGCCCCCAAGTCACCAACCACAATGCGATGTCCATAAGACATAATACACAACAATGAAAATAGAGGAGAAGCAATATAGAAGAATGATGATACAAATATAAGAAGGGTCACAATAGAGGTGGTCTCCCGATATCCTTGACCTTCCAAGAGAATCAAGGGTCATCCTAGGAGGCCTAAACAACACATAGCACATCACGGGGGAAGCACAACATGAAGGTAAAGAGTTAGAAATACTTACCTGATAGAATCTAATGTTAAGAACATACATATCTAGGAAGAGGCCACCTTTGAGAGCAACTATAATATTTGCTACAATGAGTGTGGTTTATTGGCTTAGGATTGCATGTTGATTTGGTCTTGTTGAAATTACATTAACATTGAGTTTAGGATGACGAGAGGCTTTCTTTTCTTTAAAAGGATTATATCCAATGCCGCTTGAGTAATGTCTTGAAGCAGATTCTATAGGTACTCGAATCCCTTGTTGATTTACACCACATCCCTTACCTACATAGTCATAGTTGTTATAAAGGATTTTAAATCTTCGACCATAGACGGATGTCATTTCTTTAGACGATGGTGAAGCCTCATAGGTCTCGTAATTTGTAGTATAAGTAAGAGTATTGTCTTTGCTTTCTATTAAGGAGGCTTTGGTTTTCTTAGGTGTTTCAAAATATTGATTGGATGAGATCAATGCAACTTTTGATGTGTCAGGGTTATTAAGTTTATGTTCCCCTATACCACAAGGATTAATATCTAATGAACCCCAATCATCACCAAAAATTGTATTCGATATTTTAGAATCTTGCACAACATTATATGTGGCAAGAGGCATTGTTGAATCGAATTGTAAGTTGTTTAGACTCCTATGATTGTTAATTTGTTTTTGGTTTTCAATATGTAAACAATTATCTGGCTTGGGAGCAGCTTTCTAGGTGTAGAGCTTTTTTTGATAGATGAACTTAAGTGAGCAATGAAGGGTAGACGGAACTACCCCCATGGCATGGATCCATGGTCTACCTAAGATCATATTATATGAAAGAGAACTGGCATGACATGAAAAAGGGTATTGAATGTCACAGTTCCAACCTTTATAGGTAAGGTTATGGTACACATAGATTGTTTTCCCACATTATCAAAGCCACACATGCTAATGCTATCTGGTTTGATAAAATAGGTGTCAATGTTGCTTTTATGTAGAAAGTCCATGCCACAAACATTAAGAGCCTATCCATTGTTAATCATAAATCGCTTTATCAGTTTTGTATCTATCATGGAAAATATTATAAGTGTGTCATAGTCATCTTTACTTGTCGGTATTTCATGTGGTTGAAACATAATATCTATTTTTGTCGCATGCATACAATCCAATAGAGTTGCTACATCATTCATCTTAACAATAGGTGGTACAATCACCTTTTGTAAAGCTTCTTGGAGCATTCCACGGTATGTAGGTGATGTTTGTATTAAATCCCAAAGAGAGATCTTAGCTGGAGTAGTGCGAAGCTACTCGACAAGATCATATTTTTGACCACTTTTATGAGTAAGACGAGGTGGTGGAGGGAGCATACGTTGAGAAGATGGAAGAGAGATGGGCACATGATGTGCTTGCTTACTTTGCTTGTTATTATGGGTGTTGTATCACTAGTAGAAAAATAGAAATAAATGACTAAAAAAACTACCAAAAATTGGTCATGTGATTAGTAGTTTGGTCACATGACCATTGGTAATTTATTGCCAATCATTTATCTCATGACCAAATTTATGACTAAACAAATTTTAGTCATTAATTTGGTAGTATATTTAGTCATTAATTTGGTAGTATATTTAGTCATCAATTTGGTAGTATATTTGGTAATTTGGTAGTATATTTAGTCATTAATTTGGTAGTATATTTAATCATCAATTTGGTAGTATATTTGGTAATTTGGTATTATATTTAGTCATCAATTTGGTAGTATATTTAGTCATTGTAGTCATTTATTTTAGTCATGGTAGTCATTTATTTAGTTATTGTAGTCATTTATTTTAGTCATGGTAGTCATTTATTTAGTCATGGTTTAGTCATTTATTTGGGTGAATCAGTGGTTCAAGTTACAAATCAAATCTAACTTAATTAATTCTCATAAATTTATGCATATAAACTTCAAGTATCATAGATATTCAAATGTTGAGAGAAGCACCATGAAATTAAGACTAAAATACTTGAACAAATATTCTAAAAATTTATTTCATTAAGTCTCACTGGTTACATTCAATGTCTCACTGGCAAAGTAAAACCTCACTGGATAAACAGAAATCTCACTGATTTCATCCTCACTGGCATCACTGCCAACTTGTCTCACTGACTATCTTACATCATTTATTGAACATTCATATCAACTCATTTACATCATTTACATTATTTATTAAACATTTATAAAATGTGTTTCTCCTTATTAAAAAAAACATTATCACAGCTCATGCACTGTTAAACAATGAATTTGTATCAGAGCATTTCACATTCAAACTCTTCCTTGTTGGTATTCACCTTTCACCTTCCAAGCTTCATCCTTTTGTGAATTTGATACATTCTGTGTACCATCAAAAGCCTACAAATCAAAAAAAGTTGAAAAAACAATAACACCATTAGGTATTTTAATTTCATTAAACATGCACAAAAGTTTCAAAACTTCAAATAAATTCATTTCTATGGACCAGCGTTTTGAAAATTCTTGACACGGTTTCAGAATAATTATTCAAACAAGCATCATGATTGACAGGCAACTATCCATACCTTGACATTGCCCTCCAGACAAACTCTATTGTAAATTTAGCCATAGCTAGTTTCATGAATGCACACACACATTGTGGAGAACTGGTTGTATAATTCCCATCCATTCCCAACAAATTACAGTCTAGATTACATTGCAATTAGAATCTAGATTTTCTAGAGAAACCAACAAACCAATCTCCTGAGTCCTCATAGACCTACAACAAATCCTCAATAAAATAGTCATGAACTAACATGTTTTCCACATTTTTGCACTCTTCTATTGCATAATCACCAATTACAGCCTAAATATACCATAATGAAAACTAGTGGAAATACAATAACCAGCTAGGCAATATTGTAAATTAGCTGTACATATGTCAATAGTCCTCTCCACATTAGAGTTTCAAATTTTTGATACATTTGCAAAAAATAAATATAAATATAAACAAAAAAATCTAGGTTCTGGCAGCAAATTAGAATTGCATACCATTGAATAACTTTCAACATCCGATCCAATTTTACATGCATAGGAAAATTTGGGAATAGAATCTTCCATCACTTTATAGGCTATTTCATAAGCCCCAATTGTTATTGCTAGCAATCCTGCAAAGATTTAGAAAATCCTTCTATCAGTCTCCTGAATTAGAAAATCATGTTAAATAGCAATAGACTTAACATGTAAAACTATTTTTTAACAAGAATCTCAAAAAAAAAATTACCAGCAACATGTGCAGCAAGAGCCACCTCAGAAGAAGACCCTCGTTTCATCGCATTTCATAAATTGATCAAGCAAAGTTTCATTCCTGCAAAAATGTTAATGATTTAGTCAAATCTCTTATTAATATCATAGTTGATTGTAATTTTAAATTTGTAGTGTTTGTGAAGTCCATTGTGAGAGCATACTGTGTTTTCAAAAAATTGAAGAACAAAACAAACACAGCTTCAGCATTTTTGCTATAGTACCGAAATTCCAAGTATTTGTTTAATTGACATTTTTGTCCATTTTTCCCAATTCTGATTGTTTCAGACCCTTGTAATTCATAATGATAGGAGTATTCTTGTGAGATATTATAGTTTGAAATGCTCTCATAGACATGTATGCAAAATATGAAATCACAAACAAAAAATGTAAATAGTTTGACAGAATTCCTCAAAGAGATGTCATCTCATGGAATGCAATGATTGCAAGATATGCACAAAATGGATTTTGCAAGGATGCTCTCAAAATCTTTGGATTAATTAAGCACTCTAGAATATATCCTAACATTGTAAGCTTTGCTTGTATTCTAGGTGCATGCAGCCATGCAGGTTTAGTGGATGAGAGTTGTACATACTTCAATCACATTTGTAACCCTTATTGCATTACACCTACAATTGATCATTATGTGTGCATGGTTGACCTCCTTTCCCATGCTGGCTATCTTGAAGAGACCCTAAACTTTATCATTGAGATGCCTGTTAAATCTATGTTTGTTGTATGGACATGTTTTCTTGGTGCCTGTAGATCACATATGAATATAGGCTTAGGAGTATTTACAGCAACACTACTTTTTGATTTGGATCCTAAAAATGCCCCACAACTTATGTTCTTCTCTCAAACATTTATCCAGAAGTGGGCAGGTGTGGTGAGGTAAGGAGATTGATGAAAGATAGAGGAATTAAAAAAATCCCCGTACATGCTCTGTTATTATAGTTGGAAATGCTCTGATAGACATATATGAAAAATGTGGAAGCACAGACAAGGCACACAAACTATTTGACAAAATGCCTCAAAGAAATGTCATCTCATGGAATGCAATGATTTGAGGATTGCACAAAATGGATTTGTTGAACAGGCTTTAGAAACTTTCAAGAAAATGCAATTGTCAGCTGTAAATCCAAATTCCACAACCTTTGCTAGCATCCTCCCTGCTTGTGCCCAAATGGGAGCTTTGGAATAGGGTATGGACATCCTCCAAAGCATAATGGTAGGGGGATTCTTGTGAGATATTATAGTTTGAAATGCTCTCATAGACATGTATGCAAAATATGGAATCATAGACAAAAAAACATAAACTGTTTGACAGAATTCCTCAAAGAGATGTCATCTCATGGAATGCAATGATTGTAGGATATGCAAAAAATAGATTTTGCAAGGACGCTCTCAAAATATTTGAATTAATTAAGAACTCTAGAACATATCCTAACATTGTAAGCTTTTCTTGTATTCTAGGAGCATGCAACCATGCAGGTTTAGTGGATGAGAGTTGTACATACTTCAATCACATTTGTAACCCTTATTGCATTACACCTACAGTTGATCATTATGTGTGCATGGTTGACATCCTTTCTCATGCTGGCTATCTTGAAAACACCCTAAACTTTATAATTGAGATGCCTATTAAATCTGTGTTTGTTGTATGGACATGTTTTCTTGGTGCCTGTAGATCACATATGAATATAGGCTTAGGAGTATTTACAGCAACACTACTTTTTGATTTGGATCCTAAAAATGCTCCACAACTTATGTTCTTCTCTCAAACATCTATCCAGAAGTGGGCAGGTGTGGTGAGGTAAGGAGATTGATGAAAGATAGAGGAATTAAAAAAATTCCCGTACATGCTCTGTTATTATAGTTGGAAATGATCTGATACACATATATGAAAAATGTGGAAGCACAGACAAGGCACACAAACTATTTGACAGAATGCCTCAAAGAGATGTCATCTCATGGAATGCAATGATTTGAGGATTGCACAAAATGGATTTGTTGAACAAGCTTTAGAAACTTTCAAGAAAATGCAATTGTCAGCTGTAAATCCAAATTCCACAACCTTTGCTAGCATCCTCCCTGCTTGTGCCCAAATGGGAGCTTTGGAATATGGTATGGACATCCTCCAAAGCATAATGGTAGGGGGATTCTTGTGAGATATTATAGTTTGAAATGCTCTCATAGACATGTATGCAAAATATGGAATCATAGACAAAAAAACATAAACTGTTTGACAAAATTCCTCAAAGAGATGTCATCTCATGGAATGCAATGATTGCAAGATATGCACAAAATAGATTTTGCAAGGACGCTCTCAAAATATTTGAATTAATTAAGCACTCTAGAACATATCCTAACATTGTAAGCTTTTCTTGTATTCTAGGAGCATGCAACCATGCAGGTTTAGTGGATGAGAGTTGTAAATACTTTAATCACATTTGTAACCCTTATTGCATTACACCTACAGTTGATCATTATGTGTGCATGGTTGACCTCCTTGCCCGTGCTGGCTATATTGAAGACACCCTAAACTTTATCATTGAGATACCTGTTAAATCTATGTTGGTTGTATGGATGTGTTTTCTTGGTGCCTATAGATCACATATGAATATAGGCTAAGGAGTATTTACAGCAACACTTCCTTTTGATTTGGATCCTAAGAATGCTGCACAACTTATGTTCTTCTCTCAAACATCTATCCAGAAGTGGGTAGGTGTGGTGAGGTAAGGAGATTGATGAAAGATAGAGGAATTAAAAAAATCCTCGTACATGCTCTGATATTATAGTTGGAAATGCTCTGATAGACATATGTGAAAAAAGTGCAAGCACAGACAAGGCACACAAATTGTTTGATAGAATGCCTCAAAGAGATGTCATCTCATGCAATGCAAAGATTGCAGGATTGCACAAAATGGATTTTACAAGGATGCTCTAAAAATCTTTAAATTAATTAAGCACTCTGGAACATATCCGAACATTGTAAAGTTTGCTTGTATTCTTAGTGCATGCAGCCATGCAGGTTTAGTGGATGAGAGTTGTACATACTTCAATCACATTTGTAACCCTTATTGCATTATACCTACAGTTGACCATTATGTGTGCATGGTTGACCTCCTTTCTCATGCTAGCTATCTTGAAGACACCCTAAACTTTATCATTGAGATACCTGTTAAATTTGTGCTGGTTGTATGGATGTGTTTTCTTGGTGCCTGTAGATTACATATGAATATAGGCTTAGGAGTATTTACAGCAACACTACTTTTTGATTTGGATCCTAAAAATGCTCCACAACTTATGTTCTTCTCTCAAACATCTATCCAGAAGTGGGCAGGTGTGGTGAGGTAAGAAGATTGATGAAAGATAGAGGAATTAAAAAAATCCTCGTACATGCTCTGATATTATAGTTGGAAATGCTCTGATAGACATATATGAAAAATGTTGAAGCATAGACAAGGCACAAAAACTATTTGACAGAATGCCTCAAAGAGATGGCATCTCATGGAATGTAATGATTGCAGGATTGCACAAAATGGATTTGTTGAATAGGCTTTAGAAACATTCAATCAAATGCAATTGTCAGTTGTAAATCCAAATTTCGCAACCTTTGCTAGCATCCTCCCTGCTTGTGCCCAAATGGGAGCTTTGAAACAAGGTATGGACATCCTTCAAAGCATAATGGTAGGGGGATTCTTATGAGATATTATAGTTTGAAATGTTCTCATAAACATGTATGCAAAATATGGAATCATAGAAAAAAAACGTAAACTATTTGACAGAATTCTTCAAAGAGATGTCATCTCATGGAATGCAATGATTGCAGGATATGCACAAAATGGATTTTACAAGGACGCTCTCAAAATCTTTCAATTAATTAAGCACTTTGGGACATATCCTAACATTGAAAGATTTGCTTGTATTCTAGGTGCATGCGACCATGCAGGTTTAGTGGATGAGAGCTGTACATACTTCAATCACATTTGTAACCCTTATGGCATTACACCTACAGTTGATCATTATGTGTGCATGGTTGACCTCCTTGCCCGTGCTGGCAATCTTAAAGACACCCTAAACTTTAGCATTGAGATACCTGTTAAATCTGTGCTGGTTGTATGGATGTATTTTCTTGGTGCCTATAGATCACATATGAATATAGGCTTAGGAGTATTTACAACAACACTGCTTTTTGATTTGGATCCTACAAATGTTGCACAACTTATGTTCTTCTATCAAACATCTATCTAGAAGTGGGAAGGTGTGGTGAGGTAAGGAGATTGATGAAAGACAGAGGAATTAAAAAAATCCTCGTACATGCTCTGATATTATAGTTTGAAATGCTCTGATAGACATTTATGAAAAATGTGGAAGCACAGGCAAGGCACATAAACTGTTTGACAGAATGCCTCAAAGAGATGTCATCTCATGGAATGCAATGATTTCAGGATTGCACAAAATGGATTTGTTGAATAGGCTTTAGAAACTTTCAAGCAAATGCAATTGTCAGCTGTAAATCCAAATTCCACAACCTTTGCTAGCATCCTCCCTACTTGTGCCCAAATGGGAGCTTTGGAATAGGGTATGGACATCCTTCAAAGCATAATGGTACAGGGATTATTGTGAGATATTATAGTTTGAAATTCTCTCATAGACATGTATGCAAAATATGGAATCATAGACAAAAAAATGTAAACTGTTTGACAGAATTCCTCAAAGAGATGTCATCTCATGGAATACAATGATTGCAGGATATGCACAAAATGGATTTTGCAAGGATGCTCTCAAAATCTTTGAATTAAATAAGCACTCTTGAACATATCCTAACATTGTAATCTTTTCTTGTATTCTAGGTGCATGCAGCCATGCAGGTTTAGTGGATGAGAGCTGTACACACTTCAATCACATTTGTAACCCTTATTGCATTACACCTACAGTTGATCATTATGTGTGCATGGTTGACCTCCTTGCCTGTGCTAGCTATCTTGAAGACACCCTAAACTTTATCATTGAGATACCTATTAAATCTATGTTGGTTGTATGGATGTGTTTTCTTAGTGCCTGTAGATCACATATGAATATAGGCTTAGGAGTATTTACAAAAACATTGCTTTTTGATTTGGATACTAAAAATGTTGCACAACTTATGTTCTTCTCTCAAACATCTATCCAGAAGTGGGCAAGTGTGGTGAGATAAGGAGATTGATGAAAGATAGAGGAATTAAAAAAATCCCCATACATGCTCTGATATTATAGTTGGAAATGCTCTAATAGACATATATGAAAAATGTGGAAGCCAGACAAGGGACACAAACTGTTTGACAGAATGCCTCAAAGAGATGTCATCTCATGGAATGCAATGATTACAGGATTGCAAAAAATGGATTTTACAAGGACACTCTCAAAATCTTTGAATTAATTAAGCACTCTGGAACATATCCTAACATTGTAAGCTTTGCTTGTATTCTAGGTGCATGCAGCCATGCAAATTTAGTGGATGAGAGTTGTACATACTTCAATCACATTTGTAACCCTTATTGCATTACACCTATAGTTGATCATTATGTATGCATGGTTGACCTCCTTGCCCATGCTAGTTATCTTGAAGACACCCTGAACTTTATCATTGAGATACATGTTAAATCTATGCTGGTTGTATGGATGTGTTTTCTTGGTGCCTATAGATCACATATGAATATAGGCTTAGGAGTATTTACAGCAACACTACTTTTTGATTTGGATCCTAAAAATGTCGCACAACTTATGTTCTTCTCTCAAACATCTATCTAGAAGTGGGAAGGTGTGGTGAGGTAAGGAGATTGATGAAAGATAGAGGAATTAAAAAAATCCCCGTATGTACTCTGATATTATAGTTGGAAATGCCCTGATAGACATTTATGAAAAATGTGGAAGCACAAACAAGGCACACAAACTATTTGACAAAATACCTCAAAGAGATGTCATCTCATGGAATGTAATGATTTCAAGATTGCACAAAATGGATTTGTTGAATAGGCTTTACAAAATTTCAAGCAAATGCAATTGTCAGTTGTAAATCCAAATTTTGTAACCTTTTCCAGCATCCTTTCTGCCTGTGCCCAAATGGGAGCTTTGGAACAGGGTATGGGCATCCTTCAAAGCATAATGGTAGGGGGATTCTTGTGAGATATTATATTTTGAATTCTCTCATAGACATGTATGCAAAATATGGAATCATAGACAAAAAAACATAAACTGTTTGACAGAATTCCTCAAAGAGATGTCATCTCATGAAATGCAATGATTGCAGGATATGCACAAAATGGATTTTGCAAGGACGGTCTCAAAATCTTTGAATTAATTATGCACTCTGGAACATATCCTAACATTGTAAGCTTTGCTTGTATTCTAGGTGCACGCATCCATGCAGGTTTAGTGGATGAGAGTTGTACATACTTCAATCACATTTGTAACCCTTATTGCATTACACCTACAGTTGATCATTATGTATGCATGGTTGACCTTCTTGCCCATGCTAGCTATCTTGAAAACACCCTAAACTTTTTCATTGAGATACCTGTTAAATCTGTGTTGGTTGTATGGATGTGTTTTCTTGGTGCCTGTAGATCACATATGAATATAGGCTTAGGAGTATTTACAGCAACACTGCTTTTTGATTTGGATCCTAAAAATGCTACACAACTTATGTTCTTCTCTCAAACATCTATTCAGAAGTGGGCAAGTGTGGTGAGGTAAGGAGATTGATGAAAGATAGAGGAATTAAAAAAATCCCCGTATGTACTCTGATATTATAGTTGGAAATGCCCTGATAGACATTTATGAAAAATGTGGAAGCACAGACAAGGCACACAAACTATTTGACAAAATACCTCAAAGAGATGTCATCTCATGGAATGTAATGATTTCAAGATTGCACAAAATGGATTTGTTGAACAGGCTTTAGAAAATTTCAAGCAAATGCAATTGTCAATTGTAAATCCAAATTCTGCAACCTTTTCCAGCATCCTCTCTGCCTATGCCCAAATGGGAGCTTTGGAACAGGGTATGGACATCCTTCAAAGCATAATGGTAGGGGGATTCTTCTAAGATATTATATTTTGAAATGCTCTCATAGACATGTATGCAAATTATGGAATCTTAGACAAAAAAATGTAAACTGTTTGACAGAATTCCTCAAAGAGATGTCATCTCATGAAATGCAATGATTGCAGGATATGCACAAAATGGATTTTGCAAGGACGCTCTCAAAATCTTGGAATTAATTAAGCACTCTGGAACATATCCTAACATTGTAAGCTTTGCTTGTATTCTAGGTGCATACATCCATGCAGGTTTAGTGGATGAGAGTTGTACATACTTCAATCACATTTGTAACCCTTATTGCATTACACCTACAGTTGATCATTATGTATGCATGGTTGACCTCCTTGCCCATGCTGGCTATCTTGAAAACACCCTAAACTTTATCATTGAGATACCTATTAAATCTGTGTTGGTTGTATGGATGTGTTTTCTTGGTGCCTGTAGATCACATATGAATATAGGCTTAGGAGTATTTACAGCAACACTACTTTTTGATTTGGATCCTAAAAATGCTACACAACTTATGTTCTTCTCTCAAACATCTATTCAAAAGTGGGCAAGTGTGGTGAGGTAAGGAGATTGATGAAAGATAGAGGAATTAAAAAAATCCCCGTACATGCTCTAATATTATAGTTAGAAATGCTCTGATAGACATATATGAAAAATGTGGAAGCATAGACAAGGCACACAAATTGTTTGATAGAATGCCTCAAAGAGATGTCATCTCATGGAATGCAATGATTTGAAGATTGCACAAAATGGATTTGTTGAACAGGCTTTATAAACTTTCAAGAAAATGCAATTATTAGCTGTAAATCCAAATTCCATAACCTTTGCCAGCATCCTCCCTGCCTGTGCCCAAATGGGAGCTTTGGAATAGGGTATGGACATTCTTCAAAGCATAATGGTAAGGGGATTCTTGTGAGATATTATAGTTTGAAATGTTCTCATAGACATGTATGCAAAATATGGAATCATAGACAAAAAACAAAATTTTTGACAGAATTCCTCAAAGAGATGTCATCTCATGGAATGCAATGATTGCAGGATATGCAAAAAATGGATTTTGCAAGGACGCTCTTAAAATATTTGAATTAATTAAGCACTCTAGAACATATCCTAACATTGTAAGCTTTGCTTGTATTCTAGGTGCATGCAACCATGCAGGTTTAGTGGATGAGAGTTGTACATACTTTAATCACATTTGTAACCCTTATTGTATTACACAAATAGTTCATCATTATGTGTGCATGGTTGACCTCCTTGCCCATGCTGGCTATCTTGAAGACACCCTAAACTTTATCATTGAGACACCTGTTAAATATGTGCTGGTTGTATGGATGTGTTTTCTTGGTGCCTATAGATCACATATGAATATAGGCTTAGGAGTATTTACAACAACACTACTTTTTGATTTGGATCCTAAAAATACTGTACAACTTATGTTCTTCTCTCAAACATCTATCCAAAAGTGGGCAGGTGTGGTGAGGTAAGGAGATTGATGTAAGATAGAGGAATTAAAAAAATCCCCGGATGCAGTTGGATTCAAGGGCATAAAATGGTACATGCTTTTTGTGTAGGATACAAATCACATCCATAGACAAAGAAGACCTATGCAAAGTTGGAGAAATTGGCTTGGAAGATGAAGACGGCAAGGTATTTTCCAAATTCAAGAATTTACTTAATGTTGTGGAAGGATGGGAAAAAGAATTATTTCTCTACCACCATGGTGAAAAGTTGGCAATTGCATTTGGTTTGTTAAACATGCCCCATGGAACAACTATTAGAGTTGTTAAGAACCTTCGAGTATGTGTTGATTGCCACACTGCAACAAAATTTATGTCCAAGATTGTCACAAGAGAAATTGTTGTGAGATGTGAACCCTTTCCATCATTTTAAATAGGGACAATATTCTTGTGGAGATTATTGATGATACTAACTGAAGCAATCTGAAAAATAGGCTTACACTATAATAATGTGCACCGTGTCAGATTTGCAACTGGAGGGTGTAAAGCCCAACTCCTCAACCTTTGCCAACATCATCCTTGCCTGTGCACAAATTGAAGCTTTGGATGAGGATATGGAAATCCATCAAAGCATAATTGGAAGTGGATTTTTATTAGATGTTTAGTTGCAAGTGCCACTTCCGATCATGAAAGCCTTCACAAAGACTTATGCACAATATTTAATAATGAAGAATAGAATTTATGCACTAATTCTCTCGTGAATGATTTCAAATTGTAATCAATTTATTTGTATCTTATAATGTGTGGATAAGAATTGACATTCCTTGTAGTTTCCTATGTCATTAATTAAAAGGAATCTAGATCTACACATTCATCTTAGATGCATTTGTACAGTTGAAGCCTGTTGTTTTAAATCCTTTACACAAGTTTTCCATGGGTTAACCTATGATAACATGTCTCCTAGCAACCTAACAGCAATCCTCTGAAGGGGTTCTTAAATACCACCAATCTAGGTTAATTTATGCTGAGTTGTGTGTATAAAATAGATTACATCCCTCAAAGAAATGTGGTCTCATGGACTGCAATGATTGCACGATATGCACAAAATTGATTTGTTGATAAGGCACTAAAAACTTTCAAGCAAATGCAATTGAATATACATATATAGAGAGCAAGATGTATGTGGAAGCATAGACAAGGCATGTGAACTATTTGACAAAATCCCTGAAAGAAATGTGGTCTAATAGACTGCAATGATTTCATGATATGCACAAAATGGATTTGTTGAAAAGGCTTTAGAAACTTTCATGTAAATAAAATTGGCAGGTGTAAAGCCAGATTCCACAACCTTTGCCAGCATCCTCTCTACCTGTATCAAAATGGTAAGATTTGGAATAGGGTATGGACATCCATCAAGGCATAATAGAAGGCAGATTTTTGTCAGATATTATAGTTGGAAATGCTCTGATAGACATATATGAAAAATGTGGAAACACAAACAAGGCACACAAATTGTTTGACAGAATGCCTCAAAGAGATGTCATCTCATGCAATGCAATGATTGCAGGATTGCACAAAATGGATTTGTTGAATAGGCTTTAGAAACTTTCAAGAAAATGCAATTGTCAACTGTAAATCCAAATTCTATAACCTTTTCCAGCATCCTCCCTGCCTTTGCCCAAATGGGAGCTTTGGTACAAGGTATGGACATCCTTCAAAGCATAATGGTAGGGGTATTCTTGTGAGATATTATAGTTTGGAATGCTCTCATAGACATGTATGCAAAATATGGAATCATAGACAAAAAAATGTAAACTGTTTGACAGAATTCCTCAAAGAGATGTCATCTAATAGAATGCAATGATTGCAAGATATGCACAAAATAGATTTTGCAAGGATGCTCTCAAAATATTTGAATTAATTAAGCACTCTAGAACATATCCTAACATTGTAAGCTTTATTTGTATTCTAGATGCATGCAGCCATGTAAGTTTAGTTGATGAGAGCTGTACATACTTTAATCACATTTGTAACCCTTATTACATTACACCTACAGTTGATCATTATGTGTACATGGTTGACCTCCTTGCCCATGCTAGCTATCTTGAAGACACCCTAAACTTTATCTTTCTTTCTAAATCCCCAAATTTGCCCTATTCTCGCTCACATTGAAGACCTATGAGCGGGACATTGTGAGCGAGAATAGGGCTAACATTTTTTCTTTCTAAAATCATCTAGATAAAGCCATATTGCTAACTTCATTTTTTTTCAAACAAAATAGACCTTTATCTTAAGGTTACTCATGAACCTTAAAATAAATCATTTTTGAAAAAAAAATGTGCATTCCTTAATGACATGTAAGAGAATTTAATCAACTGCTACTTAAAAACTCTTTAATATTTCTGTCTAATGCAAGTTATTAGATTAATAGTGAAAAATAACATACATGGACCAAGAAATTTGTGGCGGCTGTCTCTGGATAGCTCACTATTCCCCCAATCTCTTAAGCTGCTTTGGGAGGCATTATAACGTTCTCCTCCAATGACATCTCCTGCACATGCATAGGCTATTGTAAGCAACAGAAACAATAAACTTGATGCCCTAAAAAAATATATACTCTTTTATCTATTTGGTGTTCTACCAATATAAATTTACTAAAACATAGTCTGTTTAATCCCTGATTCCTGCTCAGACTTGTCCTCGTTCAAATGGGTGTTACAACAACACCATGGTTTATATACTTTTATATTGTTGCTATGACATACCCAACCTAGTTTGGTTTTGGGAAGATATTAAAACAAAGCTTGAACAACATTAAACCCTATTGTGGAGCATTTGCATGTCTCTATTTATATAAAGGCCAAAGAGAAATCCCAAAGCAAGGAAAGAATACTTTAAGGGAAAGCAGCATCTTGTGAATAGATGTGTGCATATCTATATTTCTTAAACATAAACTATTTATATATAGATGTGTGCATATCTTTACTTTTTAAATAGAAAAATATTGTGAAGAACTAACCTGAGGAGGAGAAGATGTGGAAAGTGAGGAGGACAAGGCAAATACAAGCTCCTGAGAATTTATTTCTAGTCATGGTACTCGTTGCACCGAATAAGCTCTTTTTCTGTGTAGGCTGCATAACACAACATTAACCATGCTCATTATGTGTGCATGGTTGACCTCCTTGTCCAAAATCCCCAAATTTGCCCTATTCCTGCTCACAGGTCTACCATGCCTTCCCAAGACTCCCTTGAGGGCCTAGCACAACCATTGGATCCTCTGTCTCTGCAGATCGACTCTAATCTTGACACATGGCTCATGATCTGAAGTCTCTGTGGACCCTTACTTTATCACCCAGTAGAAGAGACCCAGAAATGAGTCACTCTAATGCTTGGAGTCACTTCGATATCCATTTGTTTCTGTGTGCGATTGGCCCATTGGGGAGACCCAGAATGCATCCCACCGATGCCTAGAGTCACTTTGATATCCGTTTGTTGTTGTTGTGTTGCTATGGACTTTTGAGCTTCTTCATACCTCCTACAGAATGTAAACCCCCTTATCTAAGGGATTGCAACGCGATTTCCACCAAAATGGTGGAGTCCCACCCCCATGCAAATCAGAAATTGTCAAACAATTTGGCATAAATGCTCGTATTTTCTATAAAAATGTGAGTGCCAATAGTGCCCATCGTTAACATTTTGTAGGTTAGAAATGAAAAGCCTCCATATTATTAAATATATTATAATATTATATTATAATATAATATTAAATATATTATATTATATTATATTATAATATTATATTATATTATAATATAATATTATATTATAATATAATATTATATAATATTATAATATTATAATATAAATATTATATTATAATATAAATATTATGTAATATTATAATATAATATATAATATATATTATATTATATAATCATCCGATAAAGGGCTAGATCTTTAGGCAGACATGAGAGGTCACATGGAGGGGGTAAAGATAGCCCCTAGACATTTTATGCGGGTTGGCTCTATTTTCTGACAGTCAGAAAGTGCGATTGAAGGACTCGGTAGATGTTGGCAAGGTGGCAAGTAATGATGTTTTTGGCAAGTCAAGGCTAGACAGTCACTTCCCCGAGCCCTACGAATCATTAATGGGCATGTTGTGTTGTAGCTAGTGTGCTGAGATAGATTGAAGAGCCAAGATAATCCAGCTCTGCTCGTGGGAAATGTCTGAGCTTTCTCTCCCTTTATTCCTTTGGTCTAAGCGGACATTTATTGCCTTGCCTTGTATTGTCTTTGAATTCATGGATTATGATCAAATTGGAAAGAAAAAAGAATAGAGTAATAGTCATTTATTTAGTCATTTTTATTTGTCTGACCAATTATTTAGTTGTGTTTTTTGCCCGATGACCAAATTAGTCATTTATTTAATCATTTATAGCTATGTTGCAAAAAATTTTGGTCACGTGACTAAAAGTTTTAGTCATCTGGTCATTTATTTGCCATATTTCTACTAGTGTATGTGTGAGCAATCATGGTGTAGGAGCACCCCTTCAAAACAGAACATAAGTCTATTTTTAGTATGTTTGACTTCATGATGTAATAAGGTCCATTGGACCAATGCATATGTTTTAGGTCAATCTAGGAGGATGTGCAGGTTAGTTAGAAGTTTGTTATGACAACTGTCTTAGCTGTCTCCTCCCAGCCGCTTGGAATCTCCCAGCCACTGGGAATCGAGTTGGTAGTACTCGTGAGGAGTTACTATTTATGCCCTAGATCAGTTTGTTTTAGGGAGTAGACTAGACAGTGGAGAATTGATAGTTTAGTGAGTTTTTAGCATAGCAGAAGCAGGACATTTGTGACACAGTGAGACTGTGAATCTTGTATGCATCTTTGTTATTGAAAATAAGAGGATCCCATTGGTTTCATTTGTCTGGTTTGCAAGCTTTCTATATATTGATTCTTCTGGTTGCAGACAAAATGGATTCATTCAACCATTCCACCGATTGATTCTCTGAATCGGTGGAATAGACATGTACAGTAGTTTAGTTTGCATCTTTGTTTTTCTGTTTATGCATTTCATTTTCGTGGGATCAATTGTTAGCATGCTATGAATGATCCTAGCATCCTCATGTGCTAGGGTTAGGAGGATAAATTCTAAGTTTGAATTGTACAGGAGATGATCCGGCCCGATTGTCATGCTTTCTATGTGAAATTGTGAAGTTCTGAGAGTTTTGTCAAAAAAATATACATTTGACAGATATACAGCAGTTGCATGCGACATTATAAACTGTGTATATCGCATCTGCATCTATGCACATATCGCTATCCAGATCGGGTCTTGAAACTTATGGAAAATGCATGTTTTGAAGGCATCATGATAAAATAGTTTGGATATATATTTCCTGTATATATCATCTTCAGGATCATCATTTCGTGTGTATCCATCATCCGCATATCATTGTTATATGCTGGAGCATACACGCAGGCGAAGGTACAATCAAACGGGTCAACAACGAGTCAAAGTCACATTTGCCAAAGAAAGGAGGAGGATCATCTTTTGTTTGAACATCGGGTAGTTGAAGTTTATCTTCATCAGGATATTTCATTATAACCTGATAATTTATATCATGTTGTGGAGCATATGAATGAGTCTTATATCCGGGTGACGTTGACATCGGAAGAAGTAATAGTGCATGTGACGTCATCGTCATCAGGACATTCCCAAATATCACCCAATAAAGTTTTATCCTACCGACGATAAGTGTTTTGGCATAAGCAGAGGACATCAGGGAGATCAGTGGATCACGGAAGGAATATTTGGTAGAATATTCATCATGTGCATAAAGTTGAGTATCATCATCGGGATGTTTCGATCGTCATCAAGATGTTTCGATATGACCCGATAAGTTATATCCTGATGCTGGTTGTGTAAGCGGGTCGAATATTGGGGTGACGTAAGCATCAAAAGAGAGGTGCATGAGGTTGTCGTCATCAGGATATATGGGAGTAACCAGATATTTTATATCTTGTTGACAAATGGTGTAGATGATGCCAAACATCATGATGCTGCAGATAGAGTTTGGCGGTAAGGTGAATAGTGATCATCAGGAGGATAATTGTGTTCTCTGAATATGATGATGATGCTGGCAGGTGACAAAAGAGATATCTTGCCGATAGGAAATAGTGTTAGCTATTCAGTGGGTTTAATGGGTTTTTCACACTATTCGTAAGCTTTTGTTGTGTGGCTCTGCATCATAGTGGTATCAAAGCAAAGGTTGAATCTTCGGGAAAAGATTTGAAGACAGTAAGATGTCGGATGAAGAAGGAACATCAGAGTTTTCGGCAAGGATGACCAATGCTGAGTTGGTTGTGTTGGTGAAGAAGCAGATTGCCAAGAGCAAGGCTATGAAGGCTCAGAATCAGGCATTGAAGGATGAATTGGAGAAGTTGAGGGATAGAGTAGGTTCTAGTAAAGAAGAAGATAGGGAAGAAGAAGAGGTCCCTAGGTGGAACGAGGAAGTCAGTCCTGCAGACCAGAGACCCTTGATTAATGCCCTCAAATCCATGGAGAGGAGAACCATGGATGTGAAACTAGATTTGCCAGTGTTTACAGGAAAGATGGATCCTGATTCGGTGATGGAGTGGATAGACTCCCTAAACAATTTCTTCGAGACAGAGGAGATACCAGAACAACAGAGAGTGAAGATAGCCCAATCAAAGATGAAAGAAGCTGCATTGACATGGTGGAATTTTGTCCAATATGACAGAGTACAAGAAGGAAAGCGTAGAGTTGCTACATGGAAGAAGATGATGGCTTTAGTAAAGGAAGCCTATGTTCCATTGGATTACAGCATCCAATTGCATAAGAGGAAGTAAAACCTGAAGCAGAAGGAGCTAGATGTCAGCTCATATACAGAGGAATTCATGAAACTTTGTGTGAAGACAAAGGTAAAAGAGAGTGAGGAAGAAAAGGTAGCTAGATACCTTAATGGATTGAGGTTCAACATTCAGGAAGATTTGAATCTGCATAATCCAGATACAGTTCAGAAATGTTTTCAGTTGGCATTAAAAGTGGAAGAGAAGTTCAAGAGAAGACAAGAACAGAACAATAGAGGAAGAGGTAAACAGCAAAGAGGTGGAAGAAGTCCTTTCAGAGGCAGAGGACATGGACATGGATATCAGGGAGAATCCAATCATGACAACAACAAGGGAAATAACAACCAAAACCAGAGAGAAAGTTACAATCAACAAGGAAACTTCAAAGGCAGAAGACCTTTTAGAGGAAGATCCCAGGGCAGAGGATCTATCAGATGTTATAACTATAACAAAGAAGGCCATATAGCTAGTAGATGTCTAGAAAAGGCAACGACCTCAATAGGAGAAAGGAGAACGAATCTGATCCAAGAACCTGATAGTCAAAGTGTAACAAGCTCTGATGCTTTTCAAAGTGTGAATGCTCCTGACAATTATGGATATCCAGAGAGTGGAGAATCTCTAATGATGAGAAGAACAATGACTACCATGAAGGTACCTGACAAAGAACCCCCACAAAGAAAGTCTCTTTTCAGAACCATTTGCAAAGCAGGAGGTAAGGCATGTAAAGTTTTAATTGATTCTGGTTCTACTAAAAATTTTGTATCTGATGAAATGGTAACAAAGCTTAAGCTTAGGAGATTGCCTCACCCATCCCCATATAAGGTCTCATGGCTTACCCAAGGTCAGCAGATGGTTGTAGAAGAACAGGCTTGGGTAGAATTTTAGATTGGAGCATATAAAGACAGGTTATTGTTTGACATTACCAAGATGGATGCTTGCAATCTTTTATTTGGTAGACTATGGTAGTATGACTTGAAGGTACGCCATGATGGTGTCAGAAACACCTATACAATCACTAAGGATGGTAAGGTGATAGAGTTACTACCATTGACAGAGAAAGAGGAGAAATCAAAAGGAAAAGAGGTGAAGGTAATGCTGATGGAAGGCAAATAGTTCATGAAAGAAGTAGCAGCAGAAGGTGCAGTTGCATATGCACTAATTCCATGTCTCACAGTGAATGAAGAACAGCAGCAAGAAGTCAAGAAAGAGAAGAAGCAGAGGTTCATAGACCCAGCTGCCTAAGAGTTATTGGATAAGTATAAAGGCATCATTTCTGATGGAATGCCAAGATCCCTACCACTTGTAAGGGATATCAGCCATTGCATAGATCTAATCCTAGGATCTACACTTCCAAACAAAGCAACATATAAGCTAACTCCAGAACAAAATGTAGAAGTAGCAAGACAAATTGAGGAATTGTTAGACACAGGTCTGATTGGTAAAAGTTTAAGCCCATGTACAGTACCAGCTGTACTAGCACTAAAGAAAGAAGGCACTTGGAGGCTTTGCACAGATTTTAGAGCTATTAATAAGATCACAATCAGGTATAGGTTTCCAATCCCTAGGATAGAGGATTTACTTGACTGTTTGGGAGGTGCTAAGTATTTTACAAAAATAGATGTGAAGAGTGGTTATCATCAAATCAGGATTAGGCTAGGAGATGAATGGAAAATAGCATTCAAAACCAATGAAGGGTTGTATGAGTGGAAAGTTATGCCTTTTGGGTTGTCTAATGCACCTAGTACTTTTATGAGATTGATGAATGAGGTTTTGAGAGATTTCATGGGTAAGTTTGTCATAGTATATCTAGATGACATTCTGATTTTCAGCAACACAAAGGAAGAACATCTCAAACATATAGATTTGGTTCTCAAGAGGTTACATGAAGAGCAGCTAATGATAAATTTGGACAAGTGTTTGTTCATGCAGAAGGAGATCACATATTTGGGTTTTTTCATTTCACAAGGAAAGCTGCAAATGGATAAGGAGAAGGTAAGTGCCATATTGTCTTGGCCAACTCCAAGGACTATGAATGATGTCAGAAGTTTCCATGGGTTAGCAACCTTCTACAAAAAGTTTATAAGAGGGTTTAGTCATATTTGTGCACCCATGCTTGATACTATAAAAGGAGGACAGAAGTGCAGATTTGCTTGGACTAAGGAAGCAGATGATTCTTTTGAAACATTGAAGAAGAAGGTGGCACAACAGCCAGTCCTTGCACTTCCAGATTTTAACAAAATCTTTTAGGTAGAATGTGATGCCAGTCACATGGCCATTGGAGCAGTACTCAATCAAGAAGGTAGGTCAATTGCATTTTTCAGTGAGAAGCTCAATGATGCTAAAAAGAGGTATTCATCATATGATTTGGAAATGTATGCTTTAGTCCAGTCACTCAAGAAATGGAGGCATTACTTGATGCCAAAGGAATTCATAGTATTCACAAATAATCAGGCTTTAAGTTTTATCAACAGCCAGGAGAAGCTGAACCACAGACACATGAAATGGGTAAAAACTTTACAAGCTTTTACTTTTACCTTGAAGCATAAGAAAGGAGTCAAGAATAAGGTAGCAGATGCCTTGAGCATGAGAGTTCTAACAGTCAACTAGATTCAGTTAGAAAGTGTTGGAATTGATTCATTGAAGACCATGTATGCTGATGATGAAGATTTTGGAGACATATATCAGGTATGTATTTCTTTTGGAGATAAATATCATGCTGATTTCTCTAAATTTCTGATCTAGGATGGATTGCTATTCAAGGGTGGACAGTTGTGTATTCCAAGGTGTTCTATGAGGTTGAACATCATTAAAGAGAAACATTGTGGAGCTATGGCAGGTCATTTTGGTTTGGATAAGACTCTTGATCTTGTTAGAAGACATTACTATTGGCCTAAGTTACAATTAGATGTCAGAAAGTTTGTAGAGACATGTTGATATGTCAGAAAGCAAAAGGAAGATCAACTAATGCAGGTTTATATCAGCCTTTACCCATTCCTTCCAAACCATGGGAAAGCATAAGTATGGATTTTGTCTTGGGTTTACCAAGGACAAGGAAAGGATTTGACAGTGTTTTTGTTGTGGTGGACAGATTCAACAAAATGGCACATTTCTTGCCATGCAAAACCACTGCTGATGCTTCATATATTGCAGATTTGTTTTTCAAGGAAATAGTCAGAATACATGGATTGCCATTGAGCATAGTGTTAGATAGGGATGTGAAGTTTATTGGTCATTTCTGGAGAACCCTTTGGAAGAAACTGGGCACAAATTTGTCTTTCTCATCTGCATATCATCCTCAAATGGATGGACAGACTGAAGTAGTCAATCGTTCCTTAGGGAATTTGCTTAGATGTTTGACAAAACAACATGGAGAAAAGTGGGATACTATCCTATCTCAGGCAGAATTTTCCTATAATGATACTGTCAATAGGAGTACAGGGAAATCACCCTTCCAGATAGTGTATGGTATGCATCCAAGAGGAATTTTGGAATTGAGAGATCTACCTGCAGCAGACCCTATTAGTGTAGAGGGAGAAGCTTTTGCAAAAGCCATAAAAAGAGGTTCATGATCAATTAAAGACCCGGCTACAACAAACTACCTTGAAGTATAAAGAATATGCTGATAAAAAGAAGAAGGATGTACAGTTTGATGTTGGAGATTTAGTATGGGTTCATTTGAAGAAGGAAAGACTTCCTAAAGGTAAATATACCAAACTCATGCAGAGGAAGATTGGACCATGTCAAATTTTGAGAAAGCATGGACAAAATGCTTATGAGATACAACTCCCTCCAAATCTTGGTTTATCACTTATATTCAATGTATGTGATTTAACTCCATACAAGCATAATCTAGATGAAGAACATGACCTACTACAGGATACAGCAGTTGATGACATTCCAAAACATGATCCCCCATAGTTGCAAAAGGTTTTGGACATAAGAGTGATCAAGCAGACCCGGAACAAAAACTATTTGGAGTATTTGGTGTCTTGGCAGGGAAAACCTGATTCAGAAGCAGTGTGGATGACTGAAGAGCAAATCCAGAAACATGGTGCAGATCTACATACTCTCATCTCAAGTGGACTTGAGATTTCTTCTTCTGGGGAGTATGGTGCAGGAGCACCCCTCCAAAATAGAATATAAGTCTATTTTTAGTATGTTTGACTTCATGATGTAATAAGGTCCATTGGACCAATGCGTATGTTTTAGGTCAATCTAGGAGGATGTGCAGGTTAGTTAGAAGTTTGTTATGACAACTGTCTTAGCTATCTCCTCCCAGCCACTAGGAATCGAGTTGGTAGTACTCGTGAGGAGTTACTATTTATGCCCTAGATTAGTTTGTTTTAGGGAGTAGACTAGACAGTGGAGAATTGATAGTTTAGTGAGTTTTTAGCATAGCAGAAGCAAGACATTTATGATACAGTGAGACTGTGAATCTTGTATGCATCTCTGTTATTGAAAATAAGAGGACCCCGTTGGTTTCATTTGTCTGGTTTGCAAGCTTTCTGTATATTGATTCTTCTGGTTGCAGATGAAATGGATTCATTCAACCATTCCACTGGTTGATTCTCTAAATCGGTGGAATGGACATGTACAGTAGTTTAGTTTGCATCTTTGTTTTTCTGTTTATGCATTTCATGTTCATGGGATTGATTGTTAGCATGCTGTGAATGATCCTAGCATCCTCATGTGCTAGGGTTAGGAGGATAAATTCTAAGTTTGAATTGTACAGGAGATGATTCGGCCCGATCATCATGCTTTCTATGTAAAATTGTGAAGTTCTGAGAGTTTTGTCAAAAAAATATACATTTGACAGATATACAGCATTTACATGCGACATTATAGACTGTGTATATCACATCTGCATCTATGCACATATCGCTATCCGAATCAGGTCTTGAAACTTATGGAAAATGCATGTTTTGAAGGCATCAGGATAAAATAGTTTGGATATATATTTCCTGTATATATCATCTTCAGGATCATCATTTCGTTTGTATCCATCATTCGCATATCGTTGTTATATGCTGGAGCATACACATAAGTGAAGGTACAATCAAACAGGTCAATGGTGAGTCAAAGTCACATTTACCAAAGAAAGGAGGAGGATCATCTTTTGTTTGAACATCGAGTAGTTGAAGTTTATCTTCATCAAGATTTTCATTATAACCTGATAATTTATATCATGTTGTGGAGCATATGAATGAGTCTTATATCCGAGTGACGTCAACATCGGAGCAAGTAACAGTGCATGTGACATCATCATCATCAGGACATTCCCAAATATCACCCGATAAAGTTTATCCTGCCGACGATAAGTGTTTTGGCATAGGCGGAGGACATCAGGGAGATTAGTGGATCGCGGAACGAATATTCAGTGAAATATTTGTCGTGTGCATAAAGTTGAGTATCGTCCTCAGGATGTTTCGATCGTCATCAAGATGTTTCGATATGACCCGATAAGTTATATCCTGATGCTGGTTGTGTAAGCGGGTTGAATATCGGGGTGACGTAAGCATCAGAAGAGAGGTGCATGAGGTTATCGTCATCAAGATATATGGGAGTAACCAGATATTTTATATCCTACTGACAAATGGTGCAGATGATGCCGAACATCATGATGCTACAGATAGAGTTTGGTGGTAAGGTGAATAGTGATCATCAGGAGGATAATTGTGTTCTCCAAATATGATGATGATGCTGGCAGGTGACAAAAGAGATATCTTGCTGATAGGAAATAGTGTTAGCTATTTGGTGGGTTTAATGGGTTTTTCACACTGTTCGTAAGCTTTTGCTGTGTGGCTCTACATCAAATCATGGGATGTTATGACACATTTTGAACACCTTGGTTTCTTTGAGTAATTTACTTTGCATAATTTAGGATGTAATCGGGGTGTCTAGGTGGTTTTTGAGCACCTTGAACCGTAATCACTGGTTTCAAGCAAGAAGGTGCACTAGGTGCCCCCCGCACAACCATCTTAGGAATATTGCTACAAAGTCTATTAATGAATATTGAATTAACATTGTTTTTCTCTCTATTATAGCCAACATCTATCCCTAAAGGATTTAATGTGAGAGACCTTTTCTCATCCACTAATGCTTCATCTTGGCTAGGGAGAGCATTGGAATGAAATAAAGGTAAGGTGTTGTTAAAGAGTTTGGTATCATTTGAATTTGTAATGAAAGTAGAGTTATCCATAGTCTTCACTTCCTTAGAAATATCCAATGTGCTCAAATGTTCAATCAAAGGTGGAAGAGGTAATGGATTATCCTTAGAGTTGTCATGCACCATGTGATCATTAGTTGAATAGTCATTTTCTACCGTGAGGAATCCTTCTTGAGAGGGATCCCTTTATCCATTAATGTATCATTTTCCAAAGAGGGTAGGGTGATTTTAAGGAATGTGTCAATGATTTCATCCTCTTGTGCTAGTATATCCTCATGGGGGGAATCTTTTCTGAAAGAATGATCAAAGGGCAAGTTTATATCATCATCACATGTTGTAGAGACTAGATGCATAGGAGAAGTGATATCACCATTATCTTGTTCATTACTACTCATAGTTCGGTTAAGCTTTCTAATATTGTAGGATGTTCACTCATGAGGGTTAAGAATCTATGAAAATCAAGATCTTTAATGAATGCATGCAAAGATGCTAAATAAAAATTACATGAAGGTGCCATAATAAAATGTCCAAAAACATCAATAAGAGCTAGTAGTAAACTCTAGTTGTTGAAATACACAATGTGTAATTGAGATAATGCCAAATTTCAAGAAAGGATATCAAATGATGCCAAAATTATGTTTTCAAATATATGCAAGGTCATATTTAAAATATTTTTAACACTAATGCAAGAAAGCAAGTGCAAAAGTATGTATAATGATGACCTAAAAATGCTTGATTTTTTCAACTTTTTTCAAATAAAATGAGTTAAAGAAGAGGTGTTGTAAGGAAATTGATGAGGGGAAGAAAATAATATATCTAATATCAGTCCAATAAATCAATCATAGCCTTCACAACACACCTTTGATGCAATCCTATAATGATGACAAGCCAAAACCTAGTGAAAATACACTAAAAACATGCACTTTTTCACCAATTTTCAATGCAAAGGCCCAGTAGAAAGGGTGTTGTGAGTAATTTGAGGAGGGGAAGAAGATTATAACCCTTATAACAGCCAATTAATGTAGCAAAATCCTTCACAACACGTCTATGATGCAATTCTAGAGAGATGATAAGACCAAATCTAGTGAAAATGCAATGTTTTCAAACACTAGACATGAAATTTTCTAAGAAATCCTCTATGATGCAACACTACAATTAGAAATCAGTCCTAATGAGTGTTTTTAAAGGGTAGTAAAATGCAAAAACTAGGTTATATGAAAAATGCATAATTGCAAGTAATTTTTAACAATTTAATCATGAAAATGCTATGTAAATAAACGATGAATGATGAATTTCTATAAATTAAATCAGAAATGATGATAATGAAAAATATTATATGAAATTAAATGCAAACTAATTCAAATTATTTGAAAATGCAAGCTAAAAATGCCAATTTTTTTCAAATTTTTGTAATTTTTCAAATGCAATAATATGAGAATGAAATGAATGCAAATCTGAAATAGAACACTCAGCAAGGTGCAAAATTCATTAAAAACATGGGTTCACCAAAATTTTTAGAGTAAAAAGGGGAAAAGATATGTTTTTGGTTTGTTTCAAGGGTTTATGTTGATCCTCCTTTCACCACTAAACATTCATGGACATTCAACCAAGTAGAGAACTCTACTATAGATCTCCTATCACTTGGAACATAGGGTAAGACTAGAATTGTGTGAATTTTTTTATTCAATTAAGTCCAGTTATGCTCAAAACCCTAATTTCATGAAATAGTAAACAAATAGACAAATCACAAAAAATGATCGCACACAGAGATATCAAATGACAACCAAATACATACTAGATTTCAAAGTTCAGTGTGCAAAAAAGTCAGGGACTAATGAACGGGTGCCCTAGTCCAGTGTACCTACTTTTGTTGGGATCTCTAAAGAATGTCTGCAACATGATCCTATTGTCACAGATATTTCACTACTTAAGAATCTAGAGGACTAATGAGCGAGCACCCTAGTCCAAGCCCTAATTTTTTCCTTTACTTTGCACTTCCGACAGTATTTTATGCCTCCCTACAACTCCACTTCTTCTGCTTCTAAAACATGTAACCTGCAATAATAGAAAAGTGGGTTGGGGGTTGTGGTGCTTAGAGGCTTGCCTCAGTCAAGCCCCAAAGAGACATTCAAGTCTTCTGAACACTGTTGTTAGATGAGAGTGCGTATCCCTGCGGGATAGAGGCAAAATCCAAATGATAAATGATAGAAAAAATAATAGATATCACCTTGAAGTGTAGATCTCACATAAATGAAGGCTATTCAATCACATGAGAAGATGAAGTCAAATATGCAATCGCAAACACAATAACAATGCTCTGCTCTATAACAATGAGTATTTTGAAATCACAAATATGCCTAAAGTTTGTAATCATCTTCTAGTTTACAAATGAAAACCTAAACATACTTATTTATACAACTACAAATATTCCCACTAAGAATTTCATAATTCAAACTTGAGGTGTTGCCATAGGACCTAATAACGGTCATATAACCAACACATGAAAATAGGGTCTGACCCAAAATAGGGCAGGACTAGGGTGTGGGCGCCCAAGTCCTCCCCCCTATTTTAGGCAGTATTCATCATAAGTACATCCCCTAGGTCCCATTTGCCACAAAACTTAGGGGTTTCTTCACCGGAAGTCATCATTAATATGCAAGATGATCTGAATGCATTCTAAAGGACCCAGGAGCTAAACCTTGGGAGTGAAAAGCCCCCAAGGGGACATTTTCTGATGTAACAACACAAAATCATATTCTCCCTCCACCTATCCACTCCCAATCCCCACTTGATTGACTATTCCCATAGTCCCTCAAAATATAAATCAAACTATGATTACAAACTTGGCATAATTCATGGCAAGTCACTTTTTACCCTATCCTATTCCATTACCCACTCTACCATTTTATCTTATATCATTATCCACCCATACCATTTTTCCACTCCATCCACGCAATAGGTGAGTGTAAGAAGTTGGGTCCACTTTTTGGTCAAAAAGTGGAATTATTTTTCTTGTTTTTCAAATTTTGTAATAGTTGGAGTAACAATTTGAAGCACTTACATAGAATATTAATATAATGTAAAAATATGAAATGTAGTCTTTTATTTCTAGTTTTCAAAAATGTAATTTATTCTAATACCGAGATGATAACAGTTGGTTTTGTATAGGATGCACAAAAGGTGGCTTTTTAAAGTCCCCTTCTTTGAGCCAAAGCATGCACATGTATGATCAGCATAATTTGACCTAAATGAAAGTATTTTTCTAATTATTTTTGTGGAAAGATGCATATGATATTGAAGTTTGGTCAAGATATTTTTTTGTAATTTTTTCATAAATATTTTTTTATTATTGTTTTGCCCTAATTTGTATTTTTTAAAACCCCTTGTGTACGGTCAACATAATTTGAGATAAACTAATCATAACATTAAAAAAATTCATCATGTAGAGAATAATGTCTAGATTGGTTAGACATTTTTTTTTTTCAAGAAACTTTCAAAATCAAAAGTTATTAAAAAAATAGTAATGTATGTCATTTCAAGCTTATGAGTCTCTTTTTTTTAAAAATGAATTAATAAATAGAAAAATATGTCCAATAATTAAATATAGATATATATTTGAAAACTAGATATTGTGATATATAATGGGTTTTAATTTGGTCTAAAAATTCTAAAAACAAAATTGTCAGCTATATTGGTAAAGTCAATTTTTCTAAAATGAAATGGGCACCTATTCTAAAATGAAATGGGTGCCCATTCTAAATGCATATGCATTTGAAAAAGGAATGGGTGCCCATTTCTAAATGGGCACCTATTTCTAATATACTCATTATGCCTTTTATTAAAACGTAGTATGAATGAATCTTTGCAACTTTTATTTTTATGTGTATGACTCGACAACGACTTATTTTGTGATTTTTTTGTATGCAAGTGTCATTACAATCTCTCAACAAGTCATATTATATTCAATTTTTTTAGGGATTCAATCATAAGGAGCATTTTCAAATGGAATCAAGTACAAGAACTATTTTTTGATATGTATATATATATATATATATATATATATATATATATATATATATGTATATATATATATATATGTTGCACTTTACATATTAACCAAATTATGCATGAATGTGGTATTAATATGCCACCTACAACAATTAAGGAGTTTATAAAAAGTTTACTTTGTGAAACACCTAATGGGAAATTATTTTTTCAAAACTGTGTGTTTCTATACAATGCAATAGATGTGGCAACCTTTCATTGTTAAGAGCATGCATGCATGAAAGTAGTTCACATGATTTTGGACAACAATTAGTGAATATGAAGAGGTTCAACAATGTTCAATATCCATTAAAGGATGGAAAAATTGGAAAGCATTGTGATTTAGTCATAGAACAAACTAGTGTACATGCATTCATCACAAAATTAAATAATAAGATTATGTACAAATATGTGAAACACACTAAATATGCTCGATGGCTTGATGAATAATTTTGTAGATGTAAAAACACATTTCCAATTGGAACTATACTTTCAATGGTTGACTTTGCAGAAAACTACACCCTTGCTCCACAAGAGAAGATTAAGTCTCAATATTATAACTCAATACAGGTGGTCATCTTTGTTCCTATTATATACATACATGTAGATGATAGTCTAGAAGATGATATAATTTTTTTGAGGAAGTACCATTTCTATTTGAGTGATACCTTGTTACATTCATTAGAGTTTGTGCAATATTGTTTCAAAGTATTTTATGACAATTTAAAATAAAAAGAAATCCAAATGACATAACATCTCATATGGTCAAACAATTGTACAAGATAATTCAAAAATTCTCTAATGTTTTATTGGCTATGTAGGGCCCATAAAAAAAAAATATCCAACATATGTGGAGCTTCTTTGAAGCTAGACATGGTAAAGGAGAACATGATGGAGCCAGAGCATGTGTGAAAAGAGCTCTTTCTAGGGAGCAACTAAAATTTGTGGATGCGACAACTTTAAAGATGTACGTGCAATTGTGGATTAGTGTAATGCAAAATGGTTACACATATGGTTCCCAAGGTTGACATTGATGTCAACACTCTCTTGGATGTGTGATGGTGTTCATGGTTGGATGTCATGTCCTATCCAGTAGAGAAGATACAATTCATTGTTGGATGTCATGCCTAGATCAGTGCAGAGTTGAGTATGAAGTTATATTAATATGGGAATTAGAAGCACTAAGATGATCAGATGTGCTACTGATGTTGAGAAGATGTTACTAGTGGCCTAAATCATATTGTATGATCTCTCCTATTGTTCCTAAGAATGCATGTGTTGATACAAAGAAGGTTTGGCCTCTGGAAGTTGGTGGCAATTTCTGCTACAGGATGACTATCTTTGAAGACTATTTAGGAGATTTCTCTGCATTCCTCCACATTTGCAACTATGGCTATATAGTTCTAGAATTGTGTTTAGGGTGCAGTGAAGGTGATAATTCCAAAGTTTCAGATCATCTGTCCTTCCACTGTGAATGTTATGCATGATAGAGTACCGGCATGTGTTCTAGTAGAACAAGGTGGTCTTGAAGACCTATTGGAATGCTCTACATTCCTCTGGATGTGAATGTTTTCCTTTGCAGTTTTGTGGACATGTTTATGGATGTGCAATACATGCTTTCTTACAGTTTCAAGGTTCTTAGTGATCTGTAAGCTCAGTGTTTCAATGACAGTATGTTGCAGTGTGTTCTGGATGACTAGTTGTTCTTAGAGTTCATGGTTGAAGATGTGTGGCACAAAATACTTGATGTGCGGAGGTAAAAGAGTGTTTGAAGATATTGTATGAGTCCTGTAGACTCATATGGAAGAGTTTCATGAAGGTCTTTCTTGTTTCCAGTACCACACAAGGTTTTCAAGTTTCATATGTCTTTGCTTAAGACTATCCTATTTTTAAATGAGCAGAGTGTGCAGATGTAATTACTTGATATTTGATACTGTGAAGAATATTTTAGACCTGGTTAAGCAAGTGTTGATGTCCACAAGGCATGGGTCTTCTGTTGGTGGAGCATGTAATCTTGTTTAGGACTTGTCCTCTACACGTTTCATATTGTATGTTGTCTGGCCGACTTGTAAATGTATTTTTCATGTTGTCTCTAGTTGAAAAGCAATGTAATCAATGTAATATCATGTATAAATTGTAAATCAAATTGAGTTAGGTGAAGTGTGATTGCAAAGTGATTGATAAGGTTTGCAAGCAAGAAAAGGAGCAGAATGAATGCATTATAATATGCGATTGAAGGAGAAAGAGAAAAAGTTGTAGATGTTGTCCTGATTCATCTTGAAGACATATCTGTGACAATGATCAAGTGTAGTGTGTGCATAATTGAGCTGATCATCAGAAGGAAGTGTGAAGAGGTAGAATTGTAATCATCAAAGGTGTGAATTTCAATGTCAGTTTTCAACCAATAGAAGGACTATCATACTGTAATATTTTTGTGAGTTTGTTCTCAATTCAGGGAGTAGTAGCTTCCTTGGGAGTAACCCTAAAATAAAATCTTCAAGAGTGGTAGCTTCCTTGGGAGTAACCCTAAAACAAAATCTTTAAGAGTAGTAGCTTCCTTAGGAGTGACCCTAAATCAAAGTTTTCAGGGAGTAGTAGCTAATTTGGGTTGTAGCCCTAAAACAAAGTTGTAATTTTCAGCTTCATATATTGTGAGTTAATCTTCACCGTGGTTTTTCCCTTCTAGGGTTTTCCATGTATATTTGGTGATGTGTTGATGTGCATAGTGTTAATCTTTCATGTTTTTGTTGATGCTGTAATACTTAAGTTTAAATCTACTATGGAGGACTTGAAGTTTGATTATATATTGATTCACCCCCCTCTCAATATCCTGGTGTGTTCAACAATTGGTATCAAAGCCAGGTTCCTCTGAAGGAAGCTTAACCTCTTGAGGAAGGTCTAGGATGGCACTTAATGGATCCATCAAGATACCTAGGTTTGATGGAACAAATTATGCTTTTTGGAAGCTAAGGATAGAAGCCTATATCAAATCTCTAGAGTGCGGTGTTTGGGACTCTATAAAGACTAGTTACAAAGTTCCTGCTACTACTACAGATCTAGATGAAGTTAAGGAATATGATAACAATGCCAAGGCAAAGTTTGCTATCATGAGTGGGTTAGCTGATCTAGAACTTTCAAAGGTAATGAATTGCATTTCTGTTAAAGAAGTTTGGGTTAAACTTGAAACCATTTATGAAGGAGATAAGAAAGTAAAGCAAGGAACAATGCAAATCTTCAAGACCAAATTGAGACCCTAAAAATGTCAAAGGATGAAAACATTGTTGGATATATGCTCCGAGTGAATGAAGTGGTCATTGGCATCAGAGGTCTTGGTGGAGAAGTGAAAGAAGATGAGATTGTGAAGAAGGTTCTGAGATCTCTTCCCAAATCTTATAGTCATAAGGTATATACTATTGAGGAGAATGTGGACTTGGATACATACACTATAGACATTGTTTGGTTCCCTTACTACCTTTGAAATGAGAGAGTTTGGTAGTGATGCTCCAAAGAAATAAGTTGCTTTCAAAGTCAGTATGAAGACAAAGGATGAATTTGTTGATGAAAATGAGAGCTGTGATAAAGTTGAAAATTTTGTGAGAAGACTGAAGAAAGGCATTGACAAATACAAAGGTAAGTTACCTTTCAAATGTTTCAATTGTGGAAAGGTTGGTCACTTTGCTTCTAAATGTCCTTTTAAAGAATCGAGAGGTAGTAAAAAGAGAGACAAGTTCAAGATAAGTCTGTATTCCATAGAGAGTAGTTGTTCTTTAGAAGATGAGGATCATGATGATTCAAATAATGAAACACTTTTCATGACCTTGAGTGTTGGTGACAAAAAGGATGATGTTGGAAAATGTGAGAAGACTGATGCCTTGCAAACAAACCAAAACAATAATAGATCAATGGTTGTATGGACTACCTTTCATGCAAGAGAAGAATCCAAGGCTAGGGTAATTGACAGTGGTTTCTCAAATCATATGACTGGTGACAAGGAGAAGTTTATCAGTCTTGAGAAGTGGGATGGTGGTGCTATCAAGTTTGGTGATGATATCAAGTTTGGTGGTATCAAGACATATGGTGATATCTATCATCTAAAGAAGGTAAATGGAAGAATATGTTTGTTGGCTCAATCTAGTGAGTGTTGGTTGTGGCACAAAAGAATGGGACACAACAATTTTGATAATATGGTAAGGATCATCTCTACTCATGCAGTGAGAGGCATGCCCAAGATAATCAATCTTGTAAACATAATATGCAAGGAATGTCAAATGGGAAAGTAGACAAAGACAAGTTTCAAAAGAAAGGAATATTCTTCTTCAAAGCCATTGGAGTTGATTCACACTGATCTATGTGTCCCTACAAGAGTAAAGAGTCAACAAGTTGAGAGGTCTTTTATGTTGCTCATTGATGATTATTCTAGAATGACTTGGGTTACTTTATTAAGAGAAAAATCAGATGCCCTTGATAAATTTAAGGTGTTCAAAGCTATGGTTGAAAATGAAGTGGATGCTAAGATCAAATGTTTAAGGTTTGATAGAGGAGGTGAGTTTACTTCAAATGAATTTGAAAAGTTTTGTGAAGATCATGGTATTAGGAGACATCTGTCAGCTCTTAGGACCCCTCAGCAAAATGGGCTAGTGGAAAGAAAGAATAGAACTATGCAAGAGATGGCTAGGGCAATGTTGAAAGATGCAAATTTGCCTAATATGTACTAGAAGGAAGCAGTTCACACTACTATTGATCTAATTAACAAAGTGCAACTGGGGGTTAACAACACTTAGACCCCTTATGAGATATGGTATGGAAGACCTCCCACTATCAGATACTTCAAGATCTTTGGCTGCAAATGCTATATCAGAAGAGATGAAGAAGGCCTAGGAAAGTTTGATTCAAGAAGTGATGAAAGGATCTTTTTTGGTTACTCAACTAGAAGCAAGGCCTATAAATGCTACAACAAGAGGTTGGGAAAGATGATTGAAAGCACAAATGTCAAAGTAGATGAAGACCTATATCAGATCTCATGAGAATCAAAGGACTCCGGATCTGATACCTTTCCATGCATTGAAGATGAAGAAGAAGTGAAAGAAGAAAAGGAACAAGAACCAGTACAAATGCCTAAGACTCTAGCAAAGTATGTTTAGAAGAACCACTTAGCAGATCAAATCATTGGAGATAAGAATGAAGGTGTGCAAATAAGGAGAAGGCTTTCTAAGACACATGAGCAAGTAAACTTGTGTTTGTTATCAAAAGTAGAACCCAAAACCTTTGTTGATGCTAGAAAAGATGATGGATGGATAAAGGCAATGAAAGAAGAATTGGATCATATTGATAAGAATCAGACATGGGAATTGGTTCCCAGACGAGCTAATAAGAATTTTATAGGAACAAAGTGGGTATTCTAGAACAAGCTGAATGAAGAAGGTGAAGTTGTAAGGAACAAAGCAAGGTTGGTATGTAAAGGATACTTACAAGTTGAAGGCAATGATTTTGAGGAAAATTTTTCTCTAATGGCTAGGATGGAGGAAATCAAAATGTTCCTTGTCCTTGTTGCTCATAAGAACTTCAAGGTTATCAGATGGATGTTAAGTCAACTTTCTTGAATGGTGATCTAAAGGAAGAGGTTTATATTGAGCAACCAGATGGTTTCCAAATATAAGAAGATGTGAACATGGTGTATAGACTCAACAAGGCTTTGTGTGGTCTCAAGCAAGCACCTAGGGCTTGTTATGCTAGGTTAGAGAAGTACTTACTTCAGCAAGGCTTCAAGAAAGGTACTATAGATACCAATAATTACATCAAGGAAGGAGACATGATATTGATAGTTGAAATATATGTTGATGACATAATCTTTGGTGGAGATGATGATATGTGTAAGAGGTTTGCAAAGGATATGCAAAAAGAGTTTGAGATGTCTATTCTTGTGTGGTTACACAACACGCCTCATTTTGCCTTAGCAAAATAGGGACCCACTTTTTTTGCTTGGCTTTCTTGTCTTTTGCTTCTGGGCATTATGGTAAAAATAGTCAATGTCAAATGCATGCCAGGATTTTATCCTGTGCATAATTTGGACCTTATGTTTGAGGTCAAAATTTCAAACTTTGAATTTCATATTATAGATCCTACCTAGTGGAAGAGTATCAAAATTTAAGTAGGTTTGCTTTTTGAAGCACCCTGAAATTGATTAGAATAAAGAAGTTATGGTCAGTCAAAGTCCAGTCAAAAGGTTGTCCAGATATTCGCATTTCTTATCATCCAGATCTTAACTTAATATCATGGCACCTATTAACATCCAGACATCAAATTTAAAAGGCTTGGTAGGCTAAATGTCAAATGTTGAGATATTAGTTAACATCCCGATCTTAAGTTAATATCTCGACACTTGCTAATACATAGACGTCAAATTTAAGAGACTTATCTAGTTACACGTCACATGCAGAAAGATTCTTCACACCTAGATCTTAACTTAGTATCCTGACCTTCGATAATATCCTTGTCCCAATGATGTCACGTCATCTTGACTCTACAAAGAGACCCGACCATGCTGACATCACCCAAACATTAGAGCGTCAAGATATTAACTCCTTAGTATCCTGCCCTTATTTTGACATCCTCATCCAGATGATGTCATGTCATCTCGACCGAATGAAGAATGAAAAACACGCTTGTGTCATCAGGATATTAACTATCATCTGGATCTTAACTTAGTTTCCAGACATTATTTTAAACATCCATATCCTAGTGACATCATGCTATCCTGATGTGATACAAAAGACACAATGTGCTGACATCATCTAGATATTCCAATTGGATGCATATTTTGCCTTTATTATGTTCGGACCCTAACCTGATATCTACACCCCGATTGGATGATAGCACATCCTTGCAGGGGAATCTTGTCAACAAGAAAGATTCTCCGCGCTGCTGCGAGATGATGACATGTTTCCATATGCATATCCTGACTTATTATAAGCTTGTTTGGAACCTGATGATAATTCCTTGGTCAATGAAGGATGACCTGACACATGATGACGTCATCCATATATTCATATCTGGATATCCAGTTGGATATTCCTCAGCAAAATAATCCACTCCCATATACCCGCACTTTTTGCATTAATTGTTGCAAAAGGTAGTTGGCTTTTAAATTTCAAAGTGTGCCAATGAACACCTGTGATAATCCTCTGTAATCTTGCTAAGAAAAGGCTATCAAATCACCTTGATGCCATTAATAAGCCCTAAAATCATGAATTGTCTAAGTTAAAAAGGGGATTTCATTGTCATAATATGCACATTTGCATTCAAGAGTCCCAATTTTACTATTAAGAGCTATATCGCGAACCAGAGCCGAACCAGGAGAGTAAGCTTGCAGAGGGATACTTCATCCAGAACTTTTATTTGGTCATCACCGTATCTACAATAGGTTAAGGAAGCATATAGAGGTATGTATAAATCCCTATCCTTCTAGTTATTTCACAAAATCATATCATGATTAATTAAAGAGAAGGTAAATGATAAACATGGAAGGAGATGATGCATGGTTTAATTCAATCCATAGGATTTAGGCATGTTATCATTTTAGAACATAATAATCGATATTGTGCTAACCCTAGATAAACAAATATATGTTGTTATTTGAGATTGGTATATTTAAATTGCAAGATGAAATGTCACATCCACGCATGGACAAGAGAGATGCAAAATTCAGGCTAGTTATGTTTCCCAAAATGCGCAGTGTTTACAACAAATTAGGATTCATAAAGGATACCTACTCAGGTAGTATATATATAGAGGAATTTAGAGAAAGAATTAATGTTGGGGAAGATAACCCCGTCCTACAGAACATAGTGGCATATGGCTTATATCATGGGGCTAGTTTTCCCTATTCCACAGAGGCTTTTGACCTTATGGCTGATTGTGCACTGAATTATGATGCTACTACAAGGAAAATAGAGAAAAAAAAGAGGCTTTATGCATATTTATCTATGGAGGGTATAAACGAAGTGTTCCATTTGCCCATTTCTCAGCCTATGTATGTACCAGACCTAGATGCATTAGCCAAAGAGTTTGATGCCAACAACAAGAATTGCAGAAAAGTCATATATCAGGGGTAGAGAAGCCCATATAACACAGCCAAGGAAGTAGTCAAAATGGCACAACACTTGTACAAATTTGACTTCAATGAAGAAGTACAGTATATATTGTTCACGCTCAGCCAGATGAATAGATTGGTAAATTGTGGAACCTTTAAGCCTTGGATGTTTGGCCTAATAAGAATGGTTGTCAAATATGAGGAGGATAAGGCAAAGGTCCAATGGGCCAAGATCATCAGTGATACAATACATGACCAGATGGTCAAGTGGAAAGAAGGTAAGGGATGATTTTTAGAATGACATCCTACCTTATATATGCCTATGCAGCAAAAGGCACCTTTGATGGCTTACAAATTGTAGGAATGATGGGTAAGCTGCTTAATGAGAAGACTCCCTGGGAGCATTATCCTTAGTTAGAGAGAAGACTTTCAGTCCAACATTACAAAATGGTTAATGATTGCTTCCTAATGCACCTAGTCTGACTCATGGAGGGGAACAGAACCAAGCAATTTTTAGTGGGTGCTACTAAGGAAATCAATGGATATGGCTCTTAGTTCATCTAGGCCAAAACATACTCATACATTTGGATGGAAGGTTTTAGTGGGAAGCCGTATATGTTACCAAGGTACCCTTCGGACAAGATAGTACTAATGGAGATGATGAGGCAACAACTGCCTCCATTTGAAATGTCCAAGGCAAAGAAAGGGTAGCCCTACAGGAAATTTTCTATTGATATTAACTAGTTCCTAGTGGGAGCAATAGAAAATGTAAGAAAAGAAGAGGCAGAACTAAAAAGTTTGAATCTGAAGATATTTCCTTTGGCCAGGGACTATGATCCTTACCATAGGATTGAACAAAGATTTAACAAGAAGTATAAGCACAGTGTCCACCTCGAAGATTATTGGGTAGATTGCGACAATGAACATGAGGTAAGAAGAAGAGAGTATCAAAGATTGACACTGGACTAGATGAGGACAATAGGGCGGCCTGAAGTGCTACCAAAAATCAAAAAGGATGATGATAACCTCATGGATCCTGAGTATGAGGAACAAAAGATATACAATGACACAATCTCTACCCCAGATCTAACACAAAAGGAAGAGACTTCAATAGATGTCCTCATTGCCAAAGTTATGGCTAGGACAAAGAACTAGGTTGATCAAAAGATCAATGAGCTTAAAGCAAAAGGTGTGGCAATCACCAGTGACAGAAAGGGGAAAAGAAAAGAAATAGAAGAATAGGGATATGATGATTTCCTTGTAAGGAAAAGAGAAATCCTAGGGACAAAAATACATGAACCTAGTTCATCTAAAGCAACAGAGGAGATTACTTCTAAGGGAGTATCCCTAGTATACCAACCATTGTCACCCCCTACAGGACCAGTACTTAAATTCATCCTTGTATCTGTAACTTAAATATCCATAACACAAGGAGAGACTTCAAAAGATCAAGAGCAAAGTCCAATAAGGACTACTGTAGAGGAAGAGGATAGTGATAATGAAGAAGATCGAATACCCATTGGGACATTGAAGAGAAAGAGAGATGATCCACTACAGGGTGTCAAGGTGCCCAAGCAAAGTAGATACCAGAGCTCATGCATGAGAGGCTCAATTTCACCACTAGCATAGGTAGCAACATCAGGATTGATTGATCCTACTTCATTGAGTGTAGTTAGAGAACTACAACATGATGTGTCGGTAGAAAGTATAGTGAAAGTGAAAATTGAAATGGTACATGACGCTAAGGAAAACATAGAAGAAAAGACAGTCGGACCTCTCCCACATAGTCAAATGATTGATTTGACTAAAGATGATGTGGTCAAGGACATTACAAATTACCCTATAGAGACCATGTTGCAACATATAGAGTCCACAGGTGGGGGTGCAGCTGTGGAATCACATGAAGAAAGAATAGAGAGAGAAGAGTCCTCAGAAGTAGAAGTGCATATGGGACCTCTCAATACTTTAATTGAGAACGTGACTAGCCTAGCGGTAGTAGATTTGACCCACCTGCCAGAGAAAGAAAGCATAGATGAAGATGCTATTAAAGATAGCTAGATACAAGGAGGAAGATTTTCAATGGAAGTGGATGACAAGGAGGGTGATGCTCAAGAACAAATAGCACATCCAAATATCTTTGAAGATAAAGGAGATAAGAGTGATAAACCTGAAGAAGAACCTCAATAAGAAGATGCAAATAAAGGCCAAGAGCCTTAGGGTGACAAGGGTCTAAAGGACCAGGGTGATAAGATATTAGATAATCAGCCTCCTCCAGAGCAAAGGCAAGAAGAATGTTTTCCTGAGAAAGATGATTTGGATGCTAGAGAAGAACAACAGAGGGGCCAAGAACAACAAGAAAATGTGCAAGATCCTGATGGTGATAAGGAGATCAATAAAGACAAAGAAATACAAGATGCTCAAATTAAGCAACTAGATCAAGAAGGATCTCAGTCTGCCACATTAGCATTAGTTTCATTAGAGACAAGTGGATCACAAGAGCAATAGGTACCATTTGAATTCAAATCTTTATTTACTCTTGACCCATCTAAAGCAAAATGGAGAGCTAGGACAATCTCCACTATCAAGAGAGATCCAAAGACAGGGAAAAGAAGAACTCAAGTTATTGTTCCCATAGTAGATAAGGTCAAAGGAGAGATCAGGTTAGAAGAGTTCCAGGTGACCCAAACTGACTTAGGTCATGTCACCACGGAGCAAGAAGTGTAGGAACATATTGAGAGCACAGAGGCAGTAGTGGCCAAAATAAGAAAACTTAAGGCCAGAAAGAAAGAGCTTAAGGAGCAAAATGCTCAATTGCAGTGATTTATACAAGGATTGGTAAATCTATATAGCTTAGCCTCAATGCTACATGATACAGAGAAACCCATTGCATTGACACTAATAAGTGAAGAAGAAATAGCTAATCTGGATGTCCAGAAACATCAGGATCATATCATGGACAAATGGTTCATAGGATTCATGATATCAGGTGAGAAGCTAATAAGAACTTCTAGGTCCAATTGGGACACATTGTCCAGATTGAAGAAAGACATTGACTCTTTAAAGAGTGAATTCACTCAAAGGATAGTAAAATGTAATTATGCAATAAGAAAACTCAGAAGAGCTAGGGGGATGACTAATCAAGAGTTATTGAAGAATAAAATAGTCACCCATGTAACATTGCCACTCATGGATACTTGGCTAATTGAGATGGCATATGAGTTAGATGTATTGAAAGCTAGCATGATCAAGGTCGATGACACTCAAGCTAAACTGCATAACCTACTAGCTGAAGAAATGAACATTTTAACAGGATTGTTGGAAGATGATGTGACAGAAGAAGAAATGCCAGATGTAGATGATGCTATCTAGATATTCAAAGACAAATTCAAAGAGGTAGCAGAGGATCCAGTAAAGCTATTTACAGAGGATGTCATGGATGAGATGGCTGAGTTGAGGGTGAAGATAAAGAGTTATGAAAAAGGAAGAAGAAAGAGGAACATCCATACTAGAATATTTGGAAGGATAGATAAAGGCACTGAAGTATGCCAAAATGAGAGCTCAAACAATCAGTAAGTTCCAAGTAGAAACATTTGTTTAGGCATATGATACATACAAAATGCTAGATATGAGTATGCAGTTACATGAAGAGGATACATCTTAATGAAGAGGAGGTTATTGCATATGTCACCTGGATATTTTTGTCATTTTGACACCTACAGTATGGTAAACTAAATCAAAGATCTTAGAATATTATAGAGCACCAACTGTACTCCACTAGATGGTCACCAACTAGCAGCCTGTGCCACGTATTTTGGTATTTTGGCTTGGTCAAAATAATGTGAACCATTGATTGTAATAGATAAATCTTAATCGCATGATCTTTTGTAATCAATTCTCATCCCTGCTCTATAAAAGGATGGATGACCTTGGTTATAGATTATTAGAGACTTAATTAAGATAGAGTTGTTGAAATGTCAATATTCCTTCTCAAGATTTATTGTAGATGTGCATATTTTTTTGAATACTGAATAAAATAGAGATACATATTACAACTCATCATAAATTCTATGTAATCTTTGTGAATGTCATCTAGATATTTCATTGCTGTATGTTGTGTCCCTTGGAGTGCATGTTGATCAGTGAATATTGTTGTCATTCCATCACCTTTGAAGATTAGCATCTATTGTGTGACGTTGTGGAGTTACCAAGCAACACTTGGTTTGATTTCATCTTTGTTTTATGAAGTGTTGAAATATGTATGTGGACCAATTGTCAAAGACTCATTCATTTCAGTAAATTTACATTTAGTTTCAATTTTCTTAAATTTCATTGAATCATCATCACCTTAACTACAAATATACAGATAAATAACAAGAAGAACACAAAATATGCAAAAATCCATAAATAATTGAAAATCATTAGCATATTTAGATAAAGTGCATATAGAATAAAGAACATCATGCAAAGAATTACAAATAACGATAAGAACATAGAAAATATCAGCTTGAAGGCACAATATTTACATAAATTCATAGTGCAGAAGTAAAATTGATTAAGGATTAGTTCAATTCTAGATGAATTGAAGATAGTTTCAAAAGAACTAATCAACATAAATCATGAATCAACTTAATAAGAGTGATATGCAGAAGAATTGATCAAACTTATCATAAATACCTACATGATTTGGTTAAGTACAATAAGATTTAACATCACTGTTTGGAGATTTATAGAAAATAGGTGAAACAGAGCATATCCAGATACAAAGACTTCAAAACCATACGTAAGGTCCCTAATGGAAAACAACAACGCACATCAAACTACTGAGTAACGTCAGAAGATCAAGACCTAACCAACGGAGATTTGGAGTCATCAATTTATTCCAAATTAATAGTACTTTTCAAGATGATAAAGGTTTGATATGTAATTCTTTATCTATGTTATTATGACTAACATAATGATCAACATCTATGATTGGTGAGATGTCTTTCTTCCTTGGACTTCAAATTACTTTTCTAGATGGTGGTATCTTTATTTCTCGAGCTAAGTATGTCAAAGAGTTGTTGAAGAAGTTTGGTATGGATGATTCAAAATCAGTGAGTACTCCCATGGTCACTGGATGTCACTTGAGCAAGGATGATGAGTCTCTAGAGGTGGATCAAACTATCTATAGATCTATGATTGGAGGATTTTTGTACTTGACTGCTTCTAGACCTGATATCATGCATGCAGTATGTGTAGTTGCTAGATATCAAGCTAATCCCAAGCAAACACATGAGAAGGCAATAAAAAGGATATTCAGATACTTGAAAGGAAGTCTAAATTATGACTTATGGTATCCAAGAGGTAATGACTTTGATTTGAGTGCCTACACTGATGTTAATTAGACTGGTTGTGTGGATAATAGGACTACAAGTGGCGGTGCTTTCTTCTTAGGAAGAAGATTGGTTTCATGGTAGAGCAAGAATCAAGATTCAGTGTCTTTATCAATTGCAAAGGTAGAGTATATTATAGTAGCATCCTTCTATACACAAGTGTTGTGGATGAAGCAAACCCTAAAATATATCAAGGTATTGTATGATGAGCCTATTCTTATTTTGTGTGACAATACAAGTGCTATCAATATTTCCAAGAATCTAGTGATGCATTCTATAACCAAGCATATAGAAACCATGTATCACTTTTTGAGAGAGAAGGTTTCAGATAAGGAAGTGAAGTTGGAATATGTTCCAACAAAGGATCAGATTGCAGATATTTTCACAAAGGCTCTTGCAAAGGACACTTTTGAGGATCTCTGGCAGAGGTTAGGGGTAATTGCCCCTCCTTCTTGCTAAGATGCAAAGTGGTGCATATGTCCAGGGGGAGTAGTTCATGTTATATCTTTTTCTTGGACTGATGATGGTTACCTCTCAGGGGGAGTAGGTAGGGGTTGCTGATGATAGGGGGACTCTATTTTTTGCAAGAAGTTATGCCCCAAGGGTGAAGAAGTTGCCCTTTGTCCTTGATGTCAAAAGGGGAGAATATGCAGGTATGTGTTCCCATCAATGCCAAAGGGGGAGATTGTTACACATATGGTTCCTAAGGTTGTCATTGATGTCAACACTATCTTGGATGTGTGATAGTTTTCATGGTTGTATGTCATGTCCTATCCAATAGAGAAGATATAGTTCATGGTTGGATGTCATGCCTAGATTAGTGCAGAGTTCAATATGAAATTATATTAATATGGGAATTAGCAGCACTAAGATGATTAGATGTGTTGCTGATGTTGAGAAGATGTTACTGGTGGCCTAAAGCATATTGTATGATCTCTCCTATTGTTCTTAAGAATGCATGTGTTGATACAAAGAAGGTTTGGCCTATGGAAGTTGGTGATAGTTTCTACTACAGGATTATTGTCTTTGAAGACTGTTTGGGAGATTGCTCTGCATTCCTCCACATTTGCAGTTATGGTTATGTGGTTCTACAAATGTGTTAAGGGTGTAGTGAAGGTGATAATTCCAAAGTTTCAGATCATCTATCCTTTCATTGTCAATGTTCTGCATGATAGAGTACAGGCATGTGTTCAAGCAGAACAAGGTGGTGTTGAAGGCTTGTTGGAATGATCTGCATTCCTCCATATGTGAATGTTTTCCTTTGTAGTTTTGTGGACATGTTTATGGATGTGCAATACATGCTCTATTGTAGTTTCAAGGTTCTTGGTGATCTGCAAGCTCAGTGTTTCAATGACAGTATGTTGCAGTGTGTTCTGGATGACTGGTTGTTCTCAGAGTTCATGGTTGAAGATGTGTGGCACAAAATCCTTGATGTGCATAGGTAAAAGAGTGTTTGGAGATGTTGCATGAGTCATGTTGTCACATCCCTAACTTTGACTACATTTTACTTTTTACTTTTGAAGTAATTAGTAGATGATTACACATGATTCAATGATTTGACATTTAGTGAAAATGTGAAGAAAAATCAATGATTTCATGAGTTATGTTTATATGAATAGAATTGACATGTGATTATACGTTGTCAAGATATTATGATTTCATAAGGATTATGAATTGATTAATGATACACTAATCATAGTTTGGTGATTTCAAGTTGTATTTAGGAAACAATTTTCTACCCTCAAGAAAAGAGAGGGAGAGCATCATCAGAGAGAAGTGAATAGATGTACAGAAAAGAATAGTTGTTGCCATCTTAGTCATGTGCTTGTACAATTTAGTGAACCATCAATGAGATTGGTAATTTGTATTTGATCTAATTAGTCTAAATTTGGTCTCGATTCGACAGTTATCGATTTGTCGAAAAGACCCAATAATTTTATGTTTTGTCGTAAACCAAGTTGGTATGTCACCATTGACGAGTATGGTCAATAGTTGATAGGTTATTTATTAGAAATTCCTGATAGGGATTCTATCTTATTATTTTTATCTTTATTGACGTTTAAACGAGATAGAGAGGGGGAGAACACCTCGACGCCAATCTTGTATCTCATCAAATGCTTAAAACAACGTGAGTATACGTTGAATACATAAATAATATGTTGTTTCTTATATTTTTATCTATTTAAATATAGTTTAAAGATTAGACTCTTACGATGTATTCGGTTTAAGGAATACATGATAGAGATCTTAATTTATTGCAAACCTCTCTCTTGCTTATGTTGGCTCAACTCCTTAACTAACATGGAGATAAAGGAGGAGCTTTAAAAATGGATTGTGGAGTGGTCTTTAAGACCATTATCTCCACTAGTTTGCATGCCTTCGTGGAGTATTAGTAGGCTAGTTTTTCAGGAAAAGTCCATGGGTAGTGGAAAGGTAAGCCTTTAAGGAGGCTATGTTATCAATATAACTAAGGAGGTTACACTAGAAGTGGAAGAAAGGGAGAGGAGAGCATGGTTCCTCACAAAGAGGGGTTATGTGGCATAATGTAAGAGAGTTGATAGGCTCTTATATATGAGCATATAGTGCTCGAGAAGGGATATAAAACTAGTGGGTTGTTCTTATTGGGTATTCTTTTGAACCCTCATTTCCATTAACATAAGACAAAGAAAAAAGAGACCTTCAGTCAATGCCTTGGGCATATGTTCCTAAACTCATCGGTTGTTCCTATTGATGTATTCATTAAACCTCTTATATTTGTGAATGGACTGGTATGGGAATCCCTTGAAGTCAACAGGTAGGGATATCTACCTTAAAGTAAATCTTGTTTTTCTAAATAGCATTATATTCTATCTAAGGGTATGCATAGTAGAATGTTTAAATTGACTCTTGTATAAACGTTCTCAGATCATTATTATGAGAGTTTATCTCAGAAGAATAAAATAATTAGTTTGGTTTGGTTTAACTGAGACTCTACAGAAAACAATGAGAGAGTTTAACATAGAAAAGAAGAGTCTTTGTGCCTTAAGTGGGAGACAACTTTCATATTAGTTGATTTGTTGGTTGAACGTCTAAACAGTAGAAAAACCATAAAGATATTTGCTCAAATTGTTTCATGAAAATTCTTTGCTTGAGAACCTTATACAGTACAGAATTAGATTGAAATTATAAGCCTTGTTATTACCATTCATTGTGTGTAAGCTATGATATCATTGCATAAGATTTTTGTCATTCTTTTATTTGAGTAAAAGGCTAATAGGCCTTATTTCATTATTTATAGTGAGACCAACAACTTAGTGAGGCAAATGCCTTATAAGCATAATGACGCCGTGTCTTTTGAGGTCGGCCAATGTAAATAAACCTTTGAGTTTTATAAGATCGTCATCTATATTTAAACCTCTATATTATGTGGTTGTTATATACATATTAACCTTTGTAGTGTGAGGCTAACAAATCTATTCTTGCTAATGGGCCAAGATAAAGGTCGAGGTATAAAGGGATAGTCCTCAATAAACCAACTCAACTAGATGCTATATATTTATCCATGATATTAAAGACTGAATCAATTGAATTCACTATTTTTAAAGGTTGGAGTCAAATGAATAAGTTGTCTAAGATATATATCTCCCTTTTCTTAATAGCTTATGTGCATAGTATTACTATTTATAATCACAAGAGCCTGTGATAAGGATATTTATTCATTTTGAGATATCTAAAGATAACTATAGCCTTAGTAACTTAGGAAGGTCTATAAGATTATAAGTATTGAATGATGTTCAAAACTAAATGAATTATAAGATTGACCTTAGTCAAGAATGTTTATATTATTCATAGTGTACTCATATTCCATGAGTAACATGGATTTGTATAGCGCCAAAGAGGTTTAGAGAAAACTAGAGTACACTATACTCATGTTGTATTATTATATTATTATACTTGGATTCTAAGTTAGTAGTGGGAACCTAGATATCCTTTTGGTTGGCAATTATTGCTTAAGTAAAAACCATCTCAAGAAAGAGTATAATAGGAGACATATTTAACTTCTCCTATGTTTCAAGATTGAAACTATTTAACCAACTCAAGGGTATTGGTGCACTAGGAGATGAAAAGTTGTAGTTCTTATTTTATATGTTCAATAGAACTTATTTTAGTTCTGATTGCACAAAAGATAAAGTTAACCCAATGATGAGAATTCTTGATATGATCTACTCAAAGTTGGGTATGTTGCAAGATTTGAAACTTGACCCCACATGATTATTGTACTTTAGATTGTTGATATAAGTTTATATGACATATGTATACAAAGGATGATATACATATGAGTTTGTAACCTATCTTTAATCTAATGTCAGTAGACTTAAGTAGACTAGGAGGTAGAAAGTATTTTATATCTTCTATGACTCAAAACTATTTAGGTTGAATGACTAAACTTAGTCAAATGACTAGATGACAATATTCATTTAGATATTATAGAGGAAATACCTCGTAAATGATGTTTATTCATGTTATGAGAAATGTGAATTTCAAACGCCAAATGGTCTAGGGAAGACTAGAGGTATTTGTTCTCATGTTTTGTTATATTTATGTCATTAGCATTGGAAAATAAGGATGTTTGATATTTCCATGTATTGGGTTAGAGAAGTCAAACCCTAGAATCATAACTTGAAGGGTTTAGAAAACTTATAACCTTTATGTCAGATATGACATTATTTTGTACTTATTGGTCAATAGAAAAAGGTCAGGTAAACCATAGAGTAAGACAGAAAGAGTCTACGTAGTACTTTAACAAATTTAAAGTGATTCTATGTTAGAGTCAAAACTTGTTATATTACACAAGGATGTTTGATATTTGAGTCAAAGAGTAGAATAGTAGGAGGTCATAGACCCTAGAAATCACAAGTATGCAAAAAGGGACTCTTTGAAAGGTTAGAAATACCTAAACCTATATATTTCATGCATATCCTAGATCAAGGATTAGTTCTAAGTCAGATTGACTAGAATGGATTACAGTACAGACAAGTTTGTGTTTAGAGTTACTAAATGAAGAAAGTCAAACTGTAGGATGAGATAGTCTCCAAGTCGAGTCAGAGGGTGTGAACTCACAACTACATTTATTACGAAGTGTCTATTTATATTGAATCTTTGGCCAAAGTAATGAATTCATCTCTTCATGCATTAGTCAGTTCACTGTGCTCCAGATTTACATAACCATCTAGTAGTGTCATACTCAGTTAGAAGGAGTCTCATGTAGGAAACAACACTAGAGACTCGGATGGAAAAAACTTGTTGGTTCCATATATCTATACTCTTCGTGAAGGGTAGGGCCACTTCCAGGAAGGAAGCTGTGCAGGGGACCGTCAATCTGTGGTTGGAGGTAAAGCACTCGGATGATGCTCTCCCTCCCAAGCAGAAGACAAGCCAAGACTTGTGAAGATAGATATCAAGATTCTAGATGTAGTATACTTCATGTTTTGACTTATGATAGTCAAATTTATGAGGTAAAAATATTCTTTATGCTAAGTACAGTTTATGTATTGTAAATGAAAAGTGAAATGGATTTCATTATGATTCTATCTTTGAATATGTTGTAATTTCAAGGTTGAAAATATTCAAAAAGTTATACTTTATTTCTTTGTGATTATGCAAATGATATTTATTTTTTAAAAAAATCACTCATGTTTACCATGTTTATTTACTTTCTTGTAAATTCTTGAGTTTCTTTGAGTAATATGAGAAGGCATGTTACACTTGTAGACTCATCTAGAAGAGTTTCATGAATATCTTTCTTATTTCTAGTACCGCACAAGGTTTTCAAGTTGTTGTGGCCATTGTGCTTCAAGTTTCATATTTCTTTGCTTAAGACTATCCTATTTTCAAATGAGTGGAGTGTACGGATGTAATTACTTGATATTTGATGTTGTGAAGAATGTTTTGGACTTGGTTAAGCAAGTGTTGATGTCCTCAAGACATGGGTCTTCTACTGGTGAAGCATGTAATCTTGTTTAGGACTTGTCATCTACACATTTCATATTGTATGTTATATGGCCGACTTGTAAATGTATTTTTCATGTTGTCTCTGGCTGAAAAGCAATGCAATCAATGTAATATCATGTATAAATTGTAAATCAAATTGAGTTAAGTGAACTGTGATTCCAAAGTGATTGATAAGGTTCGCAAGCAAGAAAAGGATCAGAATGAATGCATTATGATGTGCGACTGAAGGAGAAAGTGCAGAAGTTGTAGATGTTCTCTTGATTCATCATGAAGACATATTTGTGATACTGATCAAGTGTATTGTGTCCCTAATTGAGCCGATCATCAAGAGGAAGTGTGAAGAGGTAGAATTGCAATCATCAAAGGTGTGAATTTCAATGTCAGCTTTTAGACAGTAGAAGGACTATCATACTATAATTTTTTTGTGAGTTTGTTCTTAATTTAGGGAGTAGCATCTTCCTTGGGAGTGACCCTAAAACAAAGTCTTTAATGAGTAGTAGCTTCCTTTGGAGTGACCCTAAATCAAAGTTTTCAGGGAGTAGTAGCTTCCTTGGGTTGTAGCCCTAAAACAAAGTTATAATTTTGAGCTTCATATATTGTGAGTTAATCCTCACCATGGTTTTTCCCTTCTAGGGTTTTCCACGTATATCTGGTGTTATGTATTGATGTACATAGTGTTAATCTTTCATGTTTTTGTTGATGTTGTAATACTTAAGTTTTAATCTCCTCTGGAGGACTTGAAGTTTGATTAGATACTAATTCAGCCCCCCCTCTCAATATCTTGGTGTGTTCAATGAAAATTGTTTACAGGATCATGTGAAAACTCTAAAGTTCAACAATTCTTTGGGTTAGTTGAAGAAGAAAACATTCTTCCTCAATATGATTGTGAGAAAATTAGTGGATCAACAAAATGGCATTCACTTAAGAGTTCAAATGCAAGGACATGGACTATATGGACTAGGGATCTTGCCTATTTTTATCAATTTTGTATTGGAGGTGAGTGGGAAGCATTTGAAAATATAGAATGGGTTGAAGTATGGCAATAAATATACCTAACACCTATACAAACACATGATCAACATGAGACAATGTTTGAAGAGGATAATCAATTGTTTGCATCAAATGACTATGATTGTATTTCAGACCTTGTACAAGAAGGTACATTGACATTTTTTTATAATCTATAATTCTATACATGCATGTATTTTTGTGACTTATACATCATGTCCTAATTTATTGAATTTGTATTTTTTTGGCAAGACATGTGTATATTGTTGTTGCACCTAAGGGAAATGAAGAGGAAATAGAGTATCGGTTGCCTCAATGTGTTGAGAAAAAACATAATTTGTTACAACCTAGAGTAGATGATGATAACTTCAAGTATCCAATAGGTTTTGTGGTTGTTGTTGGCACTTGGCTATGAAAATATCTAATAAGGAAGAACAGTATACCTGCATTTGAAGATTATGAAAGACATAAGAAAATTATGCACTACTCGCATTTGGTTGTGGCAACAAATATAGAATTAGTGAGATATCAAGGGAAACATGTTACAAAAGAGTTATGGACACTTCTATGTAAGAGCATGAGGCAATCATAGATGCATTACAAAAAGGAGAGGATACAGAAGGTACAATGGCATAAATTTTTTAAATAGTTTGTAGGTATGTAGAATTTTTTAAACTTTTAATCTTTATTTTTTGACTAATGTACAGCTGTATATATTTAATTGATAGAACTAATTGATTTACTATCATGTCCTAACCAAATTTTTAAGTCATTTCATGTCCACTTAAACCATCCTCTTAACTCCCCTTAAGCCATCCCCTAGCTATGTTCCATAAATTAGGTAAGTATGATTTAGTTTAATAACTTTAGAATTTGGTCTAGGATGGGAGTTTAGGATTAAGAAGATTTATAGTTAACATATTTACTAGCACAACCTTAGAAAATTAGTAATTGATTGCATCTCCCCTTAAGCCATCCTCTTAAGTCTCCTTAAGACATCCCCTAGCTATGTTCCATAAGCCAGGTAAATACGATTTAGTTTAATAACTTCAATGAATTTGGTCTAGGATGTGAGTTGATCAAGATTAAGTAGATTTATAGTTAATTGATTTACTAGCACACCCTTATCAAATTAGTAATTGATTTCATCTCTCATTAATCCATCCTCTTAACTCCCCACAAGCCATCCCCTAGCTATGTTCCATAAGTTAGGTAAGTATGATTTAGTCTAATAACTTCAACGAATTTGGTCTAGGATGTGAGTTTAGGATTAAGTAGATTTATAGTTAATTGATTTACTAGCACACCCTTAGAAAATTAGTAATTTAATGCATCTCCCCTTAAGCCATCCTCTTAACTCCCCTCAATACATCACCTAACTATGTTTTAAAAATTAGGTAAGTTAAATTTACTTTAATAAATTTGGGATTTGGTTTACTAACGTATTTAAGATTAAGTAAATTTATATTGGATTGATCAATCCATCATGTTAACTCACCTTAAACCATCCATTTAACTATCAAACATGTTACAATAGAATACTTCATGACTTTTTGTAGATAAATATTTCTTTTTGGGCTTTATGCTCCTATGTTAATTATGCTTTTTATCATTTTTATTTCAAGTCTTCTACAACTAGTTGGCATGATTGTCACTACTAGTGCATTCAACATGTGACATTCATATTGGATTTTCCTATGATATGCATCACTTGAATGTAAGGAAATTCTATTATAATTTTCCAACTTGATTTATTATAATTTTCTCACCTGACTTATAGTTATGACTCATGTATTTATATTTAATTTATTTACTTACACTAATTGTACACATACTTACTTGTTCATTGTACTTTTTATCATTTATGTTTCAGATCTCCTACAACTACATGACATGATTGTCACTACATGTACATTCTATGTGTGATGACATTACTTCAAATCAAGGAAAATTTATATTTTATAACTTACTATAATCTAGGAGTCCAAATCTTTGAATTAGAACTCATGTAATTGTAATTTTGACTATATATTTTGACTTAGAATTATGACTCCTATAATTGTAATTTTATTACTTGTAGAATGTTATAATAGTATTGTTGCTTCTTTTATAACATATATATATATAATCAAAATAAGAAACAATCATCAATAATCAACAACACACTCAAGTCATCAGTTAATATCCAAAAGTCATGCTCTACTAGGGTTTGTAGATTTCAAAAATTTTGAAGATTAGGCAGGATATTTTTAATGGGTGACTTCTCAGGGGGGCCTCAAGGTGCGCCCCCAGACATGGGTACTACCTTTGATACCTTACTAAGAAACTCTGATGTCATGGGTCAACCATCTTGGGCTTATCAAGTCAGAGGATCTAGAGCTTTCAAGAGTAATGGTGTGATTTTAGCTAAGGCACAATATACAGAGGAAGGTATTGCTTTGAAACTATCAAATACCTTAATGGATGAAGTTATTTCATCCATACAGAATACCCTGGTGGGTAGATTCTTTACTTTTTTCCATAATATTGACCTAGTGCAGAAATGGGTTAATGAAGTATGGAAAGTTAAGGGTATTGTCTCTATTAGTACAATGGTTGGAGGCATATTCCTATTTAGATTCACTATTTATGAAGATCTGATTAAGGTGTTAATGGGAGGTCCCTGGTTTTTTTTATAAAAACCATCAGAACAATCTATCTTTATGTAAATGGATGCCTGGGTTTGACCCTTTGACTGACCTATGTGTAGTGGCTTCTACTTGGGTTTGTTTTCCAAGATTGCCTCTCAAATATTGGAATCTAAAGATTTTTCAAAGTATAGCAAATTATTTTGGTCAATTTATTTTGATAGATAAAGCTACTTTGGAAATGAAGAGATTAGTTTTTGTCCATTGTTGTGTCAATTTCAAATGAATAAAGCTTTACCCACTTAGATTACTCTCCAGTTGAGGTATGGTAAATGGGTCCAATAGATTGTCTATGAGAATTCAAGTCCTTTTTGCTAGAACTGCAGGAGATTTGGGCATCTTATTAATGAATATAAAAGACCTATTCTACAACCAAAGGAACCTAAGAACAAATAGCTGCTGGAGGAGGAAAAGGGTTTCACTCAGGAATCTAAAAATTTGTTTCTTCAAGGGATCCTTAATATTATTGATGAGGAAGAAAAGCAAGGTCCTATTCGGGATACTCAAACTATTCTTAATGGGATAGTTAAAGAGGATGATAATAAAGTTTCATTGTAGGAGGAAGAACATCAAAAAAATAGTAGTGTTGCTGAGGTTTATCAACAAATGAGTATATGTAAAATAAGGTTGTGATTTTTGAACCAACAAAGGATAGTCTTGGAGAAACTAAAAATAGTAATATGAACTCACCAAATAAGGCTGCCACTCTCATTAACCAAACTAGGATCTCCATTGCAATGAAGGAGAATTTACAATCTAAAACTATGGTTTCTTCTAATGAAAAAATAGCTAAATTAATAGCACAAATATCTCAATCTCTCCTAGTGGATGATTGGATACCAGTCCCTCTAGATTGGACCCATGTGGGGAAAGCAAAGAAAAATAATACAATAAAGAAAGTAGATGTGGGAAATGAAAGTAAATAGGGTCAGCCTTTTCAAAGAGAAACAAGGTCCAAAGAAGCATCTAAGGAGGTAGCCTCAGGTAAGCAAAGAACACTGGAGAACCTTTGAGGCTCCAGAAAATTTAAAAAATGATCAATGCTAGCCTCATGAGCCTAGGTGGCTCTAATAAGCATTTAATGCTTATTATTTGTGTTAGCAATTTTGTTCTTGAATTTGTTGTTTCTAATAAGGATAATATCATGGAATATTAGAGGGTTGAATAGCCCTCATAAACATTTCCTTCTTAAGACCTATATTTGTTAGCTGTCATTGCACCAAAAGATCGACCTATTAATGGCCGATACAACCACTTGACTTAACAAGCATGGGAGGTGGTTAAGCCCTTGTCACAAACCACCGCAGCGCAGCGCTAAATAAGAAGACCAAGGGTCACACCTTGCAACAAAAACCCCCAGCACAAGTGCGGGGTTTGAACCTGTGACCTTGGCTCTGATACCAATTGTTAGCTGTCATTGTACCAAAAGATCGACCTATTAATGCCTGATACAACCACTTGACTTAACAAGCATGGGAGGCGGTTAAGCCCTTGTCGCAAACCACCACAGTGCAACGTTGAACAAGGAGACCAAGGGTCACATCTTGCAATAGTATTCTTGACAATAAAGTTGACATCATGCTAGTTCAAGAAACTAAAATGAAGGATTTTATTTTTACTTCCATTGTTAATTCTATTTGGCTAGGTACTGAGTATTGTTTGAGCTCTTCAAAAGGTGCTTTAGGAGGTAATTCTACTCTTTGGAATCCTACTTTCTTGAAGGTAAAATGATTGGGAGTTGTAAAAATCATCTAGTGGTTTCTATTTCTCATAAGCAGTCTAATGAACAATGGATGCTTGTTAATGTTTATTCCCCTAACCAAAATGTGGCTATAAAATAGCTTTGGGAAACTTTAGTGGTTCAAATGGAATGATATCCTAATTGTCATTGGATGTTTGCTGGAGATTTCAATACACCTCTCTATCCCTTAGAGAAAATTAGAGGCTTGGAGGACTACTCTAATAGAATGATAGGTTTGGCTAACTTTCTTTCCCAATCTTATACAAGTCAAACTAGATAGATTACTGGTTTCCAATTCATGGAATATAATTGCTAATCTAAAACTTTATGCTCTCCCTACGACTAGTTCATATCATAACCCTTTATTAATAGATTGGATTCATCAGAAGAAGAAGGTTGCGTATCCTTTCTGTTATGAAATAATGTGGGCCCCCCATCTAGATTTTAGGACTCTTGTGGAAGATTGGTGGAATACTCATTTTAAAGGTTCAACTATGCTCTGATTAGCTCAAAAGATAAAAACATATAAAAAATAAAGTCAAAGGATGGAATAAATATACTTTTGGTAATTGTTTTACCAAAAAAAGCATATTTCTTTGAATCTAAGAGAAGTATAAGATAGAATGGCTAGAGGATCTAATGATTTAGAAACTTTCCAATAGGAGAAAGATATTAGGGAAGAATGGAACAAGTTGATGTTGAGGGAGGAAATATTTTGGAAATAGAAATATAGGATCCAATGGTTAACTGAGGGTGATCAGAATACCAAATTTTTTCATCAATATACTTTGAAACACAAGAAAAGAAATTCTATTCATAGCTTGAGGCAAGAAGATGGAAGTATCATTACTGATGAAGAACTTATTGGAGATACAACAATTGATAACTTCAAGAAAATTCTTCAGCAATCAGGGGAGAATTCCACTCTCCTAGATCATCTTTTGAGTGTAATCTTTGTCATCTTATTAGAGTCTGATAATGCAGAAATGGTAAAAGAAGTTAGAGTTGTTTTTTCTTTTGGACCTTTTAAAGCCACTAGCCTAGATGGTTTCCCCCGCTCTTTCTTTCAAGATTTTTGGGTTATAGTGGGTGAGAATGTGACTACCGCTATGAGGGACTTTTTTAAGTCTGGGCAACTTCTGAAGCAATATAATTCTACTTTTATTGTGTTGGTTCCTAAAAAAGCTGAGGCAGCAACTTTTAATGATTATAGGACTATAAGTCTTTGTAATACCATATACAAGATCTTCTCTAAGCTTTTAGTCTTCAGAGTTCAACCACATCTTCAAGCTCTTATATCCCAACACTAGAAAGGATTTATTCCTAGAAGGTAGATTCTTGATGTTGTTTTGGCTACTCAAGAGATCCTTCATTCCATGGATAATAATAGAAAAGAAGGTAGGGTGCTTAATGTTAGAAATGAAAGGCATAACTACACAAATGGAAATCTGATTCAAATGTAATTTCTACAATCTTAACTGTGTATAACCAATGGAGATTGTAACATGTAAATTAAAATATGCAAACTTAGAAACATGCAAAATAGAAAACTGAAGACAACATAGTGTTTACATGGAGAAAACCCTTAAGGGTAAAAAAAATCCACCAGGAAAGAGGCACAAGATTGTATTAATATGTAAAAGATTTGTACAATACAATCACTATCCAACCCTCTCCACTAGTCTTCAATCTGATAGTATTCCGACAGCACCTGAGTACCAAAAATCTCACATGCAACAACAAATATAATGGAAAATATTTATAGAGGAGTTTTCCCTCCAATTTGGGCGTCCACTTTCTCTCTCCTCCAACAACCCCACATGCAAGCATTAAAATGGTGTTAACATGCAACCACCAAGTGGTAATAACTTGCCCATGCAAGGTTGGGCACCCAGGTCCAAGAATAGCATGCAAAAGCATCTTATGATGTGTCATAACCATCATAGATACCACTAACAATGAATCTTCCCAATATGGGCACCTGAGTCTAATAATAGCAACCACAACTAATAATGGGTGTTGCATGCGTCATACATGCATGGAATCTTATGACAAATTGCAACTGCCATAAATCCACTTACACCACATTATGACAAGTTGTCATACAAGAAAAAAATAGCAGATTCTCCAAGGGAAATGCCTACCCTTATTTACTCATGATTTTTACATTTGCCAACATTAAATATTGCTCTGCAATTCCCACTGGTAACTCTGAAATAATCATTGTCAATGAGACTACCTCATTCCCTTATGGGTAATTACAAAATGACAAATAATAAATGGGATAAATACAATATTGGAATTTACAAGGTTAATGGAACCTTATTCCAACATTCTCCTACTTGACATTATACATTGTAAATCAACCCATAGGAAATCAAATGAAATATAATTAGGCACTAGGAACAAGCCCATGGCCTCTCTGCACCACATGAACTTCTTTGTGCCCACAGGCTTGGTCAATGAATCTGCAACATTCTCTTGAGTGTCTATCTTCTTCAGTTCAGTCTGTCCATTCGCAACCAACTCTCGAACAAAGTGATATTGAACATCAACATGCTTAGTTTGAGCATGATACATGGGATTCTTGGCCAAACAGATAGCACTTTGGCTATCACAACCAATCTAAATGATCCTACAATCAAAACCAATACCTATACATAGTCTCCTCAACCAAATTGCCTCCTTAGATACATGAGTATCAGCCATATACTCTGCTTCTATGGTGGAAAAAATAACTATGGATTATCTCTTACTCAACCAACTCACTGTTCCTCCAAACAGAGTAAACATAGCCACTAGTGGACCTTTGATTATCCAAGTCACCTGCCCAATTTGCATCAACAAAACCCTGTATGTCTAAAGATTTATCAACACTATCAGTACTAGAGTAAACCAAACAATAATCAAGAGTACATGTAAGATATTTAAGCAACCTCTTTGCATAATTCCAATGTTGTCTACTAGGGTTAGACATAAATCTACTCAAAACTCCCATTGCTTGGGCAATATCTGGCCTAGTGCAAACCATTGCATACATCAAACTCCCTACAACACTAGCATATGGCACATTAGACATATCCTCAATATCATCCTCAGTCTTTGGACACATATCTAATGAAATCTTAGTGCCAATGGGCAAATGTACTCTAACTGGGTTACAGTCCTGCATACTAAATCTCTGCAAAATGGTACTCACATACTTACTTTGTGACAACCAAAGCTTTCTATTAACCCTATCCCTTCTGATCTGCATTCCCAGAATATACCTGGTAGCTCCAAGATCCTTCATATCAAATGCTCCTGAAATTTGGGCTTTAAGCTCACTGATCATACCCTTAGTATTGCTAAAAAATAACCTGTCATCAACATACAATGCAATAACCAATATAGAATCATCAATACAATGAATGTAAACACAATGATCCTCCTCCCTTCTAACAAAATCCAATTTCAACACAAATGATTCAAATTTTTGATACCACATTCTGGGGGACTATTTTAAAACATAGAGAGACCTCTTTAACCTGCAAACCTATTTTTCTTTCCATTTTACCTCAAAACCTGTAGACTATTGTATATAAATTTCTTCCTCAAGATCTCCATGCAAGAATGCAGTCTTAACATCCATTTTCTCAATCTCCCAATCATAAGTTGCAGCAATGGATAAAATAAATCTAATAGAAGTCAATTTAGTAACAGGAGAGAATATCTCACCAAAATCAACTCCCTCTCTCTGGGAGTAGCCCTTGGCTACCAGTCTAGCCTTGTACTTCTCCAATGACCCGTATGCTCCAAACTTCTTCTTGAAGACCCACTTACAACCTATGGCCTTTCTTCCTTTGGGCAAACGAACAAGATCCCAGGTGTTACAAGAGTCTAGGCTAACTGCTAAGACTCACTATCATCTGAAAGAATAGCTTTCCTGTAGGATCTAGGCTCATCGTTAGTACTCAATAAAGCAAATACACAACAGATTTCTAGTGGGCTATACCTGTCAACTGGATTCCATTGTCTTGTGGATCTCCACAAGGGTAGAGTAAGAGTCTCAACTTGTTCTTCTGCATGATCATCTATACCAACTTCTATAACAACAAACTCATCTTCGTCAAAAATACTTGAATCTTCTTCTTCTTCACCGCCCAATCCATGATTCTGTTCTTCCTGAGGTGCTTCTTGCTACTCTAATTCAAAGTGCACTCTCTTTACCTTTTCATCTTTTTCTTTTGGCTCCTTAGGTTCAGAAATAGCTCTAAGTTCCCTAAAAATAACAGCTCTAGAATAGATAATCTTACGAGGTAGTGGATTCCAAAGCTTATAACATTTGACATTATCACCATATCCAATGAATGTACACTTTTCATCTTTTGGATCCAACTTCGATCACTTTTCCTTAGGCACATGAACAAAAGCCTCACAACCAAAAACCCTTAAATGTGAAATAGAAGGTTGCTTACCTGTCCACACTTCATAAGGTGTCAAATCAAGAGCCTTACAAGGAGATCTGTTTAACAAGTAGCAAACATTACACACAGCCTCTGCCCAAAAGCATTCATCCAACTGTGTATCATTCAGCATACTTCTGGCCCTTTCTATGATTGTTTAGTCCATTCTTTCTACAACACCATTCTGTTGTGGTGTATACGGAGTTGTCTTTTGTCTGATAATACCTACATGCTTGCAAAACTCATCAAATTCATTAGAGCAATATTCCTCTCCATTGTTAGATCTTAATATTTTATCTTCAACCCTGATTGGTTCTCTACTAAGACTTTAAAATCCTTAAACTTAGCAAAAACTTCAAATTTGTGTTTTATAAAATAAATCCATGTAAATTTGGACACATCATCAATGAAGGTAACAAAATAACGAGACTTTCCAATAGAATCATTATCCACAGGTCCAAACACATCTGTATGAATAATTTCTAACTTCTCTTTTGCTCTATTGCTTCCTAAAGGAAATGATTTTCTGTTTTGTTTACCAAACACACAATGCTCACAGAAATCAAAGTGCTCATCATAATAAGAGAAACTATCCAACAAATATTTATTCTTAATAGTTTTCAAAACATTATTGCTAGTTTGGCCCAATCTATGGTGCCACAACATACATACATTTTCAGTACTGGCCTCAAATACATAGGATGCATTACAAATTGTAGTGGCTTCAAGCTTGAACAGGTTTCCCAATCTCTTCCCTTTTACTACCACCAAGTTCCCTCTCACCAATCTGTAGCCATGCTTGTCAAAAGTCACATGCATTCCCAAATCATTTAGCTTTGAAACAGAAATCAAATTTCTAGCTAATCCAGGAACATGATAAACATCAGGAAGGGTTTTAATTCTCCCATCACTAACACGCAATAGTACCTTGCCTTTCCCAACTATCAGATATGTAGAGTTGTCTCCAAGGTAGATATTACCTCCATCATATTCTTCATATGTGGAGAACCATTCCTTATGCGGGGCCATGTGAAATGAGCATCCTAAGTCAACCAACTAGTTTTCATTAGAAACAATATTACATGTAGAAAGTAAAACATCTTCACCTACATTCAAGGACTTATCTGAAGCACTCTCCCACTGTTTCTTTGGGTTCCTGTACTCCTTCACATGTCCTCTTTTACTGCAGTTCCATCACTTAACTATGTTCTTCTTCCTAGGAGTCTTAGACTAGCCCTTGGACTTGTCCTTAGCCTCTTTCTAATCTCTTTTCGGTCCTCTTTCCCTAGACCTTCCCCTGACATTGAGAGCATCCCCTAAACTATCCAAACTCTTCTTCCTCAATTCCTATGATAGTAGAACTGAAACAAGAGCATCCAACTTTGGATCTGCGAGGTTAGTAGTGATAGCAAGGATAAAATTCTCCCAAGACTTAGGTAAAGAACAAAGAAGTAAGATACATTTATCTTCCTCACTAACATCAACATCTACTAAAGCAAGCTAACTCAACAACAAATTAAAAGAATTTAAATGCTCTGCAACTGAATCACCCTCTCTCATTTTCATGGAAAACAATTTTCTTTTCAAATAGAGTTTATTTACCATACTCTTGGCTTGATAGATTTCACCCAACTGATTCCACAACTTGTGTGCAGTCTCCTCCTTTGTGACATTCAACAGGATAGAATCTGATAGACACAGACAAATGGTTCCTCATGCCTTCTTATCCAACCTTTCCCATTCATCCAAAGAGACTTCATCGGGTTTCTTCTCTTTTTGAACAGCCAACCACTGGTTTCTTTCTTCCAACAAATCCTCCATTTTCAACTTCCACAACTCATACCCCGTTCCATTGAACTTCTCAATGTCCAAACGAGAGGTTGATGCAACAGTGGATCCCTCCATAATATCAACACAAGATCTGCAAAACAAACACAACCAAATCTCCCACTACAACTACAGCTTCTACACTACCACCCAAGAGTCAAAGATGGCCAGCTCTGATACCAAATGTTAGAAATGAAAGGCACAACTACACAAATGGAAATCTGATTCAAATGTAATTTCTACAATCTTAAGTATGTATAACCAATGGATATTGTAACATGCAAATGAAAATACGTAAACATAGAAACATGCAAAACAGAAAACTAAACACAACACACTGTTTACGTGGAGAAAACCCTTGCAGGTAAAAAACTCCACCAGGAAAGAGGCACAAGGTTGTATGAATCTATAAAAGATTTGTACAATACAATCACTATCCAACCCTCTCCACCAGTCTTCAATCTGATAGTATTCTAACAACACCTAAGTACCAAAAATCTCACATGCAACAATAAATACAATGGAAAATATTTATAGAGGAATTTTCCCTCCAATTTGGGTGTTCACTTTCTATCTCCTCCAACAACCCCACATGCAAGCATTAAAATGGTGTCAACATGCAACCACCAAGTGGTAATAACTTGCCCATGCAAGGTTGGGCACCCAGGTCCAAGAATAGCATGTAAAAGTATCTTATGATGTGTCATAATCATCATAGATATCACTAACAAAGAATCTTCCCAATATGGGCACCTAGGTCTAATAATAGCAACCACAACTATTAATGGGTGTTGCATGCGTCATACATGCATGCAATCTTATGACAATTTGCAGCTTCCATAAATCCACTTACACCACATTATGACAAGTTGTCATACAAGCTAAAAATAGCAGATTCTCTCCTACCCTTATTTACTCATGATTTTTACATTTACCAACAATAAATATTTCTCTGTAACTCCCGTTGGTAACTCCAAAATAATCACTGTCAATGAGACTACCTCATTCCCTTATGGGTAATTACAAAATGAAAAATAATAAATGGAATAAATACAATATTGGAATTTACAAGGTTAATGGCACCTTATTCCAACACTTAAACTTGATATTTCTAAGGCTTATAATAGAGTTGTTTGGCCATTCCTATTTATTTTCCTTCAAAAGTTTGGCTTTAAAGAAAAGATTATTCAATTAATCAAAGAATGTGTTTCTCTGAAATATTTTGTGATGATAAATGGGGAGTTCTAAGACAAGGAGACCACATCTCTCCTTATCTCTTTATTTTGGTGGTTGAGGTTCTTGGTAGGAATCTTTCTAAATTGATAGACACTCATAAGCTTGTTGGTGTTAAAGCTGCTACTTCCACTTGCCCCTCCTCTCATCAACAATTTGTATATGATACAATCTTGTTTGGAGCCTCATCAATTGTTGAAGTGAAGCAATTGAAGATTCTTTTGAATCAATATACTGAAGTGTCTAGCCAGCACATCAACTACAACAAGAGTATGCTTTACTTCTTCAATACTACTGAAGCTCTTCAAAATAGAATTGTTGGTATTTTGGGGTGTCAAAAGGTTATTATTTCAGCTACTTATCTAGGTTTGCATATTTATACTAAGAAACTTAATAATAGTTCTTGGTTTGGTATTGTTGAAAGAATTTAGAAGAAACTAGAGAGGTGGAAAGGTAAGTTGTTAAGTCAGGTAGGGAAATATCATCTCCTTAAGGCCTCTCTACAGAACATCCCAGTTTATTATTTATCTCTTTTTTAGATACCTACTTCGATGGCTGAAAGAATTGAACAAATTCAGAAAATGTCCTTTAGATAGGTGTGGAAGATAAGAAAAGATTGGCCTTGGTTAATTGGGAAGATATTTGCAGAAGTAAAAGAAATGGATGTCTAGGAATTAGAAAAATACAAAGTTTCAATAAATCCCTTTTGGCCAAAGTTAGTTGGAGTCTCTTGAATACTAATAAGCATTGGGTGACTATCATTAGAGCAAAGTACCTCAATAACAATAATCAAGTTACATGTCTTCAAAACTCCAGTATACCTTCTGGCTCAATTATTTGGAATGCCTTACAAAAAATCAGAGGGATTCTTAAATAGGGTTTGAGATGGAGGGTCGACAATAGAAGTAGGATATTTTTTTGGGAAGATACTTGGAACGATAATTCCCCTTTGACAAATCATCCTCAATTCTCTTTTCTTAAGGATACTTTTTTGAGACTCTTTGGGCCTACTCTTCATGATTATGTGTCTTTTGTTGGTCAGTTTGCTCAATGAAAAGAATTTTAGGATTACGCTGCTTAGCTTAATGGAATGGATGTACTTGCTTCTCAATTTTAGACTTTCTTGGGAAGTTGTAACTTTTTCAAGGCCTCTACAAAGCTTGAACTCATATGGTCATTCCATACTACTGGGAATTTCACTGTTACATCTCCCTATTCTATCAATACAACTATTACTTTAAATGGTTTTGATTGGAAGCTTGTTTGGAATCATAGAATCATTCCTAAAATTATTTTTTTCTGGTGGGTGGCCACTCACAAAAAGATCCTTACTCTTGGTAATCTTAGAAAAAGAGGATTCAATCTCCCTAACAGATGCCCTTTGTGTTTTTCTGATGAAGAATATGTTAATCATATGTTCTTTCATTACTTTTGTGCTAGGACCATTTGGGAGATGACTTTTTCCAAACTTGAAAGTAATTGGGTTATGCCTACTGAGATTACTTCTTTTCTGCCTACTTGAAAAATCCTCTTTCCAACTGTTGTGCCCTACACACACACCTCACTTATTGCATTGGAAACATTAGGATTTTTCTTGACTTTTGGGTGAGTTTTCCCAACCTTTTTAGGTGTTGCAGCTTGTTTGGAGTGCTTTATATCTTGGTCAAGTAGCTTGGTTTGATGGCACAAGCCCATGATCCATTTATAGTAGTTTGGCATATTTTCATGGTTGGAGGTTATTGGTTGCCTAACATGGTGTTGGGGTACAATTGGTTATTCCTGGAGTTCTTATTTGCATAGATATGTATGGTCTTATGGTTGGTGTCACATTCTTTGGAGGCTTGCATTTGCTATGATGTGCGCATTTGAGTTGAAGTGTAGATTTTCTTTTGATATGTGTGGGCTTACAAATTTATGGATTAATAATGTATTTCATTGCTCCTTCCTGACTGGACTTGTCCTAGTTGTCATCATAATGCCAATATCATTATTTACATAATCCTTGGAGAGTGATTTCAAGTTTCAAATTGCCATAAGTTGGTGAGTTCTTAATCACTTTTTGAAAGAATGAGGAGTTAGTTTCAATTGTGATCTTAATTAGGATTTTGAGTCACATTCCAAAATTGTGGAAATTTTAGCTCTATTTGTATGCGGAACTTTCAACAATGTAAGGATAAAATACACTTGGTTAAAATTTGTGGGATTTTTCAGTTGTTCAGGATATTACGGAGATCTATTGGGGCATCAAGATATATCCCTTTCACCCCAAAAGTCTTGCTTCCCACAAATTTTCTACAAAGTATGTTTTCGAGGTTTTCTTGACTAAAAGGATAATGCAGAGAATCAACATCTAATAGAATAAATCCGTTCACAAGCCATATCCCCGCAACCTCCAAACTCCTACAATATCCTAGTGTATATCAATTTCCTGCGAAGTGAAGTTAAAGTTTTTAAGGTTAGAATGTAGGCTCTTGATTGGGATATGGACACATCTTGATGATCCCAAATTTCTTACAAAGCTTAAATTCTACATGTTTTTATGACATCATGAATTATGCATGTTCTGATGACATCATAGATCCCGCCTTTATCCAGATGACACCATAAATCTCACCTTTATCCAGATGACACCATAACCCCCACAAAATCTGATAGACTCCTAAACTCCTGCAAGTCCCTGTAATGTCCAAAGTCCCACAATTGAGGGTAAAATGAAATAAAATGCCTAAATATTTCCTCTAAGTTGATCATTATATGAGTGTGTTCTGGCCTTTGGTTTTGGAAGAGTTTAAAGAACAACTGAGATGTTCATTCGAAGATGCACTTTCATCAAATGAATTCTATTGTGATAATATGCGGGTATTATTTTTAAAGAAATTTGAAGACTTCCAATTTGTACGTTTCATGGTGGAGATTGGTGAAGATTCTACTCCTGCAAGATAATTAACAAGAGACACTAACAATTTTATTTCTAAATCTTTTGACATGGAAGGATACAAGTGTTGAATACACAAGACAACTGAGAGGGGGGTGAATCAGTTGTAACTTAAAACTTCAGAACCCTCACACACATTCAGATCCACATTAATTTAATTAATCATTCAAACTGTTAAGATGATTAAGCATGAAAGCAAATAACAAAAACTGAATCAAATCAACATCAAACACAAGAGAACACCAAATTTACGTGGAAAACCCAAGAAGGGAAAAACCATGGTGAGGATTAGCTCACAATATAAAGTAATATCAACACTGAAATACAATAGGGCTCACTACCAAAAGGCTCACTACCAAAAGGCTCACTGCCAAAGTGCTCACTGCCCAAAGGAAAGAAAGGCTCACTGCTAAAGGCTTGCTTCCAAAATAGAAAAGAAGATAGAGAAGATTGTTACAAGGAGAAAACTGTCTCAATGCAACAGAGAAGTCCACCACAATGTCATCATCACCTCTACAGTCTCACTAAGGAATTGTAGACACCTTCTGCTCACTACATCTAGTAGTCTAACACATGAAAGTTTGCACTGAACTACACAAATGCGCACTCTATAATTATGCAATTCACATCACACCCATCATACTCATCTATCTTACCATCCTTCAACAACTCAACACTTATTTATACCATCTTCAATCTTGAAAACATTCTCCAAGGTCAAAAAAGTACCTTAATCTCACAAATTCAAATTAGGTCAGCACCAAAACATTCCTATAGTGGAAATGAATGAAGGAAGACCACAACACACCTTAGCTTGGACCTAACTCCACTCATACACGCCACACCACACTTCCACAAACACCGAAGTAACTCCGCAATTAGTGTAAACACCCAAGGTTAGTCGAACCTGTGTTCACACCATAAATAATTATGTACACGCTTCCTCAAACCCAAAGCTGACTCACAGACCACACACCATGCTTGGGAACAATCTAGAATATCCCACAAACATCCTAAAATCCAACAAATTCCTCTACAATAACTTTCACATGCCAAACAAACTTGTCATGTTTACCCAGTATACTCAAATATCTATATCATGCACTTCAACTCGAAATAAACTTGCGGAGCACCAAATCATGAAGAAGTTCAACTGGAGATAGATATGAACCTTATAAACAGAATTCCAAAACTGCAAGACCTTAAACCACTCTGTGGAGAAATGTGGAGCAAAACTATTTCTCCCAAACACCTCTACAAATCATAGTTACACACTAGTGAACACATCTTCCTCTGCACAACAATCCAGCACACCAAATTCTGAATGTAGCACCTCTGAACACATCTAATCAACATATCCAAACCGCATAAACAAATCTTCAATATAAAAGAAATGTGGAGCAAAACTAGAACACCACTCTGTATGCCAAAACATCTTTACAACACACTATTTCCTCTATTATTCAAAATTTCTCAAAAGCACTTGGAAACCAAGCACCAAAAACATATCATCACCATCTTCAGCACTTCCTCATCATTAGAAATAGCATCCACTCAACACCTTCTTTCTCATACAATTGACACTCCTGACAACACAAGCTTGTTGACATCAATGACAACACCAACTGCACATATTTGTAACAATCTCCCCCTTTGTCATTGATGGCAACACATGATGTGAAAACCATCAACACAACAACATCCTCAATACTATGCTTCATACTAGCTCTTTTCCTTTCTCTTTCTCTCCCCCTTAACTTATTACTCTCTTCTTGACAACTAACTCTTTCCTTTTTCACATTGTTCTCTCTCCCCCTTTGACATCAATGGCAAAGGGCGACACAACTCTCTCTCTCTCTCTCCTCATTTGACATTACTCATACTTGTACCTACTCACCACTGCTTTGCAACATCTTTTCTTTTACTGCTCTGCATACCCCCTCTTAGGAACACATAACAATTTGCATTAACACTTACTCCCCCTAACTACAATAACCAACATGACCACTACCTACTCCCCCTGAGAGGTAACCTCCAACAATAGTCTAGAATAAAGAATGAATCTTGAAATCCACTAGACTGATGCATCTCCTTATGCATCTAGTTCAAAGAAAGAGGGGTAATAACCCCCAACTTCTCCCAGAGATACTCAAATGTATCCTTAGGAAGAGCCTTAATGAATATATCAGTAACATGATCCTTTGTAGGCACATACTCAAGATTTACTTCATTTTCTACAACCTTCTCTCAAAAAGTGATACCGGATTGTGATATGTTTTGTCCTTGAGTGCATCACCAGATTCTTTGACATATTAATAGCACTTGTATTATCACAGAAAATAGTAATTGGTTCATCATATACAACTCTAATATCCTTCAAGGTTTGCCTCATCCACAACACCCTCTTTCTCATACAGTTGACACCAATGACAACACAAGCTTGTTGACATCAATGACAACACCGACTACACATACTTGCAACAACAAGAACTTAGGACTGTTAGGAATCCATGAAGCTAGCAAAGTTAACATAAGGTCAAGGGGATTGATGGATATTATCATGTTTGATTGACAAACCATCATTTATCATCATTAGTAGGGAGAAAAAAATATGTACAACATTCACAAAATGTTATAGTGTAAGTGATTATCTTAGGGTTTACAGGATCAGTGTTGCATGGTTTTGTCTTAAGATCCAATAGGGATAATAAGGAAATACCTTATAAGATCCATTATATGATTTGAAAAAGGATTACCATGCCATCTACAAGGTTTAAAAACAAGGAAGTTATCCTTAAAACAAGACAACCATTATTTTCTATAGATCATAGATGTCATCAATGTTGTTAGAGGAGAGGGATTTTTGTCAGTCATTAGAGAGAGGAGTCTAAATGCTCCTATTATGAAATCACACAGTATGCTTCAAATCATGGGTAGTCTTGGGTGTTGAAAAGGATGATCCTCAAGTTTACCATGAGAAATAATGATTAGGAGATAACTCCAATCAATGTACAAGGTGGAGAAATACTCAAATGAATCTATTGATTTAGTAGTCCCAAGTTCAACCAGTTGCCTTGAATTCATGGTCAATTTGCCATATAGAAATGATATAAATGTTGTTTCAATTATGTGAAAACTCATCATCCTGGTTAAATAAATCATAGGGTCATGGATTTGGGAAATAAATGAGGTGTGTAAGGTATACATTATAGGTCAAGTGAATTCAAGAAAGAAGAGGATTGTTGTAGTCCAGGGATAATGAAGAAAATAGTCCTCCTTTTTTACATACTTTACATAATGAACCTGATCCAAATGATCATGAGAAGAATGGATATGTGATGAAAATGATGAAATCATGATAGGATGAAAGGAAAAGATTGTCCTGAAAGTTGTCCAGATTGGCCTGAAACTGCATTTTAAACCCTAGGGCAACCTTGGTGACTTAGATTTTTTATTTTGTTTTGACCTATATAATGGATTCAAAAGACATTTATAAGGTGGTAGGAGGCTTGATCAGGTAGAGAAGATGGAAATTCAAGAGGGGACATGAAGAAACCAAGAGAATTATCAGAAAACTACAAATTTGTGAAGTTACCTATGACAACAAATTTGGCAAGTTGTCATTGACTGACCCATGAGCCAAAATGGAAGTATTTTGAGTTTTATTGACTGAAAATGATTTGTTTCTGAGGAATTTGATGCTTGGCATTGTTTTTTGTAGGTCCAATGGGCTAAAACATGAGGAGACTAGCTAGAGCTATCATGGAGAGATGAAAACCTAGAGATACCCTGTTGTCCCAGCTATGGAGAAACTTGATTTTCATGCCCAAACCACTGTTGCACCTATAAAATGAAGCCAATATGATGTCAAGGATGATGAAAAAACCCTAGGATCTGTTTCAACACAAAAATCAGACCTATGCTATTGTTGTACATGCACATTTGGAGCCCAAAAATGGTGGGAAATGATGAAACAAATTCCATGCAGCTAATGGAAGATGAAATGTATGACCTTATACATAATTTACAGCCAAAGACATGACTAATACAACCTTCTACAAGTGTCTAGCTTGTTGTTCTAGGTCTGAGGTGAAGATTTGCAGTGGAAAAATAGAGAAATCATGAAGCATGAAGGTTGGAAATACATTTTCTATGGTAGAATCAGTCACCTACAATTGCATATGAATAATGGATGCCTATAGCCACCTATGATGGAAAAATAATTTTCTACATCTACTTATGTCTTTTTTATGAATATTTGTCATACTACAACAACTTGTTGGAGGTGTAGTTGCAAATATTAAATGCCATGGTGATGTAGTATCAAATATTTAATGTTTTTTGCTTCCAAAAGTTATTTTCTGAGAAAATTAGAAAAATTGGTGATGCAAGAGGTACTCCCTCTACCATACACAACTCAAAACTCACAACACAATTCAAAGATTGCAAACACAAATTTCTATTTCATTTTATTGAAATAAAAACTCTTATAGAATCTACAAATCTGCAACAAACAAATCTTCAATACAAAGACAAATAATGGCCTTTTCATGGCCTCTCATATCCACATCCAATCAGCATACTTTCTCATCACTCCTCTCTATTTTAGAACAGCAAATTTCCCCCTCAAAAACCTCTATTTGCTACTATACTCTATGTCAATCTTTGCATTTTAACTCTACAAACCTGCAACATATCTGGTGCCTTCCCTCTCTTCCTTAACCAACTTAGCGTTGCTCAAACCTATAACAAACTCCAATTAAATACCTCTGTATGTCCCTTAAGCTTCTTAATTGTTGTGTTCCAATTTGTGGTGCTGTCCATTCTCTTTATTATTATATTTTCTTCCCACGAGATGTTACAAAAACAATGTCTCTTCATTTCTGGCAATGTTTCTTATTTTACTTGAGAGAGTTACTTGAGAAATTGAATGTTATAACTGAAGAATTTCTACCTCCACCCATATTGACATTTGAAATGCCTCATTAAAACAATTTAAATACCTCATGAAGCTATATAAGCAATTTTGAGAAATTGCAACTCCGACAATGTGCGGAATCGGGTGCCGGCAGGCTAAAAAATGAAAGTTCTCTATTTTGCCTAAAACATTTCCCAAAGGTGTGTTATGACCCCCTTAGGTCCTCCATAGAAGAATTTTGCTCCAGCCTTCCATAATTATGAAATTTTAAACTTTTCGTAACCGGCGACACACTTTTGCCTCTAAAAACACAAATTTCCAGCATTAATTTCTCCCAAATAGTGAAAGATATGACTTTGATTCTTTTTGCACATTGGGCATGGTACCTCTAAGAATGCCCTTGCAAAAGGATTCTACTCTACCTCTTATGGATGTTTGGGAATAAATTTTACAAAACTACCTGCAAAGTGTCGAAACTATGAACCAGCGGAAGTTTGATTCCTACAATTCTGTGCCAACTTTGAAGTTCTATGATGCCGAGAGATACCAATGACCACCAAACCAAATCAAAACCAAAAAACCAAACCTTAAATTTTTTTTTTTTTTGGATGATGTCGATTGCCATCTGCCTGGATGCTCCTACATCACTTGGTGACAAAAAGTAAATAAAATATTACTTTTGATACTAAGGTAAGCTTGTTGAGGAAGCTACGTGGGATGAAGTGGAATATTCTTTGCGACCAAAGTTGACTTTGTGTTTGAGCATCAAATGTGAGCCATTGGATCAAATTGATCATAGCCAATGGATTTTAGGGTGAAAACTTAGTATGGAAAAGCTTATTTGAATATGTATATAGCTGAAACTCATTGAAAGAGGTTAGAAAATGTTAGAATTTGCAAGCAGAAGTAAGAATTGGTGAAGAACTAGTGAGTTATTGTTGGTGTTTTGGGAAAAACACATTGGAAACACATTGAATACATTTGTACTATTGGGATTTGAGAACAAATACATGGTATTTTGTAATTTTTCATGATATTCTCATGGTTTTCTCTACACCAATTTTGGAAATTGTTGATGTTTGTCAATATTTTGAGGTTAATACAAGTTTGATTCATGGTTTCTAATCAAGATTGTGAATGGAAATTGTTGAGATTTGTTTAACTTGTCATCATACAAAGTTTGATTCATGATTTCTAAACACCAAGTTTGTTGGCAATATGTGTTGTCATTGGTGCCAACACTCAGAGTGAGGTCAGCACTTAGTTTGTGATGATGATATACCAGTGTAGTAATAGAGATGCAGTGATGTTCCTAATGTTCATGGTTGGATGTCATGCCTTCATTAATGTTGTATTGAGCAGGTTTGTGGTCTGCAAAGATGATTTCATCATGATATATTAAGAAGGGAATTAGAAGCACTAAAATGAATGATGATTTATTAAGATGGGAATTAGAAGCTATCCTAGGGATGAAAAGATGTTGTTGATGACCTATAGCATGTTGTATGATCCTTCTTATTGTTCCTAAGGAAGTATGTGTTGGTATAAGAAGATTCTGATCTCTAGAAGTTGGTGAAGGTTTCTGCTACAGGAAGTTGCCTGGAAGACTGTCTGGTAAAATGCTCTGCAATCCTCCACATTTGAAGATATAGTCATGCGGTTCAGAAGTTAAGTATGCTATAAATATGTCAAATCCAAAGGTTTAGATCATTTTCTCCTCCACAGTGAAAGTTATGAAAGACAGAGTTCTGGTATGTGCTCTAGCAGAGTAATGTGATGATGAAGGTTGATTAGAATGCTCTGCATTCCTCCGCAAGTGAAGGATTGCTCATGCAACTTTATGGACATGTTTAGGAATGTTTAATGCACACTACATTGTAGTTTTAGGTGGTTTGGAGGTCTGTAAGTTTAGTTTTCAAATGACAAAAGTGTGACAATGAGTTCTGGATGCTTGACTATTCCCAGGTCACATGATCGAAGGTATACAGTACAAAATATTTTTTGTGTAGAGTTAAAGGAGTGCTTGAAGATGTTGTATGGATTAGGTGGACTCATCTAAAAGAATTTCATGAAGATCCTTCATGTTTCCAATATCGCACAAAGTTTTCAAGTCAATTTATCAAGAACTATTGTGGTTGAAGCTGACTGAGGAGTATTGATGATGTGCGCCATAAAGTTGTTGTTGTGCAGATTTCAAGGAGTATCTGGAGATGGTGTATAGGTCTTGTTGACTCATCTAGAAGAAGAACAAGAAATGTTTAATCATTCATGAGTACCACCAAGAGTGTGAAGACTGATGTAGTACAAGTTTCATGTGTTCTTGCTTAAGAGCAACCTAATTCAAATTTGTGAAGCGTGTGGATGTTATTCCTTAAAGGATGTTGCTATGAAGGATGTTTAGGGCTAGGCTAAGCACGTGTTGGGATCCACAAAGTGTGTGTCTCTTCTTGGAGTAGCATTTAGTTCATGTTAGATCTTTCCCTCTACATGCTTCATGTTGTGTGATCTCTGGCTAACTTGTAAAATGTAATATTCTTATTGTTTTGGTTGACTTGTAATTAAATCAATGTAATGTCATGTATATATTGTAAACCTAATTGATCTAGATGAGGTATGATTGTGAATATGAGAATGTGAAGAGTAGAACATGAATATTATATGCATTATGATGTGCAACTGAAGGATAAAGAGAAGAAGTAATAAGGGCTATCCTGATTCATCTTGAAAACATTTTTGTGACAGGAGGGAAGTGAAGAGTATGCCTAACTAATCCAATCATCAGAAGAAAAGTAAAGAGGTAGAATTGCAATCATCAAAGGTGTGAACTTTATTATCAATTTTAGATAGTAGAAGAATTATCATGCTGTAATCTTTACTGAGTTTATTCTCAGTTCAGGGAGTAGTTACTCCCTTGAATTGTAGCCCTAAAACAAAGTCAGCAGGGAGTTGTAGCTTCCTTAGGAGTGACCCTAAAAAAAATTATTTAGGGAGTCATAGCTTCCTTGGGTTGTATCCCTAAAATAAAGTCAGCATGGAGTGGTAACTTCCTTGAGTTGTAGTTCTAAAACAATGTTGTAATTTTGAGTTTCATATATTGTGAGTTAATCCCCACTGTGGTTTTTCCCTTCTTGGGTTTTCCACATATATCTGGTGTTGTGTTGATGTGCATTGTATTGATCTTTCATGTTTATGTTGATGTTGTAATGCTTAAGTTTTAATCTACTTTGGAGGATTTGAAATTTATTTAGATATTGATTCACCGCCCCCCTCTCAGTATCCTGGTGTGTTCAACAATTGGTATCAAAGCCAAGTTACTCAGAAGAAGCTTAACCACTTGAGGAAGGTTATGGATGGCTCATAATGGATCTCACAAGGCACCTATGTTTGATGGAACAAATTATTCCTTAGGGAAGCTAATGATGGAAAATTATCTATCTTCTCTAGGGTATGGTATTTGGCAATCAGTCAAGAAGGGTTACACTGCTCCTGCTAGTGATCCTGCAGATGCAAATGAGATTAAGTTGTATGAGAATAATGCCAAGGAAAAGAGTGCTATCATGAGTGGGCTAGCTAATTCAGAACTTGTGAAGGTAGTGGGTTGCAAATCTGTTAAGGAGGTCTGGGTAAAACTTGAAAGCATTTATGAAGGAGATAGTAAAGTGAAGCAAGACAAGATACAAATCTTCAAGAGAAAATTTGAGACCCTAAGGATTATAGAAGATGAAGACATTGCTAACTACATGCTCCGGGTGGATGAAATAGTTAATGGCATCAGAGGTCTTGGTGGAGAAGTCAAAGAAGATGAGATTGTGAAGAAGGTGCTAAGAACTCTTCCTAAGTATAAGGTATCTGCTAGTGAGGAGACGCGGGATTTGAATATATATACAGTAGATCAATTGTTTGGCTCTCTCACAACCTTTGAAATGAGAGAATTTGACAAAGGTGTTCCAAAGAAGGAAGCAACATTCAAAGTAAGTAAGAAGACAAAAGATAAAGCAGCTGATCAGGAAGATGACCTTGATGAGGTAGAGGCAAACTTTATAAGAAGATCGAATAAGGGCACTAACAAATACAAAGGTAAGTTACCTTTCAAATGTTTCAATTGTGGGAAAATTGGTCATTTTGCTTCTAAATGTCCTTTCAAGGAATCAAGGGGTAGTAACAAGAGAGACAAGTTCAAAAGAAGTTTGTATTCCATAGAGAGCAGTCATTGTTTAGAAGATGAGGGTCATGATGAGTCAAATGATGAAACACTTTTCATGGCCTTGAATTTTGGTGACAAAAAGGATGATTTTGGGAATTGTGAAAAGTCTGATACCTTGCAGAATGATCAAGACAATGAAAAATCAATGGTTGTATGGGATACCTTTCATGCAAAAGAAGAAGCCAGTACTTGGGTAATTGATAGTGGTTGCTCCAACCACATGACTGGTGACAAGGAGAAGTTTGTCAACCTTGAGAAGTGGAATGGTGGAGCTATTAAGGTTGGTGGTGATGAGTCAACATAAATCTATGGAAAGGGTGCTATAACTATTGATGGGAATAACAGGACTGAGGATGTCCTCTATGTCAAAGGGCTAAAGCATAATCTTCTTAGTGTCATTCAGATGTGTAGTAAAGGATACAATCTTTCTTTTCATGCCAAAGGATGTGAAATTAGGAAGGCAGGGTCTAGAAAACTAGTTGTAGAAGGCATCAAGACATATAGTGATATCTATCATCTAAAGGAGGTAAATGAAAGAACATGTTTATTGGCACAATCCAGTGAGTGTTGGTTGTGGCACAAGTGAATGGGACACATCAACTTTGATAATATGGTAAAGATCAGCTCTATTCATGTGGTGAGAGATATGCCCAAGATAACCAAGCATGCAAACACATTCTACAAGGAATGTCAAATGGGAAAGCAGACAAAGACAAATTTCAAGAGCAAGGAGTATTCTTCTTCAATGCCATTGGAGTTGATCCACATTGACCTATGTGGCCCTACAATAATAAAAGTCAACAAGGTGAAAGGTATTTCATGTTGCTTATTGATGATTATTCTAGAATGACTTGGGTTACTTTCTTAAGAGAAAAATTAGAATCCTTTGATAAGTTTAAGATTTTCAAAGCAATAGTTGAGAATGAAATGGATTCTAAGATCAAGTGTTTGAGGTATGATAGAGGAGGTGAGTTTACTTCAAATGAATTTGAAAGATTTTGTGAAGATCATGGCATTAGGAGACATCTGTCTACTCCTAGGACCCCTCAGCGGAATGGGGTAGTAGAAAGGAAGAATAGGACTATGCAAGAGATGGCTAGGGCAATGTTGAAAGATGCAGATTTGTCTAACATGTACTGGAAGGAAGCAGTTCACATTACTATCTATCTGATTAACAGAGTATAACTGAGGGTCAATAGAACTAAGACCCCTTATGAGCTATGGTATGGAAGACCTCCCACAGTTAGATACTTCAGAATCTTTAGCAGCAAATGCTATATCAGAAGAGATGAAGAAGACCTAGGAAAGTTTGATTCAAGAAGTGATGAATGGATTTTTCTTGGTTACTAAACTAGAAGTAAGGCCTATAGATGCTACAATAAGAGATTGGGAAAGATGATTGAAAGCACAAATGTCAAGGTAGATGAAGACATGTACCAGATCTCACAAGAACCAGAGGGCTATAGATCTGATATATTTCCCTGCATTGAGGAAGAAGAAGAAGAGAAAGAAGAGAAGGAATAAGAACTAGAGAAGATCCCTAAGACTCCATCAAATTATGTCTAGAGGAACCATTCAGTAGATCAGATTATTGGAGATAAGAATGAAGGTGTGCAGACCAGAAGAAGGTTTGCAAAGGAAAGTGAGCAAGTGAATTTATGTTTATTGTCAAAGGTAGATCCCAAAACCTTTACTAATGCTAGAAAAGATGACAGATGGTTGAAGGCAATGGAAGAAGAATTGAATCAGATAGAGAAGAATTAGACATGGGAATTGGTTCCCAGACCAACAAATAAGAATGTCATAGGAACAAAGTGGTTGTTCCGGAACAAGCTGAATGAAGATGGTGAAGTTGTGAGGAACAAAGCAAGATTGGTGTGTAAGGGTTATTCTCAAGTGAAAGGCATTGATTTTGAGGAACCTTTTGCTCTGGTAGCCAGGATGAAGGCAATCATGATGTTTCTTGCCCTTGCTGCTCATAAGAACATCAAGGTTTATCAAATGGATGTCAAGTCATCATTTTTGAATGGTGATCTAGAGGAAGAATTCTACATTGAGAAACCAGATGGTTTCTAGATATCAGAAGATTTAGACATGGTGTGCAGACTCAATAAAAGATTTATATGGTCTTAATTAAGCATATACGGCTTGGTATGCTAGGCTGGATAAGTACTTATTTAGCAAGGATTCAAGAAAGGTACCACAGATAGTAATCTTTACATCAAGGAAGAAGGAGATATGATATTGATAGTTGTAGTTTATGTTGATGACATCATCTTTGGTGGACATGATGATATGTGTAAGAGGTTTGCAGAGGAGATGCAAAAAGAGTTTGAGATGTCTATGATTGGTGAGATGTATTTCTTCCTTGGACTTTAAATTGCTCAGCTAGATGATGGTATCTTAATTTCTCAGGCTAAGTATGTTAAAGAGATGTTAAAGAAGTTTGGTATGGCAGACTCCAAACCAGTAAGTACTCCTATGGTTATTAGTTGTCACCTGAGCAAGAATCATGAGTTTCCAGAGGTTGATCAGACTCTCTATAGATCTATGATTGGAGGATTGTTGTACTTAACTGCTTCTAGACATAATATTATGCATGCAATATGTGTGGTTGCTATATATCAAGCTAATCCTAAGAAAACACATGAGAAGGCAGTGAAAGTAATATTCAAATACTTGAAGGGAACTCCAGATTATGGCTTATGGTATCCTAGAGGTAATGACTTTGATCTAAGTGCTTACACTGATACTGATTGGGTTGGTTGTGTTGATGATAGAAGAAGTACAAGTGGTGGTGCGTTCTTCTTAGGAAACAGATTGGTTTCATGGCAGAGCAAAAAACAACCAGAACTAGAGTATATTGCAGCAACATCCTACTACACACAAGTTTTGTGGATGAAGCAAACCTTGAAGGATATCAAGGTATTGTATGATGATCCCATTCCTATTTTGTGTGATAATACAAGTGCTATCAATATTTCGAAGAATCTAGTGATGCATTCTAGAACTAAGCATATATCAATCAGCTATCACTTTTTAAGAGAAAAGGTTGTAGATAAGGAAGTGAAGTTGGAATATGTTCCAACAAAGATCAAATTGCAAACATTTTCACAAAGGCTCTTGCAAAGGATACTTTTGAGTATCTCCAGCAGAAGTTAGGGGTAATTGCCCCTCCTTATTGTTAAAAACATACACAGCCAAGAATTCAGAATGCACATCAGAAACTCAAATCAAGCATGCAACAAGAACACAATCACAACACAGTGATTTACCTTGGAAAACCCCAAACCGGGGAAAAACCAGCAATGAAGATCTTCATATTAACCCTCATCCCCAACTAGGCTGAGCCTGGAGTCTTCAACTAGCCACACATACAATGGAGTCACCAAGCCATTATATAGACTTCCATACATGCAAAACCATGGGCTCAAAACTAAGAGCTCCAAAACCATGGACCAATACAACTAGCACAAAACCATGTGCTAAAGACCACTAATGGTTAATCCACTAACTCTAACCTAAGAACTAGTTTAACCCAACAATCCTCCCTTTAAACTTGGTCTTGGGGTTAGCACCAAACCCCCCTTCTACAAGCACCAAGTGCAGTGCCCTCTCTGTCACCGAGATTGACATCAAACCGGGAATCTACATGACTCTAAGCCCCCCTTACCACCTAGGAGAAATCGTCTCTTACTAGGCCTTTCCTTTCATTGAGCAAGCCATACCAAGTCTTACAGCCATCAGCCCAAATACATGTATTAAATTTTACATATAACTTCATTACAATCTTGTTCTTGTTATAGCTAGCCTTGGTTACGGGCACCTTACAACAACTGCATACAGTGACTTTGACCAGGCAACATGCCTACAGCTGAAGCCACGACCAATCTTTCACAGACCTGCTCAACCTTCTTCCAGGAGCCAGAGCATGAGGCACACGCTCAAACCTTCTATTTCAGCAAGAATACCAGATCAAAAAATAAATGTTGCCTTATCTCCACACACTGTTAGCTGTATTACTCCTTCACAGACACAAATGCTAGATGTTGCAACTCAAGCTCTGATACTAATTGTTAAAAACATACATAGCCAAGAATTCATAATGCATAGCAGAAACTCAAATCAAGCATGCAACAAGAACACAATCACAACACAATGATTTACCCTAGAAAACCCCAAACTGAGGAAAAACCAACAATGAAGATCTTCATATTAACCCTCATCACCAACCGGGCTAAGCCTAGAGGCTTCAACCAACCACACATACAATGGAGTCACCAAGCCATTATATAGACTTCCATACATGCAAAACCATGGGCTCAAAACCAAGAGCTCCAAAACCATGGACCAATACAACTAGCACAAAACCATGTGCTAAAGACCACTAATGGTTAATCCACTAACTCTAACCCAAGAACTAGTTTAACCCAACACTTATTGCTAGATGTATAGTGGTGCATCTGTCCAGGGGGAAGTTCATGCTATATCTTTTTTCCTAGACTGATAGTGGCTACCTCTCAAGGGGAGCAGGTAGTGGTTGGTGCTGACAGGGGGATTCAGTGAGTTTCTTCACGAAAGAGTGTATGAACATCAAAGGAGGAGAAAGATAGGAAAATGTACACCTTAGGGGGAGAGTTTGTGCCCTAAGGGGGAGAAGTAGTTTCCCTTTGTCCTTGATGTCAAAGGGGGAGAGAGAAATGTGCACCTAAGGGGGAGAATGAGCAGGTGTGTGTGTGTGTGTGTGTTGCCATCAATGAAAAAGGGGGAGATTGTTAGCAATATGTGTTGTCATTAATGTCAACACTTAGAGTGAGGTTAGCACTCAGCTTGTGATGATGATATACTAATGTAGTAACAGAGATACAGTAATGTTACTGATGTTCAATGATGTTCTTGATGTTCATGGTTGGATGCCATTTCTTGATTAATGTTGTATTGAGCATGTTTGTGGTCCGTAGAGATTATTTCATGATGATATATTAAGATGGGAATTAGAAGCATTAAAATGAATGATGATATATTAATTTGGGAATTAGAAGTTATGTTAAAGATGAGAAGATGTTATTGATGATCTGTAACATGTTGTATGATCCTTCCTGTTATTCCTAAGGAAGTATGTGTTGGTATAAGAAGATTCTGACCTCTGAAAGTTGGTGAAGGTTTCTGTTGCAGGAAGTTGCCTGGAGACTATTTGGTAAAATGCTCTGCATTCCTCTGCATTTGAAGATATGGTCATGCGGTTTAGAAATTAAGTTAAGATGCTATAAAGATGTCAAATCCAAAGGTTCAGATCATTTGCTCTTCCACAGTGAAAGTTATGAGAGACAGAGTTCTGGTATGTACTCTCGCAGAGTAATGTGATGATGAAGGCTGATTGGAATGCTTCATATTCCTTCACAAGTGAAGAAATTCTCATGTGTCTTTGTGAACATGTTTAGGGATGTTCAATGCACACTACAATGTAGTTTCAAGTGGTTTCAAGGTCTACAAGTTCAGTTTTCAAATGATAGAAGTGTGACAGTGAGTTCTGAATGCTTGATTGTTCCCGGGTCACATGATTGAAGGTATGCGGCACAAAATCTTTATCATGCATAGTTCAAGGAGTGCTTGAAGATGTTTTATGGATCATGCTAACTCATCTAGAATAATTTCATGAAGAGCCTTCATATTTCTAGTACTGCACAAAGTTTTCAAGTCAGTTTATGAAGAATTGTTGTGGTTGAAGTTGATTGACGACTATTGATGATGTACGCCACAAAATTGCTGTTGTGCGGAATTTAAGGAGCATTTGGAGATGGTGTATAGGTCCTGCTGACTTATCTGGAAGAAGAACAGGCAATGTTTAAGCATTCATGACTACCACCAAGAGTGTGAAGACCGATGTGCTACAAGTTTCATGTGTTCTTTCTTAAGGGTGACCTAATTCAAATTTGTGAAGTGTACAGATGTTATTCCTTGAAGGATGTTTAGGCCTAGGCTAAGCATGTGTTGGGAACTGCAAAGTGTGTGTCTCTTCCTGGAGTAGTGTGTAGTTCATGTTAGAGCTTGCCCTCTACATGTTTCATGTTGTGTGATCTCTGGCTGACTTGTAAAATGTAATATTCTTATTGTATTGACCAACTTGTAATGAAATAAATGTAATGTCAGGTATACATTGTAAACCTAGTTGATCTAGGTGAAGTATGATTATGAATATGAGAATGTGAAGAGCAGAACATGAATATTATATGCATTATGATGTGCAACTGAAGGAGAAAGAGTAGAAGTAATAAGGGTTGTCCTGATTCATCTTGAAGACATTTTTGTGACAAGAGGGAAGTGAAGAGTGTGCCTAACTGATCCAATCATCAAATGAAGAGTGAAGAGGTAGAATTGCAATCATCAAAGGTGTGAACTTCATTGTCAGTTTTAGACAGTAGAAGGATTCTCATGTTGTAATCTTTACTCAGTTCATTCTCAGTTCAAGGAGTAGTTGCTTCCTTGGGTTGTAGCCCTAAAACAAAGTCAGCAGGGAGTTGTAGCTTCCTTGGGAGTGACCCTAAAATAAAGTCTTCAGGGGTTAGTAGCTTCCTTGGGTTGTAGCCCTGAAATAAATTCATCAGGGAGTAGTAGGTTCCTTGGGTTGTAGCCCTAAAGTAAAGTTGTAATTTTGAGCTTCATATATTGTGTGTTAATCCTTACCGTGGTTTTTACCTTCTTGGGTTTTCCACGTATATCTAGTGTTATGTGTTGATGTGCATTGTGTTGATCTTTCATGTTTATGTTGATGTTGTAACGCTTAAGTTTTAATCTACTCTGGAGGATTTGAAGTTTGTTTAGATACTGATTCACCCCCCTCTCAATATCCTAGTGTGTTCAACAAAGTTGTGTTTGTTCTTTCATTTTCAGCTAAAGATTCATGGATATTTGATGAGTTTGCAAAGTGTTCACACCACTGGTGGTTTGTTGATGGTAAACTGCTTTGTGTGGTTAGCCTAAACACACACTTCACCATTGATGATTGCACCTCCTTGAATCTTGATTGTTGAATTGTCATGGTCAAATCAAGGATGGTTAATATGTTTGCAAACCTGTCTATCCATTGTTGAAGCTGACATGTTTGAAAGAGTTTGAGTTTTAGTTAGTTTTCTTTATAAATTTTCTCTATCTTGCCTTGATTTTGCACTTTTTTATTAAATCTAGTTAATTTCTAAGAGTTAGAATAGGACATTCAAACTTGCATAGTGTTGTCATAGATTTGATATTTTATAAATGCTAGTTTATATATTGTTGGTTATACATTGAAATGATACATTTTATGGCAATATATGTTAGGATCAGTTTGTTTATGCATTGCTAAATCTAAAAATTGATTGGTTTATGTGTAATTTAACCTTTGGTGTGAAGTTTGTCCAGATTCATGTAGGTCCCTTGTTTGAATAGAAAAAAGACATCATAGAACTGAGTTATCTTGTGAAGGCCAAGACTTGGTAGTATAGACCTTGGGGTAGTCATTTTATATTTCTTTGGGATTTGATTCCTTTTAGGAGAGATAAGATACTTAGAATTTTATCTAAGTTGTGTGCAAAAACACCCATCAACAGATTGGTGCTAGAAGGAGGGCATAAATAGGAATTTTGGTACAAACTTTTCAATTTCATTGGTTTATTGCACATTTTGAGATGAGTTAGATTTTTGGGAGATTTGACTCAAATGGGTAGCCCTTTATGCATACCTAGGGTCCAATATATTCCTAGCCATGCATATAGTAAGCTTCCTTCATCTTTTCCTCATAGTGGACAAAGTGCTTCACAACATGTTAAGGATTTTAGGGGATTGATGTGTAAACTTTAGATTTAGCAAGAAAATGTTAAGTGCCTCCTATTTGTCCACACACTTCAAGGTGCAACTTCACAATGGTATGCAAATCATCCACCTAACTCCATATGGTCATGGGTTGAGTTTAAAACCTTGTTTTTATTATAATTTAATTTACATATCAGCTTGCAACACCCATTACTTGAATTTGTAGTAATGAGAAAGCAACATTGTGAGAGTGTTTTCTAATTTAACCATAGATTTATCATGATATATCAAAGGGTCAAAGGTGCAAATCAGTTTTTGGATCATGAGGTTCTAAAAGAGCATTATCTATGGGGTCTTGATTTGATATTTAGAAAGTTGTTAATTGGCTGGTCCAATGGGTAATGACTTTGAATTATCTATTTGAGAAAGCTCTTGATTTGGCTCACAAAGGAAGGGACATCACAAATCATTTAAATGATGAACATAATGGTTATAACATGTAATTTTTTGAATTTTTTGAAAGGATGCAGCCTTATTTCAGCTCATATGGTGGCCCTAATCAGCTACAAACACCTCATGCAATCAGCTATGACAGTCACATTCCTTAAAAGCTTCAATCAACACATGATGTAAATCAGGTTAGTCACCTATGAGGTCAGTTTTATGCCTCAAATGGTCATATTTCAGATGTAAATCTATGCAATACGTCCTCTATTAATGTTCCTACATCTGTACTATCAAGTTCTAGTTCATATGCAGTTGTATGTTCATAAAATTTGGGTGAATTTCCAAGTGGGAAAAGTGTTAATCAGTTATGGAAACCTATAAATGAAGTAAGTGATGGTAAGAAGTAAGGCTAAAATCATATTGCAAGATTTCTTAATTACTTGGTTGAAAGGACTAGTGGTTTGACATGTAGAAATGATCAAATTTGTGTAAGAGATGATGATTTTCCAACCCATCCAACATTCTTTGTGAGTTGTCCCAATCAAAGACCACTAAGTTTAGAGGTTTACACATGCTCATTGAGTGTTTCTAATGGTCCACCAACATCTACATTTGATCAACAATCATCTTATGAGGAGAATTTTCAAGTAGACATCCCACTCTCTCAAGAGGTATTGAACAAACAAATAAGAGAGCAATTTCCTTCACAAACATTGTCTCATTTTAGTTTATCTCAAAGTTGCGACATAAATCCTAGAGAGCCACATGGTGAGATCAATTGTTTTACCTTTCTCACAAGGTTGGATTTGCATCTAAAAGGACTACTTTCCATCTTGGAGGTATACAAGCCAAAAGTGGGATATGTCTACATGAGTAAGGCTCATTTGTAAGATCAAAAAGAGGCAACACAAGTGGATACACATTTTCATGAGGATGCATCAATTAGATTAGCCCAAGGAAGTGAGCTTGCAAGTGGTACAAATCCATCATTCTTCATCAATCAAGTTCAACAAGGTGATGTATGTGTTGGTTCCCAAATCTGAACACGTCAAATCCTAAAGATTTGCCACTTCTTATACTCAGATTCAATGAGAGATTTGGCCAGCGGAGTCCAAGAGATTATCTCCTATCTCCCATTCACTTTAGGTTTTGCCGCACCTAGGGGGTATCCCTCATTCACAACCAAAAGATTTATCCTTGGCTAACTTAGGTAGAATGCTTTCATGTATGCACCAAGATTTGTAAGCTAAACCCTAGATTGAAAATATTCTTGGACTATCTACACCGGTTAAATATGAGAACATGCAAGACCGTAACCTAAAACAAAATAAAATATGAAATGGTTTGCTTCAAATGATTTATCTTTTAAATGAAATGATTTCCTAGACCCTTTGGGCAAGTAAATCTTGGACCGGTGCTTTATCAGGGCAACAGAGTCATACCCATCAATGCAAATGTTTCCCTTTTGACATCAAAAATTCAAATCTAGAGGGTATATTTGTATCACTATCTTGTAATGACACACCCAAGAAAGAGTATTTCCTGCAACTCTACTTACAAATCCTTAAATGAATGCATAGTCCTCCATATTTCACCTAAATCCATTTAATTAATTCCTTGAATGAAAGCAAGAAATAAAATATGCAACTCAGGAAATCTGAATAGATAAACACACAGATCCTTGATCTTCTATTTAAAAGGAAAATGCATACATCTAGGGAGACAATAGAAAAAAATACACACACAAAGTGTTACTCATCTAATGCAATCTGGAGTGAAATAATGTCAATCAGAAATTTATACATTTATAGAATAAAAAATACCTCTGCACCCAAACACAAGAACCAAATCTAAAAAATACTCCCCAAAGAGTGGATACCTTGTATCCAAAGCCTAGAATCATCCCTTACAAAATGAAACAGCATGCAATTTTATAGAAACAAGAGCATGTTGCCCTAAAATTAATTACATCCTGGCAATAGGTGAGTTTACATGACAAGTTGTTGCCAATGAGCCTGGGGAAAACTATTAAATTAAATTAAAAAAGGGGAAGGCATAATAATAAATAAAACATGAAATCAAATGCCTTTAATTTATTTTTTCCCTCCTTTGAATTTTCCACCATTTTCTTTAATTGTCAGCATCTCATTTCGCACTGTCGCATAGGCATAGTTGAAGACCCATTATCCTCTTGCGTTGCTGCGATATGGGACTTTGAGACCTCTTCTCAGGCTCCCTAACTTCATTCTACCTTATCAGAACATGAAGAATGAATTGTAGCAGCTTCTCAAGCCTATTTTGTCCAACTCATTCACCTCTAGGTCGTTTTTGATAGTGCAAGGGCATTTTTTGTCACTGCACCACTCAGAAACCATCACAAATGCACTTTAAAACTCTACCCAGGCAATAGGGATGGCCAAAAGACGAATTTGAAGCTTGAATCATCAATTTTGGGCCAAACACAACCTCCAAAAATTGCCTGGAAGATCAAAAACGTGAGCAGCTGCTGCACTAGGAAAATTTTTCCTCCAATCCGGCCCAGAAGACCTCCAGAATGCTTCCAAGGAGAAGAGAATGCCTTAATTATTATTGCGGAGGAGATTGCAGGCCCAAAGCTACAGAGAAACCCCCATTTCATATCATTGCATGGCAGGGGAAAGGAGAGAGGAAGAGGCATGCGATGGTGCGAAATGAAATAAAAAAATTTCATTTCTTTTTTGCTTTAACATTATAACATAAAGTTATAATATCCACCTTATAATATTTGCCTCTTAAAATATTAAAATGCCAATAAATATTTCTTTTTAAATTGCACTTTCAACTGTAGCAATTGGCAATTTTTTAATTTCCTCCTTCAAGTGCAAACGGTGCATTTCCACTGTGGGCAGACGGGATGTCAGGGAGTCATGAAAATTTGCACAGGGTTGTAATCAATTATTCAGAGCAAACCCATTTCCTTAGAATTCACATTGCTGAAAGAATTTTGGGACCGCCTTTGTAAACTGGCCTGTCAGATGCCTTCACCGCAACTGAAACGCATTAAAATAATGCACCATATGGTCTCTAATTTTGATGAAACTAGAACTAAAGATTTTTTGGACTAAAGCAAGAAATGGGTTGCCCTCAGAATTGCAAGATTTGAAACTTTCCGGAACACCAAATCTAGCCCTGTCGCAGTCAGAAAAGTATTAAATACCCCATCAAAACTTATCCTGGAAGCACAAAACTAAGCAGCCATGTTACCATATGTGCTAAAAAACTTTCCACCATATGGATTTGCAAGATGATCTCTGAGTTGCAAGATTTTAATCGGCGAAGGTGGGCTCCGGGGTAGATTGAGCAGCATGTCGACCTAGCCTCTGTCGACACATCAAAAGGATATAGGCACTTCAAATTTGCAAATTTTGAAGGTGCCAACAGTGGCTTTGACTGTGGATGCATGCCCCTTGTGGGCATAGCAATAATTCAGATCTCTGGGGTGCAGACCAGGTGTCTACTCCATTGGGCTCCTTGACCACTGTAGGCCTCATTCTGCAAATCAGACTTCAAACTTCGTTTGGTGGCCCCAGGCCACCAAAACTAGAGAACCAATACTTTCCCCTATCAAACACAAGTCTTCTAAAGGAGCTGATCTCTCTCAATGCATAGTTGTACCAGTCAAACCAAAACAACAATGAAGATATAATGCATGCATACACATGCACACAACTGTTGCTCCAAACACCTAGCTGAAAATAAAAAATATGACCATCAGTACATGGCAGCCACATGTAATAATGTTCATCATCATGCTGGTCCAATCTGTAAACTTTCTCATCATCTTCAAGTTCCATGGGAACATGATGCAACTATGAATCCTCAAGCAAATCAACATCAATATGGCTATCATCTTCAACAACTAGCTGATAGGGATCCATATCAAACATACAACCATTCTGGGACATATCATATTCAAATGCATTTTGTTTCCCAACTGCTCCAAAAGTGCTAATGTACTCATCAATTGGATCATGAAACTTGTATAATGAAAAATTTGGATTTGCAAATGGAAATGATTAAACAATAAAATGAATAACCTAAACCCAAATCATTCAATACCTCAAAGATGCAAGATGAGCTTGATTGATTGATCACTTTGTTGTGTTGATTGCTCGATTCCGCAGCATAACATTGATAGGGAGATAGATGATGGATGATTGATGGAAGATAGATGCAAGCTAGATAGATGAAAGAGGATGGATGATGGCTTGAGATGAAAATTTGGAAAAGTGAAGTTGCATGAAGAAGAATCCCCGAATCTCCTAATCTCCCTTTCATGGCTCAAGAGAGGCTTGCTTTATAGGATTGGCTTGGTTCAAATGGATGTCTAGGATCAATTAGGGTTTAGAATGAAATGGATGGATAGGATTAAGTTAGGTTTCCTTGCACATTAAGAAATTGTAGTCAATTGACATGTGTCAAAGGAAATAGGTCTCATGTGTGATTGTGTACACAAATAGTAGTACATGTGATGTGTACATAAAAAGTATTTTAAATGAGTTGTACTACAACACATGATTAAAGGGAAATGGACAAGTGTCAAGGTGAGATAAGGATCATGTGACTTAATTCAAATTAAATATTTGAATTAGTTGGGATATAGTTGGGAAATTAATTAAATAAATAAGATTTTATTTAATTAATTAGGTAGATGAATAGGATAGGATAAGATATGATGTGGGAAATAATTAAATAAATAAAATTTAATTAATTAATTAGAAAGTGGGATTATGAATATGAAATTAATTAAATAAATAAAATTTATTTAAATAATTGGTTAAGTGGGATAAGGATGGGATTAAGATGGGATTTTACAACAAAATGGCTTATGATGTCTAGGATAATGTTTTAACAAGTTGTCTACATTTTGCCCCTCTTTGAGATGATGTTCGAGATGATCAGATTTATGTCGAGTAACATCATTTCAAAGAAGCTAAGGTATGGATAAATGGAAAAGGATAGGATAATGAAAAGATATGGATGATGATGATGGTAATAGAAAGGATCGGTTGGTGACAGAAAAATAGGATGATGATGCCCCCTCGTGAGGATAGGCGGGTTGGACAAACACGGGTAGGCTCTCAAAAAGAAATGCTTGGCTACAAAAAGAAAGATAAGGGAATGGATAGAAGGAATAAATGATGCATTATGCTACAATGAATGTGAGCAACCATGATGTTTGATATAGCACTAGACAATATGCACCAAGGTATAAGGAACTAGGGTGACGATGTGTCTCGTGCCCCAGCATAATACAACCTTATTTGGATACAAGATATGAATATTAGCTAGATTGATACTGATATAATGCAAATGCAAGATAAAATGATAACACACACAAGCAAGCAAGCATGCACAAATGATTCAAAAGCAAACAAGGTATTGCCCCTGTCAAGCTATAAACCAAGGATTGATTTGATTGATTGATTTTTTGATGATAATTGAGAGTGTTGTCATTGCAAGGAACGCTATATCCCTAGATCAACACAAGGTTGTTTGCTAAGTTGGTTGGCTGATTGATTTGGCTTACAACAAGGCTAGGATCAAGACCATTGATTGCATTTGGATAACTTGGCTTTATTGATTAACTTGATTGGTATAGCTTTAAGGATTGACTTGCATTTGAGTTTATTGATGATGACATGATTGGATTTGAAGGATGATTAGATGAAGTGATGGATTGATGATTGATGAATTGATTGGAAGAAGTTGTTTATTGATGATGTAGAAGATATATGATAGAAGAAATGATGAGAGGAGAAAAAGGAAAATTGCCTATGCCTGAATCTGGGCACTTCCTTCGTATTCCAGACTGCCTACATACCCTGTATCCACAGGATCAAGGCACTTAATGATGGAAATGAGATGTAGTTCTAATTTGTCTTATTGATGATGATGAAAGATCAGGTTATGGATTGATTGGGATTGATGAAATGTTGATGATAGGATGATATGGGGTGGATTGAGCTGCTTTTGATTTGCTGAAGTGATTGGATTTGTTTTGATGGTTGACTTAATGTGATTGAGTTGATTTGCTTTGGTGTTGATGCTGATGATTGATAGGATTTGTTTTGATGGTTGGCTTGATGTGCATTGGTTGTGATGTTTTCTATTGCTAGGTTGATTGTTTTGATGATTGGATTGTTTTGAATGATAATAGTGATGGTGTGATGATTAGAGTGTCCACTCAATCTAAGCATAAGCAAGTGTTCTCACTGTGCTCAAAGGATGTAAAACAAACAAGGTATTGCCCTTGTCAAGTCATAAACAAATGATTGATTGTTTGATTGTTTGATTGATAATGATAGTGTTGTCATTGCAGGGAAAGTTATATCCCTAGATCAACACAAGGATGTGGGAACACTATATCCCATTGATGATGATTGATGGTGATTGATTTGGTTCACGACAAGATTAGGAGCAAAACCTGTTGATTTGATTGGATAATGTTCTTTGATTGATTAGCTTACTTGATATGGATTAGTGTGACTTGGATTTAAGATCACTGTTTAGATTGATTTGATTGATATGATTGGAAGAAGTGATTGATTGAAATGGATGAATGAATGTTATTGATAGGAAAAATTGATGATGATGAGTTTGATTTTGATTTGATATTGATGGAGTGGATTGTTTTGGATGATGTGATTGGTTTTATTGCTTGAATTTTTCGTTGAATATTTATTTATTTATTTGGATTTTTTAACATATTTTTGATTTTTTTGGATTTTTTTTACATTTTATTAAAAAAAAATGGATTTTTTTGAAATGTTTTGATTTTTTTGGAATATTTGATTTTTTTTGTGTGTTTTTTGGGATATATTGATTTTTTTATGTTTTTGAATGTTTTGGGATGTCAATGGATTTACAATTTGGGTAGCCTTTATGCTAGATACCAATGACAAGGGAGAAAACCAAGTCTAGGTGAAAAGATGTAGGAGGATGGATAAAAGGATGGGCTCATAGTAAATGTGACGGCAAGATCATAAGAGTTGGATGGGATGGAAGGTTCATGAGAGTTGGATGGATAGATAAGAGGATAGGCCATATAAGGGATGGATGCATGCCTCATGATAAACAGATAGGTAGGCTATAGTGGAAAGCTCATGATAAACAGATAGGTAGGCTATAGTGGAAAGCTCATGATAAATAGATGGGGATAAGCTATAAGATGGAAATCTCATGATAAGGGTACGCCATAGTGGATGGATCATAAGGGAGCTAGGATGTGATCTTCAAACGCTATGTTGCATAGGAAGAACTTGCCCCATTCTAGGTGGTAATGCTTAGGATTCTTTGCATGACAAAGTTCATGACCAAGGGATGACATGATAGATTGGTTTGGATAAGATGGATGAATAGTCAATGGATAGGACTTGGTTTGGAAAAAAGGTATGCCAAGAAATATCCAAACATGTTTCAACATTTTTGCCCTATGTCTTCGTCAAGATCAAAAAGGAGGAAGGATGGATAAATGGGTTCAGTAGGATAGGCATGTTTATGTAATGGCTAAGGATGGTAGAATAAAACATAGCAAGATAGGACATGGTAGGATGGAAAATGATAGTGTGGTATGGATGAGACAATGTGCCCCCAAGTGTAAGTGACATAGAAGATCAACCTACACATGACGCCTGTTTGCCAGGTTTTCATCATGGTACTTATCCAAGGCACCTGTTTACTAGGTTTTCACCATTGGACGAAGGGATTTCTCTTTACTATTTTGATTTTTTTTTCTTTTTTAGATGGGATGACAATTACACATGGCGCCTGTAAGCAGGTTTTCACCATGGTAATGGATAGGATAGACTCAAGTTTCTAGTACTATGAGAGGTGATAGTGTCCCATTAGAGATGGATGATGGCTTCACATGGACCATGTCATTATGCTCATAGATGTTGGTAGGGGATTGGATTATCGAGGGCATACTAGTGGATTATGAAAGGTTTGTGTAAGGATGGATGAAAGGTAGGCTAATGGATTATGATGTGGATTATGTATAGAAGATAGTAGATTATGATGTGGAATTATAAAGGCTTATGGAATGAAGATGGATGAAAATTTTATGCCAAAGCATGGACCATAAGGAGGTGATGGGGAAGATATGTAGGACAATGGATGAAGGATGGGGAGATGGAGTTATGTGGAAGTGTTTTCGAATGGAAGGTAACCATGACCAATGGTTGCACACATCGTGATAAACAATGAATCTTTTGGTGAGATGGTGGTGTAGGAAGCAATGGAGATGTTTACTTAGGAGATGGTTGATGAAGTGATTTAGGAACCCACATAGATTTAGTATTTTTAGTACTTTTGTTTTCCTTGTGGGATTTTTGAATGGAATGAGATTTTTGGATGGAAGGAGTGGAAGTGGATGGTTGGGATTTTTGAGAGGTGGATGCCTCATTCACTTTGCTAGATTTTTGCTTAGGAACCCAAACCATTTTAGTTTTGGACTTTTCTTGTGGAGGTTTGGACTTCGGTAAACTTTTGGATGTACTTTTCTTTAATTTTTCGCAATTATGCCCTAAGGCATTAGGACCTTTAGGATTTTTGGTAGGATTTTTGGCTTTACAGGTAAAGTCATCCAAATGTTTATTTTGGAATCCTATGGGATGGAAGGAAGCGGGGTTGGTGGAATGAGTGGTAGCTTTATGTTTAGACAATGTGTGCATTTGTTGGTCATGATTAGGAATGTGAAGGAATTTATGGACAAATGGATAAGGGGATTGGATGATAGGGCTATTAGGTGTTGGGAGCAATGGTGGTAAAGTAGTTGGAGGGATATTAGGAGTTAGAAAAAGTAGAGGCAAAGTGGATGGTGGGAGGTGTACGGTCATATGCTTTTGACATTTATAGGATGATGGAGGTGGAATGGCAACATATGTTTTGGGTAGATGGTGGGAGGTGCGATGTAAAGTGGTAGGTTTAGGATGCATGAAGGGATTACCAACATCTTGGCCTTGTTTACCTTGGGGTGTGTATCCAAGGCCATATGAGCATGGAGGGATCTTGACATGAATCGGCTCCAAAATACCTTGTTCATAAAGGCCTAGACCTTTACCTTTGTAGTTCATGTTTTGGAGGATGTGATTGACTATGGGACTAGATGTGTTTTGGGAACTAGACTTGAGTTCTTTATTGGATGGAGAAGGTGAGGTAGAGGACAAAGGCTATTGTTGTCCTAAGGAAGAACATTCATGGATGAAGGTGGTAAGACCAAGTGGATATGATGGTGGACTTGAAATGGAATCGATGGTAGATGGGGATGGAGGATCATTAGGATCTTGATTAGCATTGTGTTCACTAAGATCCAAGTTATTTGTGTGATCTTCTATGCTTACTTGGGGGACAAGTATCTCATCATGACAAGTGAATGTTTGCTCATTATGGATAGGGCTAGGTGGCGGATGGATAAGAGTAGTTGGGATATCTTGCTCATGGATGGTTATGTGATTATGGATAGGATCAAGGTTCTTTTGAATAGTTTCTTCATCATAGATATCATCTTGATCATGAGATAGATAAATTTTTGGCAAAAGGGATCATCATGGTTTTCATGATCTTAGATAGAACCTTGATCATAAATATGAGCATAACTAGGATTAAGCGGGCTATACATGGGATAAATTTGCTCATGAATAAGGTCATGGTGTTGCTAATAGCTTGAGGGAAAACCATATGTAGGTCATGGATAGGTGGAACTTAGAGGTACTTTGATCTTGCTTAAAATTAAGGTTTGATATTTCCACATGCTTAAGATTATGCTCTTGACATACCTCTTGACTTTGGATGGAAGTGAAAGGTTCTTGAGTGGACTTGATAGGCTCTTGAGGGTTATCGACATGAGGACATGATGGCTCTTGACTTAGGCTTATAGTTGGAGACTCTTGAGTAGACTTGTTGGCTTGTAGGTCACATGATGGGCTTAAAGGGCTAGGTATGTTAATGAAGGGCTCTTGAAGAGGCTCAAGGATATGCGAACCACATGATGAGATTATAGGATTGGACATGACCTTTGGAAGTTCATTGGTAGGCTCATGAATGGGTGTTTGACATGGAGGTGTTATATTCCTTGCTAGTAGCCAATGGATCACATTCTTCACAAGGGTATGAGTGGATGGGCAATATAATGGATGGATGATAAGCGTAGATGGAATTGGATTAGGATTAGGTTGGGGGCTAATTGGATTGGATGGATTAGGGTTAAGATCAGATGGGGGTGACACATGGGATTGGGATGATGTGGCATGTTTACGGAGGATCTGTATGTACATATTAAAGAGGAGTGGCCTAAATATGGGACATACATTTGTATTATGACCTTTGAGCCTATGGTATGCACAATAATGATGTTCATTGTATGGACTTCCCTTGCATGGTTTGACTTCAGGAAGTTCAATGAGTTTTGCTTCAAGCATCTGTCATAAAATATACTCAACATTTTCATTTGATGGAGGATTTGAGGCCCATGGTGGTAAAGGTGATGAAGGGCTTGATGGGCTAGAATATGGACTAGGAGTAGGATCACATGGTGGTGTTGGGATAGGATTAGTTCGTTCATGTGTCGGCTTGTGATTGGATGATGGAAGCCACTCATAGGATGAATTAGTTAGGTTGGTATCTCCCTTGTCAAAGGTAATTAAGTCTTTTTGCATTAGGCACGCATGGTTTATGTACAAAGGGCCACTTCGAGTTGCATGTGCTTCTTGTTGCAAAGGTGGACTTGGGCTCATTTGTGCTTGTTGGGGAGGCCATTGATAGTCTTGGCAGCTAGGTGTAATGGTAGGATATGTAGACAAAAGATCTTGAGGTGGACTTAAAGATGTGGGCATTTGATCTTGTTGGCAAGGTTGACTTGTGTTCACTTGATTTATATACAAAAGGCCATTTGGACTTGCATGTTGTTCTTGTACATTCACTTGATTACCTTGTGGATGGGCTTGGTAGTGCATTGGAATGTTGGCATGAGGGATTGAATAAGCTTGTGGTGGATATTCATAGGTTGATGTGGCATTAACTTGATGGATAAGTGGATTAGGTTTATATGAAGTGGATGGATATGTCATGTGGTTAGATGGATTAGGTTGGAAGTGAATGGCTAAGGATTGTTGTACTTGTCGGGCTTGACTAGTGGCTAAAAGGTGTTGAACTTGGGTTATGAGGTGTTGCAGTTAAGGTGATTGGCTTGCTTGTGGTTGAGCTTTTTGGATGAAGAATTGTAATGTTTCAATGGTGTCTTGGTTTAGGGGTTGTGATCCTTGATAAAGATTTTAGAGGAATCTTTGGAATTTGATTTCTGGGTCTTCTAGTGTAAACATGTTGTCACCCAAGTGTTTGTCTTAAGTCCTTTTAGCAAGTGCTTGTTTAGGGATTTGGATGATGATGTGGATTGTTTGGATGATGTGGATGAAATTAAATTGGATATGATGTGTGTTGACTAGGATGAATGTTTAGATTGATTTGTTTGTGTTTGGTGTTTAGAGCTTGATTTGGCAATGTTCAACAAATGATTATGCATATGCACACATGAATCACTCTCGCAAGACACATAAGCAAATTTAACCTTGAAATTGAAATGTGATGATTAAGTAAACACACATGGAAGACACATCAACAAGCCCTAATGTCTAGTCAAGTGGGTATGGCCAATTAGGTCTTAGGCTAGATTACACAAGGTTGACTAAGGAATTGAAAGTGAAATCCTGCCACACAGCTGGGAGAAAGGGGTAACCCACCCTTCACCTTCACTTCCCAAAGGTATAAAGTTATTTGGGGTTTAGCCAAGAGTGAAAAGATTTACAACTCCCAATTTGGGTGTCTTTCGATTCAGCCTCGATTGAGGTCGTCCCTTAGAGTGGTGTGTCTCCAAGCAGGCCTCGTAGATAGGGTATACAAAAGCAAACCAAGTGAGCTATCACTTGATTCACACTCACACTTGTTAATTGATTCTTAGAGAATGAAATGTGTGGAAGACAATTCAAGCACTTGTTCTTTTTAGATCCAAAATCCAAATAAGTAGGAAGACAGTTGTTCATTTTAGCCCAATTTTTTGATATGATTGCAAACAAGTTGTTTGTTTTAAGGCCCAAATCCAAATGTATTTGCAAACAATGATTAAGAGATGAAAGATTAGAATGAGTGCACCTGATTATTTTTCTATCCACTTGTTGTTTTGATTGATCCAAATGTTGCTCCAGCTCCTTTGATTCACCTACAAGTCACCAAATCGCAAAAGAAATAAGTAAACTTGCAAAGAAGATGATTATGTGAAAAATATGAAATTTAATAAATTCTAATGAAAATGATCTGATACAGAAAAATGGATTGCATAAACAGAAGGTTCAGGAGATTCTAAGCAATTTGAAAAAAAGTTTCATTGAAATCTGATTAATTGTGCTCAAGATATGCTCAATTGAAGTTTAAAAACAAGTTTGACTTTGACTGAAAAAAATGGTAAAATGATATAGTCACCTGATAAAACTTCCTCCATTATGAAGTTCATTCTCTTAGCTTTCCAACGAGTGTTTGTTTGCATGATTTGGCCTCCGTATGTAAAAGTTATGATAGAAAAACTAAAATCCACAATGACAGCAACCAAAAGCGAGTTACAGTTACCAGAAGCAACCAACTATTGATTATAAGTGATCTGAATTATGTTGGAAGTGATTAGTTACCAATCAAAAGTGACACAAAAACACCAGAGGGGACCGGTTATTGCTCATAAGCGATTTAAATCTACAGGATGCATGAAAATTTCATGTTTCTCGAAAATGAGGGTTAGGGTTATGAAAAAAAATGACTATTAGAGATTGCAAACCCTAAAATGGAAAATCTAGTAGATGAATAATGATCAGATGGATACCCTACAACCATAGATTGATCAATTGAAAACCCTGAAATGATAAATTGATAAGATCTTACAAAAACAAGGGTGTTAGCTCAACTAAAATGAAAACCTTAATCAAATTGATTGGCAAATGATAATATGAAGATCAAAGACATGAAAAACACAGATTAAAACCTCTAATTGATCAATAAAAATCTAGCATAGCAACCTGCAAGATCAAATGTCAACAAGAAATCCTAGATTGCCAAAAGCGACAGGAATAACCGGAAGCGACCACTTTTCGATCAGAAGCGATTCACTCTAAAGCATAAGCAATCACTGTTAGCTCAAAAACGAGGCAGAAATGCTTGGAACCCATAGGTAATAGCTTATATGCAACTTAGAAAAGGGCAAAAGTGATGGGTAATAGCCCAAAAGTGATCTAGAAAGTTTTAGGTGACATAATGCAAATGTTAACCAGAAGCGACTAAGTTTACCAGAGGCGACAAGTTTTTGTTCAAAAGCGATGCAAAATTTTTCAAAAGTGATTTACTGTTGTTCAAAAGTGATGCAAATTTTACCAAAAGCAATCAGTTTTTTATCAAAAGTGAGGTAAATTTACCAAAGGTGACTAGTTTTTTATCAAAAGCGAGTTGAATTACCAGAAGCGATTTTATGCAAACCGATTGTTGTTTTATTCGCCAATTGCTCTATTTTTCACAAAATCTAGGCAAATTTGTACTCAAAATTTATGGAAATGGCCCCCCGGATGCAATGGTGAGGTTAGATTTGAGCTAGGAGATCATCTACATACATTTTCATCCAAATCTTAACAAACTAGGGTTAGCAAAATGCAAAATTTTGACAACAAACCCTGCAAAATGAATGATTAGATCCAAGGATGCATGTTCACATTAGGTTCACCAAAATGTAATCAAAAAATTTGGATAAATGAAAAGGATAAAACAATACAAATGCATAACCTAAACCCAAATCATTCAATACTTCAAAGATGCAAGATGAGCTTGATTGATTGATCACTATGTTGTGTTGATTGCTCGATTCCGCAGCATAACATTGATAGGGAGATAGATGATGGATGATTGATGGAAGATAGATGCAAGCTAGATAGATGAAAGAGGATGGATGATGGCTTGAGATAAAAATTCAGCAAAGTGAAGTTGCATGAAGAAGAATCCCTGAATCTCCTAATCTCCCTTTCATGGCTCAAGAGAGGCTTGCTTTATAGGATTGGCTTGGTTCAAATGGATGCCTAGGATCAATTAGAGTTTAGGATGAAATGGATGGATAGGATTAAGTTAGGTTTCCTTACACATTAAGAAATTGTAGTCAATTGACATGTGTCAAAGGAAATAGGTCTCATGTGTGATTGTGTACACAAATAGTAGTACATGTGATGGTGTACATAAAAAGTATTTTAAATGAGTTGTACTACAACACATGATTAAAGGGAAATGGACAAGTGTCAAGGTGAGATAAGGATCATGTGACTTAATTCAAATTAAATATTTGAATTAGTTGGGATATAGTTGGGAAATTAATTAAATAAATAAGATTTTATTTAATTAATTAGGTAGATGAATAGGATGGGATAAGATATGATGTAGGAATTAATTAAATAAATAAAATTTATTTAATTAATTGCAAAGTGGGATTATGAATATGAAATTAATTAAATAAATAAAATTTATTTAATTAATTGGCTAAGTGGGATAAGGATGGGATTTTAGGACAAAATGGCTTATGATGTCTAGGATAATGTTTTAACAAGGTGTTGCAAGACATACATAAATTTGAGACAAATTTGGGTGTCTACAAAACTAATCCACAATTACCTCAACACCATCAACACAAAGATTACCATTCTGTAGCACCTCAAATGAAGATTCACATTCTCCAAATTGCTTCACTATTTTCACTTCTTCTCTGCAACCTGTTGTATCATATTCATTGCTACAAACTGACTGATTACAAACTTCATCTTTCCCATGCATTCCATCATTTCCTTGTAGTGGACTTTGAGCACACTCAACATGAGGGAGAGAACAAACTTTGCACCAAAGAAAAAGGTTATCATATGCATCCAAATGATCACCCTCATCACAGTCCAACGTGAGTTCATCCAACTGAAACTCCATGACTACACCAATATTTATCTCTGATCGGTTATTTTCATGTGCATATGTGCAATAGTCACTCTTATGAAAGCAAATTGGAGCAACAACATCACCATTAAGAACACAAGAATTCATCCGATCGAATAGGGAACTAACTCCTTGTTCACCCTCATCTTGAAACAGAGGATTATCCATGCACCAAAAGAAAACATAATTCACACTTTGTGATGGATCTAAGTGTCCTTCATAAAGGCATTGTGCATAACATTCATGCCTTCATCATAGAGTGGATTCAAGAATCCTTGAAAGCCACTTTCAACTGGCAACGAGACAAACTTCTGACTCACAGAATCATCATGATGCACATCAAAATCAATTAAGGCTGAAAATAAATCAGTTGTAGCTTGGACACCAATATCATCTTCACAAAGAGAAGAATTCTCAAAATGAGTCACATACATGTCACTTGAAAGACCAAAATAATAATCATTCCCATCAACCTCATAGGTTGGGCAATTTTGGACATGTTCTACCTTGGCAGGGTCATCATTAACTAAATCTTCCACATTGTCAAAGCCATGATCAAAACCACTTAATTATTGCATATCACATGATGGAGACATCCCTTCACAATCAGTTGATTATTTTTCACATTACTGATAAGAGACTTGAGACTCAATCTGACATGTGTTATATGTTGGTACATGATTACGGACAGCAGACTGGAACTTACTTCAGATATTGTTTTCAAAAACATACATGCTTTTTGGCTGCTCATATGCATTTTCTAGAGGTCTATGAGGTATAATCTCAACATATTTACTTCATTCAAGTGCATTGTGTCATTTGTTGGCTCAAATATTGCACTAGGATAGACATAATCAGGACCTTGGAATGATGCATAAACTGCGGCAGCAGTAACACATTCATCTTAAAAATTATTTGAAAACTTGCAGCCATGTATCCTATGGGCATTCCATACTTCTAATTATTATCAATGTCCATAGCAAATTTGTAGGCCTGATGCAATGTGGCAGGTTCCTTATCTCTCAGCAAATAGCTCATTTCCTCATCAAATGTAGCCATGCATACAAACAAGCATAATGCATCATTTGGTCTTATATTTTCAGGAATTCTCTTTAAAGCCTTTACAAATCTAAGATTGAAAGCAGGGACCAATTCCTCTTTCTCAATATGGATATTGAAGAAGTCAATGAGCGTGAAAGACACACAAACCCTCTCACCAAACCGCTCTTATTGAAATTCTTGCCAAGAGCTAACTAAATGCGGTAAAAAATTTAAGAACCACTCTCTTGCATCATCCTTCAAGGATTGGACAAATAGTCTCATGATTACATCTTCAAGGTCAACTTTGTAATCATCCATTAGATCACTGAACTGCTGCAAATATTTTTCTGTTGATTCACTCTTTGAACCATTGAATTTTGGTAGCTTATCTCTGACCTCAGGTGAAATAACATTTGGGTAACCATTGATCCCACTAAAATTGATGGCTCTATATGTTTTAGTGTTGAAACCTCTTTTATTAGATGGCTAGGACTAATCATTATACATTGTTAAATTTGACACCATACCAGGATGAATAGACTGATAATACATATTCATATGCTTTCACAAGCATCACACTTCAACCATGCATTTACTCATCTACAACCCAAACTCAAGCATTTCTTGATATTTAACCTTGTTATCATTATGCTTAATACATCTTCTCTATGAATCATTTCAAAAATTATGCATACTAGATCATAATATATGAGCTGAAATTTACAACATAAGAGTATACAAACTTATTTCCACCATTTTCCTTTTAACGAGTGCTAATTTCACCTAATAGGGAATCATTTATCATCTTAAGGCTTGAAGACTTCTCATAAACTGCTTTCAAACATTACAATACTTTCTTTAAATTTATGAGAATACTTGGAAATTTGTAGCACCTGCTAACCCTTCTTCTGATTGGAATTTATGAGTGCTAGAACTTGTTGGTGATTGTTTTAACACAGTCATAACAATTAGTTAAAATTCACATAAAATGAACCTAGCTGACTTGAAAGATATGAAGGAATCGATTAAAATTCGCTTAATCCCAAGTTTAATATGGTCAGGTCTTGACCTGTTGGGCAAATTTAGTAGGTTGATGTGAAGCTGTAATGTTCAAGGGGCCTTACATGCTTTAGGATTTCTTAATGGTTTACTGGGCTCAAACTATGCAAAAAAAGTCATAAATTTTATCATTTTATTCATTCTTTTGCATAAAAGTGTCACTGTGTTTTATAAAGCTTTAAATGATTTATATTATTGCAAGCTTTCTTCTCTTCAGTATTATGAAAACTGTCTACTTTTAACTCTGTTGTTTATGCTTTTCAAATATGAGACATATTTCCTTCAAATTTCTACTTTTTAGGCTAAGTATTTCAGATGGGTTGGGAAAAGTTAGAAAGATCTATACTAAACTTCATTCAATCAAATAAAAGGATCTAATTGTTCTGTTATGCACTTTGTAAATCATACAGTAACTTGATCAAATCCACAGACAAAAACCTTAAATGTAAGTTTTAAGTATTTTCACAAACATACATTTAAGATTGTAAGCTCTAAGAGAAAATGTTTCAAACACAATGAAGAGCCAGAAAACACTCAGAAGATAGATGCAGAATTCTCGATTCGATTGTATTAGAAACAGACAGTCATATAAGATTTAGAATGTATGAATGACTCTTAGCTTCATTGATCAAATTATAGAAAAAAAACTTACAAGCTTTACAGATACATCAAGGAGGTAGGATGTTCCACATGCTCCTTGTTGCAGACACAGGCGACCTCCTTCTATTTCTAAACTAAAAGGTCCCTCGATTCTAAATGCTATGCTAAGTGCTACAAAATTCTTGCTACTACAAATCCCTATGCAGCCCCTGTGTAAAGTTTTATAGTGTAAAGTGGCACAATATATAGACTTTGATTGCCCTCAATACAGCTCAAAACCCTAGTTTAAACCCTCGTTCAAACCTCTAGTTACAGCAATAAATGTTGGAAAACAAGTCTCCCAAAATATCTCTAAGCATACATCAAATCTGGGCGAGAAATATGTCCTTCTGGAAACCCTAGCAGCTCAATAATAACTTCTATTGTCTACTGCAATGATGTCTTCAGCTGCATTATGTCCTCATTAATGAAGACCTCTTGACTTCCTCGCCCCTTCATCCTTATCTTCTTCTACTCCTGAGATCGGATCTCCTTTCCATGATGTCATCATCATCAAGTTTCAGTTCCTCCTTCAACTGCACACCTGCAAAAACAGACCAGCGATAAATACTTATTTCATCTAATAAACCTATAGGAAGATAAACATTTATTAAATCCAGTCATGACTGTGTGAACGCGGAAATCAGGCCCCAAATCTATGAAAAAATGTGGGTTAAATGCATATATAATGCTAAAACCAATCGGGTCAACCATCGTTGACCAGAAAAATGCATTCGGGCCCTAAATCGGCCTCGAAATTTCATTGCTTCACTTTCCCGCTTGTTTCTTTGTTTAAATCTTTGTATTTTCTGATATACAAGCTGGGCGTGATACATTCGATATATCGGATTTGAGTCTGCTTTAAATTCTGGCTTGTATGTATGCAATGCATATCATATGTATCCTTGATATACAAGCCGGAATTGATACAATGTATACATCGGATTCTAATTTCTTTAGGATTCTAGCTTGTATGCTTACAACAATGTATGCTTTGAAACATATATACAAGCGCGGTCATATACATGGACTTAACTCAATTTCATAATGTTTCAGCTCCGCACAATGTATAAATGCACTATATCTTTTAGATATTCAATTTGGACGTGATACAAGCACTTAATCAGATTTTACTTTCTTTTTTTTTTATTCTGCGTTGTATGCACTGCCCAATGTATGTAGTAATATACAAGTCTGAAGCATTGTTTATATCGGATTCAAATCCCCTCACAAATCCGCCTTGTATGCATTGAAATGTATGTATTAAAATACAATGCGCGAAATATACAAGGACCTTTCGTTATTTCATAGCCATTTTAGGTCTGCCCCTTGTATCTTCGCTTTGTATGTTTTGGAATGTATGTATATCGAAACATACATACAAGTTGAAACATACAAAGACTTAATTCTCCTGAATAAATGTTTCGGATCCACCGCTTGTACATTTCGATGCATATCAGCTTTGTATGCAAGATACATACAAAGCACAAACATACATTGAATTAACTCTTTTTAACTTTCTTTTGCATCCGCAGCTTGCATAATGTCTTTGTATATCCTCAATATACAAAGCACAAACTATGCAACGACCTAACCATGTTTAATAACTTTTCGAGTCCGTGCGATGTATATGTTTGTTCATCTTACCTTCTATGTTTCGACCTGCCAAACATACAACATGAGATACATGTGACAGAACTCAAACATTCCTTTATTTCAACTCTAAGCCATTTCAGGTCCACCTTGTATGTATTAAAATGCATGTACTAATATACAAGGCACGAAATATACAAAAAAAGTCAAATGCATATGCAACCCAAAATGCAAAAAAGGCTAAGTATAAAACAAACTCTTTGCATATACAAACGACCTTGTATATGAACAGCGATATACAAACGCCTTGGTATACAAGCGAACTTGCATACAAAGGGCCTTGTATATGCAACCCGATATACAAGTAGGCTTGTACATACAAACAACAAACCCTTCCCTTGTACATTTTACCAAAATGATCATATCTTGCAAAATATGGCAAATTTTAAGATTGTTCAAAAAGCAACCCTAGCTCATTTTTCACAAGGAATCCAACCATATCATGCCCTGGTACTAAAAATGTATTTTTTTTTAGTTTTAACAAAGTTTTCTATTTTAACCCCCTTTTCCCTTTACCACCACACAAAACAACACAGAAGCAAAAAGCAAAAAACATAGCAGGGGTCCTCATTTTGCTAAAGGGGTAAAATGGGGCATGTTGTGAACATCACAACAACTAGCAACCAAACAAAACAATTAAATTCAAAGCATTTAAGAAAACAAAATGAAATAAATCCATAATTTCCAACTATCTTTCCTACAAATTATTATTCAACTTGAGACCTAAGGTATTCAATAAGGGTGCATGAATTTTCATTTTTAGTTTAAGTGTGTGCACATGATTAATTATCCTCATCTTGAAGATCGGTTGAACAAACCAGTGATTGATATTAGCCTACGTAGTTGAGGATATTCCCTCATAGCCAACCAGATAGAGCCTTGCTGCCAGCGAGTGTCTATAGCCCCGGCAAGGTCATCGTTACAATTCTCTGAAGTAGAGCCCCACTGCCAGCGAGCGTCCATAGCCTCGATAGAGTTACTTAGATGGCTTAATCTGGATTTTCAGATAATCCGCTTTACTTATTTATTTATTTATTTATTATTTTATTGATATTTGTTAGAAATTTTTCATGAGATGATGCAATTGTAACTTCATGCTGCAAGGAATGGTCACTTGCTAGAATTAAGCTGAGAATTGTAATGGTAGCAAGGGTGACCTCAGATTTTTCACCTAATATCTACACTAGTAGGTTCAACAAACCCAAGGATTTTAGGTGTGTCATCGTGAGAAACATCCCTTGAATTCTTAATCACTATTATGAAATACAAAATTTCAGAAGCTAAACAACTCTCTACATTCATGACAGTCACAACAAGTTATGCGTAAATTGCAAATGATTAACTTGAATATTCTGAATTTTATATTGTTTTCAATGGTTGTTAGCTTGCTCCTTAATACTCTAAAGGAAAACAAAGATCCCTACTGAGGAGACAACAACAAACCAACAACAGAATATACAAGAACAACAAAAACAAAGCAAAAGAAAAACTGTACAAACAATAAAACAGAAAACAGAACAACAAAATAGAAAGAAACAAAAAAAAACTGTACAAGCAACTAACCTACAAAAGGAAACAACAAAAGAAAACTGTACACTATTTACACTATATTACACAAAATATGGACTGTCATTTTACCTCAAGCCTAGAAGTAGTGTTTCAAATGTTGGCCATTAACTGGTAATGACACATCCTCCCCAGTCAAGGTCTTGAGTCTAAATGTGTTGTCTCCTATTATTTCTGAGACTTGTAATGGACCTAACCATAGTTTGTCAAATTTCCATGACTCCCCTTCTTTTCATGTGCTTTATCCCAGCACAGCACTAAGTCTGATATCCTAAATGTTTTGACTCTTGCCCTCTTATCAAACCACCTCTTAACTATTGCTTGGTGTTTAGCAAATTTCTCGATGGCTTGACCTCTTTTCTCATCTAGTTGTAGCATTTGTACTATCCTGGCTTCCCTATGATTATCAAAGCCTAGATACTCATTGGTAAACTTCTAGATTGGTATTCTCAGATTTACTAGAAGTATGGGATCAGTCCTATAAACTAAATGATAAGGCGCACTGCCTAAAGTTGTTTTAAACTTTGTCCTATCTACCCACAATGCATACTTTAACAAGGTATTCCACTCTCTAGGACTCTTTGCAATTAGCTTCTTGATTATATCTAATAAAATTTTGTTTGTAGACTTAGCTAATCCATTACCCTGAGGGTAATAATTTGAAGAAAACTTTAAAACAATCACGTATTCAAATGCCCATTTAGAAAATTTCAGAGAAGAGAAAACAGGGCCGTTGTCACATACCAATGAATAGGGAGTTCCAAACCTGGTTATGATGTTTTCTTCAAGAAACTTGATAACTACCTCAGTCGTGGAGAACTTGCAGCATGTGGCCTCAGTCCACCTTGTACAGTAGTCCGTCACCGTCGGTATGAACTTGTGTCCTATAGAAGATGGAGGATTAATGACTCCAATAAAATCCAAGCCCCATTGTGCAAATGGTCTTGATTCAATCACAGGCTATAATGGGTTGGCCTGATTTCTTCCCTTATCTGCTACAGTTTGACAGGTGTGGCAACTCTTAATGTGACTCTCTATATCTTTGAACATCATAGGCTAGTAGTAGCCTGCTCTCAATATTTTGTGTGTTGTAGCTAGATGGGAACCATGGCCAGTTCCGTACTTGTCATGCAGTTCTGTCAACACCTTATCCGCCTCAGCTCTATTTAGACATCTCAAATAAATTCCATCATGGTTCTTCCTGAACAGAAGGCCTCTCTACACCATATACTTTTGGGCTTTAATCTTCAAAGCTCTCCTCTGAGAAGCTTTCATCCTACTTGGGTACTTTCCAGATATCAGAAAAGTGTTTAAATCGCCATACCAGTTTGATGTGTTATGGGAATTCAGTATATATTGTTGTTTTATCAAATCTCGGTCTGTGTTCGCTATTATTTGCACCAACGCCTGCCATCTGACCAGCTTCATGGGAATGATTTCCATGTCGAACTCTTGCAACGTGGTGATCCATTTGGCTCTCTTTTCCCCAGGTTCATTCTGCATCAGCAGCATCTTTACCGCTGTGTCTGGCACTATGGCCTTGATCTAGCTGCGCAAAATATAATGCCTAAATTTCTTCACAGCCCTCATTAGTGTGAATGCTTGTCTCTTAGTATCCAGATATCATAGTTGTGCATCCTTCAGTGGCGCGCTCATAAACGCTATGGGCTTTTCTTCATTGTCTACACCCTTCTGTGTTAAGGTAGCGGCGACTGAATGGGAGGATGCAAAGGAATATATGTAAAACGGCCTTGTGTAGTCTGGGCTTGTCAGTACAGGGGTGTCAGAAATGGCCCGCTTGATATCTTTGAATGCAGCCATAGCCACAGGTGTCCACTCTATTTGCGTATCTTTCTTCAACATGGCATTCAACGGCTGCATGATTTCTGCAAAACCCGTGATGAACTTCCAAACAAAATTATTTTTACCAAAAAATGATTTCAACTCTTTCCTACTATTTGGTATTTGCAAATTTTTTATTGATTCTATTCTATCTAGGTCAGTCGATATTCCAATTTTAGAAATGACATGCCCTAGTAATTTACCTTCAGTTACTCCAAATGAACATTTCTTAGGGTTAAGGGAAATTCTGTACCTCTCACATCACTTAAGTATTTTCCTGAGATCTTCAGCATGAGTGGATGCATCCTTGGAATACACAGTCAGATCATCCATATACAAAACAATGCACTTACCTGATAACCCACGGAATGCAATGTCCATGGCTCTTTGAAAAGTGGCACCTGCATTGATGAGACCAAAGGGCATTCTCCTATATGCATAATTTCCCCATTTACAAGTGAAGGTGGTTTTTAATCTGTCATCTCTATCAATTAAGACCTAGTTATAGCCTGAGAAACCATCTAAAAAAGACATCATCTTTGCCCCGTTCACTACTTGCAGCACTTCGTCTATTGGAGGCAGAGGATAATTATCCTTTTTGGATGCTTTGTTCAAATTTCTAAAGTCTATGCATAACCTGATGTCTCCATTTTTCTTCCTTACTGGTACTAGGTTAGCCACCTAGGCTGAATGTCTGACTAGGAAAATTATTCTGGTAGACAATAACCTCTTTACTTCTTCGAAGATTAAAGGCTCTAAAATGGCAATCACATGCCTTTGTTTTTGCCTAAATGGTTTAAGATCTAGTCTCAAAGGTATCACGTGGGTTATGATGGATGTATCATATGTTTTCAAGTCTTCATACGTCCATGCTATAACATGCTTATAATCTTTCAGAGCATCTGTAATTTCTTTTCTAATCTTCTCAAAACAGGCCTTTCCAATTTGTACATTTTGGGGATTCTGCTCTGTTCCTAAGTTGTACAGATCACACTTACCTGCCTCTGTTTTAGGCAAGTCCTTCTGTTTTACTACCCCATTAAGGTCAAAGGTTTTCTCTAACTCAATTACTCCTTTGGGTAAGAAGTTACTTTTTAAGTTGATTATATCCTCTTCATCCCATGTTGTCTCAAGCCTTTCTTGTTCGTCAATGATTTGAGCCTCAAATACCTCATTACAAGTCAGAAAATCAATAATTTGTTGATCCCCTCCAAATACTTGAAAGTGTGTAACATTTTCTGGGATACTAGGAACATTAACTAATTCAACAGCAAATCGCCTCAATCCTGACAGTGTCAAAGGTTCTAGTGTGCTAGCAGCAACTACTAGTGCATCCGGTCTATGGTTCAATTTTCTAGGGATATGCTCTATGTTGAAAGCATCAAATGAATCTATTAAACCCCATACCCTATGTCTGTAACAAATCATTTTCTTGTAATTACATGTATATAGTTTCCTTACTTGTCTGACTACTAGTTCAGAATCTAAAAATACCTTAATCATTTTCACCTTTTTCTTGACGGCCATGACAAGTCCCAAAATTAGGGCTTCATCTTCAGCAATATTGTTAGTACAGAAAAACTGCAGTCTATATGCTGCTAGATATGATTTACCCTAAGGATCTATGAGTTCAACACCTGCACCCGCACCCTATTTTGATTTGGACCTGTCACATTTTAGTGTCCACATGCCATCTTTACTTTTCTGACCTTTTACCTTGGCATGCTTTGCCCCTTCTATCATTTGTGAGGTGATGGCCTGTTTATTCATGGGTATATCTATTTGGTCAACTTGCATATGTGTATTTTCAGCTTGTAAATCAGAAAGATAACTACCCTTGCCCTTTATTCCTTTTCCTAAATTTGAAATCAGAGCATCTATATTACTCTGAAAGTATCTCTGTGGTTGATCAGGATTCACATTTCCCTCTTGCAATCCTACTCTCTTTGTACATTTTTTATATTCATATTCAATGATGTCCTTGCACATTCTACAACTCTCCTCAGAATGTGGCCTATCGTGAACTCTACACATGTGCCTATACAGTTTACATTGGACTGGCAGATTTTGTTTAATGCACTATTCCATCTCTTGTCTAATGGCATGACCAAATTTGTTCATTGCACTATTTTCTTCATCCGAAGAATTTCCATCAAACTCAATGAATAATGGTGTCTCACTGCTGGCATGTTTTTCTCTAAAGTTTAACACCATGATCTCTTCAATTTGTACCCCATTGTTAGTAATCCTATAAACACCAGGTTCAACAAAAGCATATAATATTTCATTAGTTCGATTATACTCTGTTATCATATGTTTCATCCTGGGTTCTGCCTCTATTCTAATCTGGTTTGGGACACCTCTCCAAGGTAGCCACATATGCGAGAAATCAGTGGCCATATATCCGTTTAATGTCTTGGACCAATCCCTACTCAACAACATTCCATAATTTATGGGTATATCCACTATTTGAATGCCAATGAATTGGCTTACCCTAGGGTCTGAGGCTAACTGCATCTGAATGTTCATTAGTTCTCCTATCACACTAACCTCAGTTTTATCTAACTGTGTGACAACCTTGGCAGACTTGGTGGGGGTCAGCCCTAGAGTTTTACATATCCCTAAGGGCATTACGTTGGCTGATGCACTAGAGTCCACCATGCAATTGTGTATGTTCTTCCCACATAATCTAACAGTTAGCAAGAAAGGAGGAGCATCCTTCTTATCAGCATACATTACTACATTTGTATTGGAAGGGTGCTCAACTTTCTTACCCCTCTCTTTAGGTGGTGAATCTCTATTAGGAACAACTATATCAGCAGCAACCTCATCTGTCATGGATGTATCCTGAGATTTTATAAAAGCATTTCTGATCCCTGGGGTTTTCAATAATTCATTCAGAGGTATACTGACCTTAATTTTCTTTATTTCCTCTGACAAGTAACTCATTAATCTTGTTGTCTCTATCGTTTCAATTTTACTTGTTTGGACCTTTTGTACTGTTGTTCCACCATTTGTATGATGATTAGGTTTAAGTATGGCGGGATTGTTGCTAGCATTCTGATCTGGGGGTGTATTGAAGTTATTAAGAGGGATGGAAGTGGTGAAAGGTCCTCCTGGCCTAGTGTTGTTCCTTAAATTGTAGGTGTGGTTTTTATTTGTTTGTTGAAAAGCCTGCACCTCTTCTATTTCAGTCAATACTTCATTTTTAGTTTCGAAGGGAAACTGAAAAGCATTTAACACAAAGGTAGATTCAGGATAAAGATTTTCACAGAAATATGGTTCATCTTCTAACAATTCATCCTCTTCCTCTTCTGTAGTTGCAAAGGTAAAGGTTTCTAAAACTAAAGTTGTATCATACCCTGAGGGTACTACCTCATTACCCTTGGGAATGAGAAATTCAGAAGTAGGAGGTTGCACATCTATATTAAATATGCTGGCTGCTAAATGGAACTGTGGAAAGTCAAGCTCAGCATGGGCATTGGTATTGTGAAATCTGCACCAATTTTTTAGTGATGTATTGGCCATTTGGATGCCAGCTGTTTGTTTTGCATCATGATTATCTGTATTCTCAAAAGGAGAAGCTAGAGTACCATTGTTTGGTCTGGTGTTCCATGCTTTGGGTGGCCTGGGCTGATTCTGATTTTTGTTATTGTTACCCCAGGCCCTATTGTCTATCACTGGCCCTCTATTTTGCATTGGTTGTCCTTGGTTATGACCCTGATGCTGATTATAGTTTTGGCTTTGATTTGAATATTGGCCTTGGCTGTTATTTTGGATATGGCTCTGATTGTAGTTCTGATTGTAGTACTGATTTTGATTTGAATTATAGTTCTGATTTTGGCCTTGGTTATAATTCTAATTTTGATTGTATCCATAGTTGCCTCTTCCATAGAGATTCTCATTTCTTAGTTGTGTCACTTCGGTGGTTAATCTTTTCAAGTGTGCAGTGATCTCTTTGATTTCTTCCCTTTCTTCTTGTGCCTTTGCCACAGTTGTGTCTCTAGGAGGTCGGAAGAAAGGCTGACCACTATTCTGACTGTTAGTAGCAGGGTTACCCGTATAAGGGGCTATAGCTTGGATTGGGGTAGGACTATACACAGGTGTGTATGTAGGAACTGGATTTAATAACAGAGTGTGATGCATAGGGGCTCCATTCCAAGGCTGTGCCTGATTTTGCACCCCAAAATTTCCTCCATTAACAAATGGGCTATAAATTGTATGCCTCATATCTTGGTTTACTGAGGCTACCTCTTTATAGGCTTTGGATATTGAATCTATGTCAGGTTTTCTTTTGAAAAATATGGCAGTTAAAGGATCCAAGGCTGCATAGTACATAGCTAACAAGGTATCATCATCCACGGTGTAAGGGTCTACCAACCTAGAGTAGGCCTTCTGAAATCTGTCATTGAAATTATCAATCAACTCTCCTTCACCTCTTTTTTATGGTAGCTAATTTGTGATACAAGATGCAAGGATCAATGGGTCCTCTAAATCTAGATAGAAATGCCTCTTCCATAAGTGACCAAGAAGAAACATAGCCATTGGGTAAGTTTACATACCAGTTAGAGGCTTGTTCATTGAAGGTGTAGGGAAATAATCTACACACAATGTCCTCATGCTCTAATCTGGCCCTAAAGCATGCCTCCTTGAATATTCTAATATGATCTTCTGAATCCTAATGTAACTGGTATTTCAGACATATCTTCTCTAGATTTTTGGGCATCTCATGATAATCAGCGAACGCTATGGGAGAATGAACATTGAAATAAGCCATTGTTGGTGCTTGTGCCTTACCTGGACCTGTAGGAATACCCAGATTTACTAGTGGGATAGGATCTCTAGGAGGACTAGGACCTCTAGGAGTACCTGAACCAAGATTTAAAGATCTGAATGCAGAAATATCAGGACTCACAATGTTATGGATAGTATAAGGTGATCCAGGAGGTGTGTTGGATGAGCCTCCTAGGTGAGTTATTTTAGGGTTCTAGATCAAAGGACTCTTACTTCACCTTATATTAGGCAATTGCAAAAATATATCCCCTGAACTGGATTTAGATCTAGTCACTCTACTGTTATGAGCCAGCTCTACTTGAAACAAGTCCTAACTCAAATGGGGCCCTCTTTCTAGCGCCAGGGAGACTGTCAGTGATTGTTTTAACACAGTCATAACAATTAGTTAAAATTCACATAAAATGAACCTAACCAACTTGAAAGATATGAAGGAATCAATTAAAATTTGCTTAATCCCAACTTTAATATGGTCAAGTCTTGACCTATTGGGAAAATTCAATAGGTTGATGTGAAGCTGTAATGTTCAAGGGGCCTTACATGATTTAGGATTTCTTAATGGTTTATTGGGCTCAAACTATGCAAAAAAAGTCATAAATTTCATCATTTTATTCATTCTTTTGCATAAAAGTGTCACTGTGTTTTATAAAGCTTTAAATGATTTATATTATTGCAAGCTTTCTTCTCTTCAGTATTATGAAAACTGTCTACTTTTAACTCTGTTGTTTATGCTTTTCAAATATGAGACATATTTCCTTCAAATTTCTGCATTTTAGGCTAAGTATTTTAGATGGGTTGGGAAAAGTTAGAAAGATCTATACTAAACTTCATTCAATCAAATAAAAGGATCTAATTGTTATGTTATGCACTTTGTAAATCATACAGTAACTTGATCAAATCCACAGACAAAAACCTTAAATGTAAGTTTTGAGCATTTTCACAAACATACATTTAAGATTGCAATCTCTAAGAGAAAATGTTTCAAACACAATGAAGAGCCAGAAAACACTCAGAAGATAGATGCAGAATTCCAGATTTGATTGTATTAGAAATAGACAGTCATATATGATTTACAATGTCTGAATGACTCTTAGCTTCATTGATCATATTACAGAAAAAAAACTTACAAGATTTACAGATATAGCAAGGAGGCAGGATGTTCCACACGCTCCTTGTTGCAGACACAGGTGACCTCCTATTTCTAAACTAAAAGGTCCCTTGATTCTAAATACTATGCTAAGTGTTACAAAATTCTTGCTGCTACAAATCCCTATGCAGCCCCTGTGTAAAGTTTTACAGTGTAAAAAGGCACAAAATATAGACTTTGATTGCCCTTAATACAGCTCAAAACCCTAGTTCAAACCTCTGGTTACAACAATAAATGTTGGAGAACAAGTCTCCCAAAATATCTCTAAGCATACATCAAATCTGGGCGAGAAATATGTCCTTCTGGAAACCCTAGCAGCTCAATAATAACTTCTGTTGTCTGTTGCAATGATGTCTTCAGCTGCATTATGTCCTCATTAATGAAGACCTCTTGACTTCCTCGCCCCTTCATCCTTATCTTCTTCTGCTCCTGAGATCGGATCTCCTTTCCATGATGTCATCATCATCAAGTTTTAGTTCCTCCTTCAATTGCACACCTGCAAAAATAGACCAACAATAAATACTTATTTCATCTAATAAACCTGTAGGAAGATAAACATTTATTAAATCCAGTCATGACTATGTGAACGCAGAAATCAGGCCCCAAATCTGTGAAAAAATGTGGGTTAAATGCATATATAATGCTAAAACCAGTCAGGTCAACCATCGTTGACCAAAAACATGCATTCAGGCCCTAAATCGGCCTCAAAATTTCATCGCTTCGCTTTCCCACTCATTTCTTTGTTTAAATCTTTGTATTTTCTGATATACAAGTCAGGCGTGATACATTCGATATATCAGATTTGAATCTGCTTTAAATTCTGGCTTGTATGTATGCAATGCATATCGTAATGTATCCTTGATATACAAGCCAGAATTGATACAATGTATACATCGGATTCTAATTTCTTTAGGATTCTGGCTTGTATGCTTACAACAATGTATGCTTTGAAACATATATACAAGCGCGGTCATATACATGGACTTAACTCAATTTCATAATGTTTCGGCTCCGCACAATGTATAAATGCACTATATCTTTTAGATATTCAATTCGGACGTGATACAAGCATTTAATCAGATTTTACTTTCTTTTTTTTTATTCCGCGTTGTATGCACTACCCAATGTATGTATTAATATACAAGTCCGAAGCATTGTTTATATCGGATTTAAATCCCCTCACAAATCTGCCTTGTATGCATTGAAATGTATGTATTAAAATACAAGGCGCGAAATATATAAGGACCTTTCGTTATTTCATAGCCATTTCAGGTCCGCCCCTTGTATCTCCACTTTGTATGTTTCGGAATGTATGTATATCGAAACATACATACAAGTCGAAACATACAAAGACTTAATTCTCCTTAATAAATGTTTCGGATCCACTGCTTGTACATTTCGATGCATATCGGCTTTGTATGCAAGATACATACAAAGTGCAAACATGCATTGAATTAACTCTTTTTAACTTTCTTTTGCATCCATGGCTTGCATAATATCTTTGTATATCCTCAATATACAAAGCACAAAATATGCAATGACCTAACCATGTTTAATAACTTTTCGAGTCCACGCGATGTATATGTTTGTTCATCTTACCTTGTATGTTTCGACCTGCCAAATATACAACATGAGATACATGCGACGGAACTCAAACATTCCTTTATTTCAACTCTAAGCCATTTCGGGTCCACCTTGTATGTTTTAAAATGCATGTACTAATATACAAGGCGCGAAACATACAAAAAATGTCAAATGCATATGCAACCCGAAATGCAAAAAACGGCTAAGTATAAAACAAACCCTTTGTATATACAAACGACCTTGTATATGAACAGCGATATACAAATGCCTTGGTATACAAGCTAACTTGCATACAAAGGGCCTTGTATATGCAACCCGATATACAAGCAGGCTTGTACATACAAACAACAAACCCTTCCCTTGTACATTTTACCAAAATGATCATATCTTGCAAAATATGGCAAATTTTAAGATGGTTCAAAAAGCAACCCTAGCTCATTTTTCACAAGGAATCCAACCATATCATGCCTTGGTACTGAAAATGTATTTTTTTTAATTTTTAACAAAGTTTGCAATTTTAACCCCCTTCTCCCTTTACCACCACACAAAACAGCACACAAAAGCAAAAAGCAAAAAACACAATAGGGGTCCTCATTTTGCTAAAGGGGTAAAATGGGGCGTGTTGTGAACATCACAATAGAACTTCCTTATATTCTTTATTAGGTTCTTTGAAATAGAGTCACCACCTTTTAGCAGAGGACTAATGTTCAAGCAGCACGAAGCTCCTTACAGCCTTTCTTTCATTCTGGGTTCTCCTCAACAGCAGAGTCACTTGAAACTTCTTCACATACGTTGCAACAAAACTTGTCCAGGTCTGAAACCTTCAATACCTGAAACACATATTCAGGTCCTTCAATTTTCTATCTCATTCCACAAAAATAATGCATTGATCCCCAACGGAGTCACTCGTTCTGTTGGTTCCCAAATCTGAACACATCAAATCCTAAAGATTTGCCACCTCTTATACTCAGATTCAATGAGATATTTGGCCAACGAAGTGGGAGATTATCTCTTATTTCCCCTTCACTTCAGGTTCTGCCGCACCTAGGGGGTATCCCTCATTCACAACCAAAAGATTTATCTTTGGCTAACTCAGGCAGAATGCTCTCATGTATGCACCAAGATTTGTAAGCTAAACCCTAGATTGGCAATATTCTTGGACTATCTACACTGGTTAAATCTGAGAACATGCAAGACCCTAACCTAAAAAAAATAAAACTTGAAATGGTTTTCGTCAAATGAATTGTCTTTTAAATGCAATGATTTCCTAGACCCTTTGGGCAAGTAAATCCTGAAATGGTGCTTTATCAGGGCAATAGAGTCATACCCATCAATGCAAATGTTTCCCTTTTGACATCAAAACTTCAAATCCAGAGGGTATATTTGTATCACTATCTTGTAATGACACACCAAAGAAAGAGTGTTTCTTGCAACTCTACTTACAAATCCTTAAATGAATGCACAGTCCTCCATATTTCACCTAAAGCGATTTAATTCATTCCTTGAATGAAATCAAGAAATAAAATATGCAACTTAGGAAATCTGAATAGATAAACACATAGATCCTTGATCTTCTGTTTAAAAGGAAAATGCATACATCCAGGGAGACAGTTGCAAAAAATACACACACGAAGTGTTACTCATCTAATGCAATCTAGAGTGAAATAATGTCAATCAGGAATTTATACATTTACAAAACAGAAAATATCTCTACACCCAAACACAAGAACCAAATCTACAAAAATACTCCCCAAAGAGTGGATACCTTGTATCCGAAGCCTAGAATCATCCCTTACAAAATGAAACAATATGCTCTTTTATAGAAACAAGAGCATGTTGCCCTAAAATTTATTACATCTTGGCAGTAGATGAGTTTACATGACAAGTTGTTGCCAATGAGCCTGGGGAAAACTAATAAATTAAATTAAAAAAGGGGAAGGCATAATAATAAATAAAACATGAAATCAAATGCCTTTAATTTATGTTTTCCCTCCTTTGAATTTTCCACCGTTTTCTTTGATCGTCGGCATCTCATTTCGCACTGTCACACAGGCATAGTTGAAGACCCATTATCCTCTTGTGCTACTATGATATGGGACTTTGAGACCTCTTCTCAAGCTCCTTGACTGTATTCTGCCTTATCAAAACATGAAGAATGAATTGCAGCAGCTTACCAATCCTATTTTGTCCAACTCATTCACCTCTAGGTTGTTTTTGACAGTGCAGGGATGTATTTTATCACTCTACCACTTAGAAACCATCACAAATGCACTTAAAAACTCTATCCAGGCAATAGGGATGGCCAAAGGATGAATTTGCAACATGAATCATCAATTTTGGGCCAAATAGAGCCTCTAAAAATTGCATGGAAGATCAAAAACGTGAGCAACTGCTGCACCAGGAAAATTTCTCCTCGAATCCAACTTAGAAGACCTCCAAAATGCTTCCAAGGAGAAGAGAATGCCTTAATTATTGTTGCAAAGGAGACTGCAGGCCCAAAGCTGCAGAGAAACCCCCATTTCATATCATCGCATGGCAAGGGAAAGGAGAGAGGAAGAGGCATGCGATGGTGCGAAATGAAATAAAAAACTTCATTTCTTTTTTTCTTTAACATTATAACATAAAGTTATAATATCCACCTTATAATATTTGCCTCTTAAAATATTATAATGCCAAAAAATATTTCTTTTAAAATTGCACTTTCAACTTTAGCAATTGGCAATTTTTGAATTTCCTCCTTCAGGAAAATAGTGTGTTTCCACTGTGGGCAGACGGGATGTTGTGGAGTCATGAAAATTTTCACAAGGCTATAATCAATTATTCAGAGAAAACCCATTTCCTTAGAATTTGCATTGTTGAAAGAATTTTGAGACCGCCTTTGTAAACTGGCCTGTCGAATGCCTTCACCGCAACTAAAATGCATTAAAATAATGCATCATATGGTCTCTAATTTTGATGAAACTGGAAATAGAGACATTTTAGACCAAAGCGAGAAATGGATTGCCCTTAAAATTGCAAGATTTGAAACTTTTCAGAACACCAAATCTAGCCCTGTCGCAGTCAGAAAAGCATTAAATACCCCATCAAAACTTATCCTAGAAGCACAAAACTAAGCAAACATGTTACCATATGTGCCAAAAATGCTTCCCACCATATGGATTTGCAAGATGATCTCTGAGTTGCAAGATTTTAATCGGCGAAGGTGGGCTCCAGGGTAGATTGAGCAACATGTCGACCTAGCCTCTGTCGACACATCAAAAGGATATAGGCACTTCAAATTTACAAATTTTGAAGGTGCCAATAGTATGCATGGGTAAGAGTCAAGTTTCCCAATTTTTTTGTCAAAATGATCATCAAAATTAAATTAGATGCACTATGAATAACTCACTAGATGGCTGCCCTAACAAGTTGGTTAAAGGTGTTGCTGTTCCAAAGTGGATTAATTCTAATTTTTAGTCATGGGGCAATGGAGAAGACTCTGGTAATGCTAAAACTTTGATTCCTAATGATGAGAATAACATTGATGATAAGTTTGGTGAGTTAGTTTATCGAATGGAAAGTGCAGATCAACAAGAAAAGGCTTGCCAAATGACTGATTTGGTGACTGGTTTTGTTGGTAAAGAGGTTGAAAATGATTGATTTCAGTTTGCTAACTATTTTCAAGGTGAAGTTGAGTGTGAACAGCAAATGGATCAGTTCAATATTGTAAAATATGCATTCCACAACAAAAATTACCAAAGTAAATAATCCACTTAATTACATCAACTCAAGTAAAAAGATAGATCTCATATATACATTATTCAATAAAGTCATTAGATCTTAGAAATTCACATGCCATAACCAGGTGTTAGCACTATAAAAGAATATACAATGTCCATCTTGTCTCTCATGCCATAAATCATCTCAAATAATAAGGTACACTAATCAAGTACAATACAAAAATGTATAATAAATCAATCACTATCTCCAGCCGCCACTAACCCACATGGTCATCTGCAAGCCGAGAGATGGTAACATGGCTCAGGTGCTTTTCTACCCAACCATGAAGCAATTACACTTCCCCAGATCCCTTCATAATATTAAGGAAACCCATCCCTGCACAAAACATCTAGCAACCTGGAAACAACTAGCAGGAGGGAACACCCAATGCAACCTGATGCCTAAATGCAAATCTAAATGATGATGTGCAAATATCTCACAATAGGATGTGGCAAAGAAATATATAAATAAAGTTTTGCTAGACAATCTTTCATCTATTTCAATGAATACATGGCTTGGCCCAAGCGCTTAAAATAGTTACGGTCAAATCTTGAAAAGAGGAAAAGCCTTCTTTGTTTGCCCACATTTGACATCCTAGCCCAAAAGTAACCAAACACACACAAAGATAAACTACTTTCTTTCAAACAATCAATAACACATGTTCTTGCTTAGATACATATACTAATTCCTTTCTTTGGCACATTCAACTGAAATACATTTTCAAACAAATAATCACAATAAAGCTTCAGTTATTCATTCAAGGTACACGTGGACACTATAATTTACTAGGTATATTCTTTATCCCATATATCATTCATAAATATCCCATATGAATCTAAAATAAGATTTTCTATCGACAAGCAAGTTTATAGTTCCACTCAAATAAGGTTGTAATAGGGATTAAAATGAAATAGGATTGTTTAACATCATAAGTTCGCCAATTAAAACACCAATCATAGCAAGGTAATAGAGGAAAAAGAAAATATATCTTAATCTATCACAAGAACCCTGTTGTCTACTACAGGAATAGAGTTAAATTTGCTACAAAACAAAAACAATAGTCTGCGACAGGAATGAATAAAATGGCGACAGGGATTAAATAGAACTACGACAAGAATAAATAAAGTTGCAACAGAGATAAAATATACAACAGTTACAAGATTAAAGTTTAATTTTCTATAGAAACTATTTTAGTACGCTACAAGAATAGCGATAAGTTTGCTATAGGAAATAGTAAATAGCAACGACAGAATAAAACATATAGCAGCGAAAGGAACAAAGTAACGACTGCAGATTACATAACTACGACAGAAAACAATTAAATCTTGCCGACTATAGTTTTAAAGAGGTCATTAAAGAACAAGGCCGATAATTCTAACAAGAATTTGTTTGATAGGTAAGAAAACCTGTAGGTACCGATTTACTAAGGCTGTTGAGAATGTAAAAACCATCAAAAAGAAGTAAGAGGTGAGCAACCTGTTGATGGTGGTTTTAGCACGTAGCAATGCAGGTGTGATTGCTGGTTTCACACCTCTCTTGAAAAGTATCCTACCCTAGGTAAGACTACTCCAAGGATAATATAGCTAGGTCTTAGCTTGCTTGGAATCTCTCAGTTGGTATGTTCTAGTTGTACCTACAAGGGGTCATACATGCAATCTATAGATCTTCAAGTTGGAATGACAAATACATATAAACCCTTCAAGATTTCAGCTGATAAACAATGTAAAATGCTGCTGAAATTCCTAATCTAACCAAGGTTTTTAAAGAAAATGCAAAAGGTATAGGGTTTTGGAGGAATCCTAAGTGACATTCACAATGCATAGATTTTACTTTAAGTAGACAAATGCTTTGAAACGTAACCAACTTTCTAAGTTACCAAACTCAGATGGGTGTTACAACACTGCAGAAAATGGTGCTATCTTCAATGGAAATCTAGAGATTTTCATATTACATTCATTCATTAAATACCCAATCACTGGCGCAATTTAATTCACGAAATGCAATTGAACTAAGCACAACTGATAAGTCCAGACTAACTTTACACAACTATTTACCATTAGCAAATAACCAAAAGTATGGACTAGGGCATTCATCAAATACTTTCAGCAAACCATGAACATTATAAAGCACACTAACTAACTATGGGAGAGCAAGAAGCGAACCATGAAAACTAAAATGAGCCAATACAAGATATAAATTCTCATGATAATTGTAGAAATTTGCTTTGCATTACTTCAAATGACAAAGTGTCAACAATTTGGTATCAAAATCTCCCTTACAAAAAGTGGAAATGGCAGCCCTTTATATAGGAAAGTGGCATACCAAGTTTTCAAATGAACGGTGGAGATTAACTCAACTCCGACGGTCCAGATTACATTAATAAACGCATTTGTAACAGCTCATATCAATTCCTGGATTACACTTTGTCTTTTATGAAAAAGACGAAAAATAACCTCCAGATACATTGAATCTAGTCAATTTGACTAGCCAACTTAATATGTTAATAGAAAAGAACATTTTTAAAGCATAGAAAATACAAAATAGAGTCACATGCTGCCCCAAGTACAACAATTTACAATTATGACGAGACTACATCCGTAGAATATTCAAAATAATATCAAGACTCTTCATCCAAATTAATTTTGTCTTCATCATCCAGCTTATTGCAATAGGTTAGCCATGCCTTGAGCGTAGGATTAATCTCTGAGGGATCTGGATTCTTCAAATGATTGACCTAATAATCAAACATCTCCAGTTCCCAGTTAAATCTGTTGTATATCTTTTTTATCTCTGCACCAGCCTTATGGAATGCTTTGAATTCGGCTCTGAGGTCACTTACCTTATCCAACTTGTCTTCCATACTGAGCTCGGTACTTTCAAAAATTACCTTATGTAATTTGCTTTTACACTTCTCGATATCATAAGGGGCATAGTCATCATAGGATGTTTCCAGGCAATCCTTCAAAGAATCATTGATATCGTATATAATTGACCACAGCTTCTCATCTACTGGCTTATATGCTTCCTTTATGTTTTCAAAAGTTTATGTCCTCAAAAGTAGCTGTTGATACCATTCAATGGCTTTAGACAGCTTGTTTCTAGTTAGAATATTTTCTACTACCAAAGACTAGGTAGGAAGATCCCTGATGCCCTTTATCTGTGGAAACATATGAGAGTAATATTCATCGAAGGAGTCACATTCTTCGCGCAGATCTTTCCATTTTTTATGAAGCTCAACCAGCTTCTTGTACACTTGAGCAGAGGAATCGATAGTCTTGCATCCCATTTCAAAAACTCTAAACAATCAATTTTTAGAACCTTGGGATTTGGACCTTACCTCGTCTAGTCTTGCCATTTCGTCAGTAGATAAGAAAGTGGACACTGTCCTTATATCTCCTCCTACATCAACTGGCTTGACCAGAAACTGGAGACAAGTGTGGAGTTCTTCATTTTGTTGTTTTAACTCCTTGGATATCTCATCTTTGTCTAATTGTTCTAAAATTGATGTAACTGATCCTTTAAAGTCATCCACTCTTTGAGCACGAGTGGCGGGTCCCAAATCAACTATGGAAATTACATAATCCTCCGCTTTGACTTGTTCTTTGGTTGCATCTGTTGGCGGGACAGCTATCTCTGCAATTCTGGATCCTGATTCATCCTTATAGATTCTAGACTATATCTTTGCCTTCTTTTGCTTCTTGGGCCTCTGGGCTTGTGACAAGATAGTGCTCAAATCTAGTTGCATTATCTCTTATTATGGCTCAGGATATGCCACTCTGCTTTGCAACCATTCAGGTGCTGAAGATTTATTCAATTCAGTGGCTTTACCATCATTAGTTATAGCCAGTTCTTCAAGTGGTTCTTGCTCTCACTTTGGTTCTTCATCTTTATCTCTACTCATTTCCTCTTTTTCCTTTTCTTCCTTATGAGCCAGGCTTCTCCAATTTATCATTATATTCTCTTGGGCTACCTTGAAAACTTCCTCCGTTTGACCTTTCTCTGGAGGGCTGTCGGATATATCAATGATTTCAACATTGACTGTCTTGGTCAGAGGTTCATTTGAAGCTTCATTACTTACTTCAATCAATACATCTTTCTCTACCCCAGGTAATAATTATGTTGCAGGCTCCTGCAAACCCAATTCTGCATATACTTTGTCAATTCCAGGTAGCAGAGGTACGGCCAAAGAGGTTGAATCTACAGGCATTTGTGAAATAGGAACTATAGAGGATATGGGTGGTGTAGGCACATTAGTCTGCATTATATTAGCTAATACTGTTGACAAGGTAGAAGAGATAACAAGGGGTGAAGGAAAAGGTAGTGAAGGTAGAGGAAGAGAAGGTGAAAGGATGGTGGAAATAGGAGGTAATGCTGCGGGGGTGGATAATTGAGTGGAAGAAGTAGAAAGTTCAAGTGTAGTAGTAGTAGAAGGACATGAAGTGGAAGTAGTGGAGGAAATAGGATTGCTAGGGGCATTGGAAGATATTGCCAATGAGCAAGAAGTAGTTGAAATGGTGGAGGTAAGAGAGGTGGTAGCAGGGGATGTTTCTTGGACAATGGCAGCTGAGGTCGTGGGTGAAGTGGGTGCAGTAGTAGTAGAAGTAGTAGAGGAAGAAGCAGCAATAGAAGCTACAGAGGTTGAGGCAGCCATGCTTACACTTGGAGTAGCAGGAGATGGGGAGAGTGGCAGATTCGTATCTTCTTATGTTGGAGCATCGTCCTTAGTTACCTCCTTCACCCTAACTTTCTTGGTCTTAGAACCTTCCCCAGGGCCACTTGGCATATCTCTTTTCTTGGAGGCCCTTGTCCTAGTGGAGGGAGGCTGGTCTTTCTTTGAAGAAGGCCTTGCAGATGGCTTCTTAACTTTCTTTGCTTTTTCTGCCAAAGATATATGTTCTTCATTATCTGACTTCTACTTCTCAACTAGCTCTGCCTCTTCTGTGACATTCATTGGTTCATCCTCCTCACCTCCAGAGTCCTTATCTGATTCTAATGCAATATAGGTAAGTTGTACTCCTTGCCTTTCCAAAGTAGCCACTTGACCACTTACCCAAGCCTTGCTCAATCTGATTGGTTCTCTCATTATGGTATCTAAAGAGCTTTCCTCTACATTAGCCCAATTCGGTAATGGGATGGGTTAACGATATTGAGCTTCCCAAGCTCCTCTGACCATAACATTATAATCATCTTCTAACTGATCTGGTACTGCAATAATGTGTAACTTCCTGATGAAGGCTAGAGATAGCCTTGAATGAGCCTTCCTCATAACTTCATAGTCGTCCATGCAGTTGGCCCAAAAGTCTTCAATATGTACCTTATGAAACAATTTCTTACTTACGAATCTTTCCATTACCTTATTCGGATCGAAATGATCCCTTGCATTGTAGTAGTGTAAGTTAAGAAGTTGGCGTTCCTTGTCAAAATGTTATGTTGATGCCAAGGAAGGGCATGCATAACTCCCCTTACCAAACCTGATAGGAAACTAAACATTGGTTCTGTGTAAGTGCTTAAGTTTCTTAGCACAAGGTATCAACTGTCTAGTCAATTCTAGAAGCATTGTTTTGTCATCAGGATATCTGGGAAGTCTATAAGCCATCCCAGTGAAACCTTGTACTCTTAGGTATGTGAACTTTTCAAATCGAATATACCATCTACCATATTTGGTTACTTCATTCATTGCTTCAATGGAAATCCTCAAGGCTATATTACCTTGCAGCAATCTGGCTATATACATTGTAAAAGCATCACTCACCCTTTTAAAGTGTATCAGAGATTGAGACGAGGTTAGCTAAGGGTAACACTCATATACTTTTACTTGGGTTTACTCATCATTTCCAACTTCTCCAATCTTAGACAACCCAACATAGTGATTTCCCCTTGCTAATGCATAGACAACATAAGATGTCCATATAAAGTATCTCTTCTCTTTGAAGTTACTGAAGGCCTCATGAATGTTGTCACTAAGGATTTGGGACCAGTGAAACTTAGTCCCTTTCAGTATCTCAATTATGATAACGAACATCCACCCTTCAAAAGTGGAGGCTATAGGTAATCCATATATTATGCTTAGAAAGGTTACCAAATCTCCAATCTCATCATGGAAATCACTTCTATTTAGCACTTGGGGAAACTTGCTGAGGGCAGACCTTCTTCTTTTGGCCCAATGATCATTCATGTGTTTCCTGCATCCATCCACATCTTTGTTGTAAGTCTCGTTTGATCCTTGTTTGTCTGGCATGGTCATAACTATGTGCCATGGAATATCAAAGGTCTTAGCCAGAGAGGGTGGGCTTAAATCAGCTAGGATATCCCCATTAGTAGTTTGGATTGTCCTTGTCATGATATCATATCTATCTGCACATGTTACCATCAATTCTGCACACTGTACTGAGGTCAGGAAGGCAGCAGCCTATGATATACCACTATCTTTGAGTGTTTTGGCCCTAGGAGTTCGATTTGGCCCAAAGATTCTCAATCTGAAGTCATCTAAGTCTATGTGACCTAGATTTGTGTCTCCTACATCACTCCACCAGGAATGAATTTTAGTCTCTAGAGGGATGCCCTTGAATTTGTACTTCATGGTTTGAGTTTGGGCAATCATCTAATCTGCAGGACTGGACCTTATAAGTTTGATATCTTGATAATTTTTCACAAACTCCTAAGTTTGAGATAAATTTTAATAAATCTGCTAACACTACTGATATGCCCTTTTTAAAGAATCACAAATCTAATAGTTATTATCATTGCACCTACTTCATAGCAATTCATCATTAATGCATGCAAAAAAATATTTAATGTTGCAAGACATCTCATTGGAAGCATGAAAAACATCATTATCTACATTTTACAACATTAACTACATCATTCCTAACATTTTCCCCTTTAAAAATTCTTAAAACATAGTCATTTTGCATCATTTGCGCTAGTTTTAGGGTCAACCGACCTGTAGGTAGAAAAGTGCTAAAATTGAGGTCCACCGACCTCAGTGGGAAAAATGGGCTCGTCCGACCCAAGGTTCTATCAGTGTTTATATGTTTTCTTGCTTTTGCGTGGGTTTTGGACATTATTGACTTGCGCGAATTTTGAAGGTCACCGACCTTTCATTGGTTGTTTAGTTAGTCAGTCAGAGTTTAGCGCAAGGCTATTGAGATCACAATTGCACAGGATTTGACTTTGTCGGACTTGCGTGAGTTTTCAGGTCAATCAACTCAATAGGCGAAGCTGTGTTTCAGTGCAAGGTCAGATGGGATTAATTTTAGCGTAGAACCATTTTTCTTGTTTCCTGCGGGATTTTGGATGTCACCGACTTGCGGAGATATTCTAGGTGTCTAACCAAGTCGGAGACGGAGTCTTTTAGCACAAGGTTGGCACAAAAGGTTTCTAGCACTAAGTAGCTTTCCAAAGTTTGTGGGGTTTTTAGATCCCGCTGATCTAATCAGTTAATGTGACAAAAGCTCTGTAGGTCGGATGTCAACATTTTCAGCGCTAATGGGTTTTAAAGCACAGTGTGGGTTTTTATGGTCACCGACCAACTAGATGAGTTGAAATGTTTACAGGTTGGTCGGACCCAAGTTTGGCGCAAAGATCAGATGAAAAAAGGTTTGAATTTGTCCAAACTATGGCCAAGCCTGGTTAAGTTGTTCTACTTAGCACATGGCAATCCAACTAAGTTTTCAAGGAGAAGTTCAAACTAGGTTTCGGGGGAGAAACAAACAATTTACGCATAAAAGCCTAGCTGAAACCCCAAATACATTGCTCAAAAGGAAAATGTACTTGAACAAAACCCTAACTGCACACAATAAAAGCTCAAAGAGGCGAGGTGGAACCCTACCTAGTTAGTTGCAGAAAATGCGTTCAGATTGTATAGGCAAGAAGCGGTGGCAGGATCGAACTCGAGGGCAACGACGGCAAAAAATGCTCGACAGGTTGCGAAGGGGCTCTCCAAAATCTTTATCAAAATGCAGAAAATGATTTAAATAATGTGGGTTAACCTTTTATTGTCTCCATCCAAATCGCCATTAATGCATGACGTATGTAGTGTCAGTCGACATATTAGGGTTTCCGCGTGACTTTTCATTCGCTCTGATTTGGTAGGGAAATTGGATGTGACAGACTTGGTCGGTGAAAGGTCCTTTTCACGTTGTGACCACAGACTCCATGTTATGTAGTTTGTAGGACTTTGAGGCCCTTCAGACTTGCAGGAATTTTGGTGTCCTCTAACTTAGTCGGTGATTGAACAATACAACGCAAGTCAGAGACAATTGATTTAAGTGCAAAAGTCCTTTGGGAGGGAAACTAGTGCCAGAGTCGGTGATGAAGGGTTTTAACGCAAAGTTAGTTTGGAGGCAAATTAGTGCAAAGGTTGGTTGGGGAGTAATTTAGCACAAAAGGGGCTATTCAAAGCCATCAGAAGAGATACAAAGATCTAACTTAGCAAATTCTTGAAATGATTTTCAACATCATCATTCAAACATGGCAGAAATGCACCTTGACCACTTGACCACTTAGGAGGTGAAAAATCTACTTGACACTCTAGACCAAATTTGAAAGAGGGGGTCCCTATTTTGGAAATGGGACGTGTGTGCTAGGCACAACACAACCATTGAGATACAACTATAATACAGGTTGAACCATACAATTCACAGAAGAATATAAAGATCAACAGGTCGATAGTATATTATGCAGGCCATTTTAAGATGCAAAAAAAAGGAAAAACTCACATAGGCCGCGAAGATTAACCAATATAGACCATTAGTTCAGGAATAAACATTGGCTGATTTGAAACATGTTGAACTTAGTTTAGGGGCGACAGTATTTTAGCAACCACAAAGGGATAAAACCTAGGTGAAAGCTATCAAACTTATAGCACCGAAAAGGACAATAACTCAAGCTGATGAAAAAGTGAGGCTAACATATAATGTAGGTCATTCAATATCATAGAAAAAGGCTGATAAAAGAAGATATTGGCCGACAAAGATAATTAAAGATGTCATCATTAACCCAATAGAGTGGCCAAAACCATTAACAAACATAGAGGTAGAAAACACATGATGTTTATTATCCACCAAAGCAAGCGACAGGGAAACATTCTAAGGCGTCAGGAAAATATAAAATGACATAAAATGGTGATCAACAATCAGGTTGACCAAAGTATTATGTAGACCAGAGAATCGACAAGATGCAGGCCAATAATTAATCATGGTTTTAACAATATACACAACCATAAACTTTTGCAAAATAAATCAAAGAAAAATACCCAATTCCATTTGCTTTCTTAAAGGTTGATTTCTACCTCTTGATGCTGATTGCTCCTTCTTCTTGATGGAACCTTCAAAATTTTGCAAATTTTGAGTGCATGTCCTTCCAATGTGTCAACAGAGGCTAGCTCGGCATTCTATTCAATCTACCCCGGAGCCCATCTTCGCTAATTAAATTTTTGTAACCCAGAGATTGTCTTGCAAATACGTATGGTACAATGTTTCTTGGTACATATGGTACTGTGCATGTGTAGTTTCGCGCTTCCAAGATGAGTTTTGATGGGCTATTTAATTCTTTACTGACTGCAACCAGGCTAAATTTGGTGTTCCAGAAAGTTGCAAATTTCATGATTCTGAAGGCAACCCATTTCTTGTTTTGGTAGCAAACGTCTACAGTCCCATTTTCATTAGAAATTGGCTCCATATGATGCATTACTTTAATGCGTCTCAGTTGCGGGGAACACGTCTTGCAGGCCAATTTACAAAGGAGGTATATAAATTTGGTGAGTTGGGCGAGATCCTTCGACAAACCCATGTTTTAAATAATTGATTATGCTTGCTCACAAGTTTTCATGGCTCCATGTGTTCTAGTTTACGTGTAGTGAATTTTCCCCGTTTGGCCGGCAGGCGAAATTAAAATTTCACTATTTCCTAAAGTTTGAATTGCAAATATTTTATATATTTTATATATTTTAAATAATTTTAAACAAGAAGTGCACATCATTTAGGGCAGGTTCAATATTTACCATATATTATAAAGTTCAAAGTTTTGCTATAAGCTAAAAATGAGAGTTCCACCATTCCGCTATTGAATAAAACTAGCACTTGCACCCTTTGGAGGTTCAAGGGATATGCCGATAGGATATTCATGGGAAGAGTCAATGAATGTAATAATACACAAATAGATGTATAACAATAAATGTATACATGCTTTAAGTACAAATAAAGATGTAATTCAACAAGTTTTATATTCATTTGTAATAGGTACAATAGTTCTATGAACATAAATAGTCCCATGTCATTGCATGATCAAAGATTAGTATCGATGTTGCATCAAGCTAAATTTCATAAGTGTTTCGTTTCATCTTTGTAACAAAATTCTCTTTTGCACTTCTTGTGATTCCTGTGTACAAAAACATAATGTTGTCAGTCCAAAATCACAATTTGTATTCATTTTCTTATGAATGAAAACCAAGCAATTAAAAATAAATTCTAGTAGGTGGATAATTCTTGAGGTTTTACTTTTTTTGGTCATCAATTGTTGACCTGTGTAAGATAAACAATGTAATTGGTTAGTTTTCGTATTTGTATGTTTTTAAAAAGAGGATATTCAAATATTAGAAAAAATTTCATTGTTTCTTATTTGAGTAATCTTGCAAGTAATTGTACATACCTGGAATTATCATTGTGAGAGTAGTTGTAGGTGAGCTTCTTCTTTCTTTATGATGCAATCCATCTTTGAAGTGTTATAATCTCTTAAAGCCATTCTTCATCATTATTCCTCTATGGCCCTACATTCCTCTTGCCTCTTCTTTCCTAGTTCAGGGAAACTCCTCTCTAAGCCATCTTTGTTTGCTCTGATACCAAAATTATACACATTCATTTATTCTCTATTTTCTAAACTGTTGACTTACACTAAATAAATTATCAATCACAATGAACAAAAGAAGAATATAACAACCAAATATACAATAAATAATCCCCTTTTAACAACAAATAGAAAAACATAATGAATATACCTTTAATATAGAAAAGTAAAAAAATTTACATATCATCTAAAATCTTTGTATAGAAGTGCACTAATTCAACTCTTTTAGAAGTCCACTTGTTTCCCCTTTCCCACAAAAATTAAACAATTACAAACAATTGCTATACAATTCCTCTCATCAATTTCCCAACCACTCTACTTAAATATCATCCACTTCAATGGTGAAACAATCAATAGTAATTTTACACCTCATTCACAATGAAAAAGTGGTAAATATTTGTTCTATTTTTATTCGCCAAAATTGACTTTTGACTATTGAAATGGATGGTATTTACGAATAGTCTTTCCCAAATATGTTACACAAATAAGAAGCCCTTTGGCAGGGGATTCCTTCTTTCAAAAGACCTTGAACACAATGCAATCAAGATTCTTTAGGTTTTTGAGAGAATCGACTGCCAAGGGAGGGAAAATAATCCCAGTAAACTGCCTTTGTCCCCATGTATACTTGCAACATATGTATGGACTGGGTCTGCATGTTGAAATGCTCGCAGGAGTCATGACCACTGTTGCAAGTGGATACATTTATCTTAATAGGAAAAAATTGTTTAGATGGGTGTTATGGTATAGACACGTATCTGTACTACACAGTTTGGGATTTTATGTTCTGACCTTTCCAAAATTTTATCAGTCACATTTTTCCTTTTGGAATTAGATGGCTAAATTTTGCTAATAAAATTGACCTTGCATATTTCAGAGATATGCTCACAATTTAGCAATTGCAGATGTGGGCATATTTCAATTTTGTTTGCTAATTGATATATTTCAACACCATTTATGCTCAATCCTAGGTCTGTTACTTCCAAATGCAACCATTAGGTATATTAAATTAACTAACATTTTAACCCCATTCTTGAGCTTTGATATATTTCAAACTTACTAGTTCAAGTGTTCTGTTAACTGTTGATTGTAAATAACACATTTAGATAACTGGTTACCTAAACATTGCATTGCTCTTCTTAACACGTGTATAGAGCCATAAAAAAGATGGCTGACTTGTATTTTATCCACATCTAAAGACAGAAGAGCATTTTGAAGGGCTCTGAATGTTACAAATTTGAAACTCCCTGCAATTAAAGTTTACCTGCTATATGCCCAAACAAAAAAAATTGTTGATTACATTTGAAATAGACATTTCTTTCCAAAACTCACTTTACAATTTCACACAAGGGACTAAACTGTCTTGCAGCTCTTAGTTTATTTATTTGCCCCAAGATTTTTATTCTTTTTCAATAACATGCATTTTTCATTTATCCCCTACTTTTTTTTGGACTTTTTCATCTCTTGAGATTGCCAAACTTTCACCATTTTCAGCTTTTGGTTAATATTTAAACAGAGCCTTATCAATTTAGTCTTTGTTTAGAGAATACAAATATTTAATGTCTCTACCTACAGCCTGCAAGTCAACAGGAAATAAGTAGGATAAGCCAAAGCAGAGAATGTTGACACCACTCTTGAGGTCCATTTTTATGATCTGATGTTTACTTCCATCTTTATTTAGAATTTTCACATACATGGGTGTTTTTCTTAAACTCAAGTCTACCTCTCAAGAGAAGCACATTTTATTAAAGTTGTGCATCTTATAACCTCTTTCAATTTTAAAGAAATGTATAATTAAACTAAAATATTTCAACTGAATCTCAGTGGCAAATAAAGATGAAATTGTTTGTGCTTTCTCTGGCTTGCTTCAAGTACTTCAGGAGAAAACATTTTTAATATTTTATTAAAGTAGTGCATGTAGCAGCAGTTTTCAAGCATAAGAGAACACCTGCAAATAAATAAATTGAAATATCTCTGTCCAATAATTGGTAGCTTGAAAATAAATATGGAATGTATAAATTTGAAAACTACCAGAGAGAGAGACACTAAATAGAGCTGTAATGACAAAAATACCTGTAATCAGGTAGTATCTTCATATAATGCATTCCCATAATATAAAATCAATACAGGCCAAAGGTAAACATCATAGTTGCTACTATGTACATAACAAGCAAATAGTTGGTCATGCAGAACAACCTGGTGGTCATTTATTCTAAGCAACTGACAAGCCCATATAAAGCATATATCATACCCTGTAGTAAGAGCAAAATCTTAATTATGAGGGGGAAGCATAGGCACAGGCATAGGCCCACCCATTGGGTGAGTGGAGAAGTGTTGGTAACCATGTGAGCAATAGTGTCCATGGTGCTTCTGCTTCATATGATGATGATGAGAATGACCACGAGGATGAGGATGAGGACCATGGTGATGGAATCTATAGCCAAGGGGTGCTTCAAAATCCATATGGGGGTAGTGGTGGAACCTATACTTTTCTTTCTCTCCTCCATGCTTGTGCTCATGATGTTCGCATCTAATTTTGAGATGCTCATGGTGTTTGTGCTTTATTTTGAGATGCCCATGATGCTTGTGCTTGATTTTGAGATGGCATTTCAGTTTGTGCTTGTGATGGGGAGATGGAAAGCCATAAAAAGGAGGATGCCCACCAAAAGAAGTGGGCATACTGGACCACCACCACCAGAAATAGGGCCTGAAGGTTGGATCCTACAGTTGTTGAAAGCATTTGTAAGAGCCCCTTCAATATTATTTCCACATGGACTACCACTTTACATTTTGAACAATCTAATTACAACTAAGTGTAAGACACCTCACAAAGTTTTGGAGTTCAGTTTCATAAAATCCATTCCAATTCACTAATGTGTTTGACCCAGTTGATGATGTTGGAACATTCATTGTAACTAATGGGCTTGTTATAGCAACTTCAGGACCACTACTTGAAATTTCAATTATCTACATAGGTTGCAAAGGATTTTCCATAACCTAAACAAAAAAATGCATCCACAAAAATGTCAATTTCATGGATGAGAAAATTGTTAAGTATACATACTATCTTTGAGTAACACCAACATAAAAATATAGGTGCATTCATTATGCTTTATCATGGTTCTCATAACTAAATTTTTTTTGTTGCATATAAATTACAAATCTTAAATACACATTAAATATATTTTTGAGTAATTGGGAGTAATAAATACATATTTAAAACTTAATTTTTTTAATCAAAAAATTGTACCTCATTAAAAAAATCACTAAAAAAGAAATGCAAGCAGTGAGCTCTTCTCCATTAGGAGTAGAAGTGCAGCCCCATTCACGGTAAAAGATAAACCTAGATTTTATGACACTCCCAAGTGAGACACCAATTCTTTATGAGATCCCCTTATGCAAGCATTCTATAAGGTCATTATTTCTCCAATTACCTTATATATTGTTCACAAATAAAATGTACAGCTCTACCCCAAGATTCTAACTTGTAATCTCCACTTCATAGTATATAGGCCTTCACCATTGGGCTAACTCAAGTTGTACTAAGGCCCACAAAAACTCCCAAAAGTGAAAACCCAATCCAACAAAAATAGTATTCTACATAACAGATTTACATTTCAGGATGTGTGATCAGAACAAAGAAATAGTAATTGCCCAAATTTCATTCATTAGTAATCAATCATCAATCATCAATCATTATCTTCAACCATTAATCACCAATCATCAATCGCCCTACCAATCACCCCACCCAAATAGACTTAGGGACAATTCCAGACAAACCAACCCACCTTCAAACTGATACACAATGAAAAGCATAAAACAAATTCATCCACACCAAAAAAATCAATCAAATCACCGCACGAAACAAAATACTAACCTAAACTCCCAACTTATTCGCAACAATGATTCTATGTTCCACTTCATGGAGGAAAACCACAAATTTTGCCTTACAGTTTCTTTACAACCATGCCCATAAAAATCAATATCATCTCTCTCTATGCTCTCATCCTTCTTCAGTGGTGGTATTGATAATATTCAAGATCTAGAATTCCAAGCATCAAAAATACCCTCTTAATAAAATCCCCCAGAAATGTTAATTGTTTGACTCCTTTGTTCATTTGTCTCCACACCAAACCCCTCTCACATAACACAGAAGAATTCCACACTTAACAATTCATTTAAAACAGGACATATCAAACCACTTATAAAAATTAAATATCAATGGAAAGCAGAATCACATCTGTAGTTGTTTTTGTGTGTAGCTGCTTCTGTCTGTGTCGCTAGTTGTTTTTGTGTTGCTTCTATCTGTTGTCCTATGTCTGCAAAAATTTGTTTGATTTATAGATTGGTGAGGTAGTTATAAAAGGGGCCGGCGAATTGATGTATGAAATCTATCAATCAACTCTGCATTTACTCCTATATCTATGAAAGATATCTGCATTTACTCCAAAAATCTATTTTCATTTGGATGACTGCTGAGAAGATTTTCCCTGGTGACATGACTTTGAGTTGATAAGATTGCATTATTAACTAACTTTAGGAATTTTCATTCCCATTTAATTTTTTTACAGCATTATAAACCGACTTTCGGTGCAAATTTTACGGTGTGAGACAATTCTAAGCACATTCATGCTCACACTTAAAAGCCTATCGGCTAATAATCAGAAAATGAGATCAACGGAATAGCGGAAAGGCATTTGATATTTTAAATATCTTTCATAAGTCTTTGTTTAAATTTTTAACAAACTTAATATTTCTTCTCCACAATTCCGTGGATGAAATCAGATGAGTAAAAAATGAGATCAGCGGAACAGCGGAAGGCAGTTTGAAGAAGGCATTTTAATATTGTATATTCACCAAAGGTTAATATTTGCAAAAAAACATTATTGAAAGCTTTATTGGATGCTTTATTTTTAATTACATTCTGCAATTCCATGGATGAAACAAAATAATCACCAAATGGATCAGCGGATTTGCGGAAACATTGAGGAATAGTTGGTCACATTTTTTGGCTTTGTGCAGTTTTTTGGGACCTCCAATAGGCTGGAAATAATGGGTTTTTCCTTCCAATAAATGTTCAAACCATTTGCCTTGCCTTGGAAGCCATTTTAACATTGTTATGGGTGATTTTGAAGTGCCAGTAAGCCCAAAAATGACCTAGCATTACAAAAAATGACCCCGCAATAGAAGGAAGGCCTTGGCAATGAATTTTGTGTTGTGTAGAGCAATTTTAGAGTAGGTGGGAGAGTGTTTGGCAAGAAACAAAGGTCAAAAATTTGTTAGGTTGGAAGTCAAATGTGAGAATGTGCTACAATTTAATCATATTTTTCACTAAGTGGAGTTTGTTGCACAAGAGTGTCCAAAGTGCAGGGTAAAGACAAATTGCAATTATTTACCAAATGTGTATTTACCTAGAAGTGAGTTTTTTTACTCAGAAGTGAAAAATGGGTAGATGAGTGTGTTTTTACACCCAATTTTCCACTATGCACAAGAATGCAAATTAGATTTGGGCAAAATCAATTTCAGTTGCAAAGAAGAGGAGGGAAAATGAAGAGTTGAGGAGCATCTTCTAGAAGCAAATCAGTTGCAGAATCAAGGGTGCAGAGGTGTGCCATGTGTCACCATGGATTGATTTCAAGGGATTCTCTACTATTTTCTCTTTTCTATTAAGTGTGAAATTGTTTCCATTGTAAGGGTTTTGGGATTTTGAAGAAGCTGTAAGGGGTAGGCTTTTAGTTTTATGCAGGGAAATAGAGGGAAATGCTTTGTAAATATTCCTATAGTTGCATTTTATTTCTTGATTACAACATAAATGAATGCATGTTTATGCATACTCTCAGTGTCTCTTGTTTCCAATCTATAATGAAGTATTTCTTTTAGTAATACAATCAAGGGTTGTAAGCCTTTCCATGCACATTTGTTGCACTTGGATTATTTTTAGGGTTAGTGTTTCCTCAAGGAGCAATATAAATTATTTCAATGAAAATGATGGGGATATTTTGTTATAGGTTGGATTATTAAGTATAAGTTGCACTATTATTTATTAGTTGATCTCATTAACATAAGGTGTTAATGGCTGAGTGATCATCCAGATATGTTTAGAATGTGATGAAAGATGTGTACAAGCATTGTGACTCTGTAGCCCTGGATAGGCACTAGTTTATTTTGAATGGTTTTCCTTCAAACCCAGAAACATATTTCAAATATAAAACCATGATTTACTTTCTGCAATATTTATTCCTAAATTATTTGCATACTTCATACCTGGGTTTTAATGATAAGGATAGTGCCTTCCATTTTGCATATCTATGAACCCTTGTTATTTGTATGAAGTTTATCTGCTAGGTGCTAAAATAAAACCTTATTTCATATCCATTTTCAGTACCATATAGGTAAATCCACCTAGGTTTCGCAGAGCCTGAAGTGCAGGGGAGAAAATTGTGAGATCATTCTCCCGTTCGTTGGCCAAATCTCTCTTTGAATCTAAGCATAAGACATGGCACATCTTTAGGATTCAATGTTCAAAAATTTGGAGGACCAACATGTCTCTGTGCTTCTTTCTTACCTTCTATCATTGATTGCTAATGATCTCTCCCTTTCCTTCCTTTGTTGCTGAATAATGATGATTTTTCTTTCTTCTATTCTCTATTTTTAATGAATTATCCCTCTCCTAAATTTGGCATTGTATATTTAGATCCATTTTTTATTTGAAAACTCCAGTTAACTTCTAATTTTGCATGCTCCTGGTGTCCAATTCCACAATTTCTTCTTTGCAAAATTAAACTCTTTTATTACTGCCGCTCCCAATTTTGCATGGTAATAAAAAAAGATTATTTTATAATTTAAGATTTTCTTATTATAATATATTCTTAATTTTTATATATTTATCTTTTAATAATACATTTTTATTTAAAGTTTAACAAAGAATATTCATATATATAACAATGAATATATATATATATATAATGAAATTATTTAAATAAAGAAAAACATCAAATAATTATTAATAAATCAAAGTAAACAACTTATGCAATTCTAATGTATCTAAGTCGATCAAACGTAATAATACATACATGACCCACTTTATATAATTCAAAGAACATTTTGAAGCAACAAAATCACATCCATTAACCATATAAAAATGCTCAAAAAATTCTAGTAACCATATTACGATGCATAATAAAGCAACTCAAAGATGTAATATGACATGAAACTATGTGAGTGTGTGCATGCATTAGGCTTATCCATCCTAACAGTTCTTGTCGGGTGGCTAGAACATCTCTACCTTAGCCATGTTCTCATCTTCGATGAGTACCTGTGTTCAGTCACACTCAGTTTCACATTAGTAGGTTAGTTCCCCAAAATCATAGCTGAAGCAAAACATAATTCCATCTTACACATTTTATATCCATCATAATATCTATCCATTACGATAATTCACCAGTAAATCTTACAAAATTAACCATGTCGTAGAACATTCAAAGTAACAATCAATAGTTTGAGTGGTAAAAGAGTCAAAAGGATTGAGACATGACATCCTTTCCCACTAGAAAGAGACATTGTCCTGATGTCTTATTACACAAATTGAAATAATAATGTAACTATCTAATGTATCCAAAGTATCCTCAAAACAAATAACAGTATCTCAAATATCATCAACTATGCATGAATAAAGAAACTATGCTATATCCTCAAATGAGGAAAAGATATGTCAATCTCCTCAGCATCCTCCCATGTGGCACTATCCATAGAATATTGGTCCCACTGGACCTTGTACTACACAAGATCCCTATTACGCAACTTAACATTGTGCCTCTCCAAGATTTGAGTGGGCTCCACCAGCACCACTCCTAGATCCTGAACCTGTAAAGCATGCCAATCAAGAATGTGTGAAGCACCAGGATGATAAGGCTTAAGTAAAGACACATGAAAAACATTATGGATTCTAGCAAGAGCAGGCAGTAGAGAAAGTCTATAAGCAACAAGATTGATCACTTCGAGGACATCAAATAGTCCTACGAATTGAGGAGCAACTTTGGACGCTTTGCCAAATGAAACTGAACTCTTCTGAGGCTTGACCCTCAAGAAGACTTTGTCACCAACTGAGAACTATCTAGGCATCCTATTTCTATCTGTGTAACTCTTCTGACGATCTAAAGCTTGCTTTAGTTTCTCTTTGATCAACCTCATCTGATCGTCCATCTCCCTAAGCATGTCAGGTCCAATCACTATTTTGTCTTCAACCTTGTCCCAACTGATAGGTGTTTGACACCTACTCCCATAAAGAGCTTCAAATGGTGCCATTTCCAATTATGCATCGTATGAATTATTGTATGCAAACTCCACCAATGGAAGATACTCCTCCCATTTATATTGTTGATCCATACAATACATCCTGAGAAGGTCTTCTACTATCTAATTAACTCTTTCCATCTGGCCATCCATTTGAGGATGATATGCAGAATTGAAATTCAACTCATTTCCCAAAGTTGCATTCAAATTTGTCCAAAATCTGGAAGTCATGTGAGTGTCTCAATCTAAAATGATCATCTCTGGCACTCCATGCAATCGAACAATTTTGTGAACTAACTTCTCAGCTAATACCAACGAACCATCTAAAAGATTCCCAAGGATAAAATGTACAACTTTCGTCAACTTGTCTGCAACTACCAAGATGACATCATGTCAATTCTTGGACATAGGTGACCCCTGAATAAAATCCATACTTATCACTTGCCACTTATGTTCTAGGACACTGTGTGGGTACAACAATCATGTTGGATGCACATGCTCAGCCTTGACTCACTAGCACTCTAAACATAGAGCCACAAATTTCATTACATCTTTCTTAAGTCTAGGCCAAAAGTATAAAGGTTTCAAACCTTTGACCATCTTTGTCACTCCAAGGTGCCCCGAATATAGTGTGTTGTGGATCTCCTCAAGCACTAACTTTCTTAACTCCCTTGAGTCAAGAATATACATCCTTCCTTGATATCACAAAAGTCCATCTGACTCAATCACATATCCATCGAGATGATCTAAGGGGTCTGCTTCTAAAGCTTGATTTACTATATCATAATGTTCATCCCCTTGTAGTTTCTAAATTACTTTCTATCTCAAGCTAGATCTTGTGGTAACCATGGCAGCCAAATGTCTTCTTCTACTAAGAGCATCTACTACTCTATTCTCTTTCCCCTGTATGTACTCAATCCCAAAGTCATACTCACTAAGGAATTCTAACCACCTTCTCTGACGTGCATTAAGATTAGGTTGTGTAAAAATGTACTTGAGCCCTAAATGATCTTTCTTTAACTCAAAAGGCTTACCTAGAAGATAATGCCTCCACATCTGAAGTGCCTGAACTATGGCAGCTAACTCAAGGTCATGCGGTGCATAGTTTAACTCATATTGCTTCAACTTCCTCAACTCATAAGCAACCACTTGCTTATTCTGCATCAACGCTCCTACTACTCCTTCTCTTGAAGCATCAGTTATAACTATAAAATGACCATTAGAATTTGGTATGGTCAAGATAGGAGCAATTGTGAGCTTTTCCTTTAACACCTAGAAAGCTTGCTCACACCTTTCTATCCATTCAAACTTTTTACCTTTCTTCTGTAGTGAGGTAATCGATCCTGCTATTGTTGAGAATCCTTCCACAAACTTTTTGTAATATCCTACAAGTCCCATAAAACTTCTGGCTTCTATCACATTCTAGGGTGCGGACCATTTCATTATCGCCTTAATCTTCTCAAGGTCTACTACAATCCCTTCATCTGAGATTACATGACCAAGATAGTGTACCTCGTCTTGATAGAATGTTGATGGGGAGCCTTAGTCGGTAAGACTTACTCCATCGGTCACCTTGCAACTTATCACTCCGACCGTTGTAGTCACCCCGACGTGAGGTCTGACAACCCTGACTATCGACAAGAGAAATACCATCAGCGAACACTTATGAACCTTGGCCGATGTGCCGATATACCAACTTAGTATATGCTTGGCGTGACTTGCTATTACCAATGGCAATACCCTGATTCACCGTTACGACCGGTCACCATTTGTATCCGATGAAAGATACATTCTCAACATACATTTCCAACATGCTTTTATGATATGCATTCGCAGTATACATTTGAACCACACTCGTCGGTGGGACTTGAGATATCAGTCGGACTTACCTCGGAGTTGCTGATACACCGATTCTTCCCGATGGATCTTCTATCAATGGCTTGATCCTCTCTTCAGCCAGACCACCCTCGTCACTCTGAGTGAGGAATGCTTTTCAGATGGCCTCTGCCTCACTGACAACAACTCCAACTCCTTCAGTCAAACCCTAGCACATGGAGATGCTAGGCCGTCTACTGTGCATCTCGCACTGTCCAGATCCTCTACGCTACAAAATGATGAAACAAAACAGGGAACAAAAAACACATATTGTACAACGAAGCCATTCCACTAATTTTGATAGAAATCTTATCAGTGGAATGCTTCACATTGCCATATCGCAACAACAGAAAGCATAGGAGAATGGAAATCTACAGCTAAACAATTTGTAATTACAAGAAACAGAAATCAAACTGACAGAACAGAATAATCTTTATTTCTCCTTAGAACAATCACAATTACATTCGATCTCCTTCACTTCGATCTAATTATATCTAATCTATATGATCTATATATATTTGATTCATTTCTCTGGGGTTTATAAGCTTGCCCCAAGGAACACCAACCCTATTCCAAGTGGCTGGGAGACTGATTCCAAGTGGCTGGGAGAAAAACTAACTGATTCCAAGCGGCTGGGAGAAACTAACTGATTCCAACCGTCTAAAACTAACAACTTGACAAAAGTGACCTAAGTCACTAGGGACTTACAAACAGAAAGGAAAAATGCATTGGTTGAATAGACCTTATTACAACATAAAACCTATTTTAAAACAAAACATGAACTTAAATGCCTCACAGAGGCCACCTTGTGTTAGGGCTCCTGCACCAAATGTACACTTAGATAGCTTACCATAAAAAATTTTCCCTCTCAGGTGCTATAAGACTATCCTTAAATGCTTTTCATGCTCTTCAACTGATTTATAGTATATCAATATATCATCAAGAAAGATCAACACAAAATTTTCTAAGCAATCACTAAATATGTTATTCATCAAAATCATGAAGGCTATTGGAGCATTAATAAAACCAAATGGTACCACTGTGAACTCATAGTGATCATAAACAATTTTGAAAGTTGTATTTGCGATGTCCTCATCCTTAATCCACAACTAGTGGTAGCCAGATCTAAGGTCTATCTTCGAGAACTCCATGGCTCCCTTCATCTGATTGAAGAGCTCATCTATTCTTAGGAGTGGGTATGTGTTCTTTATAGTAGCTTTCTTAAGAATTCTATAATTGATGCATAGACACAAAGTCCCATCCTTCTTTACAAAGATGATCGATGCGCCCCATGGCAACACACTAGGTCTTATGAACCCTTGGTACAACAACTCATGCAATTGTGCTTTAAGCTCATACAATTCTGTAGTAGTCATCCTATAGGGTTCCTTAGATTGAGGCTTATCCCCTAGTAGCAAATCAATTGAGAAGTTAAATTGTCTCTTCGGTGGCAACTCTGTTAACTCTACAGGAAAAACATCTTGGAATTCCCTTAGGCTAGGGTAGTCATTAAATGATATTTCATCATTGTGAAGGTCCTTTACTTGGACAACATAAATGGAACACCCTTTCCTCTTGGCTTTCTTTAACTACATAGCCGAGATTTGTCTAAGTTCCAAACGTCTCTTAGATCCATTAATCTCCACCTGATTCCCTAGGTCATCCAAACATCTAACAACCTTGTCTTCATAGTTTACTATTGACTTATGTTCAGCTAACTAGTTGACTCCCAATATCACATCATAAGACCCTAAAGGTGCTACATACAAATTGACTTGCATTTGAAAACTTGGGAGCCCTAATTCACTCCATGCAAGACATGAGTCTACTGTATTTTCTACTCTATTTCCATACTATACCATCTAAGAGTTTGCCATATGCCCAGGTCTAATAGATAACTTTGATACTACTCTAGGATCTACAAAACATTTTGTGGCACCAGTATCAATCAAAATAGAAACAGGTAGTCCATAGAGATAACCTTGAAACTGTATAGGTGCTACTTGGACGTCATCTTGCTGATTGTCCATGGTTGCACGAATCTGGTGTTAAGGTGCTCCTTGTTGGTTTATGTTTCCTCACCCTGCTGATCTCTAAGGACAAGTGTTGGCGTAATGTTCACCTCCACATGCATAGCATCTGCCACAAGGTGCCCTGGGTCCCTCCGACCTATCCCTCTAGTTATTATTGTGGTTGTTATTATTGTTGTAGCCACCTCTTTTGTTTCTTCCATTTTGGTTTCTACCATTTCTGTCTTGAGAGTTGTTACCTCTCTTCAAGTTTTTGATCTTCTGACTGTTATTGCCTCAAGATTGCTTTTATTCTTATTATTATTGTGTCTGTTGTTCTAGAATCTTTTGTTTGCAAACTTCGCATCTCAAGACTTATGATAATTGGTTGCTTGTTGTAGCTTCTACTCCTGCTTAATAGCCTTTTTGAAAACTGCATCCGTGGTCAATGGATTGTGGATGTGCATATTTACTCCAATCTGGGGCCTTAAACCCATGATAAACTTCCTAATTCTAAATCACTCATCCACCTAGTATTGTGGAACATACTTAAGTAAGTGAGAGAATCTTTCCTAATACTAGGTTACCGACATTCCTCCTTGAGTCAAATTTTGAAACTCCATCATCTTCTTATCAAAGAAGAGTTGTGGTAACCACCTTTTCCTAAAGAGCTGTAGGAAAAGTTCCCAAGTGATTCCACCAAGCAACAATCTTGTATCTACCTTTTAATTATCCCACCATGTTGTTGCTTCTCCAGTAAGTTGATATGATCCCCACATTGTCTTTATGAGATTAGAAAGATTTTGGAACTTGAAGTATGTTTCCATTTCTATAATCCATGCTTCAACTCCATCACCGATGATCCTACCATCAAACTTGCGTGGTGAGACCTTCTTGAGGTCTTTTCCCAACTCCTCTGCAATCCTACCATGATTGTCTACATTCCCTTCATTCTTTGAGATCTATGCCTCTACCCTCAGGTTCTCATTACCTTGATTCATATTTACACCTCCCTAATTTTGGTTTTCATTTTGATTATGCTCTCTATGGTTCACTCTGATCTCCTACACAAGATTATCCATTCTCGTACCCTACTAGGTTAGGAGAGCAAGAATTCAATCCAACCTTCCATCTTGATCATTGTTTGCTTCTCCACAGTTTCTTTCATTTTGTCCATTGTTTGAACCACCACTACAATTGGTATTTCTTGTATCCATGATGACTGATCTACATCGATTCACATCTTAGTGTAATAGTCCAAAAAGGCCCTAGTGTCAAACCTAGAGCTCTGATACCACATGTAAAGTACACATTCCATGACAAAAATTACCGAAGTAAATAATCCACTTAATTACATCAACTCAAGTAAAAAGATAGATCTCATATATACATTATTCAATAAAGTCATTACATCTTATAAATTCACGTGCCATAACCAAGTGTTGGCACTATAAAAGAATATAGAATGTCCATCTTGGCTCTCATGCCATAAATCATCTCAAATAATAACAAGGTACAATAATCAAGTACAATACAAAAATATATAATAAATCAATCACTATCTCTAGCCACCACTAACCCACATGGTCATCCGCAAGCCAAGAGACAAGAACATCGCTTAGGTGTTTTTTCTGCCCAGCCATGAAGCAATTACACTTCCCCAGATCCCTTCATAACACAAAGGAAACCAAGCCCTGCACAAAACATCTAGCAACCTAGAAACAACTGGCAAGAGGGAACACCCGATTCAACCTGATGTCTAAATGCAAATCTAAATGATGATGTGCAAATATCTCACAACATGATGCAGCAGATAAATATATAAATAAAGTTTTGCTAGACAATCATTCATCTATTTCAATGAATACATGGCTTGGCCCAAGCACTTAAAATAGTCATGGTCAAATCGTGAAAAGAGGAAAAGTCTTCTCTATTTTCCCGCATTCAGCATCCTAGCCCAAAAGTAACCCAAACACACACAAAAAGATAAACTACTTTCTTTCAAACAATCAATAACACATGCTTTTGCCTAGATACATATACTAATTCCTTTCTTTGGCACATTCAACTGAAAAACATTTTCAAACAAATAATCACAATAAGAGCTTCATTTATTCATTCAAGATACATAAGGACACTATAAAACTAGGTATATTCTTTATCCCATATATCATTCATAAATATCTCATATGAATCTAAACAGATTTTCTATCGACAAGCAAGTTTATAATTCCACTCAAATAAGGTTGTAATAGGCATTAAAATGAAATACAGTTGTTTACCATCATAAGTTCACCAATTAAAACACCAATCACAGCAAGGTAATAGAGGAAAAAGAAAATATATCTTAATCTATCACAAGAACCCTGTTGTCTGCTACAGGAATAGAGTTAAATCTTCTACAGAACAAAAATAATAGTCTGCGATAGGAATGAATAAAACGGTGACAGGAATAGATAAACGGTGATAGGGATTAAATAGAACTGCGATAAGAATAAATAAAGCTAGGACAGAGATAAAATATACAACTATAGGATTAAAGTTTAATCTACTACAGAAACTATTTTAGTACACTACAGGAACAACGATTAGTTTGCTACAGGAAACAGTAAACAAGAGTGACAGAATAAAACATACAGTAGTGATAGGAACAAAGTAACAACTCTAGCTTACATAACTGTGACATAAAACAATTAAAGCTTGCCGACTATAGTTTTAAAGAGGCCATTAAAGAATTGTAACGCTGATAATTCTAACAAGAAGTCATTTGATAGGTAACAAAACTGGTAGGTACCGATTTACTAAGGCTGTTGAGAATGTAAAAACTGTCAAAAAGAAGTAAGAGGTAAGCAGCCATTGAGATACAACTATAATATAGGCCAAAACATATGATTCACTGAAAGAATATAAAGATCAATAGGTCAATAGTATATTATGCAGACCATTTTAACATGCAAGAAAAAAGACAAACTCACGCAGGCCGCGAAGATTAACCAATACAAACTATTAGAAGGAATAAACATTGGCCGATTTGAAACAAGTCAAACTCAGCTTAGGGGAAATGGTCTTTTAGCAACCATAGAGGGATAAAACCTAGGCAAAAGCTATCAAAATTATAGCGCCAAAAAGGACAATAACTCAGGTTGTTGAAAAAGTGAGGCTAACATACAATGTAGGCAGTTCAATATCGTAGACAGAGGCCAACAAAGATAATTAAAGATGTTGTCATTAACCCAATAGAGTGACTAAAACCATTAACAAACACAGGGGTAGAAAACACATGATGTTTATTATCCACGAAAGCAGGCGAGAAGGAAACATTCTAAGGCGTCAGGAAAATATAACATGGCATAAAAATGGTGATCAACAATCAAATCAACCAAAGTATCATGTAGACCAAAGAATCGACATGATGTAGGCTAGTATTTAATCATGGTTTTAATAGTATACACAGCTATAAACGTTTGCAAAATAAATCAAAGAAAAATACCTGATTCCACTTTCATGCTCAAAGGTCAATTTTTGCCTCCTGGCATTGATCGCTCCTTCTGTGTGCTTCTTTCTCACCTTCTATCGTGGATTGTTCATGATCTCTCCCTTTCCTTCCTATGTCGCTGAATAATGGTGATTTTTCTTTCTTCTGTTCTCTATTTTTAATGAATCATCCCTCTCCTAAAATTGGAGTTGTATATTTAGATCCGCTTTTTATTTAAAAACTCCAATTAACTTTTGATTTTGCATGCTCCTAGCATCTAATTCCATTGATTTCTCCTTTGCAAAATTAAACTCCTTTATTACTATCGCTCCCAATTTTGCATGGAAATTTAAAAAAAAATATTTTATAATTTCATATTTTCTTATTATAATATATTCTTAATTTTTATATATTTATCTTTTAATAATACATATTTTTTTTAAGTTTAACAAAGAATATTCATATATATAACAATGAATATTTATATATATGTTTATTTAATCAAATTATTTAAATAAAGAAAAACACATCAAATAATTATTAATAAATCAAAGTAAACAACTTATGAAATTCTAATGTATCTAAGTCGATTGAACATAATAATACATACATGACCCAGTTTATATAATTAAAAGAAGATTTTGAAGCAACAAAATCACATCCATTAACCATCTAAAAATGCTCAAAAAAGTCTAGTAACCATATTATGATGCATAATAAAGCCACTCAAAGATGCAATATGACATGAAACTACGTGAGTGTGTGCATGCATCAGGCTTATCCATCCTATTAGTTCTTGTCGAGTGGATAGAACATCTCTACCTCAACCATGTTCTCATCTTCAACGAGTACCTATGTTTAGTTGCACTCAATTTCACATCAGTAGGTTAGTTCCCCAAAATCATAGCCAAAGAAAAACATAATTCCATCTTACACATTTTATATCCATCATAATATCTATCCATTACGATAATTCACCAATTAAGCTTACGAAATTAACCATGTAGTAAAACATTCAAAGTAACAATCAATAGTTTGAGTGGTAAAAGAGTCAAAAGGATCAAGACATTACAAATATCATGCCAAAGCAAGAGGATATGAGCCCAACAAGTGAGGGAAGTACATGGACAATGAAGAGGAACTTTGTTGTGATTGATATACCAGAGGTAAAATCTGATTTTTTAGAGCGAGGAAAAACATTGTTTTAAGATGAGATTAGCAATGTAGGTCAAGTTCCACAATTGGAAGAAGGTCCAAAAATTCTTATTGTAGTTATATATGATGATGCATCATCCCAACATGAACAACATGCTGAAATAGGGAAGTTATTGTGTGATTTAGATGATGTTTCTTCATTACATGTGACTAATTTAGTATGGTAGATTCAAGTATATCATGTTTTGATTCTTCTAATATTTCTTATGCTTCTAATGATGAATATTCTTATTTGATGTGTTGGTTCCTACATGAGCAGTTAGTTTTCAAGCATATAAACATGCAGGCACCTTCCCAAAAAATCCAAAAAATTCTAAGTCCATGGACCTCCTCAGCATGTTTCAGCATCAACATCATATTTTCTTCGAGGAGGAGGTCATCATCATCATATTTCCAGACATCACCCTGATGTTGCTTGCGAGGGTCATCATATTTTCTGCCTACATGATCTTTCGCTAGGGTGATATTTTAACATTGGGTGATCTTAGTTAAGATCATCCTGATGATGTTGCTACAAGGTTCTAAGTATGACCCGTTTTGCATCGGGGTCATCATATTTGAACATCGGGTGATCTTGGTTAAGATCATCCTGATGTTGTTTTATCACTTCATGTTTGTTTGCTTTATCACCCTGATGCTGCTAATGTCATATTCTTGTCAGGGTGATATTCGCTTGTCTATCGGCTTCATCATATTCCAAGGAAGGGGGTGATATTTTCAAATATCAGTCATATTCATACATCACCCCGATGTTGCAATGGAGCTATAGTGCACCCTGATATTTCTGCAAGGGGTGATATTCTAAAATATCAGGTGATCTTACGAATATCACCCTGGTGCCAATATGATGATGACGTCATCAGGATCTAGGGGGGTCATATTTCTAACACTAGTCATCTTGCGGAGATCCCCCGATATTTGCAAATATGACGATGACGTCATCCGGATATGAGGGGGTGCGCGGTATGCAGATATGACGATGATGTCATCAGGATTTTTGTGAACATGCAGGATGTTCATTGGCCAGACATTTGGTATCGGCTAAGCAAGAGGATCTTCCTCCAATGCATCAGGTTGTGCCGATGAAGGTGGATATTAGGGTGACTTTCCTTATCGGGGTGATCTTTCCGATAAGGGTGATATTTCGCATCAAGCTGATGCGAGATATCAGGGTGATGTTTGGGGGCGGTTATCATGTAGGGTGATGATGACATCAGGGTGATATTTCATATCTGGATATCATGCTGGATGATGATGATGATGAAGGCTTATACTAGTGTCGTCGGGAGCAAAAGCATCGACATCATATATGCTCGCGACCTAGTATATAAGGTGGTGAGGAGGTTGTCGTGGGGTACATGTGGGATAATTTGTTCCTGCATGATTTGAAATATCAGGATGAGGCATTTTGGCAGGAAAGGTTTGTGATGCACAGTTAACTATTTTTCCCAAGGCCGCAAGTTGGTGCGCCATTAATGGCGGTGGTTGCAGAGGTATAGGCGATGGCGTGGACGGATCTAGTACCCGATTGAAGATGTGAATCCCCAGGCGGCGGCACAAGGCTCGAGAACCTTCCCCTATCTCCTCTCCCACCTACTGCATTGAATGTTTGAGTGCCATTTTCTCATTGAGCTGTATCTGGCAAATTTTGAAGTCTGCCATGTAATTAATGATGGGTACACCTTCCTGCTATATAATGCAGACTGTGTTATTCATTCAAGGTTGTTGAAGGCCTAAGGCATTTTTGTGTAAATAATGAAGAACAGGGCATGACCCTAGTTGTTCTATCCCATTTTGGAGTTTATGAGTTGCAACATGAGTGTATTTTGCACATATTTTCAGTTTCAGTGTTAATGTTACATGAAGAATGCTTATTGCATGTGTCTATCTGCTTGTCTCTATTTGCTGCATGTTATTCTCCTTCTTCTGAATCTTGTTGCTAAGCGTTTCTTAGGTTCTAGGGTATGGTTTTCTGTATCACATGTTTGATCTCTAACTTCCATTCAAGGAGTGGATTAAATTGTTTTAGGTTTAGCATGGGGAAGGTTGCATGTCAGCAAGGATATATGTAAGTAGAGGTAGTTAGATACCCATTCTTGGGTGATGTTTGTAAGGCAAGCATCAGTCCAACCCCCTGAAACTTGAGTGAAAGTTGCAAACCATCTATTTTATACGTCTAGTTGACTCCTTGCCCAATGGATAGGCACCAGTCTGCTCCTAGGTCAGTAGTTATGAGCCAAAACCCCTTGTCTTGCATCCAGGACATTATGTCCACCCATTTCATCACCTCCATCTGTTAGCTGTAGGAGTAGGATTAGGACCCCTGCATACTCTCATACCCAACCAGACACATATGTCCAAGAATGTTGCCAACCTTGTGATCTGTCATGTAGATCTTGGTCCATACATGAGAGTATTCTGTCTGATGCTGTCAAGCTAAATCTTCATATCATTGAGCTAGTCAAGGTTACATCTTAAGTTATAGGGATACCCCCCTTGGTGCGGCAGAACCAGAAGTGAAGGGGAGGCAGCTCACGCAACCTCCTGTATTAGTTGGCTGAATCTGCTTGTGCATTAGAACTGGCAAACCCTAATGCTGATTCAGAAGAAAAACCAACATGATGAATAATGATATGTAGATTAATAATGAGGATAGAAGTTTACCCTTTGAGGATGGAGGTCCAAAAAACATGCAAAATGATAACCTAGAGAGTTTTCCATACTCCTCATTTGATAACATGATTGATCTAGTGTCTAAATTGAGTGAAGAAATGAAACTTCATGAGTATTCAGTGCATATATCAAACCTTTCTTTGATTTATTCATGTAGGATTCATCATGTTGATCCACATCCTGAGGTGAGTTATCCTAATTTCTTGCTTTCATGGAAAGTTGCTTTGAAAGGTAAGGTTGATAATAGGTATGTTTCTCTTCCATTTAAGCATGAAAATGTATTATTTAATAATGTTATTGATTCATGTAATATAGAAGATGGATTTTGAGTTGATTTTGATAATCCTTTAGATTATTCACATGTTGATTTTTCATACCAGCCACGTGATGATTTTGGAAAAGGTGAGATATTTCATATTTTAGAGCCAAACAAGTTGAATCTTACATTGATATGATTGATTTTCCTAATTCTAAACATTGCAATGGTTCACTAACTCATTCCTTTGATTGTGATTTGCATGTACTTGATGCACAAGGGATGATTCATCATGAGTTAAGACCACTTGAAGGTGAGAGAGTACTTGATATGATGCAACGAGATGGTGAGCTTACATTTTTAGCTAATGGTACTTCGAAACAGGTCATCTCTTCCATTTTCTCATTTAATGATGATGCTTATCATTTTGATTATGTGGATTTGGATAAGAGAACTTGTTTTTTGATTAATCATGGATATTATTCAAGTTACCTCAATTGTTGATCATACATGACTAGTATCCTGAATATGAGCCTAGTTTACCTGTATCCTACATTTCAGAATACAAGGATGAGTTTCCTAGACTTAGGACCTTTATATGCACCTTATTTCTCTTACACGTATTGATAAATTAGTCAAGAGAGAGTGTATATACCTATTGTCCTAATCCTTTGTACATATTCTTAGTTAGTTTTGGTTTGCTAGTGTCTAGTTTGCTTGGTTTTGCTTTGGGTTTGCTTAGTTAGTTTCTTGTCTTGCTTTATTTGTTTGTTGGTTAGTTGTTACTTGTTAGTGTTCTATTTTAGTTTTCTTTTAGTTGGTTTGGTCCTTGTTCTCAGTCAATTCTTAGTTTGTTATTGTTTTTCTCTTTTATTTTAAGTTTTTGGGGTCCTCTCTTGCTTGTTTCTTGATGATTAGAGGGTTGTTTGCAAGTGTATGCAATGTGATTTTATGGATTATGTCTTATAAGTCTTCCTTTGAGAAACATGTGTCATAACCTAATGGTTTATTGTGGGCTCCATTGTTAGTGTTGAATGACATGATGTTTACATTCATAGGAGATGAGTCACTTGTTTGGTGTTTTAAGATCTTATATTTTCCACATCTTAAGAATCTTGAGGTTTCTAAGTGATTCTTTGTGATCTTGCATTAAGTAAAAAATCCTAAGGTCTCACCTTTGCCACCCCTATGATTCCCAGCCTAGCAAAGTTGAAATTATGCATAGCCCATGTGAAAAAAGCATGTGTTATGGAAAAAGCAAAAAAGGAAAATAAAAAGAAAAAAAATAAAATGAAATGAAATGAAATAAAAGGCAGTACTTCTTGTTGCACATATGCTACCTAAGGTTGTCATTGATGTCAACACTTAGTTTGGACTGTCCTTGATATACTATAATGGTATACTAACAGTGGTGTTGTTGATGTTCATGGTTGGATGTCATGCCTTGCTTAATGTCAATTAAAGTTGTAGTATGTTTGTTGTCAGCAGAGATGATTGTTATCCTATTTTTTTCTCTGTTCAAAGCCAAATAGTCCACCTGGTATTTTCCTTGAAAATCCCTCTTTAAGGTCCCTATAAAGCAAAAGTGCCAAATTTCCTAAGAAGCCTTGCCTAAAGAACCTTACCATTGGAAAGACCTTGAAAAAATAGGCAGGTTTGCTTTTTATAGCACCCTGAAATTCGGCCAAACAAAGAAGTTATTCATGGTCAAAAGTTTGGGTCAACATATAGTTCAAATGTTCATTTAGCGAGCTTGCAGATCTCCATCGGCCTTAGAAGATGTTGAAAAAATTAGGTTTTATGCATTTTCTGAATGTATATCGGGCCAAGGAGAGCAATATACATTTTGGGAATCTTCCGCAGGTCCCTGGGAATATTCCCAGTTTGTATATCGGCGATATGCAAGTGAGACATACAAGGTATATTGTGCATCTATTGCATTTTTCTTCAAGTTTCCCCTTTTGTATGTTTGGAAGGTTTGTATGTTTGCCTTTGTAATTTCAACATACAAGCAAATATACATTTGCTGGAAGGATGCAAGGGTAGATACAAGGATGGAATATACATCGCAGATCCCCGGAATATTCACTGAATGTATATTGGGTCTGCATGTATATTTGGCTCATACAATGGAGATATACAAGGAAAGAAATATACAAAGCAAAAGATTCATTGCAGGAATATTCCCTCTTGTATATCGGGTTTCAAGTGCATTTTGTGTTGTATGTTTGCACATGCAACGAAAGGGTACAAGGTTTTCAAACATGTAGGTGCATCCGCTACAGTGGAATGCACATTTGGCCTTGTATGTTTCTTTGTATATTTCGCTTGTATGTTTTGAATATACATGTGAAACATACAGAGAAACATACAAAGGCCGAATGTACAAGAGGTGGGGCCCGTGCACATGCAAGGCCAATTGTATATCAGAGATACAAGGGACCTTCGCTAGAGATACATTTGCTACAGTGGCTTGTATATTTTGCTTTGTATGTTTTCACATACAAAGCCGATATACAAACTTTATATACAAGCCGGACCCAATTGCATTTTTAACTTGTTTTATTAAAATTTTCGGGTCTGCCTTGTATATTTGTGATTGTATATTGTGATATACAAGTTAGTGATATACAAAGATCGAAGATATAGGCCAGACCCGACAAAGTAGTCAAATACAGTTAATGGTTAGTTTGGGGTCCGCAGCTTGTATGTTTGCAGATACAAAGGAGGTTAGATACAACTCGGATTTCAAAATGTTTCCCATCTGCTTTTTAAGAGTTTGAAGTCTGTGACTTGTATATACAAGGGCAATTGTATGCATATGCGAGTCACGATTACAAAGGGCAAAATGCACGTTTGCATGTGCTAGTTGTTTGTATATTTGCTTGTATGTTTGCATATACAAGCCGATATGCAAGGGAGTTTTCGGCTAGACATGATGCATCGGCAGCTTATTTTTGGGTCTTTCCGAAGGCCGATAGAGGGTGCAGTTCTTCAACGATGGGTCCCAGCTTTGGTACAGTGGCAAATCAGGAGGTGCCACGTGGTAGTAGTGAATGCATATACAAAGGCTCTTGCATATACAAAGCAATTTCAAATGCATCTTTCTGGAGCGATTGCAAAGGCCTTTTGGCGCCAAAGAGCAGAGATACATACAAAGGGGTTTGTACATGTAAAGTTAGATTCAGAGCTATCTTCAAAAGCTGATATACATGCAGATACAGAAGCAATATATACAAGCAGTTGACCAGATCTTTGACCACCTGTATCTTCCCCATTTCAGTGAATTTCGACATGCTGTAGGAGGCAAAAGTACATATTTTTGCCTCCTCTTTCATTTGAGTAGGTTTTTGGGGGGATTTTCCAGTTTTTATTTTTCAGATCTAGCTTTGCATGTTTTTCTAGTGCGACATTTCAGCAACGACATTTGATATTCAAACGCAGATATTTGTTGCATTTATTGCTACAAATCGATGACTATGCAGCTTGCATTGAAGACCTAGAAAATATCTTCTATCTGCCCAGTTTCAGATCTTTTTGTGCCATAACTTCTTGCAGGTGGATGTCCCTTCAGGCAGAGATATTTTCTAATACACAGCCCATTGGCGAAATTGATGGGAAGGGGTTGAGGCCAAAATGAAATGATATATACATGTAAAACCAGATGTATAGGGGTTGGTTGTTCTTCTGGGCTATTCTTTGTAATGGCTATTTGACCTCTATGATTAATATAAACTGGTATTTTTGCCTCTCTCTTATTATTTTTTGGCTTGTGTCTGCTCTTCTGGACCTCTCTAAAATTAATATGGGTCTGTGTAATGTCTTTCCAGCTATGAGATTATTACTGTGTCTATTCAGTTGCAGCCAAACACATTTAAATCTGGTGTATCACTTAGTTTATTTCAGCATTCCTTCTAACCCTTTTCCCAGCAAGCATTAGCACTAGGTTTAGATGAATTTCTCTTAGCATTAGGCTTAGAGAGAGGAAGTCGGCCTTCTCCGGAGGTCTGATCTCATTTAGCAAAGTCCCACACTTAGAGGTCAGTCCCATGTTACTCCAGTTCATAGAGGTTTCACAGTTGTATGCAAGGGTGCAAAACTGAGTGATAACAATGATATCATGATGATATATTAAGATGGGAATTAGCAGCATTAAGATGAGAATTAGAAGTATTAAGATGAGGAGTAGAAGTAATGATGATGTTGGGGAGATGTTGTTGATGGTTTGTAACATGTTGTATGCCCTCTCCTATTGTTCCTAAGTGTTGTGCCTTACACACATGCCCCATTTTGACAAATGGAGACCCCCTCTTTTGCTTTGGCTTGGAGTCTCAATCTTTGTTACTTATGATGATGAGAAAGTGAATATGTGCTTAGAATGTAGGATTTGCTTCAAATTTTAGTATTTTCCATGTTTGGAGTCATTTGGTGTCTTTCATGATTGATTTGGAAGTGTATTGAGTGGTCTTGTGCTTGAAAGATAGCCATTTGTTGCCTTTTGTGCTAAAATTGGGTGCTACTACATTTTTCTCCAAAAGCCTATGTCACTGGATATTGCCCTTGAAATTGCTTCTGCAGGATATGTCATGTTGAAATTCCTAGTTTTCAGGTCTTAGAGTTACAAAATCATGTCAAATTCCCCAAGATTTCACAAAAGGGTTTATACTTTCATCCTATCGCATGGTCCTAAAGCCCTGATTTGGCTAAGTCTAAAACCCTGAAAAATGGCTACGTCTAAAATCTGGTGGAACCTCAAAATTCTAGAATCTGCATATGAAATCCTATGGATCTGGAACCCATCTCAAACATCCTGAAAGTATATTTAAAAATATTTAAAGTATATTATACTTAAATATATTTTTAAATATACTTTCACCCTGGCCAATTCAAAATCTAGCGCTAAAAATGACCCCAACTGCAAAAAATGCTAAAAATAGCCTCTACCGACTTTTGCGCTAAAAACAGCCTCTACCAACCTTTGCGCTAAAAATAGCCTCTACCGACCTTTGCACTAAAAACCCACTTCGTAGACTTGCGCTAAAATGACCTCCCACCAACTTAAGTCGCACAGGTCAGTCAGTGTTAAAACTCACGTAGGTCGGTCACTTTGAAAAACCCCGCCAACAAACTTTACTCTAAAAACAGACCCAACAGGCCTACGCTAAAAATGGAACCGACTGAGCTCATGAAGCAACATTTTAGTCAGTTGGACCCAAAATCCATGCTAAGGTTGGATGAACTTAAAATTCACACTAAGGTTAGATGAACCCAAAATCCCCGCTAAGATCAGATGAAGTCAAAATCCCCGCTAGGTCAGTTGGAAGAAAAATCAGCGCTAAGTCAGTGACCCCCAAAATCAGCACTTTTTGGTATTTTGGGCCAAAAAATGAGTTTTTCAAGGTGCAACTTGGATTTTCCTAGTGATTTGATCTACACATCTATTTTTCACATCATGATTAACATTTTACCAAGTTTGTGTTGATCTTGGACACGTTTTACCATAATTAATGCTATTGCACATGAAAAGTTTGTGCCCCCCAAAAATCTTGCTTTTTGCATAAAAGGCTAGAAAAACATGAAATAAAACCCTGCAAATGGATCCTAATGACCATAAAAACTTCCTAAATCAATATATAGGCCAAATAGGTGTTGGTAAGAGACACATTGTAGCTTCATGATTATTGTCATTGATGGCAACAAAGTTCATCCCACCCATCCGCAGGACATGGTGTGCTCAATACCGGAAGTCAGATTGAAGAGTGTTGTGGTCCGATGACCAAGAACAGAGTATGCAGCAAGGTCTGACAATCAGGTCCGGATCTCTCAGAGGAAGTATCTATGTGAAGTCTGGACTTGGGGAAGTCAAGAGGAGTACCTTAACTGATAGATTCCAGGGATTGACCTCCAGTGATGAAAAAGTGAAGAGATATAAGCACCTAAGTATTGGGTTCTTATTTGGCAGAGTAAATAGAGGAAGAACTGACTGGCAGAGCATTAGATCTTAATCCGGATGAGATATTGATGGTCATCAAGCTTACTAAGGTATCATTCATGATTGGCCGACATGATTGATGACTTCTATGAGCATCTCTTTGATACGCATCACTTGATAAGCAAGGATTCAGCTGACAGACCAAGAGTTTGGGAAAATAGTAAGTATTCTGGATGTCGACTAGAAAGTGGATGAAATCCTTAGTGCGGATATATATACCAGATTGATTTCAGTATGAAGGTGAGCATAATGTATGGAGGTGTACGAATAAAAGCATAAGAGTAGTGTGGTAGTAAGGTAGGTCTGATATGTGACAGGACAGCAGCACCAAGAAGAGGAAGAATAAAGTGTAGCAGATCAGTGTATTGAACCTAACTGGAACTGAACCTCAACATATGTGGATGCTTCTCATCAGTTCAAGTATCTAGTTTCCTTGTATAAACTATTGTAGGCAGTGAGCCTCTTGTGAGCAGTGTGCTCGGGCAGTGAGCCCTAATTGGCAAGTGCTATTTTGTACTATCTTATTCTTTTAACAGAGAATACAATCTTGGGTTAATCACCCCGTGATTTTTTCCCTTATAGGGTTTTCCACGTCAAAATCATTGTGTCATGTGTATTGATGTTATTTCCATTTCATGGTTAGGTTTGCTTATATGATTTGATGCTGCATTAATTGTTAAGGAAGATCAGAAAGCTGAAGTAATTAAGATAATTGATTCACCCACCCTCTCAGTTATCAACAATTGGTATCAGAGCTATGTTCCTCCAAACAAAGCCTAACAGCTTGAGGAAGATCTGGGAATTCAAATCGATGTGTATGGTATGAGGGAACAACTTCAGTCTGCCCTAGATGATCTTGAGCAATCTAACTCTAAAGTCAATGAATTGAAGGAAAGACTCAAACAGGCTAATGATTTCATAAATGAACTAAAAGGGAAACTGAGTATCTCTATGAAAAAGAGAAAGGATCTACTTCAGCAATTGGCAAGTCAAGGTGAAGACAATGATACAAATGAAGATCTGAAGGAGAAAACCAAGTTATGTGAAAAGTTATCAAAAGAGGTCATTATGGTAAGACATGAAATGGAATCAGGAGTTATGAAATTTACCCAAGAAATTGTAGAAAAAAGAAAGACTGAAGATGATCTAAGACAATCTCTCAAAGAGAAATCAGAAGACTGCCACAAAATGGATAGAATAATCAGGCATCTTGAATCTGATCTTGAAGAAGCTAGGGATAATGAAGAACAACTTGAGAATCAGATTGACACTCTTAAAAGGGATCTTCAAACAACAAATGAATACAAAGAGAAATTCAAAATAAGCTCTGCCCAACTTGAAGTTCTTCTTCAAAGCCAAAAGAGAGTAGATGACAAGCAAGGCTTGGGGTATGAAAAAGGTGAAAGCTTCGGATCCAGTCAGAAGAACTCCAAATCAGAAAATCCAAGAAACAGGCGCTCCGGTAAGACAACCAAATGCTCAAAGATATCCTTTCTTCAATGGATACTACCACAATTGCAATAACTTTGGTCATAAAGCAAATCAGTGCAGAAGAAGAATGAATCAAATTAATTCATCCTTCTCCGAACAATGCTTTAATTGCAAAAGGTATGGTCACAAAACTCATGAGTGCAGAAATATGCAAATGAACAATTCATTCAATGGTAGATGTTTTGCATGCAATAGAATGGGACATATGGCCAATCAGTGTAGATCAAGAGCATATCAGTCAAATATGCAAAGAAATGTTGTTTGCTACAATTGCAATAGATCTGGTCATATTGCTAAATTCTGTAGAAGCAAGAATCAGGACAAAAAGGGTCCGGTGCATCATAATCAAAACCAAGACAAAGGAAAAGGAAAAATGAATGCGGATGAAGTTCAAAGGGAAATGAACAAGATTTGGGTGAAGAGAAGTACAGAAAATGATGGGGATGGATCCGCACTAGAATCTGGTGTTGATATTCCTTCTGGAATCTAAATAGATGAGCTCTGGCTCAGGGGGAGTCACAAAAGAAAATATTTTCCCCCAGCCAGTCAATTGGTGCCTAAAATTGGCACATGGAAAGTTATGGACTAAAAGGGCTCTTAGAGAAACATCTAAATAACCCTTAGGGAAGATATGAAAGATCCGCAATGAATTTGAAGAGGTTAATCATCTGAGATTAATCCATTTAACAATCATCTGGTAAGAAGTAGGTCTTTCACAGTTAGACTCGATATTTTTCAAACTAAGGAATCTTTATCTGCGGATAGATGAAATGTTTGGAGAAAGGAAGATAGATTGTCAATCATCACCAAGAACAACTCTAAATGCTTCTCAATAATCTAGAAAAGATTTTTCTCAGAACAAGGAGAACAAGGCAAACCGGAATGACTTAAGTTACGCATTTATTGCAAAATGAAATTAGGGTTTGCAGAGAAATATAAGGGTTCTCTTATTAAACATTTGCTCATTTTACATTCGAGAAGAAGAGAAAAGGAGCTCTGCAACAAATTGCCTCAAGCCCATCAAAGATCAACTACAGAAGTCGATTCATCCAACAATCTGATCCGGTTCATATCATGAACCCTAGAAGTGTAAAAGGTATTTTTTGCTCTTGAAAATCTCTCTGTGAATCTTTGAAAGATGGCTACTCTGAATGTGGTGAAGATTGCTGATAGGCCGCGCCCTAAATTCAGAAAACATCCCTATAAATCCCTAGAAATTGATCCTCTAGGTGCATTTTCTAGCATTCCACATGGAATTCTGCATGTAGAAGATGTTAGGGTTTTCATTCATGCAAACATTGAAAAATTTGGTGAATCCAAGCTAATGGATATCTACCACAAGGAACTAATAGATGAATCATTTGAACTAAAACCTCAGTATAAGGCCATTCAGGATAAACATTTTGGACAGTGCATTCATTTCCCCTATTTTACTAAAGATGATTAGGTCCGGTATGTTTTGAGCAGAATGCATGATAACTTTGTGGTTCATGAGGCCATTCAAGATAACCAAGGAAGCAATTAGGGCAATAACTGGATTGCACTCATCCGGTGGGCTACCTACTCTAAAATCAGTCAAAAACCAAACTGTGAGTGAGGCTACCGGATCTAAATTTGATAAAAGAGCAATGACAGTTGAGGATATCACAGATCCAGACATCAAGTTTGCCTCCATGATTATTGGCTACAAGATATATCACTCCAACAAAGAAAACTCTATATCCAAAACAGCAATCTACACTACTTATGAAATGTTGAGAAAGAATGCAGATTATGATCTTTGTGAACTCCTTCTGAGCCAACTGATGGAAAACTTGCAAAAGATCAAGAAGGACAAGAAGAACTCCTTCAAGTATAGTGGGTTGATACTATGTTTATTCTTCTACTTTATGAATGAGCTGCCTGGATTCAGTGGTTGGGTATGGCAAAATGACAGACCTATTGCAATTCAAATCAAAGATTACTTGCATGGGCTTGGTGATGCCAAGGCTCAAAACACTGCACTATGGGGTTATTTCAAAAACTACCAAAGCATGATGCAAGCTAGAGAAAGAATTCCCCAATCCCTAGTTGAAAAATACAAGGATATAGTGTGCTTTATGGTAGACACTGATCAATGCCTAATGGAGGCAGTGGAACCAAGAACAGTATGGATCATTCCAATGGGGTATGAAGTGGATAAGAAAATTGTAGAGCTGCATGTTCAGCACATGCTAAGTCAGCCCAAGGATCCCAAGGCAGAAAGGTTTGAAACCTTTGAAGAATTGAGTGTAAAGATTCATGTGGAATTAAGACAACCAGAGATGAAGAGAAAAGTGAGAAAAGAAGTAGAGAATATTGCCAAAAGGTATGGCATCTCAAAAGAGGCACTTGATGCACATAGAGAAAAGATGGAAAGGACAAAAAAAGAAAAGGAAGAGGCAGAAAAAGAAAGTGCTCTGGTAGAAGCCCCCGCCCAGACTAGATCCTCTAAATGCTCTGCATCTGCCACTACTAAGAGCTCAAAGGCATCAAAACTGGAAGCAAAATCATCCGGTAAAGGAGAAAAGAGAACAAAGACAAAGGCTACAAGATCATACACAAGCCTTAAAGATGATAAAGAGACAAAATCGGATGAGGAAGTAAAGAAAATGAAGAAGAAAAAGAAGACATCCGGTGAATCATCTACTGGTCTAGACAAGGAAGAAGAAAAGACACATAAAAGTGTTGAGAAGCCTACTCTTGACAATATCATCAAAGCAATTACTATGGATGGAAACCTGAAAACATTAGCAGAATTCTATGATGAACATAGTGAAGCTGACCAGAAGATTCTACAAGATGCCACAATCATGTATCTAAATATCTATAACAAAGCTTTCATCAAAATCATATCTCTAATTCCTAAAAGCCTTAAGAAGGAACTTGAAATCAGAAAGAATAATGCTAAAGCAAAGGATATGGAGATCCGGGAACAGATAGCCATTCAGCCCTATCCTTCCATCACTACTAAGCAAAAGAATATGATCTTCAAAGATTGCAAGGATGAGTTCCGGAGCAAAGCTAGGATGAATTAGCTTATGCTTGGAGAAACTGACAAGGTGGCTAAAGAAACAGAAGACATCCTCTGAAATGCATACAAAACATTCAATATTCCTATTATAGAGGACTTAGGTGATGATCCCTCAACCATGGATGACAAAGAAGAATCTACTGAGACAATGGCAGAAGAGGCAAAGGAGACAAGTGAAGAGAAAGATAAAGACTTAGATTCCTCTACTCCAAAAGAGGAAGTTCATGAAGAAGAAGACACTTCTCTTTCGGATCCTCCTACATACTCCGGAATTGAAGGAGAAGAAAGAAAAGAAGAGAGCATCAGTCAAGAAGAACAAGTAAAGGGAAGCGAAGAAGGTCAAACAGAAAAGACCACAGATGACAGTGCTAAGGCTACAGAAGGGGAGTAAACCCTGTCACCGGCAAGAGACATAGCAGAAGCAGTCAAAGATTTCTTAACCAAAGAGATGATGGAATTTGATGAACCAGAACTTCTTCAAGGTCCATTTAATTTTGATTCCCTCTCTCCGGTGCAAACCATGAAGCCAGCATCCTTCACTCAAGCAAAGGCAAAAGAAAAACTTTTGAAGTCTCACATGGAAGACTGTGAGCTCATAGAAGTTGCATTCGGTGTATTGGAGAAGATTATGCCATCCTTCCAAAATAATTCTTTGGCCTCCACATCCGGTAATCTAAAGTCTCTTGTAAATTATGTTCATACGCATTTTGATTCCTTAGAGAAGTCAGCAGAAGAAAAGGTCCGGAAGGAGTTTTTGGGAAAGAGATTCTTTGAAGTACAAGGTCTAATAACCAATGATAGAAGAGTTATGGATATTGGAATAAAGAGCTTAGAAAATGCTCTTAGAGATGGCGGAGATATATATAAATTTTGTCTATCCTGGCCTAAAGTGACCAAGGACATTGAGAAGAAAGTAAAAGAGCAAGAGGATAAACTGTTAGTTTATCTCAAAGTTTTGATCCTCTCTCCTCCTCCATAGTCAATCAAGAGTGTCAGGCTATTGTAGTCACAAATGAAATAAAGAAGCTTGAGAAGGAGACGAAAAATAGAATAAACAGGTTGAGTGAACTTAGAGGGATAATTATCCCTAAGTTAGAAGCCATGCATGAAGCCCTAAGTGATGCATAGACCACAACCCGGACCAATGATCCAACAGATCTAAAGAGGGCAGAAGATTTTGCATTCCTATTGAGTGGTCACATCTCAATTTTGGATAGGATGAAGAGGAGTTGGGCAACAGAAGTGGTACAGTTGAAAACCACTTTTGTAGATATAGTTAAGTATATGTAAGTAAAACATGTATATATGTTTTTATGGCCAAGTATAAATTTGTTTTTGGGAAATTTGGTGTGCGGACCCTACCCTTTGCCATTGATGTCAAAGGGGGAGTGAGGAGCAGTGAAAAATGTGGAATCCAGCTAAGGGGGAGCTCTGGTAAAGTGTACATTAGAATAGAGCATCAGCTAAGGGGGAGTGTAGTGTGACACTTAGTCATTTTTCACTAAGTGTTGCCATCAATGCCAAAGGGGGAGATTGTTGGCAACAGACACATTGTAGCTTTATGATTGTTGTCATTGATGGCAACAAAGTTCATCCCACCCATCTGCAGGACATCGTGTGCTCATACCAGAAGTCAGATTGAAGAGTGTTATGGTCCGGTGACCAAGAACAGAGTATGTAGCAAGGTCCAACAATTAGGTCCGGATCTCTCAGAGGAAGTATCTATGTGAAGTGCGGACTTGGGGAAGTCAAGAGGAGCACCTTGACTGATAGATTCCAAGGATTGAGCCTCTGGTGATGAGAGAGTGAAGAGATATAAGCACCTAAGTATTGGGTTCTTGTTTGGCAGAGTAAACAGAGGAAGAACTGACCGGTAGAGCATTAGATCTTAATCCAAATGAGATATTGATGGTGATCAAGATTACTAAGGTATCATTCATGATTGGCCGACATGATTGATGACTTCTATGAGCATCTCTTTGATACGCATCACTTGATAAGCAAGGATTCAGCCGACAAACCAAGAGTTTGGGAAAATAGTAAGTATTCTAGATGCCGACTAGAAAGTGGATGAAATCCTTGGTGCAGATATATATACCAAATTGATTTTGGTATGAAGGTGAGCGTAGTGTATGGAGGTGTGCCAATAAAAGAAGAAGAGCAGTGTGGAAGTAGTAAGGCAGGTCCGATATGTGACAGGATAGCAACACTAAGAAGAGGAAGAATGAAGTGCAGCAGATCAGTGTATTGAACCTAACCGGAACTGAACCTTAGCATATGTGGATGCTTCTCATCAGTTCAAGTATCTAGTTTCCTTGTATAAACTATTGTAGGCAGTGAGCCTCTTGTGAGCAGTGTGCTCGGGCAGTGGCCCCTAATTGGCAAGTGTCATTTTGTACTATCTTTTTCTTTTAACAGAGAATACAATCTTGGGTTAATCACCCTGTGGTTTTTTCCCTTAACAGGGTTTTCCATGTCAAAATCATTGTGTCATGTGTATTGATGTTATTTCCATTTCATGGTTATGTTTGCTTATATTATTTGATGCTGCATTAATTGTTAAGGAAGATCAGAAAGCTGAAGTAATTAAGATAACTAATTCACCCCCCTCTCAGTTATCAACAATAGGTACTTGAAAATGGCAAAAAATGTAGAAAATCATGTGAAAATCATTGGATTTAAGAGTTTGTTCATAGAGAAAGTGACATTGACAACGGGCTATTTTTTACTGATCCATGACTGCAAATGAACATGTTTTGATCCAAATTGATGGAAAATGACTTGTTTATGATGAAATTGATGCTTGGTCTTGTTGATTGTACGTCTAAGAGCACAAAGGAGCTTGTTGGAGCTTATTAGAGCTGTCTTGGAAGGATGAACACACAGAGGTACCTTGTTGACACAAAAATGTAGAATCTGTTGCAAGTATGGGCCTAACCGATGTTGTCATTGATGTCAACATACTCCTGTTGCATTAATGATAAGGAACAGAGAAGAACAGTGAAGACAGTAAGGTAAAGATCCCTGCTAAGATGAAGATCAGAAGATGTGCTTCAAAGGGTTTGTAGATATGTGTCTTAAAGTGATCCAGTAAAGATTTCAGAGGTCTGCATGAAGATCTGAAGAAGTTGTGGCTGCTCAAGTAAAACCAGTTTTGGCAGGTGTTCAGAGGTGACAGAGTGACACAAATAGGTCTGGTGAGATCCAAAAATGCAACATCCTATTCTGCAGATTTGAGGGAATGTTTAGGAAGTCAATGTGAATTGACAACTCAATTGGTTCATGGTCTAGAGGTCCACAAGCATCTATTCCATTGTGACAGTGATGACAAACTATGTTCTTGAGGTTTTGGATGAAGAAGATAATGATTTCAGTAAGCAGATGTAATGTGGATGTTCTTGGTGATTCATGCAAGTTTGTGGAGGACTTTGGATCGTGTCCAGTTCATGTTGGTGGTCAGCATTAGAGTTTGAGCTCTCAATTGAAGAATAACTTCTAGATGATGATGTTCTTCCTAACTCTGGCTGACCAGAAGAGTTACACATCCAGTGGATGATCTTGAAGGTGTTCTGTGAAGATTGGCGTGTTCCTAGAAGAAGATTGAAGTCTCAGATCTGTGTGGCTGATAGTGTGTTGATCAGCATGAAGTCTTCTGTAATTAGTCATGTTGTATTTATGTATTTGCTCTGTAATGTTTGCCGACTTAGATGATCATTCCTAAGTCGATGTATTGTATAAATAAGGAATTGTAAAGTCATTCCAAAGTGCATCTTGTAGAGATGAGAGTGTGGTAAAGAGTAGAGGAATGAAAGGTAGAGCAAAAGTATTGGGCTTAAATGGAACTGATTCAAGAATGGTGAAGATGCTATTCTCCAATTCAATTATGTGATACTTATTATTCTGTAGATAGTGTGTCTCTTGTAGGCAGTGGGCCTCTTGTGAGTAGTGTGCTTAGGCAGTGACCCCTAATTGGCATGTGCTATTTTGTTCTTTCTATTCTTCTAATAGAGAATACAATCTTGGGTTAATCACCCCATGGTTTTTCCCTTAACCGGGTTTTCCACGTCAAAATCTTGGTGTTATATGTGTTGATGTGTTTCTACTCTTGATTTAATGCTTTATGTTTCCATGATTGATTTATTATTATGCTGCTAAATTACAAAGTGGATTTAAGTGCTTAATTGGAAGAAAGTTTTTGACAACTGATTCACCCTCCCCTCTCAGTTTTCTGTACTAAATCTAACAATTGGTATCAGAGCTAAGTTCCTCTAAAAGAGCTTAACCGCTTGAGGAGATCTAGGATGTCATCCTACAAGAAGGACAGTCCGAAGTTTGATGGAACCAATTTTAATCTTTGGAAAAGTTGCATGCAATGTCACTTGCAATGTATGGGAATGCAGTACTGGACCATCGCTTCAACGAAGTATACTCCTCCACAGAATGACCCAAAAATTGCAAATGAAATCACAGATGCTGAAAACAATCTGTGAACTAAAGAAGCTCTTCTAAGTGCCTTGTCTAATTTAGAGCTGACAAATGTTGTTGACCTATAAACTACTTTTGAGATTTGGGAAAAACTAGAACTTCTGCATGAAGGAGACAAGTATGTTAAATGTGCAAGGCTACAGAGTCTGAAAGGAAAATTTGAAAATCTGAAGATGAGAGAAGATGAAAATATCACTACTTTTATGCCAAGAGTAAATGAACTTGTTTGTGACATTAGATGTACTAGTGGAGTCTTGGATGAAGATGAGATTGTTGGAAAAGTTCTCAGATCCCTTCCTGCTTCTTATAAATACAAGGTTGTTGCCATTGAAGAATTCAAAGCCCATTCAGGTGTCACAAGAGATCAATTGGTTGGTAAATTGGCAGCATTTGAATTGACCAAGTTTGGAGATGCCCCCCCAAGACTGAATCTGCATTCAAAGCTAGTGCCTCTGTAAAAGGTAAACAATGGTTTGATCCGGAAGATAACTCTTCAAGGAAACTATCATGGTATGAAAAAGCAAGAAAAGACCTGGAAGAAGAAGAAGCAAAAACTACTCAACTTGAAGCCCTTATTGCAAAAAGACTGCCAAGAGGATCCGATAAGTATGAAAAGAAATTGCCTTTTAAGTGTTTTAACTGCAATAAGATTGATCATTTTGCCTCAAGGTGTCTGGAAAGATTTTTAAGGCCAAATCCTAACAGATCAAGGTTCCAAAAGAATTGTTATTATGTTCATGAAGATGATGATAATGAAGGAGTAACAGATGATGAATCAGAGACAGGAAACAAATCTAGAAGTGACTAGGTGTTCATTGTTATCAAGGAAGAAGATCCAATGTCCTCTGTATCTGTCAATCATAAAATTGTGGAAAGAGCTCTAGCTTCCCAAGTTGAAGAAAAGGATGATTGGGTCAATGACAGTGGATGCTCTCACCATATGACAGGTGACAAAAATAAGTTCATAGATTTGGAAAGGTATGAAGGAGGAGTGGTAAAGTTTGGTGATAATTCTGCTGGCAGAATTAGAGGAAGAGGAACCATTTCTTTTGATGGAAAGAACAAAACCAGTAATGTACTATATGTTGAAGGTATGAAGCACAATCTTCTCAATGTTGGACAGTTGGTGGACAAAGGCTATGATCTCTGATTCAAGAATGGAAAATGCAAGATCTTTGAAAGTTCCAGAACAGAGATTGCATTTGGTACTCAAACAAAAGGTAATATCTTCCATTTAGTTGGTACTGGTAAAAGTTGTCTATTTGTGCAAATTGATCAGAGTTGGTTATGGCATAGGAGAATGTGTCATGTGAATTTTGATAATATCATCAAGATAAGCAACACTCAAGCTGTAAGAGATCTTCCAAAATTGGTGAAACCTACAAATAGTTTGTGCAAAGAATGTCAGTTGGGTAAACAAAGTAGAGTCTCATTCAAAAGAAAGGAACAATCTTCTACCGGATTATTGGACTTAATTCATACTGATCTATGTGGTCCGGCAAGAATCAGGAGTGTGCAATGTGATAGATACTTCATGTTACTAATTGATGACCATTATCGGATGATGTGGGTTACTTTTCTGAAAGAGAAATCAGAGGCTCTTGAGAAATTCAAAATATTCAAGGCTATGGTGGAGAATGAAACTAGATTAAAATTAAAATGTTTGAGGTCTGATAGAGGTGGAGAATTCACATCCGGTGAGTTCATAGAATTCTGTGAGAAACATGGAATAAAGAGACAGTTGTCTGCTCCTAGGACTCCACAGCAGAATGGAGTAGTGGAGAGAAATAACTGGACCATCCAGGAGGCATCTAGAACCATGATGATGGAAGCAAATGTACCTCAGATCTATTGGAGAGAAGCTGTCAGCACTACAGTCTATACTCTCAATCAAGTACAAATCAGAAGCAATACCAGTAAGACTCCTTATGAACTTTGGTTTAGCATCACTCCTACTATGAGGTATTTCAGAGTCTTTGGTAGCAAATGTTACATTAAAAGAGATGAAGATCTAGGAAAATTTGATGCTAGAAGTGATGAAAGAATATTCTTGGGTTATTCTACTCAAATCAAAGCAGACCGGTGTTATAACAAGAGATTAAGGAAGATTGTGGAAAGTACAAATGTGAAGGTTGATAAAGGTATTGAAAAACCCTCAAGGTTTTATGAATATGATGAAGATGATGTTTTTGTTCAAGAAGTCCAATTTCCCTCTAAAGTTCAAATTCAAACTGATCCGGTACATCAGGAAGAAGAGATAAGTTTGAATGAACCTGTTCAAGAATTAGAAGTGCAAGAAACTCTCAAAGTTCCCAGGTATGTAAGACTGAATCACTCTAAAGATCAGATTATAGGTGATAAAAGTAAAGGTGTACAAACAAGAAGAAGGATTGCTCAAAATTTAGAAGAGTATTGTCTGATTTCAAAGATTGAACCTAAGACAGTGAATGAAGATTGCAATGATGAAAACTGGACTAAAGCAATGGAGGAAGAGATGATGCAAATTGAGAAAAATCACACTTGGGATCTTGTTCCCAGACCTAAGAACAAGAATGTGATTGGAACCAAATGGGTCTTCTAGAACAAACTGAATGAAGTTTGTGAAGTAATCATAAATAAAGCTAGATTGGTCTGCAAGGGTTACTCTCAAATAGAAGGAGTTGATTTTGAAGAAACTTTTGCTCTGGTGGCAAGAATTGAAGTAGTCAGATTATTTCTTGCTTTTTTTGCCTTCAAGGATTTCAAAGTATATTAGATGGATCTCAAGTCTGCCTTCCTGAATGGTGACTTGGAAGAAGAAGTATACATTGAGCAACCAGATGGATTTCAATTGTCTGATCATGGTGATATGGTCTGCAAGTTGAAGAAAGCACTATATGGACTCAAGCAAGCCCCAAGAGCCTGGTATGAAAGATTGGATAAGCATCTTTTGAAGATTGGTTTCAACAAAGGTACTGCTGACAGTAATTTATATTTCAAAATTGATCATGAAAACATCTTGATTATTGAAGTGTTTGTTGATGATATCATTTTTGGAGGAAGAGATAGTATGTGTAAAACTTTTGCAAATCAAATGAAAAGTGAATTTGAGATGTCCATGCTTGGGGAAATGAATTTCTTCTTGGGTCTACAAATCACTCAAAACAAAGAAAGGAATCTTCATTTCTCAGACCAAATATGTGAAAGAATTGTTGAAGAAATTTGGGATGGAAGACTCAAAACCAATGAGTACTCCCATGACAACCAGATGTAAATTGAACAAAGATGATGACTCTCCTAAGGCTGATCAAAAAAAGTACAAGTCAATGATTGGAGGATTATTGTATCTCACTCAAACTAGACCTGACATTATGAATGTTGTTGGTCTTGTTGCTAGATTTCAAGCTAATCCTAGAGAATCTCATGTCATGGCAATCAAGAGGATTTTTAGATATCTAAAAGGGACAGATGAGTATGGATTGTGGTATCCCAGAGATCATGATTTTTCTCTTCATGCATATACAAATGCAGATTGGGCAGGAGATGTGGATGACCGGAAGAGTACCAGTGGTGGAGCATTCTTTTTAGGGAAGAGATTGGTTTCTTGGCTAAGCAAGAAATAAGAGGAAATATCTATGTCCACAGTTGAAGCAAAATATATTGCAGCAGCAAGTAGTTGCACTCAAGTTTTTGTTGATGAAGCAGATGCTAAGAGACATCAAAGTGGAGTATGAGGAACCTATCACAATCTTCTGTGATAATTCAAGTGCAATAAATATATCTAAGAATCTGGTGTTGCATTCAAAGACTAAACATATATCCATCAAGTTTCACTTTTTGAGAGAGAGAAAGTGAACAAGAATGAAGTCAGATTGGAGTTTGTACCTTCCAAGGATCAGATTGTAGATATCTTTACTAAACCTCTACCTAAGGACATATTTGAGTATCTCAAGGAGATGTTAGGGGTTATTACCCCTCCAGTGATGAACTAAGGTGCACTAATGTGCATCAGTCTGGTGGATATCACAGTCATATCTTGTGGTCCAGATTGATGATGGGGAGCTCCTACTCAAGGGGAGTAGCTAGTATGATTCTGAAGTGATGGAGTTACAAGTATGTGCCCTTTGCCATTGATGTCAAATGGGGAGATAAGACATGTGAAAAACAAGTGGTTGCTAATCAAAGGGGGAGCAGGAAAGGAAGAGAAAACATGTGAATGCTTGTCACTGATAGGGGGAGTTGTGACAGTAAGGAGAAGCTCTTGTGTTGATGGTCAAAACAGTTTTTCACATCATATGTTGCCATCAACGACAAAGGGGGAGATTGTTGCAAGTATGGGCCTAACCAATGTTGTCATTGATGTCAACATACTCCTGTTGCATTAATGATAAGGAACAGAGAAGAACAGTGAAGACAGTAAGGTAAAGATCCCTGCTAAGATGAAGATCAGAGGATGCACTTCAAAGGGTTTGTAGATATGTGTCGTAAGGTGATCCAGTAAAGATTTCAGAGGTCTACATGAAGATCTAAAGAAGTTGTGGCCTCTCAAGTAAAACTGGTTCCAGCAGGTGTTCAGAGGTGACAGAGTGACACAGATAGGTCCGGTGAGATCCGAAAATGCAACATCCTATTCTGTGGATTTGAGGGAATGTTTAGGAAGTCAATGTGAATTGATAACTCAATTGGTTCATGGTCTAGAGGTCCGCAAGCATCTATTCCATTGTGACAGTGATGAAAGACTATGTTCTTGAGGTTCCGGATGAAGAAGATAAGGATTTCAATAAGCAGATGTAGTGTGGATGTTCTTGGTGATTCAGGCAAGTTTGTGGAGGACTTTGGATCGTGTCCAATTCATGTTGGTGGTCCACATTATAGTTTGAGCTCACAATTGAAGAATGATTTCCGGATGATGATGTTCTTCCTAACTCTAGCCAACCAGATGAGTTACACATCCTACGGATGATCTTGAAGATGTTATGTGAAGATTGGCGTGTTCCTAGAAGAAGATTGAAGTCTCAGATCTGTGTGGCCGACAATGTGTTGATCCACGTGAAGTCTTTTGTAATTAGTCATGTTGTATTTATGTATTTGCTATGTAATGTTTGCTGACTTAGATGATCATTCCTAAGTCGATGTCTTGTCTAAATAAGGAATTGTAAAGTCATTCCAAAGTGCATCTTGCAGAGATGAGAGTGTGGTAAAGAGCAGAGGAGCGAAAGGTAGAGCAAAAGTATTGGGCTTAAATGGAACTGATTCATCATGGTGAAGATGCTATTCTCTAGTTCAAGTATGTGATACTTATTATTCTATAGATAGTGTGTCTCTTGTTGGCAGTGGGAATCTTGTGAGCAATGTGCTTGGGCAGTGACCCCTAATTGGCATGTGCCATTTTGTTCTTTCTATTCTTCTAACAGAGAATACAATCTTGGGTTAATCACCCCGTGGTTTTTCTCTTAACTAGGTTTTCCATGTCAAAATCTTAGTGTTATATGTGTTGATGTGTTTCTGCTCTTGATTTAATGCATTATGTTTCCATGATTGATTTATTATTATGCTACTAAATTACAAAGTGGATTTAAGTGCTTAATTGGAAGAAAGTTTTTGACAACTGATTCACCCCCCCTCTCAGTTGTCTGTCTTGAATCTAATAGAATCGACATTCTATCAACCAAATTGTTGTTGCACCTATAAGAGAAGATCAATATAATGTCCAACATGATAAAGATAAGTGTCAAGAGCTAGAAGACATTGAAGATCATGCTTCTTTCATGGTAGTTTATGCAGATCCAGTCCAATGTCCAAGACGTGTTCACACTTGTTCATAGCTCTCCCAATAGTCCAGTCATGCAATGATGATCCAGCAAGCATCCAATTGGATATGTCTTCATTGAAGAATGTGCCACATACTCCCCTTGGTCCACTCAGCACTTGGAATCTTGTGAATTCACATCAGCTCAAGTTTTCAAGTGTCATGTGACTCTATTTTGGCTTTATTAGGCCTTGAAAATTGACTTTTTTATCATATACATCCAAATGGGTATCCATTTTGTCCAGATTCAATGTATTTACAAGCTGTATTTTGTCTTTTTCCTAAAGGATAAATGTGAATCCAAAAATGTAACTAACTGATGTATCTCATTAAATGTCATGTAATCTGGATCGTTGGTGTTGAGTTAATCTCCACCGTCTATTGAAAAACTCGGTATGGTGCCTTGTCTATAAAAGGGCCATCATTTCTCTCATTTGTAAGTAAGATTTGATAATGAATTGCTGAGACTTTGCCAAAATACAGTCAATACAAATCAAGTTTTGTAGGTTGCTGGGAATTTGTGATTATGTGTTGTCCTATTTTGGTCTTCATGGCTCATGTCAATCTGAAATTAGTTGATATTTTGTTGCACTTGTGATTAATTATTTAGATATTTGATGGATTTCATGTCCATACCATTAATGGCTTGCTGATTGTATGTCATTGTGCATGGTTAGTCTGGGCATAGTTGATGAGATAAGTTCAATTGTATGATTTCATTGAGCTGCGCCAAGGATTGGGTGTTTGGTGAACCCTCTACAATTTGAAAATAATTACATCTCCCTATAAGATTGCACATTCTCTGCAGCATTGTGGGCTACCTGGTTAAGTAGAGATTTGTTTATTGTTTGGAATATGTCTATCTGGTTATTGATCATTTCTGCAATTGTCTATAGGATCTTTTATCCCTTCTCTCTCTCCCTTTCCTTTTGCATTTTCTTTACATAAAGTTTGTTAGGTTAAGTTATAAGCAGCATCTACATTACAAATCTACTAAAAGTATCCTAGGGTTCCTGCACTTGCATTGCTACCATCTTTTCATAAACCCTGCATTTTATGTAAGACCCCTTGTTGGCACAGCTAGACATACCACTGAGTCATTCCAAACAAGCTAAGACCTAGTTGTATTATCCTTAGGGTAGTCCTATCTTAGATAGGATACTTTTTTCAAGAGAGGTGTGAAACCAGCAATCGCGCCTACATTGCTATGTGCTAAAACACTCATCAACACTAAGGAAGTATGTGTTACTACAAGGAGGCTCTGGTCTCCGGATGTTGGTGAAGGTTTCTGCTATTGGAAGTTGCCTTGAAGATTGTTTGGGAGATTTCTCCTTATTCCTCCACCTTTGAATATATGGTCATGTAGTTCAAAAGTTAAGTTCAGTGGGTTGTGAAGGTCCTACATTCAAAGTTTCATATCATGTGTCCCTTCGTAGAGAAAGTTGTAAGTGACAAAGTGCAGGATTGTACTGTCTGGTGGCTAGTTTCAGTATCTATTGGTTTACACCAACTTGTTACTATATGAAGTGGTGAGTTTGCTGGTGGACATTGATCTTGATGATCTTGTGATGTTTCATGTTGCTCCGTAAGGTGTTTTTTGGTTTCTTTGGAATAGGTTGTGGTCCTGAATGAAGGTTGTTGGGTTATGCTTTTGCTTGGCCGACTAAGGTATGTAGAAGGTGTGCGCCACAAGGTATTTGTTGTGTGGAGTTCAAGGAGTGTTTGGAGATGTTGTATGGGTCATGTCGACTCATCTGGGAGAAGCACAAGTAATGTTTAATCTTCCATGAGTACCGCCAAGTTGTAATGGCCCATGTGCTACAAGCTTTATGTTTTCTTGCTTAAGGCTGACCTAATTCAATTATGCGAAGTGTGTGGATGTTATTCTTTGAAGGATGATGTTGTGAATGATGTTTAGGACCAAGTTAAGGGTGTGCTGGAATCCACAAGGCATGTTCCTCTTCCTTGTGTTGCGTGTAGTTCATTTTAGGGCTTGTCCTCTACACATTTCATATTGTTTGATGTTTGGCCGACTTGTAATTATAATGTTCTTATTGTCTTTGGCCAACATACAATGTAATCAATGTAATATCATGTATATATTGTAAACCTAGTTGATCTAGGTATGGTGTGATTGTGAATGTGAGTGCAAGGAGTAAAATGTGGATGTGTAATGTATTGTGATGTGTGACTGAAAGAGAAAGAGCAGAAGTAATAGATCATGTCTAGATTTATCTTGAAGACATTTTTGAGATAGAAGGGAAGTGAAGAGTGTGCCTAACTAATTGTTTGAGGCAATGAGCCAAAGGCAAAACTTCTTGAAGGCTGAAAGTAGTGAGTCAGTAAGTTGCAAAGAAGACATTTGAAGAAGTTCCAGAAGTTGTCAGAGCAAAAGTGGAATCACCAAAAGAGAAGTGAAAAAGAAGAGGTGTAATCATCAAAAGGATTGAGTTTCATTATTAGATTCAGACGGTAGAAGGATTGTCATGCTGTAATTTTTTTGAGTTTGTTCTCAGTACAGGGAGTAGTTGCTTCCTTGGGTTCATGCCCTAAAACAAAGTTTGCAGGGAGTTGTAGCTTCCTTGGGAGTGACCCTAAAACCTTTTTCAGGGAGTAGTAGCTTCCTTGGGTTGTAACCCTAAAACAAAGTTGTAACTGTGATTCTTTTGTGAGGCTGGATTAGGACAATAGCTCCTAGAATCTTTTCTCATCATGGTTTTTCTCCTTTGGGGTTTTCCATGTATATCTAGTGTTATGTGGTGTTGTGCATTATGTTGATCTTTTGTGTTTTTGTTAATGTTGTAAGATTAAGTTTTAGTTTTCTCCAAAGGGTTTGAGATTTGTTTGAATACTGATTCACCCCCTCTTAGTATTAGGTGTGTTCAACAATTGGTATTAGAGCCAAGTTCCTTAGAAGGAGCTTAACCACTTGAAGAAGGTCTGGGATGGCTCATAATGGATCTTACAAGGCACCTACGTTTGACAAAACAAATTACATCTTTTGGAAGCTAAGGATGCAAGGCTATCTATCTTCTCTAGGGTTTGGTGTTTGGCAATCTGTCAAGGATGGTTACACTACTCCAACTGATGATCCTACAGATCCAAATGAGATTAAGTTGTATGATAACAATGCCAAGGCAAAGAATGCTATCATGAGTGGGATAGATGATTCAGAACTTCTAAAGGTAATGAATTGCAATTCTACTAAGGATGTCTGGGTAAAACTTAGTAGCATTTATGAAGGAGATAATAGAGTAAAGAAAGCCAAGATGCAAATCTTCAAGAGAAAATTTGAGACCCTGAGAATGACAGAGGATGAAGACATTGCTAGTTATATGCTCTAGGTGGATGAAGTAGTTAACGGCATCAGAGGTCTTGGTGGATAAGTGAAAGAATATGAGATTGTGAAGAAGATTCTAAGATCTCTCCCTAAATCTTAAATTCATAAGGTATCTACTATTGAGGAATTTAAGGACTTGGATACCTATATAGTAGATCAATTATTTGGTGCTCTCACAGCCTTTGAAATGAGAGATTTTGACAAAGATGCTCCAAAGAAGGAAGCAGTATTCAAAGTTAGTAAGAAGATAGAAGTTGAAACAACTGATCAAGATGATGACCTTGATGAGATAGTGTTAAACTTTGTGAGAAGATTGAAGAAGGGCACTTACAAATATAGAGGTAAGTTACCTTTCAAGTGCTTCAATTGTGGGAGAGTTGGTCATTTTGCCTCTAAATGTCCTTTTAAAGAATCAAGGGATATAAACAAAAGAGAAAAGTTCAAAAGAAGTATCTATTCTATGGAGAACAGTTGCTCTTCAGAAGATGAGAATCATGATGATTCAAACGATGAAACACTTTTCATGGCCTTGAAAATTGATGACAAAATTGATGACTCTAGAAAATGTAAGGATTCTAATACCTTGCAAGTTGACAAAAATAATGAGAGATCTATGGTTGTGTGGACTACTTTTCATGCAAGAGAAGAAGCAAATGCTTGGGTTATTAACAGTGGTTGCTCTAACTACATGATTGGTGACAAAGGGAAGTTCATCATCCTTAAGAAGTGGAATGGTGGAGCTATCAAGTTTGGTGTTGATGAGTCAGCACAAATTTGTGGAAAGGGTTCTATAACTATTGATGGAAAGAATAGGATTGAGGATGTTCTCTATGTCAAAGGGTTGAAGCACAATCTCCTCAGTATTAGTCAAATGTGTAGTAAATGATACAATCTTACATTTCATGCCAAAGGTTGTGAGATCGGGAAGGCAGGGTTCAGAAGATTAGGTGCAGAAGGCACTAAGACATATGGAGATATCTATCATTTAAAGGAGGCAAATGGAGGAACATGTTTATTGGCTCATTCCAGTGAGTTTGGTTGTGGCACAAGCAGATGGGACACATCAACTTTGATAATATGGTAAAGATCAGCTCTACTGATGTAGTGAGAGATATGTCTAAGATAAGAAATCCTGCAAACACATTATGTAAGGAATGTCCAATCAAAAAGAAGACAAAGATAAATTTCAAGAGAAAGGAGTATTCTTCTACAATGCCACTAGATCTGATTCATACTAACCTATGTGGTCCTACAAGAACAAAGAGTCAACAAGGTGAAAGGTACTTCATGTTGCTTATTGATGATTACTCTCAAATGACTTGGGTTACTTTTCTAAGAGAAAAATATGAAGCCTTTGATAAGTTAAAGATTTTCAAAGCAATAGTTGAGAATGAAATGAATGCTAAGATCAAATTCTTAAGATTTGATAGAGGAGGTGAGTTTACTTCAACTGAATTTGAAAAGTTTTGTGAAGATCATGGTATTAGGAAACATCTATCTACTCCTAGAACCCCTCAGCAGAATGGGGTAGTGGAGACGAAGAATAAGATTCTACAAGACATGTCTAGGGCAATGTTGAAAGATGTGGATATGTCTGATATGTATTGGAAGTAGTGAACACTACTGTCTACCTACTTAACAAAGTACAATTGAGGGTCAATAGCACTAAGACCCCTTATGAGCTATGGTATGGAAGACCTCCCACTGTCAGATACTTCAGGCTCTTTGGAAGCAAATGCTACATCATGAGAGATGAAGAAGACCTTGGAAATTTTGATTCAAGGTATGATGAAGGGATATTTCTTGGTTACTCAACCAAAAGCAAGGCCGATAGATGTTACCACAAGAGATTGAGAAAGATGAATGAAAGCACAAATGTTAAGGTAGATGAAGATTTGTGTCAAATCTCATAAGAACTAAAGGTTTTTAGATCTGATATACATCCCTATATTAAAGGAGAAGAAGAGGAGGAGGAGAAAGAAGAGAAGGAACAAGAATCAGAGAAGACCCCTAAGACTCCAGCAAAGTATGTTCAGGGGAACCATTCAATAGATCAGATCATTGGGGATAAGAGTAAGATGTGCAGAAAAGGAGAAGGCTTGCAAAGTGAATTTGTGCTTATTGTCAAAGGTAGAGCCCAAAACCTTTGTTGATGCTAGCAAAGATGATGGATGGATGAAGGAAATGGAAGAAGAATTGAATCAGATAGAAAAGAATCAAACATGGGAGCTGGTTCCCAGACCAATTGATAAGAATGTTATAGGAACAAAGTGGTTGTTTTGGAACAAGCTGAATGAAGATGGTGAAGTTGTAAGGAACAAAGAAAGATTGGTGTGTAAGGTTTATTCACAAGTTGAAGGTATTGATTTTGAAGAGACTTTTGCTCTGGTAGCTAGGATGGAGGCAATCAAGATGTTCTTACCTTTTCTGCTCATAAGAACTTCAAGGTCTATCAAATGGATGTCAAGTCAGCCTTCTTGAATGGTGATTTAGAGGAAGAGGTCTACATTGAGCAACCAAATGGTTTCTAGCTATCAGAAGATCCAGACATGGTGTGTAGACTCAAGAAAGATTTGTATGGACTCAAGAAAGCCCCTAGATCTTGGTATGCTTAGTTGGATAAGTACTTGCTTCAACAAGGTTTCAAGAAAGGTACTGTAGATAGTAATCTTTCTATTAAGGTAGAGAAGACAAAATTTTGATAGTTGTTGTATATGTTGATGACATCATCTTTGATGGAGGTGATGATATGTGTAAGAGGTTTGCAAAAGAAATCCAGCAAGAGTTTGAGATGTCTATGATTGCTAAGTTGTTTTTCTTCATTGGGATTCAAATTGCTCAACTAAATGATGGTATCTTTATTACTCAGGCTAAGTATGTTAGAGAGATGTTGAAGAAATTTGGTATGGAGGATTCCAAACCAGTAAGTACTCCTATAGTTACTGGTTGTCACTTGAGCAAGGCTAAAGAGTCACTTGAGGTTGATTAGACTCTTTATAGATCTATGATTGGAGGTTTATTGTACTTGACTACCTCTAGACCTGATATTATGCATTCAGTATGTTTGATTTTTAGATATCAAGCTAATCCTAAGCAAACTCATGAGAAGTCAGTATAAATAATATTCAGATATTTGAAGGGAACTCTGGATTATGGCTTATGGTATCCAAGAGGTAATGACTTTGATCTAAGTGCTTACACTAATGTTGATTGGGCTGGTTGTGGTAATGATAGAAGAAGTACAAGTGGTGGGGATTTCTTTTTAGAAAGCAAATTGGTTTCATGGTATAGTAAGAAATAAGATTTGGTATCTTTATCAACTACAGAGGTAGAGGATATTGTTGTAGCATCTTGATGTACACAAGTGTTGTGGATGAAGCAAACATTGAAGGATATCAAGATACAATATGATGAGCCTATTCCTATTTTGTGTGACAATACAAGTGCTATCAATATTTCCAAGAATCTAGTGATGCATTCTAGAACCAAGTGCATATATCAATTAGGTATCACTTTTTGAGAGAGAAGGTTGCAGATAAAGAAGTAAAGTTGGAATATGTTTCAACAAAGGATCAGATTGCAGATATTTTCACAAAGGCTCTAGCAAAGGATACTTTTGAGTATCTCTGGTAGAAGTTAGGGGTAATTGCCCCTCCTTCTTGCTAGATGCATAGCTGGTGCATCTATCCAGGGGGAGTAATTCTTTCTATATCTTTTTCCTAGACTGATGGTGGCTACCTCTTAGGGGGAGTAGGTAGTGGTTCTTGCTAACAGGGGGAGCCTATTAGTTGCTTCAAGAAGGAGTGTATGTACATTAATGGGTGAGAATTAGTTTCCCTTTGTCCTTGATGTCAAAGGGGAAGAATGAGCAAGTGTGTGTTGCCATCAATGCTAAAGGGGGATATTGTTGCACATATGCCACCTAAGGTTGTCATTGATGTGGTTGTCATTGATGTCAACACTTAGTTTGGATTGTCATTGATATACTATTGTAAAGGGTGATTTTTGGATGTTAGGTTTTTGGTAGTTTTGGTGTATATCCTCCTTTCACCCTTACATTCAAGGACCTAGGGTTGAGTTGCAATGTACTATCCTACCCTAGGTCACTGTGAGATGTAGGGAAACTTAGATTTTTATGATTAGATTGACAATTTCCTTCTCTTATGCTCAATTGTACCTTAAAACCCTAATTATGCAAATACGACAGCAAATAGATGAATAATGGAAAATGTTGCTACAGGAAGATGTAAAATGACAAATAACTGTGCACTTGTTTTCAAGGTTCAGAGGTGGAAAAGTCAGGAACTAAAGACCAAGCGCCAAGTCCAAGGTACCAGTTTCTTTGCAAGATCCCGACCTCCTTCCGACACTAATCTGCACTGTAACTTCTATTTTCAGAAATTCAACTATGGAGGACATAGGGACTAGCACCCAAGTCTCAAAAAGGCTCCAGAGTCCTGCTTCCTTCCAAATCTTGAATCCTTGATGTTTGTTGATCCCTCCTGTAACTCCACTTTTTCCAGATGCGACACCTATAACCTGCAATCAAAAAACTTTGGGAGGGGGTTGTGGTGTTTAGAGGCTTGCCTCAGTCAAGCCCTAGAGAGACATTCAAGTCTTCCAAACACTGTTGTCAGATAGAGAGTGCGTGCCTAGGGAGGTAAAGGCAAAAACCAAATGATAAATTCTCAATAATCACAATAGATGTCACCTTGTAGTGAAGATCTCATGGAGGAAGAAGCTCTTCATGCCATGAGAAGATGATTGCTCAAATCTGCAAACACAAACACATAAAACAACAAAAGTTTGCTCTTTCACATAATGAATGCCTTGAATCACCAATGCTCATGCATGTTGATAGCTTGTAATCATCTAGTAGTCATCTAGTTTTAGAAATGAATGCCTAAACATGTTTATATATGCAACTACAAAAATTCCCGCCAAGATTTCGTAAATTCAAACTTACCGTGTCGGCCTAGGGACCAAATAATGATCATAAACCGACACTTCAAATTTGGGCCTGACTCAAAATAGGGCAGGACTAGGGCGTGGGTGCCCAAGTCCTCTCCCCCTATTTTGGGTAGGGTTAAGCTCAAGGGGTTCCCCTAGGCCCCATTTGTCATGATACCTAAGGTTCATTCCATTGGGATGTTGAATTATGATGTAATATGTCCTAAATGCACACTAGAGACCTGGGAGCTAAACCTTTTGAGGGAAAATCCCCCAAGGGGACATTTTCTGACATTACATTTAGCCCCCACTTTAATGTATGTATAAACGTGAGGCCAATACATATATTAAAGTATGGTAAACAAACACAGCAAACACGCCAAGCACATTGAAGACAATGACAGGCATGCAAAACACGGAGAAGATAGTTATAGTCACGCAAAAATGGAGAATATAGTAAATACATAGAAGACACATTAATGCATGGAAGACAGAGATGATTCCTTTTCTTTTATTTTTCTCATATGTATGAAATGTAGATGAAAGTACAGGAAAGTAAACAAACCTCCCATAATGCAAGATGTACTCATCTCACAGGTCTTTAAACTGAATACGGGGCAACACACACACCAAAAACACACACTATGAAGACACGGAGAAAACACGGCAGACAAGCGATGGAGTGTTCCTATTTCTAGGTTCATCACCATCTTAGGCACATTACAGGCACACACCAACGATTAGGCTTTGCCACAACAATCACTAAAGACATGCTTAAGGGTTGAGTTAGTCACAGAACCACTCCCCGCCTCCACTTTTGAAAATGACAGGATGATGCAATCTGCTCCAATAAATACACCATCCCCGCCTCTGCAGAGGGCTTAATGATTGATTGATTGATTGCAAACAAACTCAGAGTGCAGGATGTACTCATCGCACAAATCTTTAAACTGCACCTGAGAACAAGCACATTGCTAACATCTACAACAGATAGCTTACCTTATATGCCCCCACCTAATGGTGGTTTATATTATGCTCGATATCAAGCACGTTAAGGTAGGAAGAAAACACACAAGGGAACACACACTTTCACAAAGCCCATGCCCCCTGGAGGTGGCATGTACTTTATGATCGCCAAATGTTCCCACAAACACATCCCTGCAAGAAACATGTTAGTGTCTACATAAAAACAACAACATCAATGCATATGAAATCTGAGGTATGCAAGATTCAAGATAGACAAAGTGCGCGAAGCAGCAATATTGTTATGATTTGTATATGAGATAGAACACCATCAAAATCACTACGCAGAAAGCATGAGTGCTTCCACTAGCCAAGCGTCAGATAAGATATACAACCCCATCGTCATATTAGGAACTAAGTCCAATTTTTGATTTCTCATGAAAGGGACGCTAGGTCTGCATCAGTATAAATGTTTTTCATCATCCGCTCGCTAGATAGAAACACTAGAGGAAGGAAAACAATAAATAAGAGAGGAGAAACAAGTGTCTTAGGGACAATCACATAAGAGGGTGCCCCCAGGTCACCAACTGCAATGGTATGTCCGCAAGACACAATACACAACAATGAAATTAGAGAGAGAGGCAATATAGAAGAATGATGATACAAATAGAAGAAGGTCACAATAGAGGCGGTCTCCTGGTATCTTGGACCTTACAAGAGAATCAAGGGTCATCCCAGGAGGCCTAAACAACACATAACACATCACGGGGGTAGCACATCATGAGAGAGATAAATGGGGAGAGATACTTACCTGGAGGGTCCTTCGGGCTAAGTCTCATCATCAAGTAAATCATCATCATCTTCCCACTCCCGTATTTTAGAGGAGAGTGGGACATAAGGTACCATAGCCCAATTCTGATCATTGTTAGGGTCATATTTGTTTTGTTCAATGTTTGGATCAATGTTTTCTTGTTGAGAGGCAAGGTTTATGGCATAAGCTTGTCTTCTTCATCTTCTTTCTCTTTCTTTTCTATTTATCTTTGTTTTACCACTTATCTCTTGTAAGATAGGGCTTTGCTCTTTCATATGTTTTCACCATTTAGAAGAGAAAGCACCAGGATCAAATCTCATTTGTCTAGGTCACATATTTTGTTGTCGACTATTACCTCTCAATCCTTGTAAGGATGACAAGGGAGGAACCTCAACATAGGGACCTTGTCCTTTTGGTCTATGGTTCTCTTCAAATGTGGGTTTCTTGTCTTTTGTCATTTCTTGCATAGAGGGTCTGGTTGTTGGATGTAATAGTTTTGCTTTGTAATTTTTATAGCCCAAGAAGTTAAAATCTATTCGTGGTTCAGTTTTTTCTTTGTTTTTGTCCCAAAAGTAATCATATTTTAACAAATTTCCAAAAGTATGCAAAGGACAAGTGTAATACAATGTGTGAAAGTGACCTTAAATGCTTGATTTTTTGTACTTTTTCAACGTAAATATATGGAAGCAAAGATCTTGTAAGGATTTTGATCAGGGGAAGAAAATTATATGTCTAATATTAGTCCAATATAGCAATAAGATCCTTCACAACACACTTTTGATGCAAATCTAAGATGATGCCAATTCAAAATATTGTGAAAATATGCTAAAATATGTGATTTTTCACCAAATCTCAATGCAAAAGAGCATGACAAAGGGTGTTGTGAGGAAAATGATGATGGACAGAAAATTATATCAGAAATAACAACCTCTTAATGCCAAAATATCAGTCACAACAAGCTTTTAGTGTCTCCCAAGGTCAAACCCTAGTTAAAATGTAGCAAAATAGGCAATTTTTCATAGTTTTTCAATTCCAAGACCTAGAAAAAGGGGTATTGTAAATAATTTTAGGAGGTGAAGAAAATAATACTGATGATATCTGTCACCTCAATCCATAAAATTTGTTACAACCCATTTGGAGTGCAAACTAGGCCAAAACCTAGGGCAAAAATAGCAAAAATGTGTAGTTTTTCACCAAATTTTCAATACAAGAGCCCGTTAAAATGGTGTTGTGAAGATTTTTAGGAGGCGAAGAAAATAATTACCCTAATAACAATCAATTAGTGCAAATTTAGAGAGTCGATAAGGCCAAATCTAGTGAAAATCAATGTTTTTGAAGCCCTAGGTTTGAGATCTTGACACAAAATGCTATATGAATGTTTTGCAAGCTGATATATGATGAAAATTACATGCTCTCAGATCTGAAAATGATTTCCAAGCTCTAACATGCAAAATGCAAGTGCAAATCTAGTGAAAAATCAATGAAAATGCTAGTTTTTGTTGACTTTATCTGTGCAAAAATGCAAATTTTTAAAATCTAAATGCAAATTTGTTCTAAAATGCAAGACTACGGACAAATGTAAATTTGAATGAGTCTCTAAAATCAATAGAAAAATCTGAAACAAGATTTTACCTACAAACCCTAGATTTTGGAATTACTAGGTTATATGCAAAATTCACAATTTTCAACAAAACCCTAGCAATTTTATGATGACAATGCAATGCAAGATATTGAAATTTTGTAATTTTCTATAATTTAAATCAAATCTAACGCAAAAATCATAAATTTAATGAAATTCAAATTAGAATCAATATGCAAAACCCTAGCATGCAATTTTTTTCCAATTTTTCCAATTTTTCTATTTTTTTTGTAAGTTTTCCAATGCAATAAGATGAATGATACTATGAATGAATGAAATCACTGTAAATCTGAAGCAAAACACTTAGCAAGGTGCAAACAAGTCCAATAACATGGGTTCACCAAAATGTAAAGGGTGATTTTTGGATGTTAGGTTTTTGGTAGTTTTGGTGTATATCCTCCTTTCACCCTTACATTCAAGGACCTAGGGTCGAGTTGCAATGTACTATCCTACCCTAAGTCACTGTGAGATGTAGGGAAACTGGGATTTTTATGTTTAGATTGACAATTTCCTTCTCTTATACTCAATTGTACCTTAAAACCTTAATTATGCAAATACGACAGCAAACAAATGAATAACAGAAAATGCTGCTATAGGAAGATGTAAAATGACAAATAATTGTGCACCTATTTTTGAGGTTCAGAGGCAAAAAAGTCAGGGACTAAAGAGTGGGCGCCCAAGTCTAAGGTACCAATTTCTTTGTGGGATCCTGACCTCCTTCTGACACTGATCTGCACTATAACTTCTGTTTCTAGAAATTCAAGTGCGGAGGACACAGGGACTAGCACCCAAGTCCCGAAAAGGCTCCAGAGTCCTGCTTCCTTCCAAATCCTGAATCCTTGATGTCTGTTGATCCCTCCTGCAACTTCACTTTTTCCAGATGTGACACCTATAACCTGCAATCACAAAACTTTGGGAGGGGGTTGTGGTGTTTAGAGGCTTGCCTCAGTCAAGCCCTCGAGAGACATTCAAGTCTTCTGAACATAGTTGTCAGATAGAGAGTGCGTACCTAGGGAGGTAGAGGCAAAAACCAAATGATAAATGCTCAATAATCACAATAGATGTCACCTTGTAGTGAATATCTCATGGAGGAAGAAGCTCTTCATTCCATAAGGAGATGATTGCTCAAATCTGCAAACACAAACACATAAAATAACACAAGTCTGCTTTTTCACACAATGAATGCCTTGAATCACCAATTCTCATGCAAGTTGATAGCTTGTAATCATCTAGTAGTTATCTAGTTTTACAAATTAATGCCTAAACATGTTTATATATGCAACTACAAACATTCCCGCCAAGATTTCATAAATTCAAACTTACCGTGTCAGCCTAGGGACCAAATAACAATCATAAACTGACACTTCAAATTTGGGCATGGCCCAAAATAGGGCAGGACTAGGGTGCGGGTACCCATGTCTTCTCCCCTATTTTGGGTAGGGTTAAGCTCAAGGTGTCCCCCTAGGCCCCATTTGTCATGATACCTAGGGTTCATTCCATCAGGATGTTGAATTATGATGCAATATGTCCTAAATGCACACTAAGGACCTGGGAGCTAAACCTTTTGAGGGAAAAGCCCCCAAGGGGACAATTTCTAACATTACAACTATAATGGTATGCTAACAATGGTGTTACTAATGTTCATGGTTGGATGTCATGCCTTGCTTAATGTCAATTAAAGTTGTATTGAGTATGTTTATTGCTAGTAGAGATGATATCATGATGATATATTAAGATGGGAATTAGAAGCACAAAGATGAGAATTAGAAGCATTAAGATGAGGAGTAGAAGTAATGATGATGTTGGGGAGATGTTGTTGATGGTCTGTAACATGTATGCTCTCTCTTGTTGTTCCTAAGGAAGTATGTGTTGCTTCAAGGAGGCTCTGGTCTCCAGATGTTGGTGAAGGTTTCTATTGCAGGAAGTTGCCTTGAAGACTATTTAGGAGATTGCTCTGCATTCCTATGCCTTTGAAGTTATTGTCATGTGGTTCAAAAGTTAAGTTTAGTGGGTTGTGAAGGTGCTACATTCAAAGTTTCATATCATTTGTCCCTCAGCAGAGAAAGTTGTAAGTGATAGAGTGCAGGATTGTATTGTCTAGTGGCAAGTTTCAGTGTCTGTTGGCGTGCGTCAACTTGTTACTGTATGAAGTGGTGAATTTTCTAGTGGAGATTGATCCTGATGATCTTGTGATGTTTCCTGTTACTCCGCAAGGTGTTTTTTGGTTTCTTCGAAATAGCCTATGGTCTGGAATGAAGGTGTTGTTGGGTAATGCTTTTGTCTGGCCAGCTGAGGTATGTTGAAGGTGTGCGCCACAAAGTCTTTGTTGTGTGGACTTCAAAGAGTGTTTGGAGATGTTGTATGGGTCATGTCGACTCATTTGGGAGAAGCACAAGTAATGTATAATCTTCCATGAGTACCACCAAGTTGTAATGGTCGATGTGCTACAAGCTTTATGTTTTCTTGCCTAAAGCCAGCCTAATTCAATTGTGTGAAGTGTGTGGATATTATTCTTTGAAGGATTATGTTGTGAATGATGTTTAGGACTAGGTTAAGCATGTGTTGGAATCCACAAGGTGTGTTCCTCTTTCTAATGTTGCGTGTAGTTCATTTTAGGGCTTGCCCTCTACACGTTTCATGTTGTTTGATCTTTGGCTGACTTGTAATTATAATGTTCTTATTGTCTTTGGCTGACATACAATGTAATCAATGTAATATCATGTATATATTGTAAACCTAGTTGATCTAGGTATGGTGTGATTGCGAATGTGAGTGCAAGGAGTAAAATGTGGATGTGTAATGCATTGTGATGTGTGACTGAAAGAGAAAGAGTAGAAGTAATAGATCTTGTCTGGATTCATCTTGAAGATATATTTGAGATAGAAGGGAAGTGAAGAGTGTGCCTAACTAGTTGCTGGAGGTAGTGAGCCAAAGGAAAAACTTCTTGAAGGCTGAAAGCAATGAGTCAATAAACTACAGAGAAGACATTTAAAGAAGTTGCAGAATTTGTCAGAGTAGAAGTATGATCATCAAAAGAGAAGTGAAAAAGCAGAGGTGTAATCATCAAAAGGACTGAGTAGATTCAAATAGTAGAAGGACTGTCATACTCTAATCCTTTGTGAGTTTGTTCTCAGTTTAGGGAGTAGTTGCTTCCTTGGGTTGAAGCCCTAGAACAAAGTCTATAGGGAGTGGTAGCTTCCTTGGGAGTAACCCTAAAACCTTTTTCAAGGAGTAGTAGCTTCCTTGGGTTGTAGCCCTAAAACAAAGTTGTAACTGTGATAACTTTTGTGAGGCTAGATTAGGACAGTATCTCCTAGCAACTTTTCTCAGCAACTTTTCTCACCATTTATTTTCCCCTTTGGGGTTTTCCACATATATCTAGTGTTATGTGGTATTATGCATTGTGTTGATCTTTTATGTTTCTGCTAATGTTGCAAGATTAAGTTTTAGTTTTCTCCGAACGGTTTGAGATTTGTTTGAATACTGATTCACCCCCCTCTCATTATCAGGTGTGTTCAATACTTCCTAGTACTTCTCTCACATGACTCAACTAGCTGGAGGATTCAAGTATCTCTATCAGGGCTATAGATGCTTGGCTAGTAGTAGATCTATGCTTTGAGTGGAATTAGAGACAACCTTGATAAGCTTATAGACGCTTGTCTAGCAATGAGGAAATTTCCAAGTAGCTCATGAGGTGAGAATCATTCATGTAGCTTAATATAAGGGAGCTTAGATGATCTTGGTTTCCAAAGGATGGGAATGAATGCATTTGTACACACTTGGATCTTTGTAATATCGATGGTTATGCTAGCTATTGATTTTGATTCCTTGATCATGTTCTCATGTTTATTTGGCCTAATGTGTGTGTCTACACAGAGATTCTAGGTTCTTTACTTGTGTTTATTTTTGGAATGATCAAGAGCATTCTCCTAGTAGAGTCACCATTTGTTGTGCCTTGCACATATGCCCCACTTCTTGCATGGAAAACATGGGGACCCCCTCTTTTTCTTGAGTTTTTAGTGAGTTTTCCCAACCTTTCAGGGTTTTGTAGCTTGTTTGGAGTGCTTTAGATCTTGGTCAAGTAGCTTGGTTTGATGGTACAATCCCATGATCAATTTGTAATAGTTTGGCATATTTTAATGATTGGAGGTTCTTGGTTTCCTATCATGGTGTTGGGGTACATTTGGTTATTCCTTGAGGTCTTATTTGCATAGATATGCATGGTCTTATGGTTGGTGTCACATTCTTTCGAGGCTTACATTTACTATGATGTGCCCATTTGAGTTTAAGTGTAGATTTTCCTTTGATATGTGTGGGCTTGAAAAGTTATGGATTAATAATTTATCTTATTGCTCCTTTCTTATTGGCCTTGTCCTAGCTACCATCATGATGCCAATTTCATTATTTACTTAAGCCTTGGAGAGTGGTTTCGGGTTTCAAATTTCCATAAGTTGATGAGTTCTTAATTGCTTTTTGAAAGAATGAGGAGTTAGCTGCAATTGTGATCTTGATTAGGATTTTGAGTCACATTCAAAAACTATGGAACTTTTAGCTCTGTTTACATGTGAAACTTTCAACAATGTAAGGATAAAATTCACTTGGTTAAAATTTGCGGGAGTTTTTAGTCGTTCAAGATATTGTAGAGATTTATCAAGCATTGTGATATATCCATTTCACCCCAAAAGTCCTACTTCCCATAAATTTCTCTCAAAGTATGTTTTGTGGGGTTTTCTTGACTAAAAGGATAATGCGGAGAATCAAAGTTTAACAGGATAAATCCATTCACAAACCATATCCCTGTAACCTCCAAACTCCTACAATATCATAGTGACTATTGATTTCCTACAAAAAGAAGTTAAAGTTTTAAAGGTTAGAATGCAGGCTCTCGATTGGGACATGGACACATCTCGATGATCCCAAATTTCCATCAAATCTCAAAATTATGTATATTCTGATGACATCATGAATTCTGCATGTTCTGATGACACCATAAATCTCACCTTTATTCAAATGACACCATAACCCCCACAAAAACCAATAGACTCCAAAACTCCCACAAATCCCTGTAATGCCAAAAGTCCCACAATTGAGGGTAAAATGAAATAAAGTGCCTTCATCTTTCCTCTCAGCTGATCATTATACGATTGTGTTATGGCCTTTGGTTTTGGAGGATTCAAAGTGCATCTAAGACACTCATTCAAAGATGTACTTTCATCAAAGGAATTATTTATGTGATAATCTATAGGTATTATTTTCAAAGAAAGATGACGACTTCCAATTTGTACGTTTCATGGTAGAGATTGGTGAAGATGCTACTCGTACAAGACAATTAACAAGAAACACTAACAATTTTCTTTCTAAATTTTTTGACATGGAAGGATACAAGAACTTAGGATTGTTAGCAATCTGTGAACCCTACAGAGTTAACATAAGATCAAGGGGATTGATGGATATTATCATGTTTGATTAATAAACCATCATTTATCATCATTAGTAGGGAGAAAAAAAATATGTACAAAATTCACAAAATGTTATAGTTTAAGCGATTATCTTAGGGTTTACAGAATCGGTATCACATGCTTTTGTCTTAAGATCCAACAAAGATATGAAGGAAATACCTTAGAAGACCCATGATATGATTTTAAAAAGGCTTACCATGCCATCTATGAGGTTTGCAAACAAGGCAGTTATCCTAAAAACAAGACAAACATTATTTGCTATAGATCATAGATGTCATCAATGTTATTAGAGGAGAGGGATTGTTGTCACAGTCATTAGAGAGGGAAGTCTAAATGCTCCTATTATCAAATCACACAGTATGCTTCAGATCTTGGGAAGAATTGGGTATTGAAAAGGATGGTCCTAAAGTTTACCATGAGAAATAATGATCAAGAGATAACTCCAATCGGTGAACAAGGTGGAGAAATACTTAGATGAATCTATTGATTCAATAGTCCCAAGATCAACCGGTTGCCTTGAATTTCATGGTCAATTTTCCATATAGAAATGCTATAAATGTTTCAATTATGTGAAAACTCATCGTCCTAGTTAAAACATTCATAGGGTCATGGGTTTGGGAAATAAATGAGGGGTGTAAGGTATATGTTGTAGGTCACGTGAATTCAAGAAAGAAGAGGACTGCTACAGTCCAGGGATAATGAAGAAAATAGCCCTCCTTTTTTACCTACTTTGCACAATGAACCTGATCCAAATGATGATAAGAAGAATGGAAATGTGATGAAAATGATGAAATCATGATAGGAAGAAAGGAAAAGATGATTGTTCTAACTCAGAAAGTTGTATTGAAAGTTGTCTAAATTGGCCTAAAACTGCATTTTAAACCCTAGGGCAGCCTTGGTGATTTTGATTTCTAATTCTGTTTAGACCTAGATAATGATTTCAAAAGACATTTCTAAGATGGTATGATGCTTGATCAGGTAGAGAAGATGGAAAGGTCAAGAGGAGACATGAAGAAACCAAGAAAATTATGAGAAAACTACAAATTTGTGAAGTTGCCTATGGCAACAAATTTGACAAGTTGTCCTTGACTGACCCATGAGCCAAAATGGATGTATTTTGAGTTTTATTGACTAAAACTAGTTTTTTTATGAGGAATTTGATGCTTGGAAATATTTTTTACAGGACCAAGGGGCTGAAACATGAGGAGGCTAGTTGGAGTTGTTATGGAGAGATGAAAACCTAGAGACACCTTGTTGTCCCAGCTATGGAGAAACTTGATTTTCATGCCCAAACCATTGTTGGACCTACAAAATGAAGCCAATATTATGTCAAGGATGATGAAGACAAACCCTAGCAATTGTTACAACACAAAAATCAGACATATGCTATTGTTGTACATGCACATTTGGAGCCCAAAAATGGTGGGAAATGATGAAACAAATGCCTTGCAACTGATGGAAGATGAAATGTATGACCTTATACCTGATTTATAGCCAAAGACATGATTGATACAACCTTCTACAAGTGCCCAACTTTTTGTTCCAGGTCTAAGATGAAGATTTGAGGTGGAAAATTGGATAAATCATGAAGTATGAAGGCTAGAAATGAATTTTCTATGGTAGAATCAGTCACCTACATCCGCATATTCATGTTTGCACATTAAAAATGGATGCCTATAGCCATCTATGATGGAAAAATGATTTACTATAGTTGTTTATGTCTTTTTTATGAATATTTATCATACTTTAAACAACTTGTTGGAGTTGTAGTTGCAAATATTAAATGCCTTGGAGATGTAGTATCATATATTTAATATTTTTGGCTTCCAAAAGTTACTATTGGCAAGAAATGAGAGGGATATCAATCTAGAGCTCTGGTCCTCAGTCAAGTCTGTATAAACTATGAGAGAAACATGAGTAAACATTAAGGAAATCTACTATGCAGTAAAATATAAGTAAAGCATAACATCATAACACATATACAATGGTATCACAATCCTTATATCTCCATTATATTCATTTCTCATCAATAGGAATATACATATCCATACTGGCAGGTTTTGTTGAAATAAGGGTAGACAACTGAGAGGGGGGGTGAATCAGTTGTCTTAAAACTTTAACTTTTGCTACTTTTAATCTTCTTTACCACTAATTAATAGATTAATGATATAACCATGAAAGCATGAATCAACAACACATGAGCAGAAACATAATCAACACACATAACACCAAGATTTTTACGTGGAAACCTGGTTCAGGGAAAAACCACGGTGGCGGTTAACCCACAAGATTTATTCTCTATTAAAAGAATAGAAAAATGGGAAGGCACTTGCCTTCGGGCACACTACCCAGAGCTCACTGCTCAAAGGAGGCTCACTGCCTACAAGAACATTCACTATGTTAACACAGAAAGATTGAACTAGAAAATAGCATCTTCTTCATGCAAGGTTTAGTTCCATTGAAGCTCACAACACCTCTGCTCTGCCCCTACTCACTTCCTCACTACATCCACATCTTCGCTCACCACCACACATTTCCATGACTTCACAACACCTATTTATACATGACATAAACTTTGGAATGAACATCAAAGTTGGCCTTACAATCATCTATCTAGAACATTCTCCAAGATAGGTATTACAGGCAATTACAATCACAAGAATTAAAATGCTACATACGAATATTTAGACTATCGGCCAAACATAGCTGAGACTCAAATCTTCCTCGATCAACACACCACACTCCATAGAATTCTTCATAGATCATCTGCAACACGCACCAATAATCCAGTCGGCCAAGACTGGAAAGAACAACAACACTCAAGGAGAAATCTTCAATCACAAGCTCAATTCTCAATGCAGACCACCAACACAACAGGCACATGATCTAGAGACCACCACAAGCACAATGAAATCAACAAGAAGAACCGTATCACCTCAAATCACCAAAAACACTTGCATCTTCATCCAGGAACTTAAGAACACCAACTATCATGATTGTCACACTAGAAAGATTGCTTGTGGACCTCCAAACCACAAACCACTTGAGTTGAGGATACAAACCAACATCCCAAACATACTTCTAGATCCACAGACCATAATATCCCAATGTGGAGCAATCCAAACCAAATTCCTGCCAATCTATCACCTTTGAACAACTACAAAACTTGGTTCTACTCAGATGGCCATAACTTCACAAATACTTAATGCAGACCTCTCGAATCTTAACTAGAACAACTTCAGGCAATCCTCTACAAACCCTCTAATCCACAGACTCTAATCTTCATCTCACTGGGAATGCGGAGCAATCTTCTTCACTGAACTGCACTATCTTCACTGCCTCTGACAAAGAGATATGTAACTCACTTGTTTCTTTCAGAGAGGCTAATTTTCTCAATAAAGTGAAAGAATAAGATACAATTGACACTAATGACAACAAGGATATGTTGACATCAATGACAACACTGATTAAGCACATATTTACAACAATTTGTCCCTTTGTCATTGATGGCAACATATGATGTGAAAAACTTATTCAACCACCAAGACAATGACTTCTCCCCCTTTCTCATATCACACTTGCAACCACTTTCTTCATTGCTCCCCCTTTCACCAACAGCTACTCACTTCCATCCAAGTTTTTCACATGACTTCTCTCCCCCTTTGACATCAATGGAAAAGGGCACATATTTGCAATCATCTATCACCCTTTTCATTTCTTAGACAAGACCAAACTAAACTCAGAACATACTGACTACTCCCCTTGAGTAGCATCCCCTTAACACCAATCCAGATCACAAGATATGACTGTGAGTTCCACCGAAATGATGCACACTAGTGCACCTTAGTTTTGAAAAAGAGGGGTAATCACCCCTAGCTTCTCTCTGAGATGCTCAAAAGTGTCCTTAGGTAGAGGCTTAGTGAAGATATCTGCAATCTGATCCTTTAAAGGAACAAATTCCAATCTGACTTCAATCTCATTTATCTTCTCTCTCAACAAGTGAAACTTGATGGATATGTGCTTTCTCTTTGAATGCAACATTAGATTCTTTGAAATGTTTATTACACTTGAATTATCATAGAAGATTGTAATAGGCTCTTCAAACATAATTCTGATATCCTTCAACATTTGCTTCATCCACAAAACTTGAGTACAATTACTTGTTGCTGCTATAGACGCTGCCTCTATAGTAGATAGAGATATTGCCCCCTGCTTTTTGCTCAACCAAGAAACCAATCTTTCTCAAGAAAAATGCACCTCCACTAGTACTTTTCATGTTGTCCACATCTCCTGCCCAATCAGCATCTATATATGCATGAAGAGTGAAATCATCACCCTTAGGATACCATAAGCCATAATTAGATGTTCCCTTCAGATATCTAAAAATTCTTTTGACTGCTACAACATGAGATTCTCTAGGATCAGCTTGAAATCTAGCAACAAGGCCAACTGCATTCATAATATCAGGTCTGGTATGAGTCAGATAAAGTAGTCCTCCAATCATTGATCTATACCTTTTCTAGTCTGCCTTAGGGGAATCACCATCTTTACTCAACTTGCATCCGACTATCATTGGAGTACTCACTAGTTTTGAATCCTCCATTCCAAACTTTTTCAACAAGTCCTTTACATACTTAGACTAAGATATGAAGATGCCCTTGTCTGACTAAATGATTTGTAGACCCAAGAAGAAATTCATTTCACCAAGCATGGACATCTCAAATTCACTTTGCATCTGATCAACAAAATTTTTACACATGCTCTCATTTCCACCAAAGATGATATCATCAACAAATACCTCAATAATCAAGATGTGTTCATGATCAATTTTGAAATAAAGATTACTGTCAGTTGTGCCTTTGCTAAAACCTAACTTTAGCAGATACTTATTTAATCTTGCATACCAAGCTCTTGGGGCTTGTTTAAGTCCATACAATGCATTCTTCAATCTGCAAACTTTATCTTCTTGATCAAACAACTGGAAACCTTCTGGTTGTTCAATGTAGACCTCTTCTTCCAACTCTCCATTCAAGAATGTTGACTTAACATCCATCTAGTAAACTTTGAATTCTTTGTAAGTAGCAAAGGCAAGAAATAATCTGACTGCTTTGATTCTTGCCACTGGAGCAAAAGTTTCTTCAAAATCAATTCCCTCTACCTGAGAATATCCTTTGCACACCAATCTTGCTTGGTTTCTCACAACTTCACCATCTTCATTTGATTTGTTCTAGAAGACCCATTTAGTTCCAATTACATTTTTGTTTTTAGGTCTAGGAACGAGATCCCAAGTATGATTCTTTTCAATTTGCATTAATTCTTCTTCCATTGCTTTTACCCAACTTTCATCATTACAAGCTTCATTCACTAATTTTTGTTCAACCTTTGAAATTTAACAATACTCTTCTTATTCTTCAGCAATTTTTCTTCTAGTTTGAACACCTTTATTCCTACTTCCTATAATCTGATCTTTAGAATGATTCAACCTCACATACCTGGGAGTTTTGGGATTTTCTTGAACTTTTGATTCTCAAACTTGTTCCTTAACATTTGCACTAGCTTCTTAAGTCACTGGATTCTCTGGAGCACTCTGAATCTAAGTTTGAGGACTTTCATTTTGATCATCTAATTCATATCCACAAAACTTGGAAGGTCTCTCCTTGCTTTCATCAACCTTGACATTAGCACTTTCAACAATCTTTTTCAATCTCTTGTTAAAGCATTGATATGTCTTGCTTTGGTTAGAATAACACATAAATATTCCTTCATCACACCTTGCATCAAACTTGCCTAGATATTCATCTCTTTTGATATAGCATTTACTACCAAAAACTCTAAAGTATTTCACAATAGGAGCTTTACCAAACCACAGTTCATAAGGAGTTTTACCAATATTACCTTTGATCTGCACCCGGTTAAGAGTGAAGACAACAGTACTCACAGCCTCTCTCCAATAGACATGTGGAACATTTTCTTCCATCATCATGGTTCTAGAAGCCTCTTGAATAGTCTGGTTCTTCCTTTCCACATCTCCATTCTGTTGAGGAGTCCTAGGAGCAGATAACTGTCTTCTTATTCCATGCTTTTCACAAAATGCATTAAACTCCCCGGAGGTAAACTCTCTACCTCTATCAAATCTCAGACACTTTATCTTCACACCAATCCCATTCTCCACCCTAGCCTTGAACACCTTGAATCTGTCAAGAGCCTCTAATTTCTCTCTCAAGAAAGTGACCCACATCATCCAGGTGTAATCATCAATCAGCAACATAAAGTATCTATCTCCTTGTAAACTCCTAACTCTAGCAGGACCACACAAATCAGTGTGCAAAGTTCCAACAATCCACTTGAAAATTGTTCTTTTCTTTTGAATGTAGTTCTGCTCTATTTGCCCAACTGACATTCCTTAGACATGCTATTAGTAGGTTTTACAAGCTTTGGAAGATCTCTAACAGCCTGAGTAGTACTTATCTTGACAATACTATCAAAGTTTACATGACACATTCTCCTATGCCATAACCAACTCTGATCAATCTGAGCAATCAGACAACTTTTACCAATACCACTTAAATGAAAGATAATACCTCTAGTCTATGTACCAGATGTAATCTTAGTTCTAGAGCTTTCCAAAATTTTGCATTTTCCGTCCTTGAATCGGAGATCATACCCTTTGTCAACCAACTGTCCAACACTGAGAAGATTATGCTTCAACCCTTCTACATACAAAACATCATTAGTGTTATTCTTACCATCAAGAGAGATGGATCCTCTGCCATGGATTCTACCAGCTAAATTGTCTCCAAACTTCACAATCCCACCTTCATACCTTTCCATACTTACAAACTTACTCTTATCACCTGTCATATGATGAGAACATCCACTGTCAATCACCCATTCACCCTTTTCTTCAACCTGAGTAGTTAAGGCACTTTCCACATTCACACAGCTAGCAGATTCAGTAGGCACCAGATCTTCTTCTTTGATAGCAATGAACACCCATTCATTTCCAGAGGTACTTCCCTTATCAGATTCATCATCTATAACTCCTTCCTCAGCAGCTTCTTGGACATAATAGCATTTCTTCTTAAACCTAGGTCTGTTAGGGTTTGCCTTTGAAACCCTCTCTAGAAATCTTGAAGCAAAATGACCAATCTTATTGCAAGAAAAACATTTGAAAGGCAACTTTCCTTTATACTTACTAGATCCTCTTGGTAATCTTTTGGCAAAAATGGCTTCAAGTTCTTCAAGCTCCATTTCATCTTCTTCAAGTTCCTTCCTTGCCTTCCCATATATGGTTAGTCTTCTTGAAGAGCTTTCACCTGGATCAAATCTTTGCTTCCTAGAAATACTGGCCTTAAATGCAGATTCTGATTTAGGAAGGGATTCACCAAACTCACTCATTTCAAATGCTAAAAGCTTGCCAACCAACTGACCCCTTGTAACAGTTATCACAGTCCTGATTTCTTGAATAGCAGCAACTCTATGCTTATATGAAGCAGGTAAGGATCTAAGTACCTTACCAACAATCTCTGATTCTTCTGGTTTTCCACCAGTACACTTGATACTACACACAAGTTCATTCACCTTCTACATGTAGGAAGTGATGTTTTCATCTTCACTCATCCTCAAACTTTCATATCTACCCTTCAGGATCTGCAACTTAGCACATTTGACATATGCATCACCTTCATATAGACTTTCCAACTTCTTCCAGATTTCATGAGCAGTTTTCAATTCCAGGACATTTGTCATTTCTATATCAATTAGGGCACTCAACAATGCTTCTTTAGCCTGAATGTTGTTTTTAGCATCTTTGATTTCATCTGGAGTTGAAGGACCTTTCTCTAGAGGCTTATACTCATCCTTAGTTATCAACCAATAAGGATCACCCATACATTGCAAATGACACTCCATCTGATTCTTCCAAAGAGAGTAATTTGTTCCGTCAAATCTAAGACTGTTCTTCTTGTAGGTCGACATCCTAGATCTCCTCAAGCGGTCAAGCTTCTTTTAGAGGAACCGGATCTGATACCAATTGTTGAAATAAGGGCAGACAACTGAGAGGGGAGGTAAATTAGTTGTCTCAAAACTTTAACTTCTGCTGCTTTTAATCTTCTTTACCACTTATTAACATATTAATGATATAACCATGAAAGCATGAATCAACAACATGAGCAGAAACATAATCAACACACATAACACCAAGATTTTTACATGGAAACCCAGTTAAGGGAAAAACCATGATGGGGGTTAACTGACAAGATTTATTCTCTATTAAAAGAATAGAAAAATGGGAAGGCACTTACCTTCAGGTGCACTACCTAGAGCTCACTACTCAAAGGAGCTTCACTGCCTACAAGAACATTCACAATGTTAACATAGAAAGATTGAACTGGAAAATAGCATCTTCTTCATGCAAGTTTCAGTTCCATTGAAGCTCACAACACCTATGCTCTACCCCTACTAACTTCCTCGCTACATCCACATCTTCACTCACCACCACACATTTCCATGACTTCAAAACACTTATTTATACATGACATCGACTTTGGAATGAACATCAAAGTCGGCCTTACAATCATCTATCTGGAACATTCTCCAAGATAGGCATTACAGGCAATTACAAACACAAGACTTAAAATGCTACATGTGAATCTTTACACTATTGTCCAAACATAGCTAGGACTCAAATCTTCCTCGATCAACATGCCACGCTCCATAGAACTCTTCTTAGATCTTCTACAACACGCACCAAGCATCCGGTCGGCCAAGACTGGAAAGAACAGCAACACTCAAGGAGAAATCTTCAATCACGAGCTCAATTCTCAATGTGGACCACCAACACAATAGGTACACGATCCAAAGACCACCACAAGCACAATTAAATCAACAAGAACAACTATATCACCTCAAATCACCAAAAGCATTTGCATCTTCATCTGGGAACTTAAGAACACCAACTATCATGACTGTCACACTAGAAAGATTGCTTACGGACCTCCAAACCATGAACCACTTGAGTTGAGGATACACACCAACGTCCCAAACATACTTCTAGATTCGCAGACCATAATATCCCAATGTGGAGCAATCTGGACCAAATTCCTGCCACTCTGTCACCTTTGAACAACTGCAAAACCTAGTTCTACTCATATGGCCATAACTTCACAAATACTTCATGCGGACCTCTCAAATCTTAACTGGAGCAACTTTAAGAAATCCTCTACAAACACTTTAATCTGCAGACTTTGATCTTCATCTCACTAGGAATGCAAAGCAATCTTATTCACTGAACTGCACTGTCTCTGACAGAGAGATATGTAACTCACTTGTTTCTTCCGAAGAGGCTAATTTTCTTAATATCCTCAACATACAAGTCTTCTAATCAAGTGAAAGAATAAGATACAGTTGACACTAATGACAACAAGGATATGTTGACATCAATGACAGCACTGATTAAGCACATATTTGTAATAGGTTTGAGTCTCTACCTTATATAAAATCTCACTTATACTCTTGTTCTCTATAGCTCTTACATTCTCACTTTACCTTGCTTTGTATGTATCTCATATATGTCTACATAGAGGTGTGTTCTTTCCCAAAATACCTCTTTGTGAGTCAGCTATACCTTCCACATGGCCTTTGCGATAGTCTATGGTAGGTTCTACTTGTTGCCTTATTCTGTGCCAACATCACTCCCCCTTTTAAAATCATGTCTTGTCCCCAAGACATGTCCTTTAGTTTGTAGGTAGGATGTTTTTGTAGATTACCCTGAGCTGAGCTAGAGTAGTATTGGTGCAGTCATGGACGAAGGGTTCAAAGAATGAACTATCCAAACCATGTACCTAGAGTAAACACAATGGAAACAACACAATCATAGAATATAATGGAAGATTCATATATTCATAATATCAAAGAATTACAATGTTTATATGTCAGCAACATGTGGGCTACAATCAAAGGGCTCACAGGCCTGCTTTCCAGGTCACAACAAATATGCAAGATGTGGCATCGAGGTGCCTTCCAGAAAGAATCTAACTATCTATCTTATGAAAATCAACTAACTAAGAACTACTTTCCTAATGCATCTTAATCTAGGTCTATATATATCATCTTCAAGCTCATAGAATACTCCACATCAGCCACAAGAGGTTACAAACTCCAATGAAAGATGTAACATGTAGAAACAAGTAGGTCAGCCTATAACATATGGTATTCCTCTTCAAATGAATGAAACTTAGTGAAGACCTCAAGGAAGGTCTACATAATCATTATGTGTCATGTATGATGCTCCATTAGGCTCCACAAGTCACGGAAGTGCTCCGCAAACCTTCTCCTTTAGTTGTCTACCTGAATGCTCTACTCTGTGAAAATGGATGCCCTTCTAATAGTGATAACTTCCAAGAAACAAATCCAAATCACTTGAAATATGAATATTATGTACATGACACTGTGTATATGCTAAGTCCTACTCCGTGAGTTCTTATATGAAGATGAGGCAAAATGTGGTACAAAATGTTGAAACTGCAATTGACTGAACTGAACTGAAAATGAAAGGAAACAAAAGAATGCAAATATTTTTGTTTGATGCAAGATCATTCTGCAACCTAGGATGCTCCTACATCAAGTATCCCATTGTTTCTTTACAGCTATCACAATTTGTATTTCGTTCTTGTTTAGTAGGAAAAGTGGGAATAGGGTTGATTTGATGATATGCCTAGATCCTCCTTTCACTACACACATTCAAGGACATTTAATCGAGTTGAATCACAAAGTTTGCAAGAGGATTCACCTACAGGTTGGTTGTCACTTGTAATGATAGGGAAATTTGGAATTTACTAATTAATATATTAATTTAATGCCTACTTATGCTTAAAACCCTAATTATGCAAAATCGTAAACAAACAAATGAATTCCAACAAATACTCACACATAGAAATTTAATACTCATAGTAGATACATACCAGATTTCAAGATTCAAGATGTGGAAATGTTGGGGGCTTTGGGGTGGACACCCAAGCCCAAGGTAAGAACTTCTTCAAGGATTTCTAGAAGTTGTCTTCTATTGTTCACCACTGTCCCGAAGGTTTTCAGCTCAGAAGATTGGGAGGGCTTTGGGGTGGGTGCCCAAGCCCTTGCAGTGCTTTTCTTCTTAGATCTAGAATCTGCACACTCTGCCATAGCCTTCTACAACTCCACTCCGCAAGATACGACACCTGTCACCTACAATCAAAAGGACTAGGGTTGGGGGTTATCGTGTTTAGGATCTTACCTCAGTCAAGCCCTGGAATGGCATTCAAGCCTTCCAACACCATTGTTTGATAAAGAGTGCATATCCCTGCAAGATAGAGGCAAAAACAAATTGATAAATGATTGATTTAACACAAATAGATATCACGTCAGAGGTATATCTTGCATGTAGATGAAAATCCTTTGACACATGAGAAGATGAAGCCAAATCTGCATAACAAACACAATAACAAGACAAGTCTACTCTGCAACAATGAATGTTTTGAATTCTCTAAATTCATAAGTTTGCCAAAATATCATAATCATCTTCTAGTTTACAAATGAAACCCTAAACATTCTTATATATTCATTCCCGCTACAAATTTTGTAATTCAAACTTAAGCTATTGGCAATGGAACCTTTTAACGGTCACATAACTGACATTCAAATTTGGGACCCACCTAAAATAGGGCAGGACTAGGGCACGAGCGCCCAAGCCCTTAAGTCCTATTTTAAGTTAGGATCAAACTCATCAATGTCCCTCAAGCCCCATTCAACATGGGTTTTAGGGCATTTTGTCTTGGGAGTTAAATTTAACATGCATGATGTAAAACAAGGGACCCGGGAGCTAAACTTAGGAGGTAAAAGTCCTAGGGGGGCATTTTACAACATAACATTTAGCCCCCACTTTAATGTATGTATGATCTTACGACCCATACATGCATTAAAGTATAGTCAAAACACAGTAAACACGCCAGGCACTTGGAGCTAATGCATACACAAAGATTAAGGAACTATGTCTAGCCCCCAGTCTCAGGTAGACATTAGAGAAAACACATTGCAGACATGCCAAACATAGTGAAGATAGTAACAAGCATGCAAAACACAGAGAAGATAGTAACAGGCATGCAAGACACAGAGAAGACAGTATTGAAGACACACAAAACATAATAAATACAGTGAATGCAATGATTAATTCTTTTTCATTTTCACATATATATATATATATATATGAACATGTAGATACATGGAAAGTAAAAATGCAACACACAATCCCTAAATGTAGGAGGGGCATTTTGCCACACTCTTGAGACTAGATGTGGGGGAGAGACATGCAATACAAATCTTAGAGTGTAGGAGGGGGCATTTCGCCACGCTCTTTAGACTACACTTGAGAACAAGCATGCCATACAAATCCCAAAGCATAGGAGGGGCATTTCGCCATGCTCTTGATACTATACTTGGGAACAAACACGCCATACAAAGCACGATTGTAGGAGGGGCATTTTGCCACGCTCTTGAGACTACACATGGGGGAAAACACATGGAAGAGACATGGAAAACATGAGCACAATATAGCATGCCAGAGACATACTATACATCTTAAACATGACAAACAAGGTGATGGAAGGAACTTATTGCTAAGCCCCCACCATCTCAAGTACACTACAGGCACACCTGACAGTTGGGCTTATGCCACAACAACCATCAAAGACACGCTTAAAGGAGGATACACCAACCCTGCCTACTTAGAGGAATTTTGAAATAAAAGGATGTGCACTAGCTCAAGAGATACACCATCCCCGCCTCTACAGAGGGCTTTGAATAAAAAGGATATGCACAATATCCTGCCTTCGCAGAAGGCTTTATGATTGCAATATAAAATAAATATGTGCACTCGCACCAGAGATATATCTCACCTCTATAGAGGGCTAACAAACATGCTTCATTAGTACAAAAATCATCAAATAGCTTACCTTTATATACCCCCACCTTAAGGTGGTTGATGTCGTGTACTGATATCAAGCATGTTAAGGTAGTGAGAAAACACACAAGGGAACAAGAGCTTTCACAAAGCTGATGCCCCCAAAGGTGACGTGCTCACAATCGTCGAATGTTCCCACAAACACACATTATGCTAAGATAACCACAATGCATGAAAACAAAGAAACCAAGGCTACACCAACAGGTTCAAGTCTGAGTATAGCCATGGGGCTTATACTGTAGGCATCTCAGAACCAAGTGTAACAACAAGGCAAGACACCCAAAACAATCAAAGTGCACGGAGTAGATGTATTGTTATGATTTTTTAGCACGATAAGACAACATCAAAATATCACATGGAGTGATTCTACTAGCCAAGTGTCAGATATATATATCAACCCCATATTCATATATGGACTAGGTCCATTTTTTCTTGCTTGCTGAAGGGACACATGGTCTGTATCAGTATTTATTGTTTTTCGTCATCCACTGACTAGATAGAACCACTAGAAAGTAAACAATAAAAATGAGAGAGGAGAACAAGTGCCTTAGGAACAATAATGTAGGAGGATGCCCCCAGGTCATCAACTGCAATGCTATGCGCCTAAGACACAACACACAACAATGAAAATAGAGAAGCAAGATAGAAGAATGATGATACAAATAGAAGAATGGTCACAATAGAGACAGTCTCCCAGTATCCTTGACCTTACAAGAGTATCAAGGGTCATCCAAGGAGGCCTAAACAACACATAACACATCATGGGGGGAATACAATACAAGAGGGGAGGTCACATAAACGAGCAAATAATGCTATGACATAGGTGATCACCAAGGTTAGAAATACTTACCTAGTATAACACAATACTAGCAACATATATATCTAGGAGGAGGCCACCCTTGAGAGCAACTATAAAAGGTGTTACAATTAGTGTGGCTTAAGAAGGGAGAAATACTTACCTGATTCAATGGGATACTTCTTGGTGGACAATCCATGTCCATCATCTTAAGATGTATCATAGTTAGTTTGTAACTTGTTGATATTGTATTAGCATTAGTACACTTATTAACGACTCTCTTAGGAGGTGGAAGAAGTGATTTGTTTTGAGTGATCTCAACATCCATCCATAAGGGATTTAATGTGAGAGACCTTTCCTCATCCACAAGTGCTGCATCTTTTGAAGAGAGGGCATGGGAATGAAGGGAAGGTAAGGTGTTGTGAGGATAATTGTTGGTGATTGTATCTTTAGTGATGTTCAAAGAATATGCAACCAAAGGAGAGGTATCCAAGGTTTTTACAACTTTAGTGATATCCAAGTGACTTGAAGATTCAACCAAAGGATGGAGATCAAGGGTCTTCATTTCCTTAGTGATGTCCAAAGTACTCGAATATTCAACTAAAGGAGGAAGATCAATAGGATGATCCATAGAATGTTCATTATCTATCCATGGAATGTTCTTTGTTGGAGGGGGCTCTTCATTCACTAATGTGTCATCTTGGTTAGAGAGAGCATTGGAATAAAGAGATGGTGGTGGTTCTTCATTCACTAATGCTTCGTCTTGGCTAGAGAGAGCATCGGAATGAAGAGATGGTGATGTGATGTTAAGAGATGTGTCAATGAATTCATTCTCTTGTGCCAAAGTGTCCTCATAAGTGGGAACAACTTTGGGAGAGAGATCATGATGTAAAACTAAGTTACCATCACATGTGTTAGCAATAAGAGGTGTAGTGGAATGTCCATTAGAGATAAAGTCATCTAGGGCTTCATCTAACATATTGAAGTCATCACTACTAAACGGTGCAACATATTTATTATTATTATCAATGAATTTAGTGATATCATCTAATATCAAAGGATATGTTCCCATGAGATTTGTGAAACCATCAAAATCTGATATATAACAAAGGATTTCATATGTGGAACACATAGAAATATCAACATCATAGATATATGCAATTTGTTTTAAGACTTGACGATATTCATGAGTAAAATTGGAAAAATTATCAATGTATATTATGTATGCAAACAAAGCTTCCAAAGATGAATGACAAGAAGTATTCATAATGAAAGTTTGAGGAAATTAGGACACAAATTTCACAACAAGCATGGCAAGGCCAAGTAAGTGAGACTTTTTCACACCAAAGCACTTGTTTGAGGGAAACGAGTACTAAAAGACACATAGAGTCCACAAAAAACATAGTGGGTAGGAGGAAAGAGTATAACACAACAAATACCAATTGATGATTTTAGAGTTTTTGATCAAAATATGTGAATGAATTGTGTGGACAACTAGTGTTGAAATACACAATGTGTAATTAAAAAGATGCCAATTTTCACACAATTTAATGAAATAATTCCAAATTTTCAAATGATAACTAAATGAATTCTTGAATATGAATGCAAGATATGAATTGAAAGAGATTTAGGGTGAATTTAAAGAAACAGCTCCAATTTATGTTTGCTTATGTGCCTAAAAATGCTCAAATTTTCCACTTTTTTTCAATTTTTTCAATGCAAATGACTAAAGGATAAGTGTTGTAAGGAAATTGCAAAGGGGAAGATAATAAAAACCTTTATAATAGTCCAATAATTTAGAAATATTCTTCACAACACTGTTGATAACTGAGAGGGGGGTGAATCAGTTATCTTAATTATTTCAGCTTTCTGAACTTTCTTAACAATTAATGCAACATTAAATCAAAATAAGCAAACATAACTATGAAATGGAAATAACATCAATACACATGACACAATGATTTTGGCGTGGAAAACCCTGTTAAGGGAAAAACCACAGGGTGATTAACCCAAGATTGTATTCTCTGTTAGAAGAATAAGATAGTACAAAATGGCACTTGCCAATTAGGGCTCACTGCCCGAGCACACTACTCACAAGAGGCTCACTACCTACAATAGTTTATACAAGGAAACTAGATACTTGAACTGAAGAGAAGCATCCACATATGCTAAGGTTTAGTTCTGATTAGGCTCAATATACTGATCTACTACACTTCATTCTTCCTCTTTTTGATGCTGCTGTCCTATCACATACCGGACTTGTATTACTGATGTTATTCTGCTCCTCTACTTTTCTTCGCACTCAACAACACACAACACACACATTCATATCTGGTATATATATCCGCACCAAAGATTTCATCCACTTTCTAGTCAGCATCTGGAATACTCAATATTTTCCCAAACTCTGATCTATCAGCTGAATCTTTGCATACCAAGTAATGTGGATCAAAGAGATGCTTATAGAAGTCATCAATCATGTCGGCCAATCATGAATGATACCTCAGGAAGCTTGATCACCATCAATATCTCATCCGGATTTAGGTCTGATGCTCTACAGGTTAGTTCTTCCTCTGTGTACTCTGCCAAACAGAAACCCAACACTCAAGTGCTCATGTCTCTTCACTCTTCCATCACCGGAGGCTCAATCCCTAGAATCTATTAGTTAAGGTACTCCTCTTGACTTCCCCAAATCCACACTTTACTGAGATACTTCCTTTGAGAGATCTGGACCTAACTGTCGGACCCTGCTTCATGCTCTGTTCTTGCTTACCAGACCACAACACTTCTTCAATCTGACTTCCGGTATGGGCACACCATGTTCTACGAATGGGTGGGATGAACTTTGTTGCCATCAATGACAACACTCATGAAGCCATATAGTGTCTCTTGCCAACAATCTCCCCCTTTGGCATTGATGGCAACACTTAGTGAAAAATGACTAAGTGTCACACTATACTCCCCCTTGGCTAATGCTCTGTTCTTATGTACATTTTTCGGAGCTCCCCCTTAGCTAGATTCCTCATTTTTCACTACTCCTCACTCCCCCTTTGACATCAATGGGAAAGGGTGGGGTCCGCACACCAAAATTGGCAAAATTCAATCTATACTTAATCACATAAGTATATTATCCAGTTATACTTTACATATACTTTAGTATATCTGCAAAAGTGTTTTTCAATTGTACAAGTTTTGTTGCCCAACTCAACTTCATCCTATCCAAAATTGAGATGTGACCACTCAATAGGAATGTAAAAGCTTCTACCTTCTTGAGATCTGTCAGATCACTGGTCTAGGCTGTGGCCTGAGCATCAGTTAGGGCTTCATGCATGGCCTCTAACTTAGGTATAATGATCCCTCTAAGTTCACTCAACCTGTTTATTCTATTTCTCTTCTCCTTCTCAAGTATCTTTATTTCATTTATGATTGCAATAGTCTGACACTCTTGATTTACTATGGAGGAGGATAGAGGATCAAAATTTTGAGATAAACTTAACAATTTATCCTCTTGCTCTTTTACTTTCTTCTCAATGTCCTTGGTCACTTTAGGCCAGGATAAACAAAATTTATATATATCTCCCCCATCTTTGGGAGCATTTTCTAGGTTCTTTATTCTGATATCCATAACTCTCCTATCATTTGATATTAACCCTTGTACCTCTGATAATCTTTTTACCAAAAACTCCTTCCAGACCTTATCTTCTGCTAACTTTTCTAAGGAATCAAAATGTGTGCTAACACTATTAACTAGAGATTTGAGATTACCGGATGAAGAGGCTGAGGGATCCTTCTGAAAAGATGGCAAGATCTTCTCTAATACACCGGATGCAATTTCTATAAGCTTGGAGTCTTCCATGTGAGACTTCAGAAGCTTTTCTTTTGCCTTTGTTGAAGTAAAGGATGCTAGCTTCATGGTTTGAACCGAGGGGAGGGAGTCAAAATTGAACGGTCCTTGAAGAAGTTCCGGTTCATCAAATTCCATCATCTCTTTGGTTAAGAATTTTTTGACTGCCTCTACTGTGTCTCTTGCCGGAGACAGAGTTTTCTCCCCTTCTGCACTCTTACCACTATCATCTATGGCCTTCTCTATTGGATTTTTCTCTCCTTCTATAGCCTTACTACTGTCATATTCTTTTTCCTTTTCCTCTACTTCTTGACTGATCTTCTCTTCTACTCATTCTTTTTCTTTGGATCCGGAGTCTGCAGGGGAAACCAGAGGAGAGATGTTTGCTTGGTCATGGACCTCCTCTTCTGGAGCAGAGGAATCTAAGTCCTTACCTTTTTCTTCACCTGTCTCCTTTACCTCTTCTGCCACTGTCTTAGTAGATTCCTCTTCAACATCTATAGCTGAGGGATCATCACCTAAGTCCTCTATAATAGGAATGTTGAATCTTTTGTATGCATTCCGGAGGATCTCTTCTGTCTCTTTTGCTACTTTGTCAGTTTCTCCGAGCATAAGCTGAATCATTCTAGCTTTGCTCCTAAACTTATCCTTACAATCTTTGAAGATCATATTCTTCTGCTTAGGAGTGATTGAAGGATATAGCTGAATAGCTATATGTTCTCGGATCTCAAGATCCTTTTCCATAGCATTATTCTTTCTTATTTCTAATTTCTTTTCTAGGCTTTTGGGAATAAGAGATATGATTTCAATAAAAGCCTTGTTGTAGATATTCAGATACCTAACTGTGGCTTCTTGCAAGATCTTTTGGTCAGCTTCATTGTAATCATCATAGAATTCAGCCATTGGTTGAAGGCTCCCATCCACAGTAACTGATTTTATGATGTCATCAATGCACAAAGTAGGCTTCTCAACAAATTCTTCTGTTACTTCTTTAGTAGAGGGTTCACCAGATGTTTTCTCTTTCTTCTTCATTTTCTTTACTTCCTTATCTGATTATGTCTCTTCTTCATCCTTTTGGCTTGTGTAAGACCTTGTTGCCTTTTTCTTGGTTCTCTTCTCTCCTTTTCCGGATGTCTAAGCTTCTGGTTTTGAAGCCTTTTGACCCTTGGAAGTGGCAGGTGCAGAGCTTTTGGTTGATCTAGTCCGGGAGGGGGCTTGCACTAGAGCACTTTCTTTTTCAGTTTCTTGCTTTTTTCCTCCACCCTTTCCATTTTCTCTTTGTTGGCATCAAGTGCCTCTTTTGAAATTCCATGCCTCTTGGCAAATTCTTCTACCTCTTTTCTCACTTTTCTCTTCATCTCCGGTTGTCTGAGGTCCACATGGATTTTTACACTTAATTCTTCAAAGGTTCCAAACCTTTCTGCCTTGGGATCCTTGGGCTGACCTAGCATGTGTTGAACATGCAGCTCTACAATTTTCTCATCCACTTCATACCCCATAGGCATGATCCACATTGTTCTTGGTTCCACTACCTCCATTAGGAACTAGTCAGTTTCTACCATAAAGCATATCTTTATATTTTTCAACTAGGGATTAGGGAATTATTTCTCTAGCCTACATCATGCTTTGGAAGTTTTTGAAGTAACCCCATAGTGTTGTGTTTTGTGCCTTGGCATCACCAAGCCCATGCAAGTAATCTCTAATCTGAATTGCAACCGGTCTGTTATTTTTCCATACCCATCCATTTGATCTGGGTAGCTCAGTCATGTAATAAAAGAATAGGCAAAGTATCAAACCACCGTATTTGAAAGAATTCTTCTTATCCTTCTTTATCTTCTGCAGATTCTCCAAGAGTTGGTTCAGAAGGAGCTCATAAAGATCATAGTCTGCATTCTTCCTCAACATTTCATAAGCAGTATATACAGCAATTCCGGATGTTGAATTCTCCCTACTGGAGTGATATATCTTATATCCAATTATCATTGATGCAAACTTGATATCCGGATTTGTGATATCCTCAATTATCATTGCTCTTTTATCAAACTTCCATCTGGTAGCCTCACTTACAATTTAGTTTTTGACAGATTTGAGATTAGGCATTCCACCAGTTGAGTGTAATCCAGTTACTACCCTGATGGCATCCTTAGTGATCTTAAACGGCATGTTCAACCACATGAAGTTGTCATGCATTCTGCTCAAAATATACCAAACCCATTCATCTTCTAGAAAATAGGGGAAATGAATGCACTGTGCAAAATGTTTGTCCCGGATAGCTTTATACTGAGTTTTGAGTTCAAATGAGTCATCTATCAAATGCTTGTGAGATATCAACCAGCTTAGATTCCCCAAATTCTTCAATATTCACATGAATATATGCCCTAACATCTTCTACATGCAGAACCCCATGCAGAATGCTTGAAAAGGTGCCTTGGGGATCAACTTCTAGGGATTTATATGGATGTTTCCTGAATTTAGGATGTGGCCTATCAGTGATCTTTACAACATTCAGTGTAGCCATCTTCAAAAATATTTACAGAGAAATATTCAATGACGGAAAATACCTTTTGCACTTCTAGGGTTCGCAAAGTGAGCCAGATTGATTTGCTGGATGAATCATCTTCAACGGTTGATCTTTGAGAAATTTGAAACAATTTGTTGTAGAGCTCCTTTTCTTTTCTTCTCGAATGCAAATGTGCAAATGACGAGCAAATGAACCCTTTTATTTCTAAGAAAAACCCTACTTCCACACTGCAATAAATGCGCAACTTAAGTCATTCTGGTTGCTTGGTTCTTATTTTGAGAAAGATCTTTTTCCAGATCACTGAGATATACTTATAGTTATCCTTGGTGGTTAATAACAAATTATCTTACTTTCCCCAAACATTTGATCTATCCGCAGATCAAGATGCCTCAAATTTGAATAATACCAGATCTAACTGTGATAATCCTATTTTACCAGATGATTGTTAAACCAAATTAATCTTGGAAGATTAGACTCTTCAAATCTTCCTGCGGATCTTCTATATCTTTACCAAGCTTTCTTTAGATGTTTCTCTGAGAATATTTTAATCTGTAACTTCTCATGTGCCAATTTCAGGCATCAATTGACTGGCTGGGGGATTTGTTTTTCTTAGTGACTCCCCCTGAGCCAGAGCTCATCTACTCAAATTCTGGAAGGATTATCAACACCAGATTCTGGTGTAGATCCATCCCCAACATTCTCTGTGCTTCTCTTCACCTAGATCTTATTCATCTCCCTTTGAATTTCATCCACGTTCACTTTTCCCTTTCCTTTGTCTTGGCTATGATTATACTGTTCCGGACCCCTTTTGTCTTGATTCTTACTTCTACAGAATTTGGCAATATGACCAGATTTATTGCAATTGTAGAAAATAACATTTCTTTGCATATTTGATTGATATCCTCTTGATCTACACTGATTAACAATATGTCCCATTCTATTGCATGTAAAACATCTACCATTGAATGAATTGTTCATTTGCATATTTCTAAACTCATGAGATTTGTGACCATACATTTTGCAATTGAAACACTGTCTAGAGAAGGATGAATTAGTCTGATTCATTCTTCTTCTGCACTGATTTGCTTTATGACCAAATTTATTGCAGTTGTGGTAGTATCCATTGAAGGATGGATATCTTTGAGCATTTGGTTGCCTTACCGGAGGTCTTCTAGGTCTATTCCTTGGATTTCCTGATCCAGAGTTCTTCTGACCAGATTCAGAGCTTTCACCTTTCTCATATCTCAAGCAATGCTTGTCATCTACCCTCTTTTGACTTTCAAGAAGAACTTCAAGTTGAGCGGAGCTTATCTTGAATTTTTCTTTGTATTCATTTGCTGTTTGTAGATCCTTTTTAAGAATGTTTATTTGATCCTCAAGTTTTTCTTCATTATCTCTAGCATCTTCAAGATCAGATTCCATATGTCTGATTATTCTATCCATTTTATGGCAGTCTTCTGATTTTTCCTTGAGAGAATGTCTTAGATCATCTTCAGTTTTTCTTTTTTCTTCAATTTCTTGGGTGAACTTCTCCTAATTCCATTTCATGTCTTACCATAATGACCTCTTTTGATAACTTTTCACATAGCTCGGTTTTCTCTTTTAGGTCTTCATTTGTATCATTGGTTTCACCTTGACTTGCTAATTGTTGAAGTAGATCCTTTCTCTTTTTTATGGAGATAGTTTCCCTTTTAATTCATTTATGAATTCATCATCCTATTTAAGTCTTTCCTTCAATTCATTGACTTCATAATTAGATTGTTCAAGATCATCTAGGGCAGACTGAAGTTGTTCCCTCATACCATACATATCTATTTGATTTTCCAGATCTTCCTCAAGCTGTTAGGCTCTGTTTGGAGGAACTTGGCTCTGATACCAATTGTTGATAACTAAGAGGGGGGGTGAATCAGTTATCTTAATTATTTCATCTTTCTAAACTTTCTTAACAATTAATGCAGCATTAAATTAAAATAAGCAAACATAACCATGAAATGGAAATAACATCAATACACATGACACAATGATTTTGACGTGGAAAACCTTGTTAAGGAAAAAACCACAGGGTGATTAACCCAAGATTGTATTCTCTGTTAGAAGAATAAGATAGTACAAAATGGCACTTGCCAATTAGGGCTCACTGCCCAAGCACACTGCTCACAAGAGGCTCACTGCTTACAATAGTTTATACAAGGAAACTAGATACTTGAACTGAAGAGAAGCATCCACATATGCTGAGGTTTAGTTCTGATTAGGCTCAATATACTGATCTACTACACTTCATTCTTCCTCTTCTTGATGATGCTGTCCTGTCACATACCGGACTTGTATTACTATTGTTATTCTACTCCTCTACTTTTCTTCGCACTCAACAACACACAACACACACATTCATATCTAAATCCATCTGGTATATATATCCGCACCAAATATTTCATCCACTTTCTAGTCGGCATCCGGAATACTCAATATTTTCCCAAACTCTGATCTGTCGGCTGAATCTTTGCATACCAAGTAATGTAGATCAAAGAGATGCTTATAGAAGTCATCAATCATGTCAGCTAATCATGAATGATACCATAGGAAGCTTGATCACCATCAATATCTCATCTGGATTTAGGTCTGATGCTCTATCGGTCAGTTCTTCCTCTGTCTACTCTGCCAAACAGAAACCCAACACTCAAGTGCTCATGTATCTTCATTCTTCCATCACCGGAGGCTCAATCCCTGTAATCTATTAGTCAAGGTACTCCTCTTGACTTCCCCAAATCTGCACTTTACTGAGATACTTCCTTTGAGAGATCTGGACCTGACTGTCGGACCCAGCTTCATGCTCTGTTCTTCCTTACCGGACCACAACACTTCTTCAATCTGACTTCTCGTATGGGCACACCATGTTATGCGGATGGGTGGGATGAACTTTGTTGCCATCAATGACAACACTCATGAAGCCATATAGTGTCTCTTTCCAACAAACACATCTATAATGCAAATCTAGATGGATGATAAGTTAAAATCTAATGAAAATGCGAGGTTTATAAACCCTAATTGTGAAATTAAGGCATGAATATGTGAAAAATGATATATGAATGAATTATAATCAGATTTGTGATGTTAAATAACTTGTATTAGATCTGAAAATAATGTCAAATTTCTACAATGCTCAACGCAAGTGCAATTTTAAGGAAAAATCAGTGAATGTGCTAGTTTTTGTTGAAATTGACTGTGTAAATGCAAAATCTAAGATGTAAATGCAAAAACACACTATGATGAAACACTAAAATCTGAAATCAGACATAAAATAGTGTTTTAAAAGAGTATTAAAATCTGAAACAAGATTTTAACCACAAACTCTAGCTTTTGAAAAAACTAGGTTATATGAAAAATGCACAATTTCAAGCAAAATCTAACAATTTAAGCATGAAAATGCAATACAAATGATTGTAGAATGATGTACTATTGTAATTTATATCAGATATGATGCAAAACTCAGAGATTAGATGAAATTCAATGAAATTGATGCAAACTATGCAAAAATGTAAGCTTAGGATGTCAAATTTTTCAAATGTTTCAATTCTTTGTAGATTTTCAAATGCAATAAGATGAAAATGAAATGAATGAATATAAATCCAAAGTACAACACTCCACAAGGTGCAAAATGCAATAAAAACATGGGTTCACCAAAAATTTTAGTAGGAAAAGTGGAAATAGGGTTGATTTGATGATATGCCTAGATCCTCCTTTCACTACACACATTCAAGGACATTTAACCGAGTTGCATCACAGCTTTTGCAAGAGGATTCACCTACAGGCTGGTTGTCACTTGTAATGATAGGGAAATTTGGAATTTACTGATTAATATATTAATTTAATGCCCAATTATGCTCAAAACCCTAATTATGCAAAATCGTAAACAAACAGATGAATTCTAACAAATGCTCATACATAGAGATGTAATACTCAGAGTAGATACATACTAGGTTTTGATATTTAGGATGAAGAAATGTCAGGTGCTTTGAGGCAAGCGCCCAAGCCTAGGGTACGAACTTCTTCAAGGATTTATGAAAGTTGTCTGCTACTATTCACCACTGTCCCGAAGGTTTTCAGCTCAAAAGATCAGGAGGGATTCGAGGTAGGTGCCCAAGCCCTTGTAGTGCTTTTCTTCTTAGATCTGGAATTTGTACACTCTACCATAGCCTTCTGTAACTCCAATCCGCAAGATATGATACCTGTCACTTGCAATCACAAGGACTGGGGTTAGGGGTTGTGGTGTTTAGGAGCTTGCATCAGTCAAGCCCTGGAATGGCATTCAAGTCTTCCAACACCGTTGTTTGATAAAGAATGTGTATCCCTACAGGATAGAGGCAAAAACAAATTGATAAATGATTGATTTAACACAAATAGATATCACCTCGAAGCTATAGTTCTCATGTAGATGAAAATCCTTCGACACATGCGAGGATGAAGTCAAATCTGCATAACAAACACAATAACAAGACAAGTCTACTCTACAACAATGAATGCTTTGAATGCTCTAAAATCATAAGTTCACCAAACTATCAAAATCATCTTCTAGTTTACAAATGAAACCCTGAACATGCTTAAATATGCATTCCCGCTACAAATTTTGTAATTCAAACTTAAGATGTCAGCAACAAAACCTTTTAATAGTCACATAACTAACATTCAAATTTGGGACCCACCTAAAATAGGGCATGACTAGGGTGGGAGCACCCAAGCCTTTGGGTCCTATTTTAAGGCAAGGTCAAACTCATAAATCTCCCTCAAGCCCCATTTGACATGGGTTTCATGTCATTTTGTCTCGGGAGTTAAATTTAACATGCGTGATAAAAAACAAGGGACCTAGGAGCTAAACTTAGGAGGTAACAATCCTACGGGGACATTTTATGACATAACAGCTCTCAAGCTAGATGTATGTATCCTCTGCTTCTCCTATGGTAGTTGGTACCTTAACCTTCTGTGTAGTCTATTTTGCTTCAATGAATACTCTGGTTAAAGATGCCAATCTCAAACTTATTACTTCTCTGAGTTGTTTGATCTTTGATTTTATTTATTCTCTTTGATCCTGATATTGCTACAACTAAGAGTGTAAGGTCTCTACCTATGCCCTTTTGGCTCTATTAGTGACCTATACTAGATCATAGGTACTGGCCACTTGTGTTATCTATGTTTTTAATGCTTCTATTTGATCTTTTATATTTTTAGTACTAATAAGCCATTGTAAACAAATCTGGTAAAGTATCTTGGCCTCCTCCATACCCTGTTGGATGCTCTTTATTTGTGCTTCTAGTTTATTGTGTGCTTTTGCACATTTATTGGAAGCATCATCTAGTCTTTTATGATTGATTTTCTTTATTATCTTCTTTTCTTCTTTCTTCTCTAGATATGTAGAATGAGATTTGAAGCTTTGTATTAGCTATTTGAGTTGTTGGGTAGGAGGTAGGGATGTGTCCCTCTATGCCTCTGGCATCTCCTTTTGTATTACCTCTACCGCCTCCATGAGTATCTCACTTCCCTCTATGTGTTGCTGCAAAATTTCTTCCCTCATTGTGGAGTGAAGATGTCACCCAATTGTAATTTCTGCAAGGGTGAGATACTAGATAGATTTACATATCCCCCTATCACTAGTAGTTGTAGCAGTTGAGGAGTGACCATGGGTTGTATCTATTTTTTGTTGCGTGATGAAATCTTTGATAGATTGGATGGGTGAGGCAGAGGAGGATGCATCCTAAGAATCCTGATGGTTATCTCCTGTATCTGGAGCCCCTTATTGTTGTTGTCCATCCTCCTACTCTATATTGGTGTCATGCAGAGGAGATATGCTTTGTTTTGTATTCTGTGGAAGATTTGTATCTTGTTGAGCTGCAGTTTTTTGTGCCTCCTTAACTATTTCATATATTTTCTTTGTTATTTGTTTAGTTTCTACATGTATTTTATCTCTATTTGCTTGTTCCAAGTTCATAAGGGTGTCCACACTTTGCTTTGATCTAAGCTTAGTGGATTATATTTGTGCTATTTTGTCCTTCTCCTCTGTAGAGATAGAAGTATCCACTTCATCTATAGCTTGTTGCCTGAGATCGTCATCTAGCTTTAGAGCTTTCTCTCTTCTTTGTCTTAGTGCCTCTTCAAGGCCATTTGGTAGCAACCCCAGAATTTCATCCATTGTCTTGTTGGTTTTAATCATGTATTTTATTATTGCCCTTTCTATTATTTTCTTATTATCCACAAATACCTCAGGGTATAGGTCTATTGTCTCCTTTAGTAACCCATGACATTCAATCCCATTGAGGGTTGCATCTAGATTCACTGGAGTTTCCTATGTTATTGGCTTTTGTTTCTTCTTTCATGTCAGTTTTGATACCTTTTCTTCCCCTTATTCTTCTACCTCCTTTGCAGGGGATTCATTCTTCTTTATTTTGGCATGTTGCTTTTGTCTTGCTCCTTTTTTTTCTCAGCACTCATTTTTACTAATGTTTCTGATGTAGTTCTCCTACCGGTGGATACTATTTGTGATGATGATGTAGGTTGCGGTACTATTTGTGCACTAGCTACTACAGATGTACTTCCTCCTAATCTTCTAGGTGTTTGTGATGTAGTGGGCTCTTCCGGAGTAGAGGGTTTAGCTTGTGGAGCTTCTGTAGTTGCTTGTGAGGCTGATGTAGAGGATGTGCCCTCCGGAGGTGGGATTTCCCATTTTTTATGTAATTTATCCTTATGTTTCTCCACATGTTCCTTCACATTCTTCTTATGCTTTTTATCCATTACTTCCCTATATGTCCCAAATCTTTTTGTTGCAGTATCTTTAGGTTTTCTCATTAAATTCTCCACATATGCATTTATTTCTATCTTAGCTACTTGATAAGGAAACCTAGGTTTCCAAAAGGTTTTAGGCTCTACTGCTTCCATGTCCCAATGGTTGACATGCTAGAGCCATTTGCCAAAGTAAATGTTGTAAGGTGTTTGAGATAATCTAGGTCTCCCTAGTTGTTCCCAAATCTTCTTAGTGGTCATGTTAATGTTTGCACCCAAGTCTATTATTACATTTTTGATCTTTTTATGATTAGTACAGGCATCCACCAGTAGTGGTTTTGTTTTCCAATGTCTTTCATTTCTACCCAATTGCCTAACTTGGTTTCATAGTATCTTCTCCTTATTCCAATATTTTGCAAATTATTTAAATTTTTCCATCAGATTATGTTGTTGCGTTAGAGATGTAAATTGTTTTAGTGTCGGAACTTCCTCTACTATGAAGAATTGATTAACTTGTTTTTTCTTTTCTTGTTCTTCTGTTATTATCTATTTAGTTTTTCGTACTACCTCATCATGTTGCCTTTTATCCGAGAAGAATATATCTTCCTCCTCACTTTCTTCTCTTTCCGATCTAGTAGTTTCATATCTTTTTCTTCCAGTATTTGTGTTTTGTCTTGTAACTGCTATTGCTTTCTCTTTTCTTTTGTCCATCTTAGTTTTTTCCTCCTTTATTTGGTTTTCTTCATCTGATGAAGATAGATCTGTATTTCCATCCTTATCTCTTTGATAGGTCCTTAGCACTTGACCTTCTTCCTTAAGGACTCTTCTGATTACTCTGGCCCCTTTTTGTTTATCCAAATCATCTCCTTTTCCTTGTTGCAGTGTATTATAAAAGTGTTGTTGTGCCTTATCACATGTGAAAAGGTCATGTTTTGTACTATTACAAAATGAGCATTGCCTTCTTCTTTCTCCCCAGCATTCATTAGCAAAGTGCCCGATTTTACCACATTTGTAACAAGTGGCCTCATCTCTTCTTCTTCTACCTCTACCTCTACCTCGGCCTCTGCCTCCTCTCTAACCTCCAAATTGTCCTCTATCCTCATTAATGTAGTTATTTTCATATGGAGCATTTTGTTTTGCATTCTGGATAGTATTCATGTTCCTTTGTTTTTTCCATGAAGGTTGCTTGTTGTTGAATGCACAAGAAAACTGAGAGGGGGGGTGAATTAGTTGTATCAAAAATTTCAAACCCTCACAAACATTCAGATCCACATTAACCTTTAAACTTTTATGATGATTAAGCATGAACCACAAATAACTAAAACTAAAACATAACAGCATCAAACACAAGACAACACCATATTTTACATGAAAAACCCAAGAAGGGAAAAACCACAGTGAGGATTAGCTCACAATATAAAGTAGTAGCAATACCAAATTACAAAAGGCTCACTGCCTAAAAGAGTGAATGCTCACTACAGGTGGACTCACTGTCCAAGTGGACTCACTACCCACTAAGAAAGAAGGAGAGAAGAGAAGAGTGGCTCACTTCTAGGCTTTGAACTAATATCATTGCATCTAACCTATGCATGGAGTTCACTTCTAATGAAGCTCAATATCGATCACAACACAAACAACACCTTCGCAGTAACACTGAAAATAGTAGACACCTTCTGCTCACTACATCTAGTAGCTTAACACATGAAATCTCTCACCGCACTGATCAAATATGCATCATAAACATCATATCCCTCACACATCCATACATCCACGAAACCTTGACACTTATTTATACCATCATCAATCACGAAAACATTCTCCAAGGTTGACAACACAACTTAATTCATAAATTTCAAATTAGGTCTAGACCTAAACATTCCCATGAAGGAAAGGAATAAATGCAAACAATGCCACATCTTAGCACAGACCTAAATTCCCTCTTACACGTTATTCCACGCTTCCTCAATCAACAAAGCATAACCAAAATTAGTGCAAACAACTAAGTCGGCCAACCTTGAGTTAACACTATGGACTTTTAAGCACACATTTCATCAAAGGTAAACACACCTCATGGATCTTACACAAAGATTTAACACAACCTAGGAACATCCACGAACATCTTGAAGTCACCTAAAAACCAACAAATTTAAACACAACTTTCACCTAAAGAAAGTTCTCAAAAACAATGTCAAACACTATTCTCAAACTGGTGAATGCAATTTTCACTGCACAACAATCCAGAGCACAAAATTTAGGATTTAACATCTTCAAACACTTCTAAAAAACATATCCAAATTGTACACTCAGATCTCCAACACAAAAGAAATGTGCAGCAAAAACTTGAACAACACTCTATAAGCCAGAAGACTTCTTCAACACACTGTTTCTAATATTAATCAAATTTTCTTAAAAGCACTTGGAAACCCAACAACATAAGCATATCCTCAACATCTTCAGCACCTCTACAAAGAAACCAAATCACTTTTAGTAGGACAACTTAATCAAACAACAACAACCTCATCAGAAGACACAGTTGACACCAATGACAACACAAGCTTGTTGACATCAATGACAACACAAGCTTGTTGACATCAATGACAACATCGATTAGTACATATTTGCAACACTTGTAACCTTAGTCCTGAAGATATAGTGGTCTTTCTGCTAGGCCTTTTACATCTGCCATTGTATTATTCTATGTTTTATTTTTATGATTTGAATTGTACCATGAATCACTTTCATCCTCATCTTCTCTTACCCTGAACATTTGTGATGGACAGTCTGTTGTTTCATAATCATCCCATTCTCTGCATAATCCGCAATACACTATATTGTTCTTTGTAGCAAGTGCCTTTATATCCACCTTCATTGTGGCAGCATGTCTTTCTCCTTTTATCTTTGGACATTCATTCTAGATGTGTCATTTCTTTGTATAGTAGGAACACCATATGTTTGGCCTTTTATCTTCTTGTTTTGCCAAAATTTCTATTTAAGTTTCAGTTGTTCCAATTCTAGTCTTAGTCTTTCTAACTCCATATTTTCCTTGTTTTTGTCTTGTTTGCACCATGTCTATACCTCAATCTAGCATGCTGGTATGATTGCTTCTGCATATGTTTCAAATATTCTCCCATCTAGAGATGCTCTCACATCACAGCTTATTCCAAATGTAAACCACTCAATTTTCTACTTTTCAATCAGTGGTTCTTCTAGCTTGCGGACTGTGTCCTTAAACCTTTTGTCAAATTCCTTAATTTTTCTCCATCCCTTTGTATTAGTTCTCTCATCTTACTCACCCCTTCAATTGGTATTTTTAGAGTTTCGAAGTTCTCCAAAAACTCCTTCACTTCCTCCCATGTTTTATCATGTTTGGGATAAGCCTTTCTGTAGCATTTTAATGCATCATTCTACAATATGCCAATGAAGTCAAACAACTTAGTGTCATCTTTAGTTATCTCATTCTAGTTCCAGATTGATTCTAGTACAAAAATATGTTTTGCAACTTTAGTTGTGTCCTTTTCAAATACCGGTAATTTGATAATAGCATCCATTTTTTCTTTCTTTTTCTTTTCCGAACCTTCTGGTGTTTTGCGGTGGTTTTCTTTCTAGTTTTTCTTCTCCTTAAGCTCTAGCCTTTATGCTAGGGTTTTATACTCTCTCCCTTTATATCTCTGCAAGTGGATGTCAAAATATTCTTCTCCCAAAACTTCTTCAAAATCGTTCTTAATCTCTTCTTCTCTTTCTCTTTCAATGTCAATTTGATCTTTTCTTAAAATTCTCCTTGATTTATAAGGCACCCGGGGTGACTTCTAGTCAAGGGGGTGTGTCTCTTCAAACTACCTTTTCATTCTCGAGGATATTCCTTCATTTGTAAATGACATTATGTTCTCATTGGGTGAATTTTTATTATTTTGTCTTATATTAGCGAAACTCATATCTTTATATACTGCATCTTCTCTAATCTTCATTATACTCTGATTAACTAGGTTATTTGGGTAATCCGCATCCAAATTTAGGGGCTGAAGGTTTCGTATAGGATTTAGTATTTCTTGCCATTGTTTGTCAAATATAATTTGAATGTTAGCCTAATTAGGTTGATATTCTAGAGTTTTGTATACTTACAGTAGGTTTAAGGTTTGGTTATGTTCTTCCATCCACGCACTTCTTAATTGCTCATATGTGTCAATTCTTCCTCCTATACTCTTTAAAAGTTTTGTTGTCCTATCAATATGTATTGTAATAGGCTCAGGATTCTCTATATCTCTTTGTATCAATTTTGTGGTAACCTCTATGGCTTCTTTATTCATTCTTTCTTTTCCCTTTATATTTTCCTCTCTGGAAGCACCCACAGCAGCGTACTCAGCAGCACCCTCATTGGCGCACTCATCCAACTTATTATTTTCTTCCACAATTTCTCTTTCCTATTTTCTACTTCTCCTGCCTTCTCCATCCTTTTACACTACCTTTCCTGATGTTCCTAGGTTTGTTTATGTCTCTCCTCTCTACTTATCTCCATTCTAGTAAATATAATTTCTTTGTTTTTCCTTAATCTTTTGTTATCCCCTTTTGCCATGGATGCTTTTGATTTGGAATCATATTCATCCTTATGTATCCCATGGTTGGCTTATCTTGAAGGGTTACATCTTTTCAAGGATCTTTTCATATCCTCCCCTTGTTCCATTTTCCATTCCCTTAAGTATCTGCCCCCTCTCACAAGCGTAGGAGCTTAAGAGATTTCAAAATCTTCCACAGGTCATAAAAAAATTCCTATCACTCAAGTTTCCTTACTTGTGCTACTCCGCACTTCTCCTTTCTCTATTTATTCTCTCTTTCTTCACTACCCTTTTCTAGGGTCCTGAAAATGGAACCAAATGTTGGCAAGAAATGGGAGGGATACTAGTACAGAGATCTGGTCATTAGTCAAGTCTATAAGTCTAGTTTATACCCCAGTCAAACAATGAGAGAAACATGAATAAACATTAAGGAAATATACTATGCGATAGAATATAAGTAAAGCATAACATCATAACACATATACAATGGTATCATAATCCTTATATCTCCATTATATTCCTTTCTCATCAATAGTTATATACATATCCATACCGGCGAGTCTGAGTCTCTGCTTTATATAAAATCTCACTTATACTCTTGTTCTCTATCTCTCTTACATTCTTACTTACATTGCTTTGTATGTATCTCCTATATATCTACATAGAGGTGTGTCCTTACCCAAAATACCTCTTTGTGAGTTGGCTATACCCTCCTAATGGCCTTTATGGTAGTCTGCGGTAGGTTATACGTGCTGCCCTATTCTCTACCAATAGTTACTTTTTGAGAAAATTAGAAAACTTAGTAACAAAAAGTAAATAAAATATTATTTTTTGATACTAAGGGAAACTTGTTAAGGAAACTACATGGGATGAAGTGGAATATTCCTTGCCACCAAAGTTGACTTTGTGTTTGAGTATCAAATGTGAGTCATTGGATCAAATTGATCATATCCATTGGATTTTAGGGTGAAAACTTAGTATGGAAAAGCTGATTTGAATATGTATACAGTTGAAACTCATTGTAAGAGGTTAGAAAATGTTAGAATTTGCAAGAAGAAGTAAGAATTGGTGAAGAACTAGTGAGTTTTTGTTGATGTTTTGGGAAATAATCATTGGAAACACATTGAAAATTTTGTACTATTGGGATTTGAGAGAAAATACATAGTATTTTCTGATTTTTCATGATATTGTCATTGTTTTCTCTACACCAAGTTAGGAAATTGTTGATGTTTGTCAATATTTTGAGGTTAATACAAATTTTATTAATCATTTCTAATCAATATTATGAATGGAAATTATTGAGATTTGTTGAACTTGTCATCACACAAAGTTTGTTTCATGATTTCTAAACACCAAGTTGAGTTTGTTCTTTCATTTTCAACTGAAGATTCATGGATATTTGATGAGTTTGTAAAGTGTTCATACCACTTGTGGTTTTCTAATTGTATATTTCTTTGTGTGGTTAGCCTAAACACACAACTTCACCATTGATGATTGCACCTCCTTGAATCTTGATTGTTGAATTGTCATGGTCAAATCAAGGATGGTTAATATGTTTGCAAACCCATCTATCCATTGTTGAAGCTGAAATATTTGAAAGAGTTTGAGTTTTAGTTAGTTTTCTCTATAACTTTTCTCTATTTTTCCTTTCTTTTGCACTTTTTTATCAAATTTAGTTAGTTTAGATTTAGAATAGGACATTCAAACTTGCATAGTGTTGTTATAGAGTTGATATTTTATGAATGCAAGTTAATATATCAATGGTTAGAGGCTAAAATGATATATTTTATGGCAATATATGTTAGGATTAGTTTGTTTATTCAATGTTAAATCTGAAAATGGATTGGTTTATGTGTAATTTAACCTTGTGCGTGAAGTTTGTCTAGATTCATGTAGGCCCCTTGTTTGAACAGCAAAAAGACATCATACAACTAAGTTATCTTGTGAGGGCCAAGACTTGGCAGTATAGACCTTGGGGTATTCATTTTTCATTTCTTTGGGATTTGATTCCTTTCAAGCAAGATAAGATACTTGGTATTTTATCTAAGTTGTGTGCAAAAACACCCCTCAACACCAGCACCCTATCATTAAGGAGCTTTGGACCCAAATTCATTTTTATATTGTGTGGGGGATTTGGAAAGAAAGAAACAATACAATTTTTAGGGATACTATTTATGAAGCTCCTAAGGTTTTCCAATCTGTTTGTTGTGTGTTCCAAGAGAATATTAATGTGGCCAAGATTGAGAAGCCTAAAAATATTCCATCTGCCCTTGAAATAAAAGTTAATAAGAATTGATGTATTTCAAGTGACCTCAGTAATGTTGATGTGCAGAAAGCCTATGTAAGGTATCACACAAGATGGAAATGTCCACCTCAGGGGTGGGTCAAACTAAACATTGATGGTTGCTCCAAAGGAAACACGAAGATGGAAATGTCCATCTCAGGGGTGGGTCAAACTAAACATTGATTGTTGCTCCAAAGCAAACACAGGTCAATCTGTTACGAGGCTATTATCAGGGATAACAAAGGATCTATGATTGAAAACTATGCTAAGGGGATTGGATGGAAAACAAATAATGAAGCTAAAGTATATGCCCTCTAGTGGGGATCAAAAGAATACAACATTATGGTTTTCAGTATGTGGACATTGAGGGGGACTCCAAGATTATTATTGATCTTGTTAAGAGCAATTCAAATCCCCCATAGAAAATCAAGTACTATGTTGAGGAGATTAGGACCTCTATTTGTAATTTTAAGTTTTCAAATTTCCACCATATTTTTAGGGAGGGAAATAAGGCTATTGACATCATTGCAAATATAAAGTCTCAATTATAATGTTTAGCAATATTGGTTAAATGTGCAAGATCTTCCTAACTCTGTTGGCATTATAATTCATGATGAAAGCACATAAGGATATCTTTCCTTTCTTAAATATGAATGAATGTATTATGATCATACATAATAATTGGCAAGAGTCAAATATTGGCTTCTATCAGTTCAAGGATAGTTGACTCAGCAAGATAAGTTTTAATGATGACTTTCCTTATAGATCCCATGTCATCCTTAAGGCCGAGATGAGGTGAATTAATGATTGTGTTACAGGAGGAGGCAGAGAGGTACCTCAAATTAGTAATTATAATTGCATTGATTTTAATTGGGGATTCATGCAGTGTATTTCCATTGTCTTTACTTTTTGCACTTTTTGAAATTTCTCTATTTGTAAAAAAATTGGGGGCCAACTCCTTAGGGTTGAACCAGTGTCCCACATTTCTCTTATGAAAAATGTAGAGCTTTGGGATGTTTTTGAGAAAGGAGGGATAGCTTCTTTTTTCCAAGCTATGAAAATACATGATGTTAATTTGACTACATAGGTTGTCAATTCTTGGCAAAATGGTGAAGTTATTGTAGGAGGAATTAAATTCACTATGACTAAGGAGTTGATTGCAAAAGTAACTGGGATGAGCATGAATGGGAGGAAAGTTTACAAAGTGGGGAAGGGTTGTTATAAAAATTTCATTCAAATCTTCTTGGAGGATGTAAAATCCCTAGTGAGACACCAGAATGGCTTTGATAGAATGGCGTTGTTATCTCTATGGGCACTAGTGAGCTTCCATTTAATCAAATACTTCACTTTGGAGAGAAGGTATGCTATTGTTTGTGGGTACCATTTTCCCCTTTTAGATCACCTTCATCATGGAAACTTAATTAGCTTCCCTTTTTTTTGCTTTCCTCTCTACAAAATTGCATCAAAGAAGGTGCCAAACCTCTGTTACACTTGGGTTTAATTAATGCCTTATATCACTATAATGTCCTCCTTACTCCCTCATTAATCTCTAATGCTAGGTCTAAACCTCTAGATCCTACCATTAAGAACCCTAATCCTTTCAGTATGTCTAAGGGTTCTATTGGTAAAAACAAATTTGTTGAAACCCAATCTACCCCTGATGTTGTTCAGTCTACTACTGGTACACCTAAGGGTCACCCTGGGTCTAGTGCGAAAAATAAAATTTCTATTATGGAGAAAGATTTGACCCCCCTCTTGTTGTGGTGGCAAAGACTTCTAACAAAAATATTGTGGTGTCTGCAAAGGGTAAGAATGTGATGCAAAAGTCTATTCCTATTGAGAAGACCCAATACCTTCTACCCTTAATGTTAAGGCCAAAGCTATTACTCCTAAAAAAGATTTGATGGACTCTCCTAAGAATATTTTGCTTTCTCTAAAGGGTAAAGATGTTCATGTAGCCTCCCCTATGAACAAATATAAGAAAACTATTAAGATTAAATCTTCTACTGCAGGAGTTAATCTTGACTCTAGTTTTGTTGATTTTACTCCTAAAGGTAAGATAGATAATGTTTATTCTCATATCTCTACTATTTGTAGAAAGTCATCCCACTTGGCTAAGGTGATTGCTAATGCCGAGAAAGCTAAACGTCAGGAAAAAGGTGTTAAGGGGACTGGTAACAATGAGGTTTTCATTGAGGATGTCCTCTTTGATTCTTATTCTGACAATGTTAAAATGCAGAATGAAGAAGACATGCAAGAGGAACATGTGGAGGAAGAGTTAGTGGTTGAGGAAGATAGGAAGGAGCAGCTCTGGAATATGGAGGTGGAAAATGAGAAGTTTGAAGGGATTGAGGAGGAGTATGTTGAGGATGAAGATGTTGATCTTCAGGATTCTATTGATGAAGATAAAGACACTAAAGATATTGATTTCCTTCCCCATGAGGAGGAGGAATTTGATGATGTGGCCACTGATATTGGTGTTTTTGAATGTAATCTTGAGAAGAATGATGGCAATGATAATCCCACTACTTTTGATAATGCCCACCAAGACCTCCTTATTAGGATAGAATAGTTGGAGGAAAATCACAATAAGAAGGCTAAGTGTAACACCTATCAGAAAAGGTGGGATAATATGTATGACACTATGAAAATGTACCAACACCGGCTAATTAAGGTGGAGCAAGGTATGAATGACCTAGTCCAGTTTACTAATGAGATGATGAGAAAGGTAGTTTCTGGGGTTGTTACTCTTCAGAATGAACTCAATAAATGTAAGTTTTAGCAAGAAACTAAGGTCCAGGGTGCCAATAAGAAAATGAAACTTAAATATCAAATGGTTTTGGGAGCCTCAAGCTAGGAGGAAACTATGAAGTCAATGAAAATGGATTGGGATACCCTGCTAAGAAATAGTGGGAAGTAGCTTCTTGTTGTGTTGAAGTCTGGTGTTGTCTTTGTTTTGTTTTCTTGCTTGGCCTAGTTTCCTTTTTTCCATGGTCATTTTCGTTGTTTATGTTAGTTCAATCTTTTGATGGACTGTTAATCTCGTTTATTTTGTAAGGGATTGGGACCCTCTTTCCTAGCTTATCTTAATCAAAAACATATATTTTTTTCCCATTCATAATTCTTTCTTAATTAACTTGTTCAAGAACATGAAATTAGGACATTAATTAAGAGATGAAATTAGGACTTTATTTAAGACTTGCAATTACGAGATGAAATTAGGACTTTAATTAAGACTTGCAATTAGGAGATGAAATTAGCACTTTAATTAAGACATGAAATTAGGACTTGCAATTAGGAGATGAAAATAGGACTTTAATTAAGGCTTGCAATCAGGACATGAAATTAGGACTTTAATTAAGACTTGCAATTAGGGGATGAGATTAGCACTTTAATTAAGACATGAAATTAGGACTTGCAATTAGGAGATAAAATCAGTTCTTTAATTAAGACATGAAATTAGGACTTTAATTAAGACTTGCAATTAAAAGATGAAATTAGGACTTTAATTTAGACATGAAATTAGGACTCTAATTAAGACTTGCAATTATGGGATGAAATTAGGACTTTAATTAAGACATGAAATTAGGAATTGCAATTAGGAGATGAAATTAAGATTTTAAGAAATATTAAGCAATTCATTTACACTAGAACTTTTGCTTAAATGAACAAAGTTGTGAGTTATGAATATTAAACAAACTATGCCAACACATTGGAGTAGATGATTACACCCTATCAAAAATCTCTTTCCCCACCCCATGTGTCCTAAATATTCTAGGGTACATCACTCAAGTGACATCTCATAAGAATCCTAAGACCTCAAATAAGACAAACTTCATCTAAATGGTACATTGCAAACCGTGGCACCAAGGAACATACAAGTTTCTCCTATAGGTGCACAATCTACGCCACTATAAAATCTTGTGAGGCTTTTGGCCAACTCAACACCAATTGTTCACATTGAAATGTTTTACAATGTTGTAAAAGAGGTTTTAGGAGCATTATGCTAGGCTATTAAGAGGGTAATTTTGTAAAGGGGCTTCATGGGCCTAAATTGACTATTGTAAAATGTTGGGGTGGGTGGGTAAATCATAGTAGAGGTCTATTTCCCCATGGAAAGCATACTGATCCTTCCAATCTACATCACTTAAGTGGCATCTTTTAAGAGCCCTAAGACTTAAAATGAGATAAACTTTGTCCAAGAGGTATGCACAAACCTTGGCACCTATGAACCTATTGTTTTCCCTTAGTATTGCAACCTACACTTGTTATGAAAGATTATGAATGTTTTGGCCAAATTGGACCTAACTACTCACATTGTAAGTGTGTGACCAAATTCCTTAGTTGTTTTCTCTCTTTATATACCACCTCTTTGGGTATTTTAAGTTATTTTTCCTCTTCATAAGTCACATTTTTGTATAAGTTTTCTATTTTCAACTTAGCTCACAAAATTTTGAGAGTGTTTATTGCCATACTCATATCTCTTTAATCCTTTCAAGTTTCTTCATTCTTTATTAGTTTGTTTGTTGATTTAAATATGGCATATCATCTTTTTCCATTATTGTCCCATAGTCACTTATATGCCTATTTACTCACATATTGTTGCTCTTGGTTATAAGCCTAGATCCCCTTAGCTTCATTATCTCATTTTCTAGGTCTAAAACTTTTTATCTAAATCACTCTTACTCTCCTTACTTAGTAATATGTTGTTTCCATTTATATTACATTTTCTCTCCTTCTTACACTTGCTGTATGACCAATTTTACAATAATTTTGTGAACTTTGGAAACCTTAGGACAACATTTCCAACTTTAACAACATTCACATGTTTCTACCAATCACTAGGTTTTATACATATTTGTTATTCTATTTGGTTTAATTAAACATATTGTCTCATATCATTTCTATTTAAACCATATGATGCAGGAGCATCCGGGTCCACGTACAATCCTCATCAAACAAAAAGATTTTACTTTCTTTCTTGTTGTTGTTTGCCTTTCATTTTGCTGCAGGAGTTGTTGCAGGAGGAGTTGATGATTCATTTCTAAAAAATTTCATAGGGATTTTCACCAAGTGATGGCTTGATTAGGAAGAAGACCCAAATGGGTATTTACATTTCAAATTTAGGGAAAATCTGATCAAAATTGACTAAGTTATGCCTCGGCAGAGTTTTTGCTTGTCACTATAAGCACCAAAATCACGCAGTCTCCACGAGGACCCCTATGATGATTTATAATCCTTGTCACATACATGTAAGCATGAAATAGCATCCTCTCAGTAGCAATTCTCTTGGTGACGTGTCTTTTCTTTCATCTTGTGTTGTTTCCCCTTTGTCGTTTTCTCTCTCTTTGTTGTTGACATTTTTTGACACTTGTCAATTTGCATTTTCTGAGCTTGCGACCCTATTCCTAAGCCTTATATGCATCTTGTAGGTGATTTTTCACCACCCCTCAGTGTTTTTCATCTTCTCCACCCCCTAGAAGCCTTCTAGAGGTCCCCCCTAGCCATTTCCCAGTTCCAGTTTTCAATTTCACTCAACCAATCCAAATCTCCCCCTATTATTTCCAGATCTCCCGCTGAGAGATCCTACTTTGCAAGTGGAGATTTAGATTTTCACACATGACTGACCTATTTTTGAAGGCAGATCCCCTTCTTTTCTCCTCCTCTTGCATCTCCCATCCTGCATGTCAACCCAAGTGTCATCCTTTGTGGGTCGCCCCCCGGCTGACTTGACTAGTGAAAGGGCCGACCCATGGCCGACCCTGTTATGTTTCCAGCCGCAGAAAAACACAAGTTTCTAACTCGAAAAAGCTTCATTTTCACCTATTTTTCTTCCTGTTTGCATGGATTTTAGTGCCTAATATAGATTTAATTATTTCATGCACCTACACATTCATAATTAGCTCTATTTTATCTTAAATTAATAGTTCATGCACTCCTTCACTTCTTCTTGAGCGATAAGCTTTTACTAGGTAGATCACTCCAATTTTAGCCCAGATCACTCATGAATCCTCTGTGTTAACTCTCCAATCAAATTGAGTTAACTCTCCTTCTTCACTTCTCATCCCTTCTTCTAACCTATAAATACCCCCTCCCTCAAGCACAAAGGGAGTTAATTTTATTTGTGCACACAGCCCTTGCAAGTTATTGCTCTCCACATTCAACATTCTCATGCTCATACAAGACATAGGAGCCTTTTGTTTTATTCGTTGCTTCATCTAGCTTTCACATAAATCTCATTACGCATCCATACGCTACTCAAATCAAGCCACAATGCTCATCAAATCTCTCATTGAGCTCTCTTTGTAAAGCTTCAAAAGCTTATTTTTGCTTCCATTATCATCTTGTCACCAAGAGGATTCCCCACTGCTATAAGAGGATATGAGGTTGCCATCACAAGGATTTCTGAGGGTAGTGGAGGCTCTCATGTCTCTAGGTTCCTTTATGCTTTCTTTTAATTCATAGTAATTAGATAACTAAAATTGCTCTCGGCAATAATCTTGTTTTTTCCTTGATAGGATAGATAGATCTTGCATTCTTAGAGTAATTTGCTTTCAAAGTTCATAGTTTAATTCATCTAAAAGTAATTTCCCTTTTCTTAGATTATTTCATTCCAAATATTCAAAAAATCCCAAAAACATAGTTTACATTGCATTAGGTAAATTCGTTATAGATTGCATACATTCTTTGATTCTTAGATTAGAAAAAGCATCTTCAATTCCAAAAACATTAAAAAAGCACAAAAAGAAATTTTTCATCTCATTTAGACTTTCATTCATAAAAACCCAAAAAGAACCAAAACATTAGATACTTAGCAAACCCTTGATTCCATCACAAGGTCAACCATAGTCAAACATTGGTCAAAACCCTTGATTCCATCAGAAGGTCAACCATAGTCAACGCATAATCAAACCTTAGGTTAACAAAACCCTAAGTCAAACCCTAGGTCAAGTCAAGGTTAGCTCACAATTGCCTATCTCTTGTCTTTGCTCACAAATGTGCCCAAGATTAAGAGGTGAGTGAGTGAGGGCAATCCTCAATGAGATAGAGTAAATCCACCCAAGACCACAACAGGACCTACTAGTCATCCTACAACAACAAGAAGCATTTAGGTAACTCTTAGTACAACAAGCATTCATCCAACAGTTTGAGCAACAACAAGAAATCAATGAGAACAATAATTTACCCACGCAACGGTAGAATATCAAAAACCCCAACAGGAGAATAGTGACTAGTGACCCTTCGGGTCATACGATTATCTTTACAACCACGATCATTGAACAAAACATCTACACAAGTGCACAACAACATAGGCCCCAAGACGTGCTAACCCCTCTCCACAAAGTCCATCTCTTCGACGAGCCAGACCACCTGATGAGCCTAGTTATTAGCTTGTTTTCTTATAGTTTTATGCAAGTTGAAAGACATTCCTAGACATTTAAGCATATTTCTATGTTATGTTATCCCTTGTGATCATTATATAGACTTAAACTTGGTTAATTAAGTATATAGAGATATGATTATAACATGATGAAATTGTATGCTATCTGTGGGAATATATGGATTATTGCATGTTTGTGTTGATTATGGTTGTTAGTATTTTTTACATGTTTATGGACTAACCCTGCAACTAAAAGAAGAAGGATTGTAACCCGCAGCAACTACAAGGTGTAGCCCACAGCCACAGCATTTCCAAGTACAGAGCAGGGAAGATTCCAGACTCAACTAAGTGCAGCAACCACAGCATGAGGACACTTGATGGAGATAATCATGCATTATGATAGTAACTAATAAAGATGACTGGAAGCTCAAAGGATTCTGTTACAACTAGAAGACCAACGGGACTGGTTCAATCAAGTCCATGTTCCACTATTTTAGCAAAGAGTTCTAATTTCATTTGGACACTTCTCTCCTTCTTTTTGAGTATTATTATTAGCATTCATTACACTCTAGTTCCTACGGAGTGGTGTTTTATGTTTACAGTTAAGAGACCTATTTCAATAAACTCCCTCGTAAGTATATGTTGTTCCAAGTATGTGCCTAATCGGTGTTGTCATTGATGTCAACGTGTCTATGTTGTCATTGGTGTCAATTGTGCTTTTACTTTGTTGAGGATATTGAGAAAATTAGCCCCTCCGGTGATAACAATGTGTTACAGTAGAAACAATGCATTACATGCAGAAGAATAGTTTAGAAGAATGCTCTGCATTTCCTAAGGAATAAATATCTTTGCCTACGGATTGGAATTTATTTAGAAGTCTATCTGAAGATTCCATATTCCAAGGTTGAGCGTCTGGAATGAAGATTTGAGGTAGTTGTGTTCACCAGTGTGAAAACTACTTTTCCTGTATATTTGGTGGTGACAGGGAGAAAGTGTTTTTCTCCGCATTCCTCTGCATTGAAGTATTTTGGTCTGTGGTTATAGAATTAAGTTAGTGATGATGTTAAGTGCCTTAAAATGTAATGGTTCATGATTTGGTGGTCCGCAAGTTATCTTTTACTCATGACAGTGGATGACAGTGTTGTTCTTGTACTCTGATTTGAATAATCTTATTGATAGAGTGATTAGAGATCGTGCAGTTGTTCCCGGTGATTACAATGTGCTTGTGGATGTCTCCTGATCATGTTCCCACATTCAGATTAGTTCACAAGGTGTAATTCAGATTGTGCATGAAGCATGTTCTTGAGAATACTTGTGTTAACATCAGTTTTAGCCGACTTGGTTGTTGACACGTCTTGTGATTACACTTTGAAGATTGTGATAGCGTATTGTAGCATGGAAGATTATGTTTGAGTCCCAGCTAAGGCACGGCGTGGTCCGCATTCATTTCTTTTCTTTGTAAATCAATTTAGGTCTAGACCTATTATGATGTAATGTATGTTTTCCGACCTTGGAGATTGTTCCAATGGTTGATGATTGTAGCACCAACCTTGATGATCATTCCAAGGTTGATGAATTGTATAAATACTTGTAATTGAGTCGTGAAAATGTATCCAAGTGTGAATATACAAAGATAAAAGTGAAGTAAGGTAGCAGAGCAGAGCAAAAGTGTTTGTGCTTCAATGGAATTGAACCTTGGCATGGAGTAGATGTTGTTATCTCAGTTCAACCCTTTTGGCAGTGAGCCTCCCTTTGGCAGTGAGCCACCCATAGGTAGTGAGCCTTTCTTTGTAGTGAGCAATTTGGGCAGTGAGCCATGTAGGTAGTGAGCCTCTATTTTTTGGTATTGATATAACTTATATATTTCTATGGGCTAACACCCACCGTGGTTTTTCCCTTTTAGGGTTTTCCACCTAAAAATCTGGTGTCTTCTGTGTTGGTTATGTTATTGAGTTGAGCTTCTAATTTTATGCTTTCATTGTAATATCAAAATATAAGCAATTAATAAGTTAATGTTCATAACTGGTTAAAAATTTTAGGACAACTGATTCACCCCCCCTCTCAGTTGTCTGGTGCAGTTCAACAATTGGTATCAGAGCAAGGTTCCTTAGAAGAAAGCCTAACAGCTTGATGAAGATCCAGGATGTCTTATAGGAAGGAAGCTCCACGGTTTGATGGGACAAATTATGCTCTTTGGAAGGTACGAATGAAAAGCTATCTCCTCTGTCTTGGTTATAAAGTATGGTTAGGTACACATTCACAATTTGTCATGCTTGAAGATGGTTTGACAACTAAAGATGATATTAAAGAATATGAATTGGATGTCAAAGCAAAAGATGCCATGTTAAGTTCCTTAAGCGACTCAGTGTTGACAAAAATTGTGGACCTTGAATCTACAAATGAGGTATGGGAGAAGCTGAAAAATCTATATGAAGGAGATGATTCTGTAAGAGAAGCCAAGCTACAAAGCTTGAAAGTGAAAATGAGGGTTTGAAGATGAATGAAGATGAAAATGTAACAGCCTTTATGCAAAGAGTTGATGAACTTGTCACTAGAATAAAAGGTATGGGAGGAACTCTCAGTGATAAGGAAATTGTAATGAAAATTCTCAGATCACTACCAAAGTCCTATAGTCACAAGGTAGCTACTATTGAAGAATTCATGATTATGAAAACTATTGACAAAGATCAGTTACTTGGAAAGCTTACAACTTTTGAGATGAGAGAATTTGGTGATGCCCTACCAAAAGTTGAATCAGCTTTTAAAGCCAGTACTTCTGAAAAGATCTCCAGAGCTAAGAAATATAAAGTGGATGATGACTTTGAGGAAATTGAAGCTAACTTTGTTGACAGGTTACAAAGAGGTTCTAATAAGTTCAAAGGTAAATTACCTTTCAAATGTTTCTCTTGTGGCAAAGTAGGTCATTATGCTTCCAAATGTCTTGAAGGAATTGAAAGAAATAAGAAAAGATGAGAGCAGGCCTAAAGTTCCAAATAAATGTTACTATGTTAGAGATTTTGATGATGAAGGAGTGACTGATGATGAATCTGATGATGTTGGTACTAGTGTTGAATGCCTGTTCATTGCTATTAGAGAAGATCCTATGTCTACTAATTCTGCTAGCAGTGTGAAGGAAGAAAAAATAGTGGAAGAAAGTGCTTTGGCTATTCAGGTTGAGAAAGATAAGGATGAATGGATTATTGATAGTGGATGCTCACATCACATGACCGGTGACAAAAGTAATTTTGTAAGTTTGGAAAAGTATGATGGAGGACTGGTTAGGTTTGGAGATAATGCAGCTAGTAAGATTTGTGGAAAAGGATCTATTTCATTTGATGGAAAGCATAATACTAACAATGTCCTATATATGAAGGGTTTCAAGCATAATCTTTTGAGTGTTGGTCAGATGTGTGACAAAGGATATGATCTAAGATTCAAAGATAATGGGTACAAGATCATGGAAAGCTCTGGAACTGTGATTGCTACCAGTAAAAAGATAAGAGGTAACATCTATCAATTAAGAGGAACTAATGATTTTTGTTTATTGGCCCAAGCAGATGAAAGTTGGTTGTGGAATAGAAGGATGTGTCATATAAACTTTGATAATATGGTAAAGATAAGTTAAGGTCAGATTGTGAGAGATTTACCAAAACTTGTGAAACCATCCAGTACAATCTGCAAGGAATGTTAGTTAGGGAAGCAAACAAGAACAAGTTTCAAGAACAAAGAGTGACTCTCTACCAATTTGTTGGATCTAGTGCATATAGATCTCTGTGGTCCTACGAGGGTGAGAGTCTATAAGGTGATAGGTACTTCATGTTGCTTATTGTTGATTATTCTAGAATGACTTGGGTTACTTTTCTAAGAGACAAATTAGAAGCCCTAGAGAAGTTCAAATCTTTCAAGGCAATGGTTGAGAATGAAATAGAGTTGAAAATCAAATGCTTAAGGTCTGATAGAGGAGGTGAATTCACATCAAATGAATTCAACATTTTCTGTGAAGAACATGGGATAAAAAGACAGTTGTCTACACCTAGGACTCCTCACCAAAATGGAGTTGTGGAAAGGAAAAATAGGACAGTTCAAGAGACTGCTAGGACAATGATGAAGGAAGCAGATCTGTTGGAAGTCTTTTGGAAAGAGGCTATTCATACTATTATTTACATTCAAAATAGAGTTCAAGTGAAAGGTAATGGTACTCAAACTCCTTATGAATTATGGTATGGAAGAATTCCTTCAGTAAATTATTTCAAAATCTTTGGAAGCAAATGCTATATCAGGAGAGATGAAGATCTAGGAAAATTTGATGCAAGGAGTGATGAAGGAATTTTCCTTGGATACTCTACCAAGAGTAAGGCCTACCGATGCTACAACAAAAGGCTCAAAAAGATTGTTGAGAGTACAAATGTGAAGGTGGATGAAGGCAAGGAAAGAACATCAGACCTAAATTTCTATGAACCAAATGAAGCTGTGACTATATTGAATGAAGAAAAAGATGAACAAGAAGATAGTCAAGATGAAGAAGAAGCTCCGGAAAGTGTTGTCAAGACTCCCAGGTATGTAAGGATCAATCATTCTAAATATCATATTATAAGTGACAAAAATAAAGGTGTGCTAATAAGAAAAAGACTACAGAAGAATAAATAAATTACTGTTTACTTTCAGAGGTTGAACCAAAGACTGAATGAAGCATGCAATGATGAAAGTTGGGTAAAAGCCATGGAGGAAGAGCTAATGCAGATAGAAAAGAATGATACTTGGGAATTAGTTCTCAGACCTGCTGACAAAGATGTTATTGGAACCAAATGGGTTTTCAAGAATAAGTTAAATGAAAATGGAGAAGTTGTAAGGAATAAGGCAAGATTTGTGTGCAAAGGATATTCATAGATTGAAGGAATAGATTTTCAAGAGACTTTTGCTCCAATGGCCCGGATTGAGGCAATCAGAATATTTCTGGCATTTGCAGCCCAAAAAGATTTCAAGGTGTATCAAATGGATGTAAAGTCTACATTTCTAAATGGTGAGTTGGAAGAGGAGTTTTACATTGAGCAACCGAAAGGATTTAGGTTATCAGACCAAGGTGATTTTGTGTGCAGGTTGAAGAAAGCTTTGTATGGACTCAAGCAAACTCCTAGAGCCTAGTATGCAAGGTTGGATTAGTACTTATTACAATTAGGGTTCAATAAAGGTGTTTCTGACAGTAATCTTTATTTCAAGATTAATGGTCATCAAATTCTTATTGTTGAGTCTTTGTTGATGATATCATATTTGGAGGCAATGAAAGTATGTGTATGAAGTTTGTTGGTGAAATACAAAAAGAGTTTGAGATGTCCATGTTTGGTGAGATGAATTTCTTTCTAGGTCTGTAAATAAATCAATCAGATAAAGGAATCTTCATATCTCAGTCTAAGTATGTGAAGGACTTATTGAAGAAGTTTGGGATGGAAGACTCTAAATCGGTATGTACTCCCATGGTGACTAGTTGCAAGTTGAGAAAAACTGATAAATCACCTAAGGCTGATCAGAAAAAATACAGATCCATGATTGGAGGATTGCTTTATCTAACTCAAACCAGACCTGATATTATGCATGCAGTTTGTCTTGTTGCAAGGTTTCAAGCTGATCTAAGAGAATCACATGTGATGGTAGTTAAGAGAATTCTAAGATAGTTAAAAGGTACTCTGGATCATGGCTTATGGTACTCAAAGGACAATGATTTCACTCTCAATGCTTATACAGATGTAGATTAGGCTGGAGATGTTGATGACAGAAAGAGTACAAGTGGAGGGGCTTTCTTCTTGGGCAATAGATTGGTTTCAAGGATGAGAAAGAAACAAGATTCAATCTCTTTATCAACTGCAAAAGCAGAATATATTGCAGCAGCATGTTGTTGCACTCAAGTGTTATGGATGAAGCAGACTTTGAAGAACATAAGAGTTGTGTATGAAGATCCAATTGCAATCTTTTGTGACAATACAAGTGCCATAAACATTTCAAAGAATCCAGTGATGCACTCAAGAACAAATCACATATAAATAAGGTATCACTTTTTAAGAGAGAAGATGATAGAGAATGAAGTAAAGTTGGATTATGTATCCACAAAGGATTAGATTGTAGACATTTTCACTAAGCCTCTGCCTAAAGATACCTTTGAGTATCTTAGAGAAAAGTTAGGGGTCATTACCACTCATGTCCTGGACTAAGATGCATAGGAATGCATCAATCTAATGGAGCTCAAAGTGTCATTCTTTGATCTAGATTGATGTTCTGAAGGCTACCTCTTAGGAGGAGTAGCTAAATGTTTCTGATAAAGTGGATCAGAGCAGTAGCATGCAAGTATATGCCCTTTGCCATTGATGTCAAAGGGTGAGAGAAATCATGTGAAAAACTTAGGGGGAGAAAGAATGTAGATGTGTAAAGAGAAAGGGGGAGAATCTTGTCTTGATGGTCTTTTCAGTTTTTCACATCATATGTTGCCATCAATGACAAAGGGGGAGATTGTTGCAAGTATGTGCCTAATCAGTGTTGTCATTGATGTCAACATGTCTTTGTTATCATTGGTGTCAATTGTTCTCTTACTTTGTTGAGGATATTGAGAAAATTAGCCCCTCCGGTGATAACAATGTGTTGCAGTAGAAACAATGCATTACATGCAGAAGAACAGTCCAAAAGAATGCTCTGCATTTCTTGTAGAATAAATATATTTGCATGTAGATTGGAATTTATTTAGAAGCCTATCTGAAGATGCTATATTCCAAGGTTGAGCCTTCAGAATGAAGATTTGAGTTAGTTGTGTTCACCAGTGTGAAAACTTATTTTCCTGTATATTTGGTGGTGACAGGGAGAAAGTGTTTTGCTTTGCATTCCTCTGCATTGAAATATTTTGGTCTACTATTTTGGAATTAAGTTAGTGATGATGTTAAGTGCCTTAAAATGCAATGGTTCATGATTTGGTGGTCCACAAGATATCTTTTACTCATGATAGTGGCTGACAGTGTTGTTCCTATACTCCAGTTTGAAGAATCTTATTGATAGAGTGATTAGAGATAGTGCGGTTGTTCCTAGTGATTACAATGTGCTTGTGGATGTCTTCTGATCATGCTTCCATATTCAGATTGGTCCATAAGGTGTAATTCAAATCGTGCATGAAGCGTGTTCTTGAGAATACTTGTGTTAATATCAGTTTTAGCTGACTTGGTTGTTGACAAGTCTTGTGATTACACTTTGAAGATTGTGATAGCGTATTGTAGCATGGAAGATTGTGTTTGAGTCCCAACTAAGGCACGGCGTGGTCCACATTCATTTCTTTTCTTTGTAAATATGTTTAGGTCTAGACCTATTGTGATGTAATGTATGTTTTACAACCTTGGAGATTGTTCCATCAGTTTATGATTGTAATGTCGACCTTGATGATCATTCCAAGGTTGATGAAGTGTATAAATACTTGTAATTGAGTCATGAAAATGTATCCAAGTGCAAAGATGAGAAGATAAAAGTGAAGTAAAGTAGCAGAGTAGAGAAAAAGTGTTTGTGCTTCAATGGAACTGAACCTTGGCATGGAGTAGATGCTATTATCTCAGTTCAACCCTTTTGGCAGTGAGCCTCCCTTTGGTAGTGAGCCACCCATAGGCAGTGAGCCTTTCTTTGCAGTGAGCAATTTAGGCAGTGAGTCCTGTAGGCAGTGAGCCTCTATTTTTTGGTATTGATATAACTTATATATTTCTGTGGGCTAACACCCACCATGGTTTTTCCCTTTTAGGGTTTTCCATGCAAAAATATGGCATCTTTTGTGTTGATTATGTTATTGAGTTGAGCTTCTCATTTAATGCTTTCATTATTATATCAGAATATAAGAAATTAATAAGTTGATGTTCATAATTGGTTAAAAGTTTTAGGACAACTGATTCACCCCCCCTCTCAGTTGTCTGGTGCAGTTCAACATATGTATGGTTCAGTGGTTGAGGTAGAAGTTAGTTAAGTTCAATTTTGAATAGTTTTTGCTCTATCGCAGATATAGCTATCTGAATCTTTTCTATATTATGCAGATAATGTTATTTTGATTATAAGTTATGAATACTACAGTTTAGCAAGATTTTATGTGATTTGAAAAGATTGTGCAATGTATGTTAGAATCAATATGATTGTGTTGATTTAAAAGAGCTAGATTTGAGTTTAAGCAGTGAGGTAGTCACCCGAGCAAGGGCCACTCAAGATAATTGTCCTTCACTTTATTTCTTGCATGTTATTATTGTTGTAGTAGTTATTTCAGGAATGCAAGATCAATTAGATTCTGAAGTTGTTTTAGTTCATTTGACTTGTGATACTTTGAAGAATAGGATAAGTTATTAGTACCAAGTTAGTTCCTATAACTCATTCCTTTATAGTCATTGTTACAATATTACATTACAATTACCTATAGCAACAGTAGCAGTATTATTGTCTTTTGCCATTAAGTAATTTTGATTTATGATATTGTACTAGATAAGTTAGAATAGTTGGTTTTTGGAAGCACATACAGTGCCAGTGCCATCACAAGTTTACCAGCCCTAGTTGATAATTCAATGAAGGTCTTTTCAAGGGTAATAGTGGACTGTTTAGTAGGTTATTCCTTTAAATTGTGTGATCACCACTAAGTTTACTAGACACAGTAAAGACACTGCATTTTTGGCACCATTGCCGGGGATGGCTCTATTTTTAGAGACCAGTTCCTTTTATCTCCAAGCTTTCCTAGTTCCACATTTTGCTTTCAGAAGATATGACACTTAGGTTTTACCTCACCAATTACCAAAAAACTTCACTAACATTGTGCAGGAGTTGTTACTACACAAAGTTACACCTATTGTATGTGGAGGCAGAGAGACACTTTAGGAAGGTTTCTTCCATCAACTCAACAAGCTACGGTAGATATTGGTGACTACATTGATCAGAGCGAGGGTATTACTGAAGAAGAATCTTCCCTCTCATCAACATCTACTAACAACATAGAAAGAACCTTCCTAACTATGGCTGATGTAGTGGATGATCCACCTGAGCATGTGACTTTTGAGTTTTTGATTACTAATCAGGAGAGGGCTACTGCTCTAAAGAATATACCTCCTTCAACATTACCAGTCTTCTATGGCTTGGTGATTGAAGATCCAGAGACATTCTTGTTCGAGTTTGATGTCCTATGTAGGAGTTATGACTACACCACTAATCCTCATAGGCTCAAGCTATTCCCTTCTACTTTGAAGGATGTTGCTTTAAGATAGTTTATGGGACTAGGAAAGGATGCTATTCTAGATTGGGACACAATGAAGACAAAGTTCTTGGAGAAATACCAAGATTATTGCAAAGGAATTGATAGAAGAAGAGATGACATCTTTAGGATGACTAAAAAAGAGAATGAACCATTGGAGGATTATGTTTCAATTCTTCCTAAAGAAAAATCCATAGAATAAACTCTATGATGAATCTTTGAAGCTTGTATTCTTGAGAGGAGTCAATGATGACTGCATGGATGCCATCAATCTTATTGGGGAAAGAGATATATCTCAATTACCCTTTGAAGATGTCTACAAGGTTTGCAGAAACTACTCAAGGACTTTCACTAGGAGGACAAGGGGAGAGAGAATATTCACCATTGGCAAAGCATCTAATTCAGTCTCAAGGGTCTAACTGAGCAACCTATTGACCAACATGAAGGAAGATATTATCAGTCACCTAGCTACTCAACTAGATACTCCACATTTGAAGAGGAAGTAGGACGAGGTTGATGCAATACTCACTGAATATTGTCCCAATTGCAGACAAAGGAAAGCCAATTGCAAATGCAGAAGGGTGGCAAGAATTACATAAGATAAGTCAAAGAAACCACACTTTCAACCAATTGAAGGTGAAGATGTCCAATTGTACTATGTTGCACAAAGGAAACCATGGCAACAAAGACAAGGTATGCCACAAGATCCTCTAACTTTCAATACATCATTTCCAGTAGGTCATCACAATTTCTCTGGTTGGAACCCTTAGCCTTGGAAAAATACCCAAAACCAATGGAAAAACCCTCAACAATGGCAAACCCTCAGCAAAATTGGAATTAGTAACAACCAAATGTATGGCCCCAACAAAACTTCCAAGGATCTAACTACAACCCTCAATGGCCAATATAGCAAAACCAATGGCAACCACAATGGAAAAAGGGACAGCAATGGCAAAACCAAAACATGAATTACTCACAACCCTTGCTACCTCCTCAGCCAAAACAGCAAGCCATTATGCCAAATCAATCCAGTCCTACAACTCAGCCACCAAGAGCACCACAACTGCTTGCCCAACCTGCACCTAACCCCAATAACAAGCCTGTTCAACAGGCATACACTAACGAGGCTATTTAATACCCCACTTATGGGGTAGAGGTGAGTGATGTCCACCTCAGGTTAGGGAAGACATTAGCTGGGCCTTCATCTCCCCAAATCACTAAGGTGGTGGATGAACAGCCCATAGTTGAGACATTAGACAATTCACCTCTGGAACCTGAATCAAATCAGGCAAATCTAACTATCACAAATCCAAAGCTTCCTTTCCTTGAACATCTAGCCATTCCAAAACATCAAAGCCAAGCAGAGACAAACCTATTGGGTCAACTTAAGAATGTCAGTATCAAGATACCCCTTATCCAAGCTATCAAGGACATCCCAATATACACCAAGATAGTGAGAGACCTTATGTCTTAAGAAACAAGGGAGGAAGAAGGACCCTCAGACAGTCCATGTCCTAGGGAACCTTGCTGATATCATGTTAGGGAACATAACTATCCCTAAATACATAGACCCTGGTAGTCCAGTAGTGGATGTTAAGATTAATGGAACTCTCATCAAAAACACCTTGATTGACTTAGGGGTAGCCATCAATGTCATGACTAAAGAAACAATGCAACTACTTCAGGTACATAACCTAACGCCTACACCAACTATTTTACAGTTGGTAGATAGGTGAATAGTAAAACCTGAGGGGATCATTGAAGACATAGTCATAACATTAGACTCATGGGAGTACCTTGTATATTTCATAGTTTTGCAACCAAAAGTCAATCTTGCAAGTTATCCACTTATCTTAGAAAGACCATGGTTAGCAATAGCAGATGCATTCATAGGTTGTAGGTCTAGAAACATGATAATATCAAATGGAACTATAACCAAGAAATTGGTCCTCTATCCACTAGCTCAACCTCATGACAATCTGGAGCAAATCATATGGCCTACCTTAGAAGAAGAAGAAGACCACTATTCCCTGCAAACTCTCAGGACTATTGAGTGCAGTCCTTTGTTAGCAACCCAAGATGAGGATGACTTAATTGACCACATTATACAGAACCATTGCGGTAGGAACCCATAGCAACAAGACTGTATGTCATATTTGCAAGATCCATTGTAGAATATCATACCTACACATTCCTCAGAGGAATTATCCCAACTTTTCCACTCTCTACTACCTCAGGAATGTGTTCCCAAAATTAGTGGATGTGACCTTTCATCTGTCCAACCAACTTCTTAAACATTGAAAATCATGCTAGGAAAAATGCTAAATATTAACAATGCTCTAACTAAAGAACAGCAGGCTTCTCTGAACACTGTGCTCCAGGCACATGCATCAGCCTTTGCATGAGATTACAATGAAATGAAAGGAATTGTCCTAGACTTATGCATGCATAGGATCTACATAAATGATGGTTTCAATCCAATAAGGTAGCCACAAAGGAGAATGAATCCTGCCTTATGAGACAGTTAAAACTGAGCTACAAAAACTCCTTGATGCTGGCTTTATTTACCCTATTTCTGACAGTGAATGGGTGTCACCTTTAGTTATTGTCCCTAAGAAAGGAGGCAAGTTGAGGTTGTGTATAGATTATAGGGAACTTAACACAGCCACTAGGAAAGATCATTTCCCATTACCTTTCATTGACCAAGTAGTTGATTCCCTAGTAGGTAAAAAGTACCTCTTAGATAGTTTTAGTGGCTATAATCAAATAAAAATAGCTCTAGAGGACTAGGATAAGACCACATTTACATGCCTTTAGGGTACATATGCTTATTATGTCCTTCCTTTTGGGTTATGCAATGCCCTAGCCACTTTCCAAAGGGCAGTACTAAGTATCTTTTCAAACTATGCTCATGATTCTATGGAGATCTATATGGATGATTTCACCACCTATGGAGACACATTTGAAATAGCACTCAATAATCTAGAGAAGGTCCTGAAAAGATGTCAAGAACATAATATGTCATTGAGTCATGAAAAATGCGTTATGATGATGACTCAAGGAATTATTCTAGGACACTTTATATCCAATGATGGTATTCAGGTGGATCCCAATAAAATTGAGATAATTTCTACACTTCCTGTACCACAGAAACAAAAGGATGTCAGAAGTTTTCTTGGCCATGCCAACTATTATAGGAGGTTTATACAGGACTTCAGCAAACTAGTAGCACCTTTGTTTACTATACTCACAAAAGATATGGAATTTGATTGGACCACAGAATGTCAGCACTCTTTTGACACACTTAAGACAGCTTTGACAAAAGCACTTGTCTTGAGAGGACCAAATTGGACATTGCCTTTCCACATACACAATAATGCTTCTAATTTTTCTATAGGAGCTGTATTGGGATGGAAAGAAGGTAATAAGGAGTATGTTATCTATTATATCAATAAAAACTCACAAGGAGTAGATCTCAATTACACTGTCACAAAAAAAGAGATGTTGGTTGTTGTCTATGCTATCAAGTCTAGGCATTATATAAATGGTTATTAGGTCTTTATCCATACAGATCATACTGCAATCAGATACTTAATGAACAAACCTATGGTGTGGGGTAGACTTGTCAGATGATTGCTCTTACTACAGGATTTGGATATAAAAATAGTGGATAAGCTAGGTAAAGCTAATGTGGTGGCAGATTTTCTGTCTAGATTGGCTACACAAATAGAAGAAGGTGTTGTGGATGACTCTTTCCCAGATGAGCATTTGTTTGCTCTTAATATACACACACCATGGTTTGCTAATATTGCTAACTATTTGGTAGCAGGGCAAATACCATCACATTTCTCCCCAAGAGATAGAAGACAATTAGTACATACTTTAAGAGCTTTCCATATTCTTGGATTGCCGGTTATTTGTTCTACACTAGTCTAGACCATATTATGAGGAGATGCATAAGAGAAGATGAGGTCTTTGACATCCTAAAGTCTTGTCATGATGAGCCCTGTGGAGGTCACTTTGCAGCCAAAAGGACAACATTCAAGATCTTAACAGCAGGCTATTATTGGCCAACTCTTCATAAGGATGCAATTAAGTACACAAGGAGTTGTGACAGATGTCAGAGAATGGGTAGACCAATAAGATCAGATGAGATGCCTTTGTAGCCACAAATAGCACTAGCACCATTTGACAAATGGGGGCTAGATTTCATTGGGCCAATTTCACCAGCTTCTAATAATAAGGAGTACATTTTAGTTTGTACTGATTATCTGACAAAATGGGTTGAAGTCAAGACCTTCCAATTTGCCAAAGATGGGAATGTAGAAAAATTCTTGTATGAAGAAATCTTCACTAGGTATGGAGCACCAAGAGAAATTGTCACTGATCAAGGTCCACAGTTCACTTCTGAACTCATTTCCACACAGGTTAAAGAATATGAAGTTAGGCATAGAAAATCAACACCTTACCACCCCCAGGCCAATGGGCAAGTGGAAGTTACAAACAGATAAATTGAGAATATTCTAACAAAAACAGTGAACATTCACAAGAAGGACTAGGCAGCCAGGCTACCAGAGGCAGCATGGGCATACAAAACCACATGGAAGACAATAACTGGTTTCACACCTTATGAGTTAGTGTATGGTAAAACAATGGTTCTACCCATAGAATTTGAATATAAGACACTAAGGACTGCACTAGAACTTGACGTGGATCTGACAGTGGCACAACAAGAAAGACTCCATATTCTCAATGGGTTAGATGAGATCCGCATGGCAGCCATGCACCACACAGAGATAGTTCAAAAGCATAGAGCTAAATGGCATGATCATTTCATCAAAAATAAAGTATTTCATGTGGGTGACTGGGCTCTGTTATATGATTCAAAGTGCAAGGATCATAAGGTAAAATTGCAATCAAGATGGTTAGGACCTTATGAAATACAGCAGGTCTTTCCCAATGGAGCTGTTAAGCTGCAAACCATAGATGAGGTCAGATTTTCACTCTTGGTTAATGGCCACTGATTAAAGATTTATACCAAGCTAGCAAACAAAGATGATTTCTAAACCAATGCTCTATTCCTAACCATGAGCCAGATACTGGTATATCATCACCTAGCAGTAACATGGAAGAAGACCCTAACAATTATCAAAGTGACTCAGTAGGTGAGCTACACAGCCCACCTCCTGAGGTCACTCAGGTATAATTTATTTCCTTTCTTAACATGCACACATAGCACCAATTCTGCCATCTTCATGAAGTCCAATTCAATAAGCCGTAGGGACCTATAGAAGGCAACCCACTCCACATTGCCATAATACACATTGGGACCTGTTGGAAAGGAACATGTAGCAACTATCCATCCACTCACATGCAACAACTATTTGTCAACTCACTCAAATTTCATACCATGCACTCCACTTTTCAAGTGCATGCAACCGTCGTTCATCATCTCACCGCATGCAAGCTACATCAGTTAGCTCACACGTACCAGAATGTCATTCCACCATTTCTCATAATAATAAGTTATGTCTAATCAAATTTATGTTGCAGACACATTTTCTAACGCTTCACTCACGTAAAGTCTAGTTCACTTCATTCCAACAGGTAGAAATATTAACTTTCCATTATTTAATGCAAATATTCCAATGTTTCCATATGTGCTTGCATTTAATAATACAAATTTATCATTCGTAATTCTATATCCATATACTATCATCCTTCTCTTCACCGTACATAGCCTTGAACTGAGGTCACTTCAAGATTTTGGTTGGGGGAGGGGTAGTGTTTTTGTGTTCAAAAAAACTGATTGTTCGCCATTGTCAGTTACACAACACACAGATAATACAACCTCCTTTTCTTTTGCATTCTTATGTCTACAACCTTTTGTCTGCTAAATTTGTCGGCTAAAATTGTCTACTATGCTAAATTTCCCAATTTCCCATAATTCTGAGTCGGTTCAAGTTGGTTTGTTACTCCAGGCTGGTGTGAGTTGATGCATATAGGTATAATATAGCAAGGGAATATATAGGGGGTTATTGGAAGCGTAGGGTTATTGAAACTAAAAGAGTAAGCAGATATGACAGAAGGTTTGTAGAGGGGTTGTGGAGAATTTGAATTTGAACTTCAATTTGGCAATATGGGAGGAGACATCATTAGATGGGAACCTACAGTGCATGATGTGATACTGGGAGACCAATTAACCTTGCCAATCCTTACACAGGCAAGATGGATTGACTATTTTCTGAAGCTCACAGAATTTAATGAAGGTATGACGAGGCAATTTGCAGCCTCATTCTACCATGATGAAGCCACTCTAAAAGGTCTAATAGTGGATACTTCGGAAGAGGCAATTGCTAAGGTATCTGGTTTACCCAGAAATGGTGAAGAGTTCCCCATCAAAGTAGATGCAATAGCTACAAGAGACGAATTCAGTAAGGTAGGGGAGCAACTAGAATCCACATCACAAGGTACTAAAAGACTATCACTTCTAGAATTATGGGCTTCTTGTGCCATGCATATTATCAAATACCTTACTTGTGATGGTAGGCAATCCATGTTATACACTATGCATTTTAAATTGTTAAGTCATCTTCACCATAATAGAGTAGTTAATGTGCCAAATTTCTTATATAATTTCTTAAAGAGAATGGGATATGAATATCAAAGAAAATCAAATAAATCAGCATTATCCCATGATTGTTTGGTCATTCTGTTAGTGAAGAGAAGTCTTAGGATGTTGTATCCACATGTGCCCTGGAAACTATTCTTGAAATGTAGAAACATCAATGACATCCTTAATGGGCCAACAGCACTAGAAAATGTAGAGTCACCTATTGCATCCTTGAAAGAAAACCATGTTTCACCTGTTGCTTCACCTACCCATAGTGTAGAAGAAATAGGAGAACAGGATGTGCCAAATTTGCCAAATGTAGTATCTAACCAACCTATACTGGAAGAAGAGAATCAAACCCCATCCTCTAGTAAGATGCCTAACACCAAAACACCAAGAACCAGGAAGAAGAAGGGTGGTTCTTCTTCTGAGCCTGCAAAAAGGTCAAAAGAGAAATCCACACCATTAATGCATTCATATCGCCTTAAGAAGAAAGGTGTTATGAGGGGTGTTGTTGAGAAGCCTGGAAAAGAGAAAGAGGATGTGGTAGCAATAGAAAGTGGCCATGAACAAGAGGATAATCTGACTGAGAATGTACAAGTCCCTATCAAAAGGAAATGGTATGTGTCTAGTACCTCTAAATCTGAATCAGAGGACATTTTTATTGCTAAGAAAAATAGGAAGAAAACCCTAGACAACCCTGATAATGAGGAATATGAGTTCACAGGGAGTGGTGATGAACAACCTTCAAGGGATGAGGGATTTTTTATTGAAGACAAGAATATAAGAAGAGAACTGCAGGAAGCCTTTGAGAGATTAAAACAGCTAGAAGAATTGGCCAAAACCTATGAGTAGACGGACAGAGAGAGAGAAGCAAAGATACAAGAGTTGGAAGACAAAGTTAACGCTTATGATTAGGGGTCAAAACTAGACATACTTGCAGAGTTAGCCATAGTAGTTGCAGGAAATAAGGAATCAGTGGCTAAAGAGAAAAGACTCCATGTTGTAAAAACCCCAACTTGTCATAGAGTTGTGTCCCTAGGATATCAGTTATGGAAGGTTACTCAGGATTTCTTTGAACAAAGAGAAGAGTGGAAAAGAGAAAAAGAAACCATGATTGCAGACTACACTAAGGCACTAGAAAGGAAGGATATTGAGTTGTGGAAGCTAGCAGTTAGAATGGAGGAAATAGCAGACAAAGCTACTCAGATTATCAAAAGTAGACCCCCAGCTAGGACCTATGCCTTGTTTCTGCAGGAAAGTTTTTTGAGTTACCAGTTTAGTAGATTGATTAGTAATAAACCAGTTGACATGAGTGGGAAAATGGCCTTCCTCAAAGTTTTTACTACCACCACACCTGAAGAACAAGACCAACTATGTGAGTTTTACTTACATAATTATGTTGTATCTGAAGGTGTTGAGTGGAATCCATTAATTTATGTGGGGGATTTACAGGTAAGAGCACTAGCCTCTTACTTTAGGAATGAGAAATTGAGAGGGGAAATTGTGCAATCTTACATAGAAAGAGAAAAATCCATTGCCCTTCTAATTAGAAAAGAATCTGAAATCCCTGAGTTAATCATTGCAGAATGGAAACAGCTCTTAGAACACAAGGGTGTGGGGAGGAAGATTATGAATTTAAGGCTACAATATTATGACAAGATTTAGCATTTGATAGTTGGGCTCATCCATCACTCTCATTAGCATGTACAAGACAGGTGGAACAGTTTGACTCCAGAGTTACAAAAGAAAGAACCCCATTATGTCCATAACTTCATGGATATGTTTGAAAGGGTCAGGAAATACATGGACATTGCCAAGGGACAAGCACTGAGCTAGATACCACTTACTTTCGAACACCCTATGCTTCTATATCTAGTGCCACATTGGAGTGGGAGGAGGAGTGCAAAGTGTGAGAAAGAAGAGGTCTCTAGAATGAACATGTTGGCATACAATAATGGCTTTTATTTGGAGCAAACCTAAGGAGTAGGTATTGTTGCAGATTTTAGGGAGATCACCTTGCATTACAACCTATAGCCTTAGTTGATTTGCTTGAGGACAAGAAAATGGATAGTTGGGGGTGTGATGAACCTAGTTATTAGTCTGTTTTCTTATAGTTTTATGCAAGTTGAAAGACATTCCTAGACATTATTTTAAGCATATTTCTATGTTATGTTATCCCTTGTGATCATTATACAGACTTGAACTTGGTTAATTAAGTATATGGAGATATGATTATAACATGATGAAATTGTATGTTATCTATGGGAATGTATGGATTATTGAATGTTTGTGTTGATTATGGTTGTTAGTATTTTGTACATGTTTATAGACTAACCCTGCAGCTAAAAGAAGAAGGACTGTAACCTGCAGCAACTACAAGGTGTGGCCCACAGCATTTCCAAGCACAGAGTAGGGAAGATTCTAGACTCAACTAAGTGCAGCAACCACGGCATGAAGACACTTGATGGATATAATCACGCATTGTGATAGTAACTAATAAAGATGACTGGAATCTTGAAGGATTTTGTTGCAACTAGAAGACCAACAGGACTGGTTCAATCAAGTCCACGTTCCCCTATTTTAGCAGAGAGTTCTAATTTCATTTGGACACTTCTCTCCTTCTTTTTAGTTATTATTGTTAGCATTCATTACACTCTAGTTCCTATGGAGTGGTGTTTTATGTTTATAGTTAAGAGACCTATTTCAATAAACTCCCCCATACCGATATGTATGGTTCGGTGATTGAGGTAGAAGTTAGTTAAGTTCAGTTTTGAATAGTTTTTTCTCTATCACGGATATAGCTATCTGAATCTTTTTTATATTATGCAGACAATGTTATTTTGATTATAAGTTATGAATACTATAGTTCAGCAAGATTTTATGTGATTTGAAAAGATTGTGCAATGTATGTTAGAATCAATATGATTGTGTTGATTTAAAAGAGCTAGATTTGAGTTTAAGAAGTGAGGTAGTCACCTAAGCAAGGGACACTCAGGATAACTATCCTTCACTTTATTTCTTGCATGTTATTATTGTTGTAGCAGTTATTTCAGGAATGCAAGATCAATTAGATTCTTAAGTTGTTTTAGTTCATTTGACTTGTGATACTCCGAAGGATAGGATAAGTTATTAGTACCAAGTTAATTCCTAGAACTCATTCCTTTATAGTCATTGTTACAACCTTACATTACAATTACCTATAGCAACAGTAGCAATATTACTATCTTTTGCCATTAAGTAGTTTTGATTTATGATATTATACTAGATAAGTTAGAATAGTTAGTTTTTGAAAGCACATACAGTGCCATCACAAGTTTACCAGCCCTGGTTGATAATTCAATGAAGGTCTTTTTAGGGGTAATAGTGGACTATTCAGTAGGTTATTCCTTTGAATTGTGTGATCACCACCAAGTTTACTAGACATAGTAAAGACACTACACCACCCCCATGTCTCACCTCCTCTCGACTGGCTACTTCCACGAGAGCGAGAGTGACATGGTAGTTCACCCCGTGGAAAGCAGGGAAGGGTTCGTGTGCGCGCCAAAATCTGACTCGACAACCCTAGGCCACTGATGTCATGATTTTGAGTGTACATATTTTGGTGAACCTGACCTAAAGAGCAAAAACTTTTGTCTATGCTTTTCACATTCCAAATGCGCAGATCACATCAAAAACCTAAACATTCAACACTTTAAAACAACAATCTTCAAGCATTTTCACTTTATTCTTCATATCTGCTTCCACCGCTTTAGCCTGTGTCACATTCACCATCATTCATTCCATTTATTTTGTGGTGTCTACGGCACCCCTGAATATGACAGAACCCGATCTAAACTTAGGGAATGTTCCCTCTAGAGAACCAGAAACTCCTTCCTTCGATAGGTATGTGTCACCTCACCCAAATGCACCAATCACAAATTGTTATGACTATGAAGACTATGACTATGAACAAGACCAAAGAGAACCCAGGTGTTCTTTGTCTTTTAACAATCCTGCATGGGAAGACAACTCTACCATACCAAATGTGCCTCATAAGGCTAGGAGAGTTCAACTAAGGTCAAAAATGCATTGACCTGATCAACCTTCCACAAGTACCTCAAGTACTCATCTCGATGAAGAAATAAAAAGGTTGGAAAGACACTTGCAAGAGGCAAGAGATGCTCAAGAAGCATTAAAAGTTGCCCTGCGAGAAGAACAAAGAGACAATGCTGCGCAAGAAGAAGCGCACCATCATGATAATACTCGAAGAGAAAACCCTAGAAATGAGGAAGCACCTAGAGCTGTCACTCCTACAGACCTAATTGCAACTCTAGTGCAAAGGATTAGAACCTTGGAATCAGAACAAGCTGCTCCTGAAAGAAGATAGAAATCCTATGACAACATTCAAAATGAACAAGACCAGGGGGCATCTTAGAATCCCCACTATCTCAACTATTATTCAAGAAATGTGAGTAACAATACATGTCTGAATGGGAACCCTTATGTTCAGAATAATCCAGCAATCTTGGGAAATCAAGAAAATCAGATGGTGGGTTACCAAAACCCTTTGATGGGGTTGATGCTATCAACCCCCAATCACAAATTACCTTTCTTGGGACATATCTAGAATACTTAAAAGAACTACTTGATTTAAACATAAGAAGTGTTCATTTGCCTCGACCATTACCTGATCTCCCAAAGTTCAAGGGAGAGGGTGATCCGAATTCCCATATCAAAGCTTATACCACTGCAATAAGAGAACTCCTCCCTTGGGATGGGGTTGTCACCAAGATCTTTCCAAGGAACCTTGAAGGAATAGCTATGGATTGGTCCTATTGTTTACCAGAGGCTTCAATCCACTCATTCAGATAAATGATTGGAGAGTTTGTCATGGCATTTGACATGAACAAACTCGTCAAAACAAGGATCAAAGAATTCTTGACCATGAAACAAGAGTCAAATAAATCTATAGCCCACTTTGTTACTAGATGGAGACAAGTCCTCTATTCCTCAACCAATGCCCCGAACATGGACCATCGTGAGTTATGTGACCTTTTCTTACATGCTTTAAACAAGGATATGAGATAAGATGTTTAGAAATTACCATACAAATCCCATGAAGAAGCATTGGAAAGTGCTTTGAGGATAGATTAATCCACCATTGACAGTGGCAGAAGGGTCTACGGGCCAAATGGAAAGTTAACAAGGGAGGACACAGGAAACAATGCTCTTGTCATCAAAATTCTTAAAAACAACAGAAATGCAACAACAAATGGGGTGACATATCAACCCCCTATCAGGAAAGTAAGAGATGATTATAACGGGATAAACTACTATTCTCCTAATGTTAATGTGATTGATCAACCCAGAAACATCGGATACTACCCTAGGGACAACTATTAGAGTTGGAATTGTAATGGAAATGGAAATGATGGAAGGTGTAAAAGGCCCCCATATGAGTACAACCAATTTTGTTCTTTTCATAGAATAGGGGGCATATCACAGAATCCTGTAGAGAGTATAACAGATTCATAGTGAGATTATCAGAAGACCAATAGCGGTTGTTCATAGAAATGTTCTTGAACCCACAGGAAGTCATGTCAGATAACAAGGGTACAAGACAAACCCAAGCTCCGATAGCTGCGCAGAACACTAACATGAGAATCTATCAAGACCCATTTCCCATGCATAAGGATAAAGAGGCAACAAATCAAAATGAAGTAGCCCAAGGTAGTAACAACGACATCCCACCATAGTTAGGGAAGGAAGGAGAAGCTAGGATGATGGGATTAGTTGAAATACTACATAGTGAAGAAGAGGAAGGAGATCTTGAGAATGAACAAGAGGAAGTGCACGAAACTACCATCTCGAAGGTTGAGCCCATACCAACACCTATTGGTCCCTATGAACTCATCAAAGACTTAAAGAAAACCTATGCACACATATCATTCATTGACCTTCTTAGGAATTCCCCCTCACATTGTTTAGCACTATTGAAAGCAATAGGGTTGAAGTATCTTGATCAAATTACTCCTCCACCTAGCGAGCAAATCAACCATGTGGATTTCTACATAAGTCCACTAAATTCTAAACTCAAAGACCTAGGTTTTTTCTTTGACCTAAAGCAAATGCCTTTTGAGGTAGAATTAACCAAGAATGAAGACCCTGCGTTGTACTTGCAAGTATGGATCTATGATACCTACATCAAAAAGATAATAATAGATGATGGAGTGGTAGTAAACATAGTTCCATTCTCTCTCCTAGAGAGAATGGGTTATGGGCACACTAATATCATTGTTTCACGAGACACTTTAAGTGGCTATGATAATCCAAAGGCCTCTACAATAGGAAAGATCACACTTTCTGTTGTTGGAATAAGGTGCCATTAGCCTTGTAAACTCCAATATTGTATTTTATTCCATTTATTATTTGTTATTTGTAATTACTCATAAGAGAATGAGGTAGTCTCATTGACAGTTGTAATTTCAAAGTTACCAATGGCAGTTACGGAGTGACATTTACGGTTGGCAAATGTAAAAACTCAAAGTAAATGAGGGTAGGCATGTTCCCTTGGAGAATATACTATTTTTGGCATGTATGACAACTATCATAATGTTTGGTAAGTGAATCTATGATAGCTACAAGTTGTCATAAGATTCTGAGATTTGATGACGCATATGACGAATATGTTAGTTGTATATTTGCTATATTTAGCCCAAGGTTCCTATCTTGGAAAGATACTCTTTTGTGGAATCTATGATGGTTATGACACATCATAATATGTTGTAAGAGGCCAGATTTAGTCTTAGGTGCCTAATGTTTTTAGACAAGTGGAAGGTGCTTGTAAGATGGCATTTAATGTTTGCATGTTGGGGAATCTCATGAGAGAGAAGGTGAACGCCTAGGATGAGTTGGAAAATGTTTCTATAAGTATTTGCCATGTATTTGTTGCTGCAATATAGATTTTAGGTACTCAGGTGCTGCCAGAATGTTGTCAGATTGAAGACTTGTGGAGAGAGTTGTGTAGTTGATGTATTGTACAATCTTGTTGAGATTAATACAAACTTGTGACTCTTTCCTGGTGGATTTTTTTACCCGCAAGGGTTTTCTCCATGTAAACACTATGTCCTTGTGTTGAGTTCTTCATGTTTGACATCTTTTCTATAGTGGGTTTTATGTTTTGTTACAATCTCCATTGTTAATGCACACTTAAGATTGCTGAAATTTATCTTGAATCAGATTTCCATTAAAGTAGTGTTGCTTTCATTTCTAACATCCGTGACTCTAGGGCCCAAGACTATCCCAACCACATTTTATGTCATCGACAAGGACACGGGATATAATTTTCTCCTTGGAAGACCATGGATACATAGGATGAAAGCCATGCCATCTACTTTATTTCAAAAGGCTTGATTCCTGCATTTGGGGAAGGTATACATCACAAAAGGGGATCCAGAACCTTTCAATATGCTAAAATCAAATACAACAAACAAGTGTATGGGCATCCCCATAGATTATGAACTTCTTACCAACAAACTATTTATTCCTAGACCTACACCTCAATCAATATGCATCAAACGAATGGAAACTCCAAAAAAGACCATAAACACTGTAGAGATAAAAACTTTAGAAAATAAGGTACTGTTAAAGAAAAAAGAAATTGTTCCAAAAGAAAAGATAGTAAACATTATGGAATGGATAGAGTCGGATGGACCTCTCCAATTTCCTCTAGAAATCCTCATGATCGATATCCAACCTGCCTACAAACTCTTCCCTTGCATAGGGGAGAAACCTCATAGAACTAAGTTCCAATGTTTGAAACAACTACGTTAGATTTGAGATATGTAGACCCTCACGCTTTCTCAGATCCTGAAGAAGACATGACAGAAAGTTATACTCCTCTGTCACCCTTGAGTGAATCACATGTTCCTGAAACACCATAATAAAGTGAGTCATATGAACCTCTCACACCAATAGAAGAGTCATATAGACCATTGACACCAATGGAGGACGTATGTTCTATCAACAATGAATCAACCAATGCAATAGGAGTTATCCCAAGAATGTTCATGGTATCTCAACCACAAGTGCAACCCACCACTTCTGCCTTGGTGCAATCAAATGAGCTTGGTGAATGGGAAGCACCCTTAGTGCAAATTGAAATGGTTGAGAGACTCCCAGACGAAGATGAAGAGAGTGAGGGTACATTTCATAAAGAATGGAAAATGTGAGTGTCGGTTGGAATCGATGATCTTGTCATCTTTGAGTTGTTAGAAAGCAATATTGGATACTCTATGGATTTGAGGCCTGAGCCTAATGGGAGGACAAGTATAAGCTTTGTACCTCTTGATGAACAAAGGGAACCTCAAACTCCCTTGGAATTATTTCAGTTTTCAAGGTAGACAAGACGTAAAGATTTACATGCAAGAGTAATTTGACATACTGATGGAATTATTAAGGTGCGATGGAGTTCTATATTGGACCCCTTCCCATCAACAAGTTTTTTGAGACTTACTTCATCTCACATTACTAAGAGGAATCACTAAATTGGAAATGATAGATCAAACGATAAACCCTACAAAGTAGGAGAACTAGTCCTAAGAAGAGGTAGCATGAAAAACAAAAAGAGAAGATAAAAGTGAACATTTACAGAGGACTGGAAAGGTCCTTACATGGTTAAAGAAGATGTTGAAAATAATGCCTATCTCTTGCGCACAATGGAGGGGGAAGAATTTGGCGAAATAGTCAATGCCTTTCACCTCAAGAAATACAATCTCTAAAAATCATAAAACATAAAAATACCAAAAAAAATCAAATATTCCAAAAATACAAAAAAAAAATTATAAAAATCAAAAATGCCAAAAAGAATTTTGTTTATTGCATTTCACTATCATTCTGTTCATCTTGTGTTATAGTGAATGACTTGCTCTTCCATTATTTTCATTTTAGTAAGGAGTCTAAGGTTTCCTATGTATACATGAACCATTTAGGTCCTAGAGATTCCCCATTTTCACAATCACCATATCCCTTTTCATTCCTAGTGATTATAATCAAAGTCTAGCTCCTAGCTTTACATTGATCCTAGTCTTAATAAGCCAAGATGTTAAGTCTAAACAAAGTCAGTATTCAAACCTACAATATTCAAAGGAAGCTCACATGTAGACCTTCCCAATTCTTCCCTACTAGAAGAGAAGTCTGACTAGATTACAAAAACTTTAGGTGGCACTAAGCCCCTTATCTTTCCTAGCCAAAAATGTCAGGAGGATCAAAGCTCTGAAGGAAGCAATTTAAAATTTGAGTGAATAAAAAAATGAGTGAGAATTGAGCTTGATCAAATTATTGCATATCTAAAGTTAAAAAGGCACTCATTTCAGAAAATTTAAAAATCCAAAAAAATGAGAAAATCAAGTGAGGCATTGCAAAAATACAAAAAAAAAGAGAAAAAGCAAAAAAATAGAGATAGAAAAAAGAGTGAAAGAGAGAATATTGTTGAATGTCTGTACTCTTGGGTGAAGATTATTCTAAGCTCGAAGCCTCAATGGTGACATTCTAGCAGAGAAAATAAAAGAGAAAGGTACAAAGCACACACATGCACTAGCTAAGCAAAGCCAAGAGTCTAGTAGTCTTTAGGATTATTTTCTATCTAGGGACCCTAGTTCTTTCCCATTTATCCTTTACCCTGGGTCTATCTTGCTTGCCATCTATGATCTAATTCTAGTGAACATCAATAAAATTTGTTACTTGTCTAAGTTGAAAGCTTGCCAGATTGTCTTATCTAGATAAGGATCAGTGTTTAGCCTTTAGCAAAGCCCAAATTCAGAAACACTCCATTTCATTCTTGTTCCCCACTTGAGTTCTAAATTCCTATCTCACATACTTGATTAGGTATCTTATATCAGGACAACTTGTTATCCCCTGGATTGAAAATCATATTAAAGAGTAGTCATATTGTTTGTTATGCATTGCATTCATATAAAAATCAGAAAAAGAGTTTCAAAGCAATAAAGTCAATGTCATAACTTGTGACATTCCATAGAAGTAAGAGTTTCATTTCAAGCATCCCTTTTGTTCTTGCATCTGCATATTGTAAACTACATTTCATATATATACCTAAAAATTTACAAAAACACGTCATCATTATCATACTTGCATTGTTAGAGTTGAAGATCAAAAACATAATCAAAGAGTTCTTAAACTTCCAAAATGCACAAGAGATGAGTACCCATACAATAGCTAAAACCATAAAAAGACAAACTTTCATTGATATATCTAAAGTTTACATGTATAAGAGTACAAGAGCTAAAACAAAATGCTCTCAAGGAAAGTAAAGGCTCCCCATACAAGGGGGCATGGTTTTAAAGAAGAGCAAGGTAAACTCAAGGATGGTTCCCTCCGACGGAATCCTCAGGACTCCTACTCCTCTGCCTATGTGTACCACTAGTCACTCCATGAGACCTATGGGAGCGAGGTACCCTACTATGAGTGTGTGATTAAGAAGGCCTCATAGCATTAACATCGTGCTGTCCAAACCCAAGGTGAGCCATCTCATGAAGCACCTAATTATCACCCTTAAGGATGAGATTCTCGGCCTTCAAATCAGCACTCGCCTAGCATCCATGATAGGTAGGAGTAAAAATGTCAGTGTGTCACCCAGTAGTAGAGGGCACACCAAGATCAGTCAAAAGTGTCTCCCAAGTCATCCTAGTGAAGGGGGCAACCAAGCTAATATTGACCTCATGAACAAAAGCCCTGTACTCCTCAACATTACCTGCAAAGTGAACGCAAAGACAAAAAAGTGTTAATTCTTGACGTAAAGGAAAGAGAAGGAAGGACAAAATGTGAAAATAATAAAGCAAATGTAGACTTATGTGGGTCACCAGGCTGCCAGGCAGGGTCAAGTTGCCTCATCACCTCATTAGTGTGAGGAGGTCTAGGAACTGTGAATGGACCCTCAGGAGCATCATCAGCATCATCTGAACCATTATCCTGTGCATCCTCTGTTGGCCCCTCGTCTGACAAATCATCCCCATCAGGAACATAGTCCTCATCAATAGAGTCTGAATCATTAACCATGATCAATGCTCCGAAAGGAGTCCCTCTCCCTCCCCTCTATCCTCCTCTTGAAGTCCTAGAAGCTCTGGAAATGAAAACTTCAGGACTTAAGGGGGTCCAAGTAATAGCCCTCTGGCTAATCTCACCCATCTCCTAGATAGATCTATAACAAGTAGGCACTAGGGGCAAATCCTTAGGGAAATCCTCACCAAACTATTGTGGGACATGCTCAACATGATGAGCCTCAACCAAACCATTACAGTCTGAAAGCTCTGACACACCATGACAATGCTCCCTGATCTCATCATCATGTGACCATGCTCCCTCCATATCTAGGTAAGGATCAGAAATCATATCCACATTGGTAAAAGTAGCCACAGTGTGCAAGGAAGTATCAAAGTGACCCACCTGAACCCATCTAGCTACTCTCAATAACCATCTATCAAGAATCGAAACAAGTTTTTGATAAGGCCTGATCTGCTCAAAAATCCAAGTCATGATCAAAGAGGAATGGCTAAAAGCAAGAGCCCCTCATCGTGCGATATGATAGAAATCCCTGTATACCATGGCCAAAATGTCTATCCCACAAGCATAGACTCTGCCTTGCTCAAGACCCTGTATAAATGGTACCCAGCACCATCTCAAACGAGTTGAGACCTTGTCTCTAGACAACCTCGACGCAATCAAACCGATCAAAAACTTCCTCAAGCAAGGAATGCAAAGTCATGATATAGAGGTAAGTTGAACACCTATCTGATCCTCAAGATGACTCACCCCCATGAACTATGCCCAAGAAGCCCTGTTCTCGAAGGACTCGCTAGCTGGTAGGACAAGAGGGTGTCCTCTCACAGGAACCCCTAGAATGCGATAAACATCAAACAAAATGATGGTCCACTCTCCTGAAACCTATAGGAACCTGAAAGTGTTCCTATCCACATCACAATATGTCAAGATATCACAACAAATACGTACCACAGGATGAACAACTGGCACATGGAAAACTCTAGCTAAGCCTGCTCTCCTCAGGACAGCAAGCTCATCAGTGTTCAATGTTACAAACATCTTTGAGAGTCACAATTGCTCTCAGTAGGTATTCCATCAAATGCGTATATCCTACAAATCAAAAAAGAACTTTAGATTAGATCTCATCAACTCACAAAAATCGTAAAAATCATAAAACTTGCAGAAAATCATATAAAAAAAGTGTATAAACCAGCAAAATTGCAATAAACGGGTGAATACAGTAGTCAAATTAGATTGAAACAGAGTGAAGTAAACATCAAAAAGCATTAAATTTCAATCAAAAATGATCAGTTAGGGTTTCCATTTCATCAGTCTGGATCTCCCCCTAGGCGACCTAGATGTCAGCAGGATCTCACCCGAGTGACCTTGTTGTCAACTAAATCTCCCCTCGGACGACCCTGTTGCTCAGCAAATCTCCCCTCGGGTGACCTGCCTGGCAAAAGGGGTGACCCTATGTGGAGATCCCCCAAACTAAAAAGACACTAAAAACCCCATTTCTTAGCTGAATATAGAAAATGAAAGACCAATCTTACTCTAAACGACAAAACAAAGAGAATGCAACAGAAAAAAATCATCAAAAATGAACAATTTCAAGAGATTTTTCACAAAATTTAACCTAGGGTTTAGAGAAGGGTTTTTCACTGATTGTGCACCTAATTCTCAGCAGCAGACGAAGCGGTGGCCTTCTTCACGATCTCCTCGGTGATATCTACCCAACGACTAGTTACACAATCAATTTTGTCATTGATTATGTTTAGTGGTAAAAAGAGGTGGTTTTAGTTTCAAGGGTTTATGTTGAATCCTCCTTTCACCACAACATTCAAGGACATTCAACCAAGTAGAGAACTCTACTACATATCTCATGTCACTTGGAATAAAGGGGAAGATTGGAATTGTGTGGATTTGTTGTTCAACTAAGTCCAATTATGCTCAAAACCCTAATTTCGTAAAATCATAAACAAACAAACAAATCACAGAAAATGATCACACTCAGAGATATCAAATGACAATCAAATACATACCAGATTTTGAAGTTTGGTGTGTGGAAAAGTTAGGGACTAATGAGCGGGTGCCCTAGTCCAGTGTACCTATTTTTGTCGGGATCTCTGAAGAATGTCTACAACACAATCCTGTTGTCACAAAGATTTCACCGCATCAAAATCTGAAGGACTAATGAGTGGGCACCCTAGTCCAAGCCCTTATTTTCTTCTTTGCTCTGCACTTCTGATAGTCTATAATACCTCCCTGCAACTCCACTTCTTCCACTTCTGAAACCTATAACCTGCAATCACAGAAGAGTGGGTTTGGGGTTGTGGTGTTTAGAGGCTTGCCTTGGTCAAGCCCCAGAGAGACATTCAAGTCTTCCGAACACCGTTGTCAAATAAAGAGTGCGTATCCCTATGGGATAGAGGTAAAAACCAAATGATAAATGATTGAAAACACAAATGAATGTCACCTCGATGGTGTAGCTCTCATGGAAGGAAGAATCTTCTTTCATGCCATGAGGAGATGAAGCCAAATCTGCATAAACAAACACAGTAACAAAAAAATACTGCTTTAAAACACAATGAATTCTTTGAATCACTTTTGCATAAAGTCACAAGTTCACAATGTCCATCTCTAGTTTACAAATTAATGCCTAAACATGCTTATATATGCAACTAAACACTTCTTGCCAAGAAATTCATAATTCAAACTTGAGGTGTCAGCATAGGACATAATAACGGTCACACAACCAACACATGAAAATAGGTCCTGACCCAAAATGGGATAGAACTAGGGCATCAAAGCCCAAGTCCTCCCCCTATTTCAGATAGGATTCATCATAAGTACATCCCCTGAGTCCCATTTGTCATAAAACTCAGGGGTTTCTTCACCAAAAGTCATCATTAACATGCAAGATGATCTAAATGCATTCTAAAGGACCCAAGAGCTAAACCTTAAGAGGTAAAAGCCCCTAAGGGGACATTTTCTGTCATAACATTTAGCCCCCACTTTAATGTATGCATGAACGCAAGGCCCATACATGCATTAAAGTAAGGTCAACAAACACAGCAAACATGCCAAGCACGGTGAAGACATGCTAAACACATTGAAGACAGTAATAGGTACACAAAACAAAGAGAAGATAGTAACAGTCATACAAGACATGGAGAAGACAACATGAAGACACGCAAAGCATAGCAAATACAGTAAATGTAGTGATTGTTTCTTTTTTTTCATTTTCATTTTCATATATGAATGCAAATGCAAGTACAAGAAAAGGAAACACACAACCCAAAATGTAGGAGGGACTCATCACCACCAGTTTTTAGACTGCATATGGGGCAACAAACACGCAATACAAATCTTAGAGTGTAGGAGGGACTAATCGCCACTAGTCTTTAGACTGCACTTGAGAACAAACACGTCATACAAATCCCAAATCATAGGAGCGACTCATCGCCGCTAGTCTTTAGACTATGCTTGGGAACAAACACACCATACACACACACATGGAAGACATAGAGAAAACATGGAAAATGAGTGATGGAAGAAACTATTGGGAATTAAGGTATCTCAACCTTGGTAATTCTCTACATTTGTAATGTTTGTATTTATTATTCAATTGCCTATGTTGTAAATAATTAGAAATTCCACTTTGTCATATTGTGGAATGTGGCACGGTGATGTGTCAATCCTACATGGATTATGACAACTAGTTATTTTATCCTCACATGAGAAGATAGGCATCCCACTTAGTGGTAGGAATATTCTGCCATGTGTCGGCATCTTCTATGTTGTGTAAGGAATGTTTGACCGAAATGGTTATGACGGATTCCTATGACGAATCTATGACATGTAAGAGTCGAGAATAGAAGGTTGTAAGACAGGTAATGACATGTGTCATGTAGCATCTTTGAATGAGGCATATTTGGGTGCCCCAAGGTGGAATATGATGTGTTGTAAGAGAATATACTATTTATAGCATGTGTATGATAGATTCTCTTACAGTTGTAAGTTGTAACCGCTATGACAGATTCTATGACGGTCGTAAGTGTCATAAGAGCATTTGTCATAGCCCATTTTGGAAATAAGTGACCTCTTTGGGATGGGAGCTGTGGACAAGTGTCAGACACATTCTACAATGTTGACCAAGTGTCCCTAGGCGTGGGTTTTGGTCCAAGATACCATATTGGACGCCCATTCCAAGATAGGTCCAATATTGCCTTGTATTTTCTTTATATACAGGTGCTTGGAGATGGAGTTTGTATCACAAATTTACAGGTACTGTTATGTTGCCAGATTGACTCCAGACACAAGTGTCAAAGACCATTGAAGCTTGCATTGCAAGTGTATTGTAAACATTCTTTCATATTTGTTAATACATTGTGCAGGTTTCTGAGTGTGGGGTTTTTCACCTGATAAGGGTTTTCCCCACCGTAAATCTTTGTCTCTCTTCTTCTGTCTACTCTCTGGTTCTTATGTTTTGCTGCAATATCTCATGTTAATGGTTTAACATTGCTGTAATAGTTAGGATAAAGTTGAATTTGCATAGCCCTCTCCTCAATAGATTAGTGTAGGAAGCATTTTCTACACACCTAGCTTCCTTTCAGTTGGTATCAGAGCTTGATCACCTTTGGTCCTAGTTGTAGGGAAGGGGTTTTTTGAGCTAATCTTAGGTTGAGTGGGAGTCTATGTAGAGCATTCTATATCTTATTGCAGTAAGGAGATGGCAGACACATCAGGAAGGTTTGAAGTAGAGAAGTTCAATGGCAATAATTTCGAGCTGTGGAAGCTCAAAATGGAAGACATGTTAGTTGACCGAGACCTTTGGGAAAGTGTGAATGGAACTAAACCAGCTACAATGACTCAAGATGAGTAGGATCTCAAGGATCAGAAGGCTAAGGGTCTCATAAGACTTAGTCTTGTCGATTTTGTGTTGTTAAATGTCCATGAGGAGACTACTGCAAAACTCCTTTGGAAGAAGTTGGGGGATGTGTATCAAGCCAAATCACTAGTCAATAAACTTTTCCTGAGAAAGAAGTTGTATTCTCTTCGAATGGAGGACAGAGGATTCGTGGCTGAGCATATGAATGCCTTTAATATGTTGGTTACACAATTAACATCTATTGGTGTAAAAATGGAGGAGGAGGATCGGTGTATGACCCTGCTTTGTTCTCTACCGGACTCATGGGATCATCTTGTCATGGCAATTGGAAGCACCACATCCACATTCAAAATGGAAGAAGTGGTTTCTTTGTTGTTGTCTGAAGAGATGCGGAGAAAGTCTTCTGAGGCAGCCAAAGAAGCCCTTGTAGTTCGTGGAAGACCTGAGGAGAAAGGGAAGAAGAAGGACAAGAAAGCTGAGAAGGGTAGATCCAAATCCTGTGGGAGATCCAAATCTCCTAGAAAGTCCAAGGCTCTTTGTTGGAACTGTGGCAAGACCAGGCATTTCCTAAAGGAATGCAAAGAGGAGAAGAAGAAAAAGAAGAAAGCTCCTGATTCAGATTTCGACAAATCACAAGATGACGGTGATGCTTTCATCGCAGCCCTGGCAACCCATGCATCTGATGATGTGAGGCTAATCGACTCTAGTGCATCATTCCACATGACCTCGCATCGAGACTGGTTCACTAAGTATGAGGAGTTCGATGGTGGAAAGATGTATCTGGGTGACGACTCTCATCTAAAGATCATTGGTCGTGGAAGAGTCTCTATCCGATTCCCTAATGGTCGAGTGAAGGGGATCTCTGGGGTTATGCACATCCCAGGCTTAGCACGGAACCTGCTTTCTGTAAGTAGTTTGAATGATGCAGGTGTGCAAGTTGTCTTTTCGAAAGAAGGATGCAAGATGACTAGAGGATCTATGGTGCTTGCTAAGGGTACTCGAAGAGGTACTTTGTTTTAGCTGGAAGCATGCATTGCACAATGCAATAGTTCTTCTGACTCAAGGAAGAGGGCAGCAGTCACTTCATCCCCACCATCTGAACGAGCAGTGAAGAAATTTGTTGTTTCTAGTCTTGATGGTTGTAATCATGCATTGGAAGTTAAACTTCCTGTAGAAAAGACAATGTTTTGGCATAAGAGATTTGGCCACATTGGTGAGAAGGGTCTACGTAACCTGAAAAATAAGAACGTCGTTGAGGGGTTAGATGATTGTAATCTTGAGTTTGACTTTTGCGAACATTGCATTTATGGAAAACAAAACCGTGTTTAGTTTTACTCGAGTTCTCATAAGTCTTCTGGTGTGTTGGACCTTATTCATTCTGATGTGTTTGGTCCTGTTAATGTTCCTTCATTATCAAAATCTGTATACTTTGTATCTTTTATAGATGATTACAATAGAAGGACATGGATTTATTTTCTCAGAAGCAAATCTGAAGTCTATAGCAAGTTTAAGGAGTTTAAAGCTTATGTTGAAAATCAGACTGGTAAAAAGATTAAATGTTTGAGAACTGACAACAGTGGTGAGTTCTGTTCTACAGAATTTGATAAGTATTGCAAGGAACTTGGGATTGAAAGACATAAGATAGCTCCATACACACCGCAGCAAAATGGAATTGCAGAGAGGATGAACATGACACTGATGGAGAAGGCTAGGAGTATGCTTAGTGGAGCTGGTCTAGAACAAAAGTTTTGGGTTGAAGCTGTTGCCACTACTTGCTATCTAGTAAATAGATCTCCTACATCAGCTCTTGTTAGAAAGACACCCATGGAGGTGTGGTCTGGTAGAAAGCCTTCAGTAAAGCATCTTCGTGTTTTTGGTTGTGAGACATATGCACATGTGCCTAGGGAGAAGCAATCAAAGTTGGAGAACAAAGTTGTTAAGTGTATCTTCATCAGCTATGGTGTTGGTGTGAAAGGATACAAGCTTTGGGACCCCATGGCTGAAAAAGTGTTGTATAGCAGAAGTGTCATCTTTAGAAAGCTTACACCTTCTTCCACTATTTTGCAACCAGAAGAAAAAGAAAAGAAAGAGGATGTTGTTCAGTTTCCTCTCACCCCTGAGAAGACTAAACAGAAAGACAATGTTGGACCCGATGATGAGGAGAGCTCTAGCAGCTCTGAAAGCTTAGAGGAAGAAGCTAAACCTCAACCTCAGCTCTTGAGTAGGTCTACATGGATAAGAAAGCAACCTGAAAGGTTTGGTTTTACATTGCTTGATTCTAGTTGTGCTTATGCTTTAATCACTAATAGTGATGAACCTAGAACTATATCAGAGGCTTTGGATATGAAGGATGCAGGTTCCTGGAAGGAGGCCATGGAGGAAGAAATGGCTTCTTTGGAAAAGAATCAAACTTGGGACTTGGTGCCTTTGCCTCCTAGACGGAAACCCGTTAGATGCAAATGGGTGTTCAAGAAGAAGATTGGTACATATGGTAGTATTGAGAAGTATAAGGCCAGATTGGTTGCGAAGGGGTATTCACAAGTGGAGGGTATAGATTATGGTGAGATCTTCTCTCCCATTGCAAAGCTGACATCCATTCGATTCCTATTGTCACTCGCAACAACTTATGACTTGGAGGTAGAACAGATGGATGTGAAGACAGCTTTTCTTCATGGTGACTTGGAAGAAGAGATCTACATGTCACAGCCAGAGTATTACATGGTGAAAGGTAAAGAAAATTTGGTTTGCAAACTTAAGAAGTCTTTGTATGGTTTGAAGAAATCCCCTAGGAGATGGTACTTGAAGTTTGATGCCTTTGTGTTGTCAATTGGATTTGTGAGATCAAAATCAGATCACTGTGTGTATTATAAATTTGATGGTGATTGTATTCTCATTATTGCACTATATGTTGATGATATGTTGCTCATTGGGAAGGGTAAGAATATGATTTCTAATTTTAAATCTCAGTTGTCAGCTCAATTTGAAATGAAAGATTTAGGGGCAGCCAGGTACATTCTAGGAATGGAAATCAGATGAGAAAGAACCAACAAAAAACTTTGGTTAAGCTAGAGTAATTATGTGAAGTCCATGTTGGACAGATTCAGCATGGCAGATTGTAGACCATTGTGTGTTCCCGTTTCTTTGGGGACAAAGTTGTCTGTTAAGGATTGTCCAAAATCTCCTAGTGAGGTGGAGGACATGAGCAGAGTACCTTATGCTAGTGTTGTTGGCAGTTTGATGTATGCTATGATCTGCACAAGACCAAACATTGCCCAAGTAGTGGGAGTCCTTAGTCGATTTATGGCTAATCCTGGACGGGTTCATTGGGATGCAGTTAAGCGAGTATTTAGATATTTGAGAGGTACTTCTAAGTATTCCATTTGCTATCATGGTAATGTTTTAGGACCTCCACATTCTGTTGATATTCATGGATTTGTGGATTCAGATTGGGCACGTGACATAGACAGCAAGAGATCCACCAGTGCTTATGTTTTTACACTGTTTGGTGGTGCTATTAGTTGGATGAGTAAGCGACAACCTGTTGTTGCTTTCTCCACAACAAAAGCTGAGTATATGGCAGCAACTCATGCTTGTAAGGAAGCCATTTCCCTTAAGAGATTGTGTTCTGATATTGGTGTTGATGCAGGTCAGATCACAATCAGTTGTGACAGTCAGAGTGCAATTTGCCTTGCAAAGAATCCAACTTTCCATGCTAGAACCAAGCACATTGATGTTCAGTTTCACTTCGTGAGGGACATGGTTGAGGATGGAAAGGTAAATTTGGAGAAGGTAGATACTTTGAAGAATGTTGCAGATACATTGACAAAACTAGTGGGCACAGAGAAGTTCAGATGGTGTTCAGAGTCTATGGGCCTCTCGGCCTATAGCAGTTAAATCCTATTTTTCTATTGGCTCTTACAAGGTGTTCCACAAGTGGGAGAATGTTGGGAATTAAGGTGTCTCAACCTTGGTAATTCTCTACATTTGTAATGTTTGTATTTATTATTCAATTACCTATGTTGTAAATATTGGAAATTCCACTTTGTCATATTGTGGGATGTGGCACGGTGATGTGTCATTCCTACATGGATTATGACAACTAGTCATTTTGTCCTCACATGAGGAGATAGGCATCTGACTTAGTGGTAGGAATATTCTGCCATGTTTCAGCATCTTCTATGTTGTGTAAGGAATGTTTGACCAAAACGGTTATGACGGATTCCTATGACGAATCTATGACATGTAAGAGTCGAGAATAGAAGGTTGTAAGACAGGTAATGACATGTGTCATGTAGCATCTTTGAATGAGGCATATTTGGGTGCCCCAAGGTGGAATATGATGTGTTGTAAGAGAATATACTATTTATAGCATGTGTATGATAGATTCTCTTACAGCTGTAAGTTGTAACCGCTATGACAGATTCTATGACGGTCGTAAGTGTCGTAGGAGCATCTGTCATAGCCCATTTTGGAAATAGGTGACCTCTTTGGGATGGGAGCTATGGACAAGTGTCAGACACATTCTACAATGTTGACCAAGTGTCCCTAGGCGTGGGTTTTGGTCCAAGATGCCATATTGGACGCCCATTCTAAGATAGGTCCAATATTGCCTTGTATTTTCTTTATATACAGGTGCTTGGAGATGAAGTTTGTATCACAGATTTACAGGTACTGTTATGCTACCAGATTGACTCCAGACACGAGTGTCGAAGACCATTGAAGCTTGCATTGCAAGTGTATTGTAAACATTCTTTCAGATTTGTTAATACATTATGCAGGTTTCTGAGTGGAGTTTTTCACCCGATAAGGGTTTTCCCCCACCGTAAATCTTTGTCTCTCTTCTTCTGTCTACTTTCTGGTTCTTGTGTTTTGCTGCAATATCTCATGTTAATGGTTTAACATTGCTATAATAGTTAGGATAAAGTTGAATTTGCATAGCCCTCTCCTCAATAGATTAGTGTAGGAAGTGTTTTCCGCACACCTAGCTTCCTTTCAGAAACCTATTGCTAGGTTCACATCCATCTCAGGCACATTATAAGCACACATCAACAATTGGTCTTCACCACAACAATCGTGGAAGACACACTTAAGAGTTATGATAGTCTCAAATCTGCTCCCTGCCTACTCAAAGGACTTTTTGAAAATGACAGGATTATGCAATCTGCTTGAGAGATACACCATCCCTGCCTTCTGCAAAAGGGCTTAAAATAAAAGGATATGCACAATATCCCACCTCTGTTGAGGACTTAATGATTGCAATATAGAAATAAGGATGTGCACTTGCACGGAGATACAACATCGTGCCTCTACAGAGGGCTTACAAACACGCTTCGTTAGTATCAAAACCATCGGATAGCTTACCTTTATATGCCCCCACCTTAAGGTGGTTGATATTGTGTACCGATATCAAGCACGTTAAGGTAGGAAGAAAACACACAAGGGAACAAGAGCTCTCGCAAAGCCCATGCCCCCAGAGGTGACATGTACTTTACGATCGCCAAATGTTCCCACAAACACATTCCTGCAAGAAAAGAGGTTAGAAATCTTTCCATAAGATAATAACCACATAACATGATCAAAAGCAATGCATGCAAAATCATCCACATCAAAAATCCAAGGTTACATTACAGATTTAGAAACTGAGTATAACCATGGGGCTATACTGCAAGATCTCATAATCGAATATAAACAAGGTGAGATTCAAAGATAAACAAAGCGCACGGAGCAGTTGTATTTTTATATTTTGTTAGTCTGATAAGACAACATCAAAATATCAGATGGAGCGATTCTACTAGCCAAGCGTCGGATAATATATATCAACCCCATCATCATGTATGGACTAGGTCTATTTTTTTATTTCTTGTTGAAGGGACACTTGGTCCTTAGCAGTCTTTTTTTTTCTTCATCCACTATCTAGATAGAACCACTAGATAAAGGTAAACAATAAATCAAGAGAGGAGAACAAGTGCCTTAGGGACAGTCACGTAGGAGGGTGCCCCCAAGTCACCAACCGCAATGCTATGTCCTTAAGACACAACACACAATAATGAAAACAGAGGAGAAGAAATATAGAAGAATGATGATACAAATAGAAGAAGGTCTCAACAGAGGCAATCTCCAGTATCCTTGACCTTACCAGAGAATCAAGGGTCATCCTAGGAGGCCTAAACAACACATAACACATCACGGGGAGAACACAACACAAGAGAGGAGGTCACATAAACGAGAAAATAATGCCACGACAAAGGTGACCACCAAGGTTAGAAATACTTACCTATAAATGTTAGAGGAAAGTGGGACATAAGGTACCATAGCCCAACTTTTATTCTTGTCTTCAAGGTGTCCATTCTTAAGGTCTTCTTGGTTTGATTCAATTTGTAGGTGAGATGTTTTCTTGTTGAGATGTGTTTCATTGGGAAAATGCTTGTCTTCTCTTCCTCCTTTCTCTTGCTTGTTTATTCCTTCTTGTCTTGTTGTTTATCTCTTTTAAAATAGTGTCTTGTTCTTCCATAGGTTTTTGTGTTTTAGAGGAGGAAGAACCATGGTCAAATCTCATTTGTCTCGGTGGAATGTTTTGCTCTTGATGACTACCACCTGATCCTTGTAAGGATGGTAGGGGAAGAACCTTGGCATAGGGCCCTTTTCCTTTTGGTCTAGGATGCTCTTCAAATGCGGGTTGTTTGTCTCTTATTGTTTCTTAAATAGAAGGACCAACCACTCGATCTAATAATTGTGTTTTGTAGTTTCTATATCCCAAGAAGTTAAACTCTATCCATGGCTCCAATTCTGGTTTAGATCATTCCCAAAAGTAATCAAGGCTAAAGTGTTGTCTTGTAACCAAAGGTTTGTATTTATTGCAATGAATAGTATGCATTTGTCCATTCAAAGGGAATTTTACACAGTTATAAATTGTTGAAGGGACAACTTTCATAGCTTTTAACCATGGGTGTCCTAATTTTATGCAAAAAAGGTCAGATACAGGGACAACATCAAATAATTGTTCTATGGATTTGTCAAATACAGTAACCAATAAAGATATCTTCCCAGAAGTGTTTATAAAGGTTCCCTTATGTGTCTTAATCATCATGTCCGAAGGGTCATAGAAGTCTTGTATCAAACCATGTGAATAAAGGAACTCTTTCATTGCCACATTAGTAATGCAATTAGGATTAATAAGGGTTCCATCCACAAAATTTCCCATTATCTTCACAATGATATAAAGAGGTCCTTCAATGTTTCCAATTGTTCTATCATGAGGTGTAAACACAATTTCAGGTTCAGGGACCTTTCTTTTCATGTAAGGCCTAGGAGGGAACCTAGTGTTATTGTTGTGATTAGAAGCCATGTGTATATGTTTTCAAATCAATGCAAAATCAGATTTTAAAAGCTTTTCAAAATTTATGCAAGAAACAAGTGCAAAACTATATGAGAAAATGAACTAAAATGCTTGATTATTTCAACTTTTTTCAATACAAATGAGTGAAAGAAGAGGTGTTGTAAGGAAATTGATGAGGGGAAACAAGTAATATGTCTAATATAAATCCAATAAATCAACAATATCCTTCACAACACACCTTTAGTGCAATCCTATAATGGTGACAAGTCAAAAACCTAGTGAAAATACACTAAAAACATGCAAATTTCACCAATTTTCAATGCAAATGCCTAATAGAAAGGGTGTTGTGAGGAATTTGAGGAGGGGTAGAAGATTATAACCCTAATAATAGCCAATTAGTGTAGAAAAATCCTTCACAACATGCCTATGATGCAATTCTAAAGAGACGATAAGGCCAAATCTAGTGAAAATGCAAGGTTTTCAAACCCTAGACATGAAATTTTGCAAGAAAGACACTATGATGCAACACTAAAATTAGAATTCAGTCCTAAATGAGTGTTTAAAATAGTAGTAAAATCTAAAAGAAAATTTTAACCAGAAACCCTAGCTAATGCATAAGCTAGGTTATATGAAAAATGCACAATTTCAAGCAATTTTTAACAATTTGATCATGAAAATGCTATGTAAATGAATGATGAATGATGAATTTCTATAATTTAAATCAGAGCTGATGCAAATTAATTCAAAGTATTTGAAAATGTTAGCTAAAAATACCAATGTTTTAATTTTTTTCCAATTTTTCAATTTTTTTATAATTTTTTCAAATGCAATAAGATGAAAATGAAATGAATGCAAGTATGAAGTACAACTCTCATCAAGGTTCAAAAATCCTTAAAAACACGGGTTCACCAAAATGTATAGTGGTAAAAAGAGGAGGTTTTAGTTTCAAGGGTTTATGTTAAATCCTCCTTTCACCACAACATTCAAGGACATTCAACCGAGTAGAGAACTCTACTACAGATCTCCTGTCACTTGGAATAGAGGGAAAATTTGGAATTGTGTGAATTTGTTGTTCAATTAAGTCCAATTATGCTAAAAACCCTAATTTTGTAAAATCGTAAACAAACGGACAAATCACGGAAAATGATCACATAGAGATATCAAATCACAATCAAATACATACCATATTTCAAAGTTTGGTGTGCAAAAAAGTTGGGGACTAATGAGTGGGTGTCCTAGTCCAGTGTACCTATTTTTGTCAGGATCTCTGAAGAATGTCTGCAACACAATCCTGTTGTCATAGAGATTTCACCACATCAAAACTGAAGGACTAATAAGCGGGTGCCCTAGTCCAAGCCCTAATTTTCTTCTTTGCTCTGCACTTCTGACAATCTGTAATGCCTCCCTGCAACTCCACTTCTGCTTCTGAAACCTTTAACCTGAAATCACAGAAAAGTGGGTTTGGGGTTTTGGTGTTTAGAGGCTTGCCTCGGTTAATACCCAGAGAGACATTCAAGTCTTCAGAACAACATTGTCAGATAAAGATTGTGTATCCCTGCGGGATAGAGGCAAAAACCAATTGATAAATAATTGAAAACACAAATGAATGTCACCTTGATGGTGTAGCTCTCATGGAAGGAAGAATCTTCTTTCATGCCATGAGGAGATGGAGCCAAATCTGCATAAACAAACATAATAACAACAAAATACTGCTCTGCAACACAATGAATGCTTTGAATCACTTTTGCATAAAGTCATAAGTTCACAATGTCCATCTCTAGTTTACAAATGAATGCCTAAACATGCTTATATATGCAACTAAACACTTCCCACCAAGAAATTCATAATTCAAACTTGAGATGTCGACATAGGACCTAATAACAATCACATAACCGACACATGAAAAGAGGTCCTGACCCAAAACAGGGTAGGACTAGGCCACAGGCACCCAAGTCCTCCCCTTATTTCAGGCAGGATTCATCATAAGTACATCCCCTGGGTCCCATTTGTCATAAAACTCAGGGGTTTCTTCACCAGAAGTCATCATTGACATGCAAGATGATCTAAATGCATTCTAAAGGACCCAGGAGCTAAACCTTAAGAGGGAAACACCCCCAAGGGGACATTTTCTGACATAATAGATTCACTTGAATCTCACTAATTTTCTTGCTCTTTCTCTTCCTTAGCTTAGTTTCTTTTATGCATTCTTAGAATAGTTTTTGCTTTTATGCATCTCTCATGCGTCGTTTTATGTGCATTCATTCCTAAAGGTCTCACCGACAAAGGCAAACAACAAGTCAAACTCTCATGATCTATCGTAAGTTCATCATTTTAGTTTTCATTATTCATTTTGATATATCTAGATGCTAGACTAATACTAGTTATTGTAGGTACAATTGCGGGTAAATCGACAATAGGTAAGGCCTACTTTGAGAACAGTATCTACCTTTCATGTAGACTACCATCCCCAAGGGGGTAAATATGTAAGCACCAAAATCACGTAAAGCCTCCACGAGGACCCCTATGATGATTTATAATCCTTGTCACATACATGTAAGCGTGAAATAACATCCTCTCAATAGCAATTCTCTTGGTGGTGTGTCTTTTGTTTCATCTTGTGTTGTTTCTCCTTTGTCATTTTCTCTCTCTCTTTGTTGTCGATGCTTTTCGACACTTTTTTGACACTTGTCGATTTGAGTTTTCTAAGCTTGTGACCCTATTCCTAAGCCTTGTATGCATCTTGTAGGTGATTTTTCACCTCTCCCCAGTGTTTTTCATCTTCTCCACCCCCTAAAAGCCTTCTAGAGGTCCCTCCTAGCCATCTCCCACTTTCGGCTTTTAGTTTCACTCAACCAATCCAAATCTCCCCCTATTATTTCTAGATCTCCCGCTAGGAGATCCTACTTTGCAAGTGGAGATTTGGATTTTAACACATGACTAGCCTATTTCTAGAGGCAGATCCCCTTCTTTTCTCCTCTTCCATCTCCCATCTTGCATGTCAACCCAAGTGCCCTCCTTTGTGGTTCACCCATGGGTTACCCCTTGGGCAACCCAGGGTCACCCCCGGGTGACATGACTGGTGAAAGGGGTGACCCTATCATGTTTCCATCCGCAGAAAAACTCAAGTTTCTAACTCAAAAAAGCTCTATTTTCATCTGTTTTTCTAACTCAAAAAAGCTCTATTTTATCTTAAATAAATAGCTCATGCATTCCCATGCACTCCTTCACTTCTTCTTGAGTGATAAGCTTTAACTAGGTAGATCACTCCAATTTTAGCCTAGAGCACTCTTGAATCCTCTGTGTTAACTCTCTAAGAAAATTGAGTTTACTATCCTTCTTCTTCACCTCTCATCCCTTCTTTTAACCTCTAAATACCCCCTCCCTCAAGTACAAAGAGAGGTGATTTCAATTGTGCACATAGCTCCTACAAGTTATTGCTTTCCACATTCAACATTCTCATGCTCATATAGGACATAGGAGCCTTTTGTTTTGTTCATTGCTTCATCTAGCTTTCACATAAAACTCATTATGCATCCATACACTGCTCAAATCAAGCCACATTTCTCATCAAATCTCTCATTGAGCTCTCCTTACAAATTTTCTTTTTGCTTCCATTGTCATCTTGTCTCCAAGAGGATTCCCTGCTACTACAAGAGGATACGAGGTTGCCATAACAAGGATTTCTGAGGCTATGGAGGCTCACATGTCTCCAGGTTCCTTTATGCTTTATTTTAATTCATAGTAATTAGATAACTAAAATTGCTCTTGGGATCAGTAATCTTGTTGTTTTTTTCTTGATAGGATAGATAGATCTTGCATTCTTAGAGTAATTTGCTTTCAAAGTTCATATTTTAATTCATTTAAAAGCAATTTCCCTTTTCTTAGATTAATTCATTCCAAATATTCAAAAAATCCCAAAAACATAGTTTACATTGCATTAGGTAAATTCATTATAGCTTGCATACATTCTTTGATTCTTAGATTAGAAAAAGCATCTTCAATTCCAAAAACATTAAAAAAGCACAAAAAGAAGTTTTTCATCTCATTTAGTCTTGCATTCATAAAAACCCAAAAAGAACAAAAACATTAGATACTTAGCAAACCCTTGATTCCATCACAAGGTCAACCATAGACAATGCATAATCAAACCTTAGGTCAACAAAACCCTAAGTCAAACCCTAGGTCAAGTCAAGGTTAGTTCACAATTGCCTATCTTGTTTCTCAGCTCATGAATGTGCCCAGGATTAAGAGGTGAGTGGCTAAGGGCAATCCTCGACAAGATAGAGGAAATCCACCCAAGACCACAACAGGACCCACTAGTCATCCTACAACAACAAGAAGTGTTTAGACAACTCTTAGTACAACAAGCATTCATCCAACAGCTTGAACGACAACAAGTAATCAACGAGAACAACAGTTTACCCATGCAACAGTGGAATATCAGAAAACCCAACTGGAGAATGGTGACTAGTGACCCTTCAGGTCATACGGTTATCTTTACAACCACGGTCATTGAACAACACATCTACACAAGCGCACAACAACATAGGCCCCAAGACGTGCCGACCCCTCTCTACAAAGTCTAGCTCTCCAATGAGATAGACCACCCTCGTGTCTTGCCTCCTTTCAAATGGCTACTTCCATGAGAGTGAGAGTGATGTGGTGGTTCACCCCGTGGCAAGGAGGGAAGGGTCCATGTGCGCACCAAAATCTGACTCAACAGCCCCAGGCCACTATCATCACGATTTTGAGCGTACAGTCACAGGATCTATACTTATTTTCCTTGCTACTAAATTTTGTGCTAAAACTCCTGCACACTGGACATATCCAGTGAAGGTTAAAACCCCCACTGGTGGGCCTTTTAGCCATCATGTGATATTGCGATGTTTCTGAACGCTGCCGAACATATCTGGTGACCGACCAAAACACCACATGTCCGGTGGTGCGCCTTTTTCCCACATTGAAGTGTTGAGATCCTTTTGCGTGAATATCACTTTGGATGGGATATATCCAATGAAACCCAAATTCCCCATTTTGTCTTGTGAAGCATGATTTGCCCGCTTTCTTGTGACCGATGTCTAGTGAGGCCTAGAATCACCTCAAAACTCCCAAAAACAATAAAAAGTCAGTTTTGATCGCATGTATGGCCGCACCAAAGGCAAATGAAGATTTGACACGTGTCATAAGCATGTGATGGAGTCGATAGCTGCCTCAGGGGTTTATAAGTACATGGATTTCATACTATGAAGAGAGATTTTTCCTTGGTCAACATTCCATAATGAGTTTTGGGCTCGATTAGAAGATTTCTTTTGTGAAGATCAGTCTATTTGCATATCAAACTAGTTGTAAAGCTTCGCCCAGGGCATGTGTGAATCCCATTGCACTCCTCTTGTAATCCTTATATTGTCTATGAATAAAGATCTGTTGTTGTTGTTTCATTGTTGTGATTTGTCATTTTGTTGCCTAGTTCAGTTGCTTGATAAAGCCCTTGGACCTTGACCTGCATCAAGTGGTATTAGAGCTTAGGTTTTGCATTCCTTGAGGCTGTGGGATTGTTGCATAAGAGATCCTAAGGAGATTGTTGTAGGCTGACTGAAGAAGAGACTTGTAACTGCAGAGGGTCTACAGACATGGCACACCGAGCAAGAGGAAGAAGAGGAGCTTCTCCAAGAGCTGGAGATGCAGCATTGGTAGAGATGTTGAGAGGCATCATAGCTAGGCTGGATGCAATGGAAAGAACACAACATAGAGGTGTACTCGTAGTAGATGTGAGTGATAATGAGGAAGAGGTCAGTGAAGAGGAAGTAGAAGCAGGAGAAGATGGATTTGAGATGAGATTTTTTACTACAATGACAAAGATTGCTGATAAACCCCTATTGGAATTAGACCGGACAATTGAGAGGGGGCGTGAATCAGTTGTCACACAAAACAAACTTTTTCTTCTTTTAACCTTCTTTATTAACTTACTATCAGATTAATGATGTAAACATTAAAGCATAGATCAACAACATATGAGCAGAAACATAATCAACACACTTAGACACCAAGATTTTGACATGGAAACCCAGTTAACGGTAAAACCAAGGTGGGGGTTAACCCACCAAGGTTTGTACCTTGTTAAAAGTACTTTAAAAAATAGAAGGCACTTGCCTTCAGGTGCACTACCTAGAGCTCACTGCTCAAAAGAGAGGCTCACTGCCTACAGAATTTATTTAGAACAGAAAGAATTAACTGAGAAATAGCATCTACTTCATGCCTGGTTTAGTTTCAATGAATGCTCACAAAACTTCTTCTTTGTCCCAAATTCTTCTTCACTAACTTTTCACTCTACACTGCTCTTGCTCCTTTTCTTCCCTGCTCTGCTTCTGATCCTTTATTTAGATTTAATCTATTTTGCTCAAGGATGATTTTTAACAACTCTTCAACAAGTATTTATACACTTCATCAACCTTGGAATGATCAACAAAGTCGGCCAAACTTAACACGGATCTTCACACTGTCAGCCAAACATAGCTGAGACTTGAATCTTCCTCTACTAACACGCCACACTTCATAAAATGATCTTTAGATCATCCGCAACACGCTAGGAACATCCGGTCGACCAAGACTGGGAAGAACATGAACTTCAAAGAGGAAATCTTCAATAACAAGCTCAAACTCTAATGTGGACCTCCAACATAGTAGCCACACAATCCAGAGACTTCCACAAGCACATTGAACTCACCAATAACATCCACTCTAAACCAAATTACCAGAATCATTTGTATCTTCCTCTGAAACCTTAAGAACACTGTCTGCCATGACTGTCAAACTAGAAGGATGGCTTGCGGACCTCCAAACCATGAACTACTGGAGTTGATGGTACAGACTTCCCAAACATGCCTTCAGATTTGTAGACTATGATATTTCACTGTGAAGCAATCCGGACCAACTTACTATCACTATGTCTCTTCTGAATACTGCAAGATCTAGTTCTACTCAGATGGCCATAACTTCTTCAAATCTTAATGTGAACTTCTCAATTATTAACTGGAACAACCTCTGACAATCCTCTACACAGCCATAAGGTCCACAAACATTAAGTCTTTATTAATTTTCTCAATATCCTCAACATTCTAGTCTTCTTAATAGGCAATAAAATAAGGCACAGTTGACACTAATGACAACAAGAATATGTTGACATCAATGACAACACCACTTAGGCACATATTTGCAACAATCTCCCCCTTTGTCATTGATGGCAACATATGTTGTGAAAAATTGATTCAACCATCATGACAAGAACTTCTCCCCCTGACTTCTGCAACCACTTCCTTCAATGCTCCCCTTGTCATTAGCAATTAGTTTTTCACATGTCTTCTCTCCCCATTTGACATTAATGGCAAAGGGTACATATTTGTAATCTTTACTCCCCCTTTTTATTTCAGACTGATCTCCAACATTTGCATAGTGACTACTCCTTAGAGTAGTATTTTCTCAACATCAATCTAGATCTCAAGATATGACTGAGAATTCCACCATATTGATGCACCTCAGTACATCTTAGTTCTAATTCAGAGGGGTAATAACCCCTAATTTCTCTCTGAGATACTCAAAGGTATCCTTGGGAAGAGGCTTAGTGAAGATATCTGCAATCTGATCTTTGGAAGACACAAACTCCAACTTGGCTTCATTCTCATTTACCTTCTCTCTCAAGAAATGAAACTTGATAGATATATGATTTGTCTTTAAATGCAACACTGGATTCTTTAAGATGCTTATTGCACTAGAATTATCACAAAAGATTGTGACTGGTTCCTCAAACACAATTTTGATGTCCTTCAACATTTGCTTCATCCACAGAACTTGAGTGCAATTATTTGTTGTTGCTATATATTTTGCTTATGCAGTAGATAGAGATATTACCTCTTGCTTTTTTCTCATCCAAGAGACCAATCTTCTTCCCAAGAAAAATGCACCACCACTAGTACTTTTTCTATCATCCACATCTGCCCAATCAACATCTGTATATGCATGAAGAGTGAAATCATTGTCCTTTGGATACCACAATCCATAATCAATTGTCCCCTTAAGATATCTAAAAATTCTTTTGATTGCCACAACGTAGAATTCTTTTGGATCAACTTGAAATCTAGCAACAAGTCCAACAGAATTCATGATGTCAGGTTTGGTCTGAGTCAAATAGAGAAATCCTTCAATCATTGATCTATACCTTTTCTGATTTGCCTTGGGGGAATCATCATCTTTACTTAACTTGCATCCAGTTACCAGAGGTGTACCTACTGGCTTTGAATCTTCCATTCCAAACTTCTTTAGCAATTCTTTCACATACTTGGACTGAGATATAAAGATACCTTTATCTGAATGAACAATTTGTAGACCTAGGAAGAAATTCATCTCTCCAAACATTGACATCTCAAATTCACTTTTCATCTGAACAACAAATGCTTTGCACATACATTCATTTCCACCAAAAATGATATCATCAACAAAGACCTCAACAATCAAGATGTCCTCATGATTAATCTTGAAGTAAAGATTACTATCAACAATACCTTTGCTAAAACCTATTTTAAGTAAATATTTATCCAATCTTGCATACTAGGCTCTTGGAGCTTGCTTGAGTCCATACAAGGCTTTTCTCAGTCTATAAACCATATCTCCTTGATCAGACAACTAAAATCCTTTTGGTTTCTCAATGTAGACTTCTTCCTCCAAATCTCCATTCAAGAATGTTGATTTGACATCCATCTGATACACTTTACAATATTTGAAAGCAACAAATGTGAGAAACAATCTAACTACCTCTATTCTTTCCACCGGAGCAAAAGTTTCTTCAAAATCAATTCCTTCTACTTGAGAATAGCCTTTGCATACCAACCTTGCTTTGTTTCTTACAACTTCACCATCTTCATTTAGTTTATTCTGGAAGACCCATTTGGTTTTAATCACATTTTTGTCCTTGGGTCTAGGAACAAGATCCCAAGTGTGGTTCTTTTCAATTTGCATTAATTCTTCTTCTATTGTTTTTACCCAGTTTTCATCATTGCAGGCTTCACTTACTAATTTAGGTTCAATCCTTGAAATTAAACAAATCTCTTGATCTTCAAAAACTCTTCTCCTAGTTCGAACACCGTTATTTCTATCTCTTATGATTTGATCTTCAGGATGATTCATTCTTACATACCTGGGGGTTTTGGGAATTTCTTGACCTTCTATTTCTTGAGCTTGTTCCTCAACATCTATACTATTTTCTTGAGTTCCTAGAGTTTCTGGATCAATCTAAATATGAGTCAGAGTTTGAACTAACCTTCCTTGACTTTGTCTTTCATCTTGATCATCTAAATCATATCCGTAGAACCTGGAATATCCTTCCTTGCTCTCATCAACTCTAACATTAGCACTTTCAACAATCTTTTTCAACCTCTTGTTAAAGCACCGGTAAGCCTTACTTTGAGTAGAGTACACCAAAAATATTCCCTCATCACTTCTTGTATCAAACTTGCCTAAATCCTCATCTTTTTTGATATAGCATTTACTACCAAAAACTCTGAAATATCTCACAATAGGAAGATGACCAAACCATAGTTCATAAGGGGTCTTACCAGAATTGCCTTTGATATGCACCTGGTTAAGAGTGTAGACAACAGTACTTACAGCGTCTCTCCAATAAACTTGAGGAACATTTGTTTCCATCATCATGGTCCTAGTAGCTTCTTGAATGATCTAGTTCTTTCTTTCCACAACTCCATTTTGTTTGGGAGTCCTAGGAGCAGATAATTGTCTTTTTATGCCATGCTTTTCACAGAAAGCATCAAACTCACCGGAAGTAAATTCACCACTTCTGTCGGATCTCAAACTTTTCAATTTTTCACCAATCTCATTTTCCACCATCACTTTGAACACCTTAAATTTGTCAAGAGCTTCTGATTTTTCTTTTAGGAAAGTTACCCACACCATTCTAGAGTAATCATCAATCAGCAACATGAAATATCTATCTCCTTGCACACTCCTAATTCTAGCAGGACCATAGAGATCAGTATGTACCAATTCCAATCATCCACTTGAAGCTTGTTCCTTACTTTTGAATGAAATTTTACTCTATTTCCCCAATTGACATTCTCTGCACATGCTATTAGGTTTCACAAGTTTTGGATGATCTCTTACAGCCTGAGTGGTACTTATTTTGACAATGTTATCAAAATTCACATGACACATCCTCCTATGTCATAACCAACTTTGATTTATCTAAGTAATCAAACAACTTTTGCCAGAACTACTTAGATGAAAAATGTTACCTCTAGTTTGAGTACCAGATGCAATTTTAGTTCTGGAGCTCGCCAAGATTCTGCATTTTCCATCCTTGAATTGAAGATCATAACCTTTGTCAACTAATTGTCCAACACTGAGAAGATTATGCTTCAGTTCTTCCACATACAGAACATCATTGGTACTATTCTTACCATCAAAATAGATGGATCCTCTGCCATAGATTCTACCAGCTGAGTTATCTCCAAATTTCACAAGCCCTCCTTCATAATTTTCAAAATTCACAAACTTACTCTTGTCTTCAATCATATGATGAGAACATACACTATCAATCACCCATTCATCTTTCTCAATAACCTGAGCAGCTAAGGCACATTCCATATTTACATAGCTAGCAGATTTAGTAGACACTAGATCTTCTTGTTTGATAGCAATGAACACCCAATCATTTTCAGAGGAACCTCCATGATCAAATTCATCATTTGTGACTCCTTCTCCAGCTTCTTGGGACATAGTAACATTTGTTCTAATTTTTGTATCTATTAGGGTTTGGTTTTGAAAACCTCTCTAGACATCTTAAGGCAAAATGACCAATCTTATTACAAGCAAAACATTTGAGTGGCAATTTTCCTTCATACTTACTGGATCCTCTTGGCAATCTTTTGGCAAGAAGAGCTTCAAGATCTGCAGTTTCAATTTCAACATCTTCAAGATCCTTCATTGTCTTCATGAATCTGTTTGATCTTGCAGAAGAGATTTCACTTGGATCATATCTTTGTTTTCCATATACAATGGCCTTAAATGCAGATTCAGACTTGGGAAGAGAATCACCAAACTCAATTCAAAAGATGAAATTTTGCCAACTAGTTGATCTCTTGTAACTTCTGAGACAGTCTTGATCTCCTTTATAGAAGCAACCTTATGTTAGTATGAATTAGGTAAAGATCTAAGCACTTTTGATAAAGTCTCTGATTCTTCCAAAGTTCCACTAGCACACCTGATACCACACACAAGTTCATTTACCTTTTGCGTGTAGATTGTGATGTTTTCATCTTCACGCATCCTCAGATTTTCAAATTTTCCTCTAAGACTTTGCAACTTGGCACATTTGACAAATTTATCACCTTCATACAAATTCTCCAACTTTTTCTAGATTTCATGAGCAGTTTTTAAACCAAAGACATTTGTCATTTCTGAATCAGTCAGGGCACTTAACAAGGCTTCTTTAGCTCGAAGGTTATTTTCAACATCTTTGATTTGATCTGGAGTTGAAGGACCTTTCTCTGGAGGTTTATACTCAACACTGGTTATCGCCCAATAGGCATCACCCATGCATTGCAAATGGCACTCCATGTGATTCTTCCTAATAGAATAATTTGTTCCATCAAATCTTAGACTATCCTTCTTGTAGGTCAACATCCTGGATCTCCTCAAGTGGTCAGGCTTTTATAAGAGGATTTGGCTCTAATACTGATTGTTGGAATTAGACCGGACAATTGAGAGGGGGGTGAATCAGTTGTCACACAAAATAAACTTTTTCTACTTTTAACCTTCTTTATTAACTTACTATCATTTTAATGATGTAAACATTAAACCATAGATCAACAACATATGAGCAGAAACATAATCAACACACTTGACACCAAGATTTTGACGTGGAAACCTGATTAAGGGAAAAACCACAGTGGGGGTTAACCCACAAAGATTTGTACCTTGTTAAAAGTACTTTAGAAAAATAGATGGCACATGCCTTTGGGCGCACTGCTCAAAAGAGAGGCTCGCTGCCTATAGAATTTATTTAGAATAGAAAGAATTAACTGAGAAATAGCATCTACTTCATGCCCAGTTTAGTTTCAATGAATGCTCACAAAATTTCTGCTTTGCCCCAAATTCTTCTTCACTAACTTTTCACTCTACGCTGCTCTCACTCCTTTTCTTCCCTTCTCTACTTCTGATCCTTTATTTGGATTTAATCTATTTTTCTCAAGGATGATTTTTAACAACTCTTCAACAAGTATTTATACACTTCATCAACCTTGGAATGATCAACAAGGTGCGCCAAACTTAACGCAGATCTTTACACTGTCGACCAAACATAGCTGAGACTTGAATCTTCCTCTAACATGCCACGCTTCATAAAATGATCTTTAGATCATCCGCAACATGCTAGGAACATCCAGTTGATTAAGACTAGGAAGAACATCAACTTCAAAGAGGAAATCTTCAATAACAAGCTCAAACTCCAATGCAGACCTCCAACATAGTAGCCACATGATCTAGAGACTTCCACAAGCACATTGTTCTCACCAATAACATCCACTCTAAACCAAATTACCAGAATCGTTTGTATCTTCCTCCAGAACCTCAAGAACACTATCTGCCATGACTGCCAAACTGGAAGGATGGCTTGCGGACCTCCAAACCACAAACTACTAGAGTTGATGGTACACACTAACTTCCCAAACATGCCTTCAGATCCGCAGACTATAATATTTCACTGTGAAGCAATCTAGACCAACTTACTGCCACTATGTCTCTTCTGAATACTGCAAGATCTAGTTCTACTCATATGGCCATAACTTCTTCAAATCCTCATGCTGACTTCTCAATTCTTAACTGGAACAACCTCTGACAATCCTCTACACAACCATAAGGTCCACAAACATTGAGTCTTCATTAATTTTCTCAATATCCTCAACATTCCAGTCTCCTGAACAGGCAACAAAATAAGGCACAGTTGACACTAATGACAACAAGAATATGTTGACATCAATGAAAACACTGCTTAGGCACATATTTGCAACAACCCCGTGTGGAGTTACCCAGTTATAGTGGTAGTCTGAAACCAGATGAGTTGATAGACTAGATTTTAGAGATGGAGAAGTATTTCAAATTGGAATCCATTGAAGACCCTAAGAGGATAAAACTTGCAACTTCAAAGTGGAAAGGACGTGCATCTTTGTGGTGGGATCATGTGCAAATTGAGAGACAAAGAAAAGGAAAGGAAAAGATTAAAACCTAGGAGAGGATGTTAAAAAATTTGAAGGCAAAATTTCTTCCTGCAAACCATCAGATCACCATGTTCGAGATGTTGCATAACCTCAAGCAAAGGGAGAAAATGTGCAAGACTATACCGAAGAGTTTTACAGATTGAACATCAAGGCTGGTCACATTGAAGATGATGATGAGAAGATCTCCAGGTATGTAAATGGTTTGCATTATTTGATCCAAGATGAAATTAGCATGGTCAAAATTACCAGCATAGAGGAACCTATAAATTTGCATTGAAGGCAAAAGAAACGATCTCTAGAAGGCAGAATAGCTCTAAGGGAAGAGGTAAACCCTTCAAAGGAAGAGGGCAGTCAAATCCTGGATGTGGTTCTTAGGATAAGCAAGGAGAAACAAGTTGTTCTCATACCAATACCTAATGAGGTAAAGGAAGGGGTGATTACTCTTGAGGTAGAGGAAATTTTGGAAGAGGAAGCTCGGATTTAGTGGAACATATTTGCAATGTGGACAGGCTAGACATAGGGCATTTGAATGTCCTTAAGTACAATAGAGCAGTGGCAAAGGAAAAGAGCCTATGGATCATATAGCACAGGCTAAGGAGGAGAGTGTGGCAAGTGTAGCCTCACTAAAGCTTGGAGAAGAAGTCAAGGATGGAGAATCCTTGATGATGAGGAAAGTTCTTCTAGCACTAGAGAAGGTACAGGAGGAACCAAAACAATGAAGAAATTTGTTTACAACCAGATGTAAGTCTGGAGGGAAATGTTACAAGGTCATTGTGGACAGTGGCAGCACTGACAACTTAGTGTCAGAAGAGATGGCGGAGAAGCTAAATCTAAAAAGGTTGAAACACCCCACTCCTTACAAGGTCTCTTGGTTGCAAAAGGGACATCAGATATTGGTAAGTAAAAAATGCCTTGTCAAATTTCATATTGGAAATTACAAAGATGAGATAGTGTGTGATGTTATGCCAATGGATGCATGCCACTTTCTGTTGGGCAGACCTTGGCAATATCGCAGGCAGGCCATTCATGATGGCAATAGTAATTGTATTAAACTCAAGAAGGATGAGGTTGAGTATGTGTTGAATCCTTTGAAGGACAAGGATGAGGAAGTTGAGAAAAGAAATAGGGTTTGTCTAGTAAGTGAAAAATAGTTCCTAAGGGAAATCAGAAAGGAGAAGGTATGTTATGTTTTCCTACCTCAAGTTGCAAAAGTTATGACAGCAGAGAAAGGGCAGAAGTTCTGATAGAAGTCCAAGAAATTCTGAGTGAGTTCAATGACATACTAATGAAAGACTTACCTGATGGATTACCGCCAACTAGAAGCATAAGTCACTGCATGGATTTGATACCAAGAACCAGCCTACCAAATAAGGTGTTGTATCGAATGACACCTATGGAAAATGAAGAGGTGAATAGACAAGTTCAAGAGTTGTTGGATAAGGGACTGATTAGAAAAAGCCTTAGTCCATGTGTTGTACTTGTAGTACTGGCACCTAAGAAAGATGGGAAATGGCGGATGTGCACTAATTCAAGAGCCATAAAAAAGATAACCATTAAGTATAGGTTTTCATTGCCTTGTATGGATGACTTGATGGACTATTTGAGTGGAACAAAGTACTTCAATAAGATTGATTTGAAGAGTGGTTACTACCAAATCAGAATTAGAGAAGGGGATGAATGGAAGACAACATTCAAAACCAAGGATGGGCTGTATGAGTAGTTAGTAATTTGGTTTGACAAATGCACCCAGTACCTTTATGAGATTGATGAATGAGGTAATGAAGCCTTTTCTTTGCAAGTTTGTTATTATTTGTTTGGATGACATAATGGTTTTTAGTAAGACAAAGGAGGAACACCTGCTACATTTAGGGTAGTTTTGCAAAGGTTAAAAGAAGAGAAGTTGCTCAGGAACATGGATAAGTGTAGTTTTATGCAGAGGGAACTAGTATATTTGGGTTTTGTAGTGTCTAAAGAAGGATTGAAGATGGACCCTGAGAAGGTTAAGGCAATACTAGATTGGGTGAAAACTTCATGGCTTGGTGAGCTTCTATAGGAAGTTCATCAGAAATTTTAGTGGAATGTGTGCACCAATCACCAAGACAATAAAGGGTGTTAGGAAAGAGTTCCAATGGATAGCTGCAGCAAAAAAGAGTTTTCAGTTGTTGAAGAAGAAGGTGATAGAACAACCATTGTTGGCATTGCTAGACTTTGGCAATTCAAGTGGATTGTGATGCTAGTGGTAGTGCAATTGGGGGAGTGTTAAGTCAAGAAGGTAGACCCATTGCCTACTTTAGTGAGAAACGAAATGAAGAAAAGAGGAAATACTCAATTTATGACCAAGAATTCTATGCTATAGTGTAGGTCTTAAAGAAGTGGAGGCATTACTTGCTATCAAATGAGTTTGTGTTGTATACCAATCATCATACCTTCCAGTACATCAACAGTCAAGGTAAGTTAAACCAGAGACATATGAAGTCAGTTGAGTTCTTGCAAAATTATTCTTTTGTCTTGAAACATAGGAGTGGTAAGTCAAACAGGGTAGCAAATGCACTTAGCAGAAGGTGTTTGTTAATGAATGAGTTAAGGGTCAATGCTGTTGGCTTTGATGCAATGAAGGATTTGTATTCGGATGATCCTGATTTTAAGGAAGCATGGACAATTAGCAGAAGTCCAGTGGAGGGAGATAGGATGCCATGGTTGGAATATTTCATCCAAGATGGCTTGTTGTTCAAAGGATGCAAATTGTGTATACCTAGAGATTCAATGAGAGAGAACCTAATCAGAGAAAAGAGTACTGGAGGCTTGAGTGGACATTTTGGAGTGGATAAGACATTTGCACAGCTAAGTGAAAGTTATTTTTGGCTTGGGATGAGTGCAAATGTGAAGAGACTGGTATAAGGTTGTAGGATTTGCTAGCATGCTAAAGGAGCATGACAAAATATAGGATTATATCAGCCATTACTTATACGAGAGAGACCATGGGAGCATATAAGTATGGATTTGTTTTCGGGGCTGCCTGGAACACAAAGAGGTAATGATTCCATTTTTGTTGTTGTGGATAGATTTTCAAAGATGGTTCATTTCATACCATGTTAGAAGACTAGTGATGCATCCCACATAGCTACATTGTTTCTCAAAGAGGTAGTCAGGCTATATGGACTGCCTAAGAGCATAGTATCCTATAGGGACACAAAGTTTGTTGGCCACTTTTGGCATACATTATGGAAGAAGATGGAAACTGAATTAGGATTTAGTTCAACCTATCATCCCCAGACTAATGGACAGACTGAGGTTGTGAACAGAAGTTTGGGAAACTTATTGAGGTGTTTGGTGGGAGATAAACCACATCAATGGGATCTTATCTTTGCACAAGTAGAATTTTCTTACAACAATTCAGTGAACAGAAGTGTAGGAAGGAGCCCATTCCAAATAGTTTATGGGTACAACCCAAGAGGTGTTGATGAGTTGAGAGATAGTGCATATTTGAACAAGAAGAGTGTTGTAACTGAAGATTTTATAGAATACCTTCATGAGATTCACAAGGAGGTGAAGGAAAAGTTGGAGAAAAGTGCCAGCAAGTACAAGGAGTATGTTTATATGCATAGGAGGGAACAAGAATTCCAGGTAGGAGACTTAGTTTTGGCACATTTGAGGAAAGAAAGGTTTCCATAGGGAACGTATAATAAGTTGAAATTCAAGAAGATAGGTCCGTGAAAGGTGTTGAGGAAGTTCACATCCAATGCCTATGAGATTAATCTACCAGGAGGGATAGACATATCACCTATTTTCAATGTTGATCTATACAAGTTCCATGAAGGAGAGACCAGTTTACAAGGGGGTACACATTCACACTCATCTTATGCACAAAGGTGGTTAGATCAGTTACCTGAAAAGAAGATGGAAGAAATGGATAAGGTGATTGAATCCTGAGTGGCTAAGAAGACTAGAGGAAAGGACTACATGGAGTATCTAGTCTGATGGAAGAACAGAGTTGTAGATGAAGCTTCTTGGCTGAGTGTTACAGAGCTAGTCAGGTTTGGGATTCCAATTCCAGACTTGCCAAAATCTTCACGAGTTTTTATTTGAAGGAACATTTCAATTACCTGACATGTCTAATGCAGGAGCATCCAAGTCCACATGCAATCGTCATCAACCAAAAAGATTTTACTTGCTTTCTTGTTGTTGTTTGCCTTTTGTTTTGCTGCAGGAGTTGTTGCAGGAGGAGTTGATGATCCATTTCTATAAAATTTCCTAGTAATTTTGGCCAAGTGATGGCTTGATCTGGAAGAAGACCCAAATGGGTATCTACATTTCAAATTTAGGGAAAATTCAATCAAAATTGACTAAGTTATGCCTCGGCAGAGTTTTTACCTATCACAAGATTTGTGCTGATTTTCCTTGCTACCGGATTTTGTACTAAAATCATCTGTCACAAGATTTGTGCTAAAACTCCTACACACCAGACATATCTGGTGAAGGTCAAAACCCCCACTGATAAGCCTTTTAGCCATCATGTGATATTGCACAGTTTCTGAAGGCTGCCAGACATATCCAGTGATCTGCCAAAACCCCACATGTTCGGTGACATGCCTTTTTCCTGCATTGAAGTGCTGAGAGACTTTTGCACAGATATCACTATTGATAAGATATATCTAGTGAAGCTCAAATTCCCCGCTTTGTCATGTGAAGCATGATTTTCTCGCTTTCTTGCGACCGATGTCTAGTGAGGTTTGAAATCACTGCAAAACGCCCAAAAATGATAAAAAGTCAGTTTTGATTGCATGTACAGCTGCACCAAAGGAAAATGAAGATTTGACACATGTCATAAGCATGCCATGGAGTCATTGGCTACCTCAGGGGTCTATAAGTACATGGATTTCATACTATGAAGAGAGATGTTTCCTTGGTCGACATTCCATAACAAGTTTTGGGCTCGATTAGAAGATTTCTTTTGTGAAGATCAGTTGATCTCCATATCAAACTGGTTTTAAGGCTTCGGCCAAGGCATGTGTGAAGCCCATTGCACTCCTCTTGTAATCCTTCCATTGCATATGAATAAAGATATGTTGTCGTTTCATTGTTGTGATTTATCATTTGTCATTTTGTTGCCTGGTTTAGTTGCTTGACAAAGCCCCTGGATCTTGACCTACATCACCATATAATAATATTATTGTAACTGTATTATTACAACTATTTAAACCATTTATACCCTTAATATTGTTATATAACATAACCTTAAGCCTTATTATTATAACCATTAAAACCATTTTAAAACTTCAATGTTAGATATTCTTGAACATAAACACATTCAAACCATTTACAAAGAGATATTGGAGGTGAAAACCATTCAAAAGTCACATAAATAAGTTGTCACAAGAGCATTGCATGGATCAAAATTGTCACCTTGGTAGATATCGAAAAATACAATTAACATAGAATAATTTAATGTCATTTATTTACATTAATTAATGTTAATTAAGATGATAAATTAATTCATATATTAACATTATGACCTTATACATCTAAACACACTTTAAAGGGAATACTTTAACATGTAATTGTATTTTCCTCTTAGAATTAGAATTTTGACTTACAATTAGAATTAGGACTTCCAATTAGGACTTCAATATTTAATTATAATTAGGACTTGAAATTAGGACATGTAGTTGTATTTTCCTCTTAGAATTATAATTGTATTTTCCTCTTAGAATTAGAATTAGGACTTGCAATATTACAATTAAACACGTGATTTTAAGTAAATACTCTATGAAATAAAAGTTCATATACATGCATAGTCCATTCAATAAATACTAAAATAGTCTATGAAATAGATACTGAAATAGTCTAAGAGATAAATACTAAAATAATCACAATCCATGAAAAAAAATATATTGATATAGTCATAGTCGATGTAATCAATATTGAAATAGCCAAAATCCATGAAATAAATACTCTAATACATATGTAGTCTCGATGAAATAAATACAACATTACACCCTAAGTTTTATGACATCAATTTTAGGACACCTTTTGGTTCCACATGATACAAATGGTGGCTCATGTTGTACAAGAAAAAGAAGCTTCAAATCAATTAATGTCAAAATTGCATGAATATTATTTAAATCAAATATTTAAAAGCAAAGCATGTAATTAAATTTCATAATCTAGACTCAAGTGTGTAAGCATACCACATGGTACTCATCATCTCCCGCCTATTGCTGCCCTACTATAGATATCAATTCTGCACCAAATGTCTCAGTTGCCAAATCCTATTTTTAAATAAAAACATGAAAGGCCAGAGTATTTATAAAATGAAACCATGATAAAAGACCTAGAAATTGCATAGGATTTAACTATAGGACCTAAAATATGGTAGATGACTCATGAATGTGTGCAAGCTCATCAATGGTAGGATTTGCTGAGCCTGCCCCAAGAGTGATGTCATCCTGCATAAATGTAAATGTATATAATTTCAACTCGAGATGAATTTAAAATTACAAAATTATATTGTAGAACAATTTTGGCTTTACATTTTGTTTGATTCGAAGGCACCTCAACATTGACATTTGATACATCCATGGCCTCATTTTGAATCGCAATCAGGCGGAATCATTTTGAACCTTTATCAAGTTTAGAATGAACTAAGATAGGCATTCAAAGTTGGAGTAATTTATTGCTACACGGAGTCTTTTTGCAGCCTCAAGAAGTTGCTAATCTTGAGGCAGAGAGAAGGAGTGGTAGTCCAGCAAGTGTCCTAGGTAGATTGTGGTGGGCCTGAGTCTTAAGGGTTCAAGGAATGGAAGGAGGTTGTGGACGCTAACAAGTGTCACCTCGACGTAAGCTGAAAGCAAAGCAAACTAGACAACATCTCCATGTTGCATCGAGGTGCCAAGTGTCTTAACTAACCAATGGTGGGCCTAGGTCTAAAGGGATATAGACAAATTTAAGGAAGTAGTAGATGCTTCCACTTGTTATCATGGTGCAAGATCAAGACTTTAGTAGGTCTGATGCTCTTTTGAGAAGTTCCAGTTTCTCAAGTGTTACTGGATCAAAATTTGACGGGTCTGATATCTTCTGTAGAACACATAAATATACTAAGAGGAGGGGTGAACTGGTATATCAATAAATTTCAACCTCAACTAATCTACTAATTATTATCAACACATTAATGAGAGCATATATCTATAGTGCAAGAAATGAACACAACCACACAAGAGAACACAACACCAGATTTTACGTGGAAACCCTAGAATGGAAAAACCATGGTGAGCAAGTTGCTTGGATCTACTGCCCAAATCCAGCCTCACAAAGAAAATTGATTATTACAATATAATTTGAAGGAACCAACCCTCAGGAGACACCAATCCCCTAGCCAATACAAGGTTTATGGGTACCAACCCAAAGGAGACTGCAATCCCCTAAACTGAGCACCAACCCAGATAAAGAGAGGCACCAACCTCACAAGGATCAAGAGGCACCAACCTCTAGAATCTCTGAAAGGATTATAAAATAAATGATATACATACACTGTCAATAATAATCTCTACACAATACAATCATCACATCTGCTATGAATGATAAATCATAATTTGCACAAACAGAGTCACAGTCCAATTTTAGAACTTTGTTGTCACACTTCTCAACCCTTCTTTTCAGCAATTTAGAATAAAACAATATTCTCTTGCAAACATGGATACATATTGTGTGACTCTTGAATTATCTTCTATTCATTTCCTTTGCCCTCAATTCACATTTGCATGTACACACACTTTTCGCTTTGATTCTCACCTATCATACACACTAAAAATTCCAAAATGATCTACTTTAAATATCAATCTGTACAATTAGATACAATCCTCATGTCATCTATAATGCATTGAATTAAAACATTCTCCAAAGTCAGCATCTATATTTTGAATTTCAATGTATACTTAGGTCAGCCCAACTTCATTCCCACATTGCCAAAACATAATTTGGACCCAGTGTAAGCAAACTGAGTTGGCCACTTCAATATTTATTTTATTCTTCTTTAGAAAGTCGGCTAGCTTCAAATATTTCACAATAATTGTTTTCACTTTAATTCCAAGGGAGTCAGCACAAATAAATAATCAATGTATTTTACTAATGGCCTTATAGAGAAGTTTGTCAGCAACTTTACATCTTCACAAACCTGGGACTCTTCTCCATTCACTATCGGCAAAAGTGGCTTTCCATGAACCTTTTCTCAAGAGCCTTTATCAGTGAAAGTTCACCTCCACAAACCACAACTTAAAATCCTTTAATGGCAAAATTAACTTTCCATGAACTTCAGATGTTTTATCCATTATCGGCATAATCAAAAATCCACAAACTTCTACTTTTCTCAAGCACCTATCGGTGAATAAGAGATTTCTGAAACTTATGAGCTTGTCGGCAAAAGCCTATTTCTATGAACCAACTTTCTTACAAACCATTATCTCTCTTTATCGGCAAAATCGCTTATCGGTGAACTTTGCCATCAGTGAGCTAAGGAGTTCACAAACTAAATACTTTTCTGATACATTATCAGAAAAATCACCTATCGGCGAACTTGAGGAACCACGAACCAACTTTTGTTTGTCAAAAAAAAGATCAATTGATGAACTAAGTGACATATGAACCATTCTTTAAACTTTAAACTTTCTTCTTCAAGCCTTCCATCACTAAACTCTCCTGTCGATGAACTAGTTGTCATAGAAACCTATTGTCAGCAAACTTAAGAGTTCATGAACCGAGTAATTTTCTGACCAAAGGTAGAAATCCTTCATGCCTTGGAAACTTACTGTCATCTTTTCATCTACTAACTGGATGTCGGGAAAACTAGTCGTCGGTGAACTTGTGAGTTCGCGAACCGAGTGATTCACTAACTAAAGGCTGAAACCATTCATGACTTAGACACTTCATGGATGCTTTGACATCAATGACATATTTCCAATAATCTCCCCATTTTTCATTGATGGAAACCAAAAATAAATAAACTCTGAATGTTCACTTTTTGTTCTCTCCCTAAACTGTTACACAAAATTTGAAATTTCTCCCCCTTTGACATCATTGGTAAAGGGATGTAACAAACCTCTTTCCTTCATGATGTGGTTCTTTCTATTTTCTGTGAAGCTCCCCCTATCTATTGAGCTCCCCATTTTTTATAATACTTCCTCTTGATATTAAGGACATTATTCTTCCATTTTTTTGTGCATCAAAAAAAATATTCATCAACTGATCTATCTTTGAATTGTCTTCTCCATGGAGCTACAAGATACTACAATGACTAGGTTCCCCTGACTGTAATTCTCCTCCTTACTATATCTCTTCCCTTTGCTATATCAAACTTGATCATCTATACTATCTTCTATCTACCTGGTCCCCCTAAGAGGTATCCATTGTCCAACTAGGGATGAAGGATATGCCTTGAGTTGCTCCCCCTAGACATATGTTTTAGTTACACTTCTACTTGTGAGAAGAAGAAGGAGCAATAACTTCTAAATTTTGCCTAAGATATTCAAAAGTATCCCTAGGAAGTGGCTTTGTGAAAATGTCTACAATCTGATCTTTTGTGGTGACGTATTCCAACTTTACCTCTTGATTTGCAAACTTTTCTCTCAAGAAATAATACTTAATGGATATATGCTTGGTTCTAGAGTGCATCACTTGATTCTTTGATATGTTGATGTAGGAATGGGCTCATCATATATTACCTTGATATCCTTCAAGGTTTGCTTCATCCACAACACTTGGGTATAGCAAGATATTGTAGCTATATATTATGCTTCTGTTGTTGACAGAGAGACTGACTCTTGCTTCTTTTTTAATGATGAAACCAATCTATCGCCTAGGAAGAAGGCTCCACCACTTGTGCTTCTCCTATCATCAATGTTGCTAGCCCAATCTGCATCTGTATATGTAGTTATAGAGAAGTCATTTCCCTTCTCATACCACAATCCATAATCCAATGTGCTCTTCAAGTATCTGAAAATCCTTTTAACAGCCTTTACGTGTGTCACTTTTGGATTGGTTTGAAACCTAGCCACCATACAAACTGCTTGGATAATATCTAGCCTTGATGTAGTCAAATATAATAAGCTTCCTATTATGGACCTATAAAGAGTCTGATCAACTTGATATGACTCACCATCCTTGCTAAGACGACAACCAATTACCATAGGTGTACTTACTAGTTTGCAATCATCCATACCAAACTTTTTCAACATCTCCTTGACATACTTAGCTTGTGAAATAAAGATACCCTTGTTTGATTGAATAATTTGAAGTCAAAGAAAGAATGAAATTTCACCTATCATAGACATCTCAAACTCCTTCTGCATTTCTTCAACAAACTGCTTGCACATCCCATCATTGCCACTAAAGATAATGTCATCAACATATACTACAACTATCAACATGTGCTCACCTCCTGCCTTGATGTAGAGATTACTATCTGCAATACCTTTCTTAAAGCCTTGTTGGTGTAATTAATTGTCCAACCTTGCATACCATGCCCTAGGGGCTTGTTTGAGACCATATAAAGCCTTTCTAAGTATGCATAACAAATTTTGATCTTCTGACAGTTGAAATCCTTCAGTTTTCTCTATGTAAACTTCTTCCTCTAGATCACCATTCAAGAAGGTAGATTTGACATCCATTTGATACACCTTGAAGTCTTTGTGAACTACAAATGCAAGAAACATCTTGATTGCTTCTAATCTTTCCACAAGTGCAAATGTCTCCTCGAAATCAATGCCTTCCACTTGTAAATACCCCTTGCAAACTAACCTTGATTTGTTTCTAACCACTTCTCCATCTTCATTCAACTTATTTCTGAATACCCACTTGGTGCCAATCACATTCTTATCCTTTGGCCTTTGAACAAGTTCCCAACTTTCATTCTTCTTGATCTAATTTAGCTCTTCTTACATACCATTGATCCAATTCTCATCTTTACTAGCTTCAATGAAGTTCTTAGGCTCTACTTTGGATAGAAAATAGAAGTTTACATGTTCTCTCAGTTTTCTCCTAGTTACAACTCTATCATCCTTATTGCTAATAATATGATCTTCAGAGTGATTCTTCATAACATGCTTTGTAGGTGTCTTGGTAGTCTCCTTCTGTGTTTCTTCTTCTTCAATTTCATCTTCTTCTATGCAGGTAGATTCCTCTGACCATCAGTCTTCTTGATCATGTGTGGATGGATGTAACTCTTCATCAACCCTAACATTTAGACTCTCAACTATCTTCTATAGTCTTTTATTGTAGCATTTGTATGCCTTTCTTCTAGTTGAGTAGCCAAGAAAAATTCCTTCGTCAGATCTTGATTCAAACTTGCCCAAGTTGTCTTCATCTCGTCTAATATAACATCTACTTCCAAATATTCTGAAATACTTGACAAATGTAGGTATGCCTTTCCACAATTCATATGGAGTCTTTGTGTTATTTATTCTTATCTGTCCTCTGTTAAGAATGTAGACAGCACTATGGACTGCTTCTTTCCAATACACATCAGGTAGCTTAGCTTCATTCAACATTGTTCTTGCCATCTCCTAAATTGTTATGCTCTTCCTTTCAACTACTCCATTTTGTTGAGGAGTCCTTGCAGCAAAGTATTATCTCCTTATTCCATGTTTTTCACAGAATTCTTCAAATTCATTTGATGTGACCTCACCATCTCTGTCTAACCTTAAGCACTTGATTCTAGCATTCATTTCATTCTCAACCATAGACTTGAAGATCTTAAATCTATTAAAAGCTTCTAATTTATCTTTCAAAAATGTAACCCATGTCATTCTAGAGTAATCATCAATGAGAAACATAAAGTACCTTTCACCTTGAAGACTCCTTATTTTGGTAGGACCACATAAATCTGTATGAATCAGTTCTAATGGCTTTGTTAAAGAGTATTCTTTGGTCTTGAACCTTCTCCTTGTCTACTTCCCAATCTGACATTCCTTACAAAAGGTGCTAGTAGGCTTGGCAATCTTTGGCATGTCTCTAACTTCATGTTTAGAGTTGATCTTCACAAGGTTGTCAAAGTTTCTGTGTCCCATCCTCTTATGCCACAACCAACATTCATTTGTCTATCCTAGAAGATAGTTCCTTCCTTTGACTTCACTGAGATTATACAAGTTATTCTCTATCCTGCTTGCTTCTGCCACAAGTTTGCCAATGCTTGCTCTTTTGATTTCACGTCCTTGTGCATGGAAGATGAGATTATATCCTTTGTTGCACATCTAACTGTTATGTTAGAAAATGTCCCCTTGGGGGCTTTTCCCTCTTAAGGTTTAGCTCCCGGGTCCTTAGAATGCATTTAGATCATATTGCATGTTAATTGTCAATCCCGATGAGAAAACCCTTAAATCTTATGGAAAATAGGACCTAGGGGGTACTATTTTGATGACTCCTGACCAAAATAGGGAGGGAAGACTTGGGCACTCATGCCCTAGTCTTGCTCTATTTTGGGTCAGCTCTAAATTTAAATGTCAGTTTTATGACCGTTACTTAGGTCCTATGCCGACATCTCAAGTTTGAATTATGAAATTCTTAGCGGGAATGTGTGTAGTTGCATATATAAGCATGTTTAGGTTTTCATTAGAAAATAGAGATGGACATTGTGAACTTGTGATCTTATGCTAAAGTGAATCAAGGGTTTCATTGTGTTGTAGAGAAGGATTATGTTGTGTATGTTTCTTGTAGATTTGACTCTATCTCCTCATGGCATGAAAGAGCTTCTTCCTTCCATGAGAGATATATCTTCAAGGTGACATTTATTTGTGTTTTCAATCATTTATCATTTGGATTTTGCCTCTATCCTGCAAGGATACGCACTTTTATCTGACAACGGTGTTCAAAAGACTTGAATGTCTCTCTGGGGCTTGACTGAGGCAAGCCTCTAAACACCACAACCCCCAACCACACTCCTTTGTGATTGCAAGTTACAGGTACTGAGTTTCACAGAGTGGAGTTGCAGAGGAAGGTTGTAGATGACAAGGATTTAGTATCTGAAAGAAAGAAGTAGAACAAAGCATTTTCAGGACATGGGCGCCTAGGGCAATGTCCTCCAAATTTTTAGAGACAAGAATCAAAGTTACAAGGACAATCTACATCTGAAGGAGCTCTTACATCCCAAGAATCAACCTGCCTTGGACTAGGGTGCCTAGAGCAGTGTTCTCTGCATTTCCAGTGATGAAAACAGACGGAACAGTGATTATCAGTGTCGGAAGGAGTTCTGCATTCTGTGAAGAAAATAGTGCCTTGGACTTGGGCGCCCGGGAAATTGTCCTCAAATATTCTAAATTCTAAACTTCAAAAAATGGCTAGTTATTAATCTCTGTCTCTTATCTCAGTTTGTAAGCATTTGTCTAAATTTATCAATTTGATCGTTGTTTTGCATAATTAGGGTTTCTTACATATTTAAGGTTTGCATTAAGGCATTAGTTAACAATTTCTAAGTTTCCACATCATTTCAAGTGACATCCCAACCTATTAGGTGAATTCTCTCGCTTAGTAGAGATTCAACTCAGTTGATATGTCCTTGAATGTTTGTTGTGAAAGAAGGATCTAAAACCATAAAAACCCCATTTATCAAACCCCCTCTTTTCACCAAAACATTTTGGTGAACCCATTTTTTTTTTAATTTTTTCACCTTGCTAAGTGTTGTGTGATAGATTTTCATTCATTCATTTTATTTCATTTGGAAAATTACAAAAAAAATTGAAAATTTTGAAAAACTTGGCATTTTAGGTTTGCATTTTAAAATAATTTGAATTAATTGGCATTTAACTTCATTTAATTTCTATCATTTTCATTAGATCTGATTTAAATTGCAGAAATTCATCTTATTTTAATCACTTGCATTGCATTTTCATGCTTAATTTGCTAAATCTTGTTTGAAATTGTGCATTTTTCATAAAAACCTAGTTTCTCATTAGCTAGGGTTTGTAGTTAAAATCTTGGTTCATATTTTACTACTATTTTAAACACTCATTTAGGACTGGTTTCTAACTGTAGTGTTTCATCATAGTGCATTTTTGCATTCAAATTTCATGCCTAGGGTTTGAAATCTTGCATTTTTTGCTAGATTTTGACTTATTTTGTATATAGAATTGCATCAAAGGCATGTTGTGAAGGATATTGCTGCATCATTGGATTGATATTAGGCATATTATTTTCTGCCCCTCATCAAATTCCTTACAAAACCTCTTCCTTCACTCATTTGCATTGAAAAAAGTTGAAAAATCAAAGCATTTTAGGTCATATTCATACATACTTTTGCACTTGTTTCTTGCATAAGTGTTGAAAATATTTAAAATTTGATTTGGCATTCATTTGAAAACATATACATGGATTCTCAATACAACAATAATTCTAGGTTTTCTCCTAGGCCTTATTTGAAAAGAAGAGCCCTTGAACTTGAAATAACATTTACACCTCATGACAAAGCAATGGTAGATATTGAAGGGCCTCTTTAGATTACAATGAACATAATGGAAAGCCCTGTGCATGGAACACTTATAGACCCTAATTGCATGACTAATGTGGTTATGGAAGAGTTCCTTCTTAAACATGATTTGGCACAAGATTCTTATGAACCATCATATTTGAGATATAAAACACATAATGAAGCTTTGATGAAAACATTTGGGAAGATAACCTTATTGGTCTCGGTATATGATAAAGTTGTGGATCAGTTATTTGATGTTATCCCCTTATCTGACCTCTTCCATGTAAAACTAGGATATCCATGGCTTAAGGCTATGAATGTCATCCCCTCAACTATTCACAAATGCATAAAATTCCCTTTGCATGGAGAGATATGTACTATCCGCCATAATTCATATCAACCTCTGGCTATGGACAAGAACTTCACTCTTGATTACTTTTGGCCGCAACCTAATAGAGACCCTGAGCCACGAAGAGACCAATCTTTCCTAGAATATAGATGATACAAAGCAAAATAACCAGCTAGAGTGGCCAAGCCTCCTTTACAAACAATAAGGGAATAACAACATGCATTCGAAGATCTCCCTTGAGCAAAAGGAAAATGACAAAATGAAATAAGAATAAAACAAGATTTTTATGACTATGATGAAATAATTGGCATGATAGAAGTGGATAAGGAAAAGTTTCATAACTCACCTCATCCACAGAGAGATGGTATCTATGCTGAGGTTCCTCCCCCGTCATCCTTACAAGGATCGGGAGGTATTCATCGACAACAAAACATTTCATTGAGACCAATGAAATTTGAACATGGTTCTTCCTCCTCTAATGTGCAAACTCCTATGGAAAAACATAACAATGCCTTTGAAGAGATAAATAGCAAGACAAGAAGAAATAGACAAGCAAGAGAAAGGAGGAAGAGAAGACAAGCTTTTGCCCAACGAAATGCAACTCAATAAGAAAACATGCAACCTAACATTGAAACAAACAATGAAGAGCTTAATGAAGATGAACTTAAAGATAATGATAAGAGTTGGGCACTTGTCCCTTATGTCCCACCTTCCTCTAATATTCAGGAATGGGAAGACAATGATTTGATCATCGACAACCTTTAGTTCAGTTGTCCTTGCAGGTAAGTATTTCTAACCCTTTACCTCCGTGTTGTGTTTCCCCCGTGATGTGTTATGTGTTGTTTAGGCCTCCTAGGATGACCATTGATTCTCTTGTAAGGTCAAGGATACCAGGAGAGCACCTGTGTTGTGACCCTTCTTCTATTTGTATCATCATTCTTCGATATTGCCTCCCCTCTATTTTCATTGTTGTGTGTTGTGTCTTACAGACATAGCATTGCGGTTGGTGACTTGGGGGCACCCTCCTACGTGATTCTCCCTAAGGCACTTGTTCTCCTCTCTTGATTTATTGTTTACCTTCTTCTAGTGGTTCTATCTAGCTGGCGAATGATGAAAAACAAATAATACTGATACGAACCATGTGTCCCTTCAGCGAGTAAGCAAAAATGGACCTAGTCCATACATGATGATAGGGTTGCTATATATTATCTGACGCTTGGCTAGTAGAATCACTCCGTATGATATTTTGATGTTGTCATATGGCACTAACAAACCATAACAATATTGCTACTCCGTGCACTTTATTTATCTTGGATCTTGCCTTGCTTATACTTAGTTCTGGGATCTCCGTGGTTAGCCCCACAGTTATACTCGGATTCTGAATCCGTAGTATAACCTTAGCTCTTGATGTGATTATGTTCATGCATTGCTTTTTGATCATGTGATGTGGTTATTATCTTATGGAAAGATTTCTAACCTCTTTGCTTGCAGGAAATTGTGTGTTTGTGGGAAAATTAAGTGCATGTCACCCCTAGGGGCATGGGCTTTGTGAAAACTTTTGTTCCCTTGTGTATTTTCTATCTACCTTAATGTGCTTGATATTGGTACACGATATCAACTAGCTTAAGGTGGGGGCATATATAGGTTAAGTTGTCTAATGATTTTGGTACTAACGAAGCGTGTTTATAAGCCCTCTATGGAGGTGGGATGTTGTATCTCCGAGCGAGTGCACATCTTTATTTCTACATTGCAATCATTAAGCCCTCTACAGAGGTAGGATATCGTGCATATCCTTTTTATTTTAAGCCCTCTGTGGAGGTGGGGATGGTGTATTTCTCAAGGAGATTACACATCCTGACATTTCTAAAAAGTCCCCTGAGCAGGCGGGATTGGTGTATCCTCCCTTAAGCGTGTCTTCAATGATTCTTGTGGCAAAGCCTAATCATCAGTGTGTGCCTATAATGTGCCTTAGATGGTAGCAAACCTAGCAATAGGTTTCTTCCATTTCTTGTTTGCCATGTTTTCTCTGTGTCTTCCATGTGTGTATGTGTGGCATGTTTGTTCCCAAGCATAGTCTAAAGACTGGTGGTGATGAGTCCCTCCTATGCTTTGGGATTTGTATGGCATGTTTGTTCTCAGGTGTAGTCTAAATACTGGTGGCGATGAGTCCATCCTATACTATGAGATTTGTATTGTGTGTCTGTTGCCCCATATGCAGTCTAAAGACATGTGGCGATGAGTCCCTCCTGCATTTTAGGTTGTGTTTACTTTCCTTGTACTTGCATTTGCATTCATATATATATATGAGAAAATGAAAAAGAAATAATCTTTGCATTCATTGTATTCACTATGTTTTGCATGCCTTCAATGTTGTCTTCTCCATGTTTTGCATAATGTAACTATCTTCTCTGTGTTTTGCATGCCTGTTACTGTCTTCAATGTGTTTGGCGTGTCTGCACCATGCTTGGCATGTTTGCTGTGTTTGTTGACCGTACTTTAATGCATGTATGGGCCTTGCATTAATGCATACATTAAAGTGGGGGCTAAATATTATGTCAAAAAATGTCCCCTTGGGGGCTTTTCCCTCTTAAGGTTTAACTCCTGGGTCCTTAGAATGCATTTATATCATATTACATGTTAATAGTGAATCCCGATGAGAAAACCCTGAAGTCTTATAGAAAAAAGGACCTAGGGGTACTATTTTGATGACTACTTACCAAAATAGGGAGGGAGGACTTGGGTGCTCGTGCCCTAGTCCTTTCCTATTTTGGGTTAGCTCTAAATTTAAATGTCAGTTTTATGACCGTTACTTAGGTCCTATGTCAACATCTCAAGTTTGAATTATGAAATTCTTAGCGGGAATGTGTGTAGTTACATATATAAGCATGTTTAGATTTTTATTTGAAAACTAGAGATGGACATTGTGAACTTGTGATCTTATGCTAAAGTGATTCAAGGCTTTCATTATGTTGCAGAGCAGGATTGTGTTGTTATTGTGTTTGTTTGTTGCAGAATTGACTCCATCTCCTCATGGCATGAAAGAGCTTCTTCCTTCCATGAGATCTATATCTTCAAGGTGACATTTATTTGTGTTTTCAATCATTTATCATTTGGATTTTGCCTCTATCCCGTAGGGATACGCACTCTTATCTGACAATGGTGTTTGAAAGACTTGAATGTCTCTCCAGGGCTTGACTAAGGCAAGCCTCTAAACACCACAACCCCCAACCACACTCATTTGTGATTGCAGGTTACAGGTACTGAGTTTCACGAAGTGGAGTTGCAGAGGAAGGTTGTAGATGACAAGGATTCAGGATCCAAAAGAAAGAAGCAGCATGAAAGATTTTTAGGACATGGGGGCCTAGGGCAATTTCCACCATAGTTTCAGAGAGAGGAATCAGAGTTACAGGGACACTACATCTAAAGGAGCTCTTACATCCTGAGAATCATCCTGCCTTGGACTAGGGTGCCTAGGGTAGTGTCCTCCGCATTTCCAGTGACGAAACAGATGGAACAGTGATTATCAGTGCCAGAAGGAGTTCTGCATTCCCTAGAGAAAATAGTGCCTTGGACCTGGGCGCCTGGGGCATTGTCCTTGAATATTCTAAATTCTAAACTTCAAAAAATGGTCAGTTATTAATCTTTGTCTCTTATCCCAATCTGTAAGCATTTGTCTAAATTTATCAATTTGATCACTGGTTTTCATAATTAGGGTTCTATTTGAGGTTTACATTAAGGCATTAGTTAACAATTTCTGAGTTTCCACATCATTCCAAGTGACAACCCAACCTATTAGGTGAATGCTCTCGCTTAGTAGAGATTCAACTCAATTGATATGTCCTTGAATGTTTGTTGTGAAAGGAGGATCTAAAACCATAAAAACCCCATTTATCAAACCCCCTCTTTTCACCAAAACACTAACTTACACTAAGAAGATTGTGCTTGAGACCTTCTATATATAAGACATATTATGTCCTAGTCTTTCCATCAATACTTATTGTGCCTTTACTACGTATTCTGGCAGTGGTGTTGTCTTCAAACTTGACTGATCCATCATTCCATTTAACAAGGCTAATAAGCTTTCTCTTATCTCCTGTCATGTGACTTGAGCATCCATTGTCTTTAACCTAAGGATTTGCTTGCCCTTATGCATGAAATGCAGTTTGGATAATCATTGAATTTTCACCTTCATGATTGTTCTTCTTGACTTTCCATTCCTTCTTGGTTTTCAGGAATGTCTATTATTTTGTCTTGGTGATCAACATCAGTCATCTGAGATTTTTGACTTTGCCAAGCTACTTCTGCAAAACCTTTCTATGTGCCAAAAATTGTTGCAAACATAACATATTATGTTGTGTTATGTCGTAAAATTTCCCCTAGGACTTTTACCTCCTAAGTTTAGCTTTTGGGTCCCTTGTTTTGCATCTTGCATGTTTATTTTAACTCCCAGAAGAAAATGGCCTGAAACCCATGTCACATGGGGCTTAAGGGACATTGTTGCACTTGACCCTACCCTGAAATAAGACTTGAGGACATGGGTGCTTGCACCCTTGTCCTGCCCTATTTCAGGGAGGTCTTAAATTTGAATGTCGGTTATGTGACCGTTAGAAGGTTTCGTTGCTGACATCTTAAGTTTGAGTTACGAAATTAAAGCGGGAATGCATAAATAAGCATGTTTAGGGTTTTATTTGTAAACTAGAAGATGATTATGAACCTTTGGTGAATTTGTGATTTTAGAACATTCAAGATATTCATTGTTGCAGAGCAAAATATTGTTGTGTTTTTTATTTCAAATTTAGCTTCATCTTCTCATGTGTTGAAGGATTTTCATCTACATGCGAGCTACACCTCTGAGGTGATATCTATTTGTGTTTGAATCATTCATCAATTTGTTTTTGCCTCTATCCCATAGGGATATGCACTCTTTTATCTAACAACGATGTTTGGAAGACTTGAATGTCCTTCCGGGGCTTGACTGAGGCAAGCTCCTAAACACCACAACCCCCAACCCCATTCTTTGTCATTGTACATTATAAGTGACATATCTAAAGGAGTGGAGTTGCAGGAGGCTGGAATAAAGTATTTGGATCTTGTACCTGAGCAGAAAAGCAGGACCTAGACTTGGGCGCCTTACACTAATGTCCCCTGGATCTCTGACACAGAAATCTTCGTGACAGTGATAATCAGCATCAGAAGAAGTCTGGAATACCCTAAAAACACTGCATTGGACTAGGGTGTTAGCTCTAATGTCCTCAAATATTCTATATCACGAACTTTGAAAAATAGTTAGTAACTAGTCTCTGTCTACTATCTTGGTTCACAAGCATTTGTCGTAATCCATCTGTTTGCTTACAATTTTGCATAATTAGGGTATTGAGCATATTTGAACATTTAATAAATATATTAATTGATAATTTCTAAATTTCCACATCATTCCAAGTGACCCTCAACCTGTAGGAGAATCCTCTTGTAAAAGGTGTGATTCAACTCGATTGAAATGTCCTTGAATGTTTGTAGTGAAAGGAGGATCTAGCTATTTACACTTTTCCCCCTTTTTCCTATAAAACATTTTGGTGAACCCATGTTTTATTTGAATCTTGCATCTTGCTGAGTGTTGTACTTCATATTTACATTCATTTTTTTAACTTTCATCCTATTGCATTTGAAAATTTACAAAAAAATTGGTATCTTAGGCTTGCATTTTGACATAATTTAATTTCATTTCATTTAATTTCTGATATTTTCATTAGATCTGATATAAATTATAGCAATACATCATTTTATAATCATTCACCTTGCATTTTCATACTTAAATTGTTAGATTTTGCTTGAAATGGTGCATTTTTCATATAACCTAGTTTTTCCAAAAGCCAGAGTTTGTGGTTAAAATCTTATTTCAGATTTTACTACTCTTTTAAAACACTCATTCAAATCTTATTTTTTATTGTAGTGTCTCATTATTGTGTGTCTTTACATTTACATCTCAAAATTTGCATTTACACATATTTAATTTCGACAAAAACTAGCATTATTCACTCATTTTCCTTAAAATTGCACTTGTATTGAGCTTTGTACAACTTTAAAATAATTTTCAGATCTGATCTGAGTTGTTTTACATCATAAATCTGATTATATTTCATTCATACATCATTTTGCACATATTCATGCCTTAATTTCGCAATTAGGGTTTAAAAACCTTGCATTTTCATTAAAATTTGACTTATCATTCATCTAGATTGGCATGAAAAGTGTGTTGTGAAGGATATTGCTGCATTATTGGACTGATATAAGGGTTTTAATTCACTTCCCTTCATCAGTTTCATTACAACACTTCATATTTTAGTCATTTGCATTGAAAAAAAAGGTGAAAAAAGTGAACATTTTAGGTGCATAAACAAGCATAATTTGTGTTGTTTCATTGCATTCAATCTAAATATATAAAATCATCAATTGGGCCTTGTTGTGTTGTACTATTTTCCTCCTATCCATTGTGTTTTTTGTGTACTTTGTGTGTCCCTTTAGCCCTTTTCCTCAAAAAAGTATTTAAGAGTGAAATAGTCACACATCTAGGGTACCTTAATCATCACAAAACTTTGCATGTTTTGTATTATTAGATCTTATTGGACATTGATGTTACAAGACATTTCAAGATGGCATCTTTATGTTATTCTTCTCTAAAATCTTTGCATGAGTATATCTTGTATTTTGAAAATTTCTCTAATTTCACTAATGAGAACCCTCATGTTCTGGAACACATAGCATGCGTACATGATATTGATGTTTCTAAATGTTCTACAATGAGCTTAAATTACTTTGTTATATACATGATTTTGATAGCTTCACATTACTCATAGGAGCATATCCTTTTATATTAGAAGATTTAACCAAATTCACCTCTAAGAACTCTCATGAGAAAGATAAGTGTGAAAATTACTCTTTCGTTAATGCCTTGGAATTGATAGCTAAAGAATATGATGATCTTGATGATTCCATAAGTTATCTTACTTCTCCTATAGTTGAAAATCCAAGAAACTTAGATGAAAAGACTATGGATAGCTCTATTGTGGTTATAAATTCAAGTCCCTTAGACATCACTAATGATACAACACCTAATCTTCCTGACAACACTTTACCTTTATTTCATTCCAATGCTCTCCCTGGCCAAGATGAAGCATTAGTGGATGAGGAAAGGTATCTCACATTAAATCCTTTAGGGATGGATGTTGGGTATAGTCAAAAGGAAAACAATGTTAATAATCTTCACTAATAGACTTATTCCACCCACTAAGGGGCTACTTGATAGATGTAGCAATATTCCTAAGATGGTTGTCCGAGGAGCACATAATGAACCTTCTTAATTTTGTTTAAGATGAAAAGAAGGAAAATTAAAATGAAGGGGTTTGATGATTTTAAGGGTTTATGTTGATCCTCCTTTCACCACTAAACATTCAAGGACATTCAACCGAGTAGAAAAATCTAATACAAATTTCCTGTCACTTGGAACATAGGGGAAGATTGGAATTGTGTGAATTTGTTGTTCAATTAAGTCCAATTATGCTCAAAATCCTAAATTTGTGAAATTGTAAACAAACAGATAAATTACGGAAAATGATCGCACACAGAGATATCAAATGACAACCAAATACATACGAGATTTTGAAGTTTGGTGTATGAAAAAGTCAGGGACTAGTGAGCGGGCGCCCTAGTCCAGTGTACCTACTGTTGTCAGGATCTCTGAAGAATGTCTACAACCTAATCTTGTTGTCACAGAGATTTCACCGCTTTAGAATCCAGAGGACTAATGAGTGGGCATCCTATTCCAAGCCCTAATTTTCTTATTTTCTCTGTGTTGGTTACCAAATCTACAGAGGGTTTGCCAGTTCCAATGCACAGGCGGATTCAGCCAACAGATTACGAGAGGTTGCGTGAGCTGCCTCCCCTTCACTTCTGGTTCTGCCGCACCAAGGGGGGTATCCCTATGACAAAAGATGTAACATTGATTAGATCAATGACAGAAAGATTTATCTTTACAGCAACAGGCAGAATACTCTCATGTATGGACCAATATCTGCATGATAGATCACAAGGTCGGTAACATTCTTGGACATATGTGTCTGGTTGGGTATGAGAGTATGCAGGGGGTTCCTAATCCTACTTCTACAACTAACAGGTGGAAGTGATGAGATGGGTGGACATAATGTCCTGGATGCAAGACAAGGGGTTTTGGCTCATAACTACTAACCCAGAAACAGATTGGTGCCTATCCATTGGTCAAGGAGTCAACTAGACATATACAACAGATGGTTTGCAACTTTCACTCAAGTTTTAGGGGGTTTGAATTGATGCTTGCCTTACAAACATCACCCAAGAATGGGTATCTAGCTGCCTCTATTTATAGATATCCCTGCTGACATGCAACCTTCTCCATGCATTGACCTAAAACAGTTTAATCCACTCCTTGAATGGAAGTTAGAGATCAAACATGTGATACAGAACCCTATACCCTAGAATCTATGAAACCCTTAGCAACCAGATTCAAAAGAAGGAGAATAACATGCAGCAAATGGAGACAAGCAGATAGACACATGTAATAAGTATTTTTCATATAAATCAACACTGAAACTAAACATATTTGCAAAATACATTCATGTTGCAACTCATAAACTCCACAATGGGATAAAACAGCGAAGATCATGCCCTGTTCTTCATTATTTACACAAAAAATTGCCCAGGCCTTCAACAACCTTGAAATGGGTTACACAGTTTGCTTAAATAGCAAGAAACTGTACCTAGCAAATTAATTACATGGCCAAACCAAAAATCCCGCCAGATACAATGCAACAGAAAAATAGCGCTCAGAATTGAATGCGGCAGAGGGACCAAGAGGAAGGAGCAGGTGAACTCGGGAGATGCGCCACCGCTCAGGGACATTCCCTCATCAATCAGGTGGTTGAATCTATCAACTCAACCCATACCTTTTGCAAAATCTGCCATTAATGTTTCATCTACCTGCAGCCTCTAGAAATGTAGCAACAGTGCGCCCATGGAGTTTCTCCCACCCAAAATAGTTGCAAACGAGGGAAAAACCCACTGCTGCAGGCTCAAACTATGGTCGTTGATCCAAAACCTTGTCGCTACGATCAAACGGCCCAAAAACTGCTGAAAAGTTGCCCACCAACCAAATCGTGCCACGTAGGCACTTGCAGTTTCTATCGCTGGGCCACCGCTTACTTTTTCGTTATTTGTTTCCCGTTGAGAGTCAACTGCCGGAACCTCACGCGGAAGCCACCACGTGGTAGGCTCCGCGGCACCCATGAAACAATAGAGACTCTCATTTGAAACCCCAGCGGATGCCGACACTTGGCACCGCCCGCAACACTCAAGAAACAAATTGTGTCACAAAACCAAAGTGGCTTCCGCAGCTGACACATGTCACAACCCGCAGCCTTTAAAACTAGAGGCACATTGAAAAGGGGTCCACAACCTCCCACTCGCCAACATCAAAGGAAAACAGGGGCAAGCCCGCAGAAGCTGACACTTGTCAAGCTCCGCGGCCATCTCTTGGAACATTAGGACCCTCCATGAAACATTATTGGGACTCACGCGGAAAGTGACATTTGACAGCATCCGCGATATCCTTGAAACATTAGAGACCCTTGGGACCCTCTGCCACGCGTCACTTTCTGACACATTTGATACATACACCGGGGCCCACCTCCAAGTTTCACTAGCATCACGGGAAACAAATAGAAACATACATGGAAGCTAACACTTGTCAACTTCCGCAGCAACCACAAGGGACACATGGCATTGTCTGCAACATCTTAGAAACTTTTAGAAACTTTTTGGAAACTCCCGCAGAAGCTGCCACGTGGCGCCTTCCGCGGACCTGTATCTTAAAACAGGGTCCCACCTCCACTTTGCCATGCTCAGAAACTTAGAAAGGGTCCCTCAAAACTCAAGCGGAGGTTGCCACTTGGCAACATCCACAGTAGCAACTCCTTTTACTGGGACCCACCATGCCTGTGCCACATATTGAAACATGTAGAAACTATAAGGCCCCTCCTGAGACTTCTACGGAAGGTGACACTTGTCATCACCCGCAACACTTGAGACACTCACTGGGACCCACCACATCTATGCCACACTATGAAACAAATAGAAACTATCTCAGAAGCTGACACTTGTCAGCTTTCGCAGCAACAACAAGGGACATGTGGCACCTTCCACGCACCTGCTGAAACATAAAGAAACTGCCCCGCACAGTGACACCTGGCGCCTTCCGCACTTATAGAAAATTTAAGGATCTTCGAAGCCCTTGGCGGAGACTAAGAAACTTTTAGGGTCTTTCGGGTGCCTCCACGTGGCACCTTTCGCACCACTCTCAGAAACTTAAAGGAAACTCTATTGAAACTTTGGTGAAACTCTGTCGGAAGCCAACACGTGGCATGCTCCGTGGGAAGCATTCAAAAGAGAAGGCGCGGGAAAAAACTGGGGTAAAAGCAAAAACACGGCACTGATATCGGGGTTGAACACTTGCCAATCCGTAGCACAGGAACAATTTTGACCCTCCAGTCACTCACAAAAACAATTAGAGACTGAAACTGTGACCTGATAAGCATCTGGAATACAGGTGACCCACTGTTTAACATTTTAAAGGGTCGATGGAGATTTCTAACCCACCACTGCATATTTTGACCCTGAACACAACTGATTTCTTGCATTTTTAACAACTGCAGAGGCCAAAATATTAGAATTTTTTAGATTTTTAGGGAAGAGGCCTCACTCAAAACCCCATACATAAATTATTACTAACAGTGGCTCCGATTGGGGACGCATGCCTCTTGTAGGCATGGTGAGAACCTCAAATCTCTGGGATGCAGACCAGTCCCTTATCCATTGGGCACAGAGTTATGAAGATATATTGATCTGCATCACCAAACACATTATTTCAAAATGAACATGGTGGCCCAGGGCCACCAAAAAGGAAAAACCATAATTTTCCTTTGTCAAACACCTGATTTTCTTTTGATTTCTTTAAATGAAGCCTAAAAGTATTTAACCACTTGCAGCAACCCTCTTTGCAATTATTTGTGTTGCTGCCCATTCTTCTTTCTTTAACAATTCTACAACTAGCTTCATCAACATACATTATCATCAGTTGTAGAATGTCATCATCATATGGGTCACTGATGTTGCTTGGAAAAATAACAAACTCACATGAAACAAATGAATCCATATCAAAATTTTGCCCTTCTTCAAAAAATAAGAGCTCCTTTGTATCAAACATGCAATATTAAGGCACAAGCAACATCTCATAATCAAATTTATCTTGATAAGTATACATATATTCATCATCACTATGTTCAGCAATTTTATCATTTATGTCCGCCTAGAATGTCTCAAAAGAAGGCATGAATAACTCAGAATGCAGCCCTATGTCAAAAACTTCATAGTCACCCCTACAACCAACACTATCCCCAACTGTATGAGCACACACATCTGCAATTTGTCCATTCACCTCTGAATAGTGACCCTGTTCCTCTTCACCAATGCTTTGATAATCAAAAACAAAATTTTCAACCTCTGCACTGTGAAGGTGATCAGAATTTTCAAGGAAACACTCATATTCAGCATCCATATATATTTCATCATCTGAAAGGCTCACATATGCATCTGAATGTTGACAATCACTAATAAATTCACTGTCATCCCTTGAAGCAGCATTCTCTATATTCAGAGTGAAGCTCTGTACATCCACCTCATATAAATAATCAGGAATAACTGGGATATGCCTATCACTGCAAGATGCAACTTCATGTATATCTTTCATTTCATCACTTGGAGAACACCTTGCATCTATAGGCTTGTCTTCTAGAGGCTGATAATAGTCTTTGTTCACATCATTATAGGATGTGCCTACATTTTCTACAACATTTTCTTCATGTATCACATCATGGCTATACACATTATTCTGAAATATATTTCCCTCTACACAGTCATCTTTTAATGCACATACTGGGAGAGCTAAAATATATTCACTTTGATAACTGCTTTTACAACTTGCAGCGATGAAACCTACTGGCATCCCATATTTCTCATTGTTTTCAATGTCAATAGCAAATTGGAAAGCCTGGTGAAGGGTAGCTGGTTCTTTATCTCTCAATAGATAACTCATTTCTTCATCAAATGCAGCCAAATAAGTTGTCAAGCATAATGCATTATTGGGTCTCATATATTCAGGGATCTGCCTGAGCAATTTAATAAACCTTAAATTAAAGGCTAGAACCAGCTCCTCATCTTCCCTTTGGATATTCATAAAATGTATGATCAATGAGGCCACATCAAACCTTTCACCAAACTATTCTAGGAATGCAACTTCTAAATCTATCCATGAAGAAACTGAACAAACAGGCAGGTCTGAAAACCATATTCTAGCATCATCTTCTAATGACTGAACAAAGAGTCTCATTACTACATCTTCATCCTCTACCTCATAATCTTCTATTAAATTACAAAATATTTGCAGATGTTTGTTTGCCGATTCAGAATCTGATCCACTATATTTTGGCAAACATCTTCTAATTTTATTGGGAATAACATTTGGGTAACCATATATCCCTGTGAAATTTAGGGTTTTATATCTTTGAATAAAGAATGGTTTTCTTTGAGAGCACAACTAGGTTTGTTGTTCTAAACTCAACATTTTGAATCAAAGATGAATACCTGGATATATGTTGCAGCACTGATAGGTTCTTTCAACAGAGTCGCCACCTCTCACAGAGAGGACAGAAATTCAACAAGGCACACTTATAATTCTGCATTCACCATGCCAGCAGAGCACCATATGGTTACTTTTTTTATTTTGCTACAACAACTTTACTAGAAACTAGATTTTCCAGCCTTCAAATCATTTGACTCTCTCTGTCCCCAGCGGAGTTGCCAAAATCTGTTGGTTACCAAATCTGCAGAGGGTTTGCCAGTTCCAATACACAAGCAGATTCGGCCAACAGATTACGGGAGGTTGCGTGAGCTGCCTCCCCTTCACTTCTGGTTCTGCCACACCAAGGGGGGTATCCCTATGACAAAAGATATAACATTGATTAGCTCAATGACAGAAAGATTTAGCTTTACAGAAACAGGCAGAATACTCTCATGTATGGACCAAGATCTACATGATAGATCACAAGGTCGGCAACATTCGTGGACATATGTGTCTGGTTGGGTATGAGAGTATGCAGGGGGTTTCTAATCCTACTTCTACAACTAACAGGTGGAAGTGATGAGATGGGTGGACATAATGTCCTGGATGCAAGACAAGGGGTTTTGGCTCATAACTATTGACCCAGAAACAGACTGGTGCCTATCCATTAGTCAAGGAGTCAACTAGACATATACAACAGATGGTTTACAACTTTCACTCAAGTTTCAGGGGGTTTGAATTGATGCTTGCCCTACAAACATCACCCAAGAATGGGTATCTAGCTGCCTCTACTTACAGATATCCCTGCTGACATGCAACCTTCTCCATGCATTGACCTAAAACAGTTTAATCCACTCCTTGAATGGAAGTTAGAGATCAAACATGTGATACAGAACCCTGTACCCTAGAATCTATGAAACCCTTAGCAACCAGATTCAAAAGAAGGAGAATAACATGCAGCAAATGGAGACAAGCAGATAGACACATGCAATAAGCATTTTTCATATAAATCAACACTGAAACTAAACATATGTGCAAAATACATTCATGTTGCAACTCATAAACTCCACAATGGGATAAAACAACCAAGATCATGCCCTGTTCTTCATTATTTACACAAAAAATTGCCCAGGCCTTCAACAACCTTGAAATGGGTCACACAGTCTGCTTAAATAGCAAGAAACTGTACCCAGCATATTAATTACATGGCCAAACCAAAAATCTTGCCAGATACAATGCATCAGAAAAATAGCACTCAGAATTGAATGTGGCAGAGGGACCAAGAGGAAGGAGCAGGTGAACTCGGGAGATGCGCCGCCGCTCAGGGACATTCCCTCATCAATCGGGTGGTTGAATCTGTCAACTCGACCCATACCTTCTACAAAATCTGTCATTAATGTTTCATCTACCTGTAGCCTCTAGAAATGTATCAACAGTGCGCCCATGGAGTTTCTCCCACCCAAAATAATTACAAACGCGGGAAAAACCCACTGCTGCAGGCTCAAAATATGGCCGTTGATCCAAAACCCTATCACTGCGATCAAACGGCCCAAAAACTGCTGAAAAGTCACCCACCAACCAAATTGTGCCACGTAGGCACTTGCAGTTTCTATCGTTGGGCCACCGCTTACTTTTCTGTTATTTGTTTCCCACCGAGAGTCAACTACCAGAACCTCACGCAAAAGCCACCACATGGCAGGCTCCGCGGCACCCATGAAACAATAGAGACTCTCCTTTGAAACCCTAGCGGATGCCGACACTTGGCACCACCCACAACACTCAAGAAACAAACTGTGTCACAAAACCAAAGTGGCTTCCGCAGGTGACACATGTCACAACCCGTGGCCTTTAAAACTAGAGGCACATTGAAAAGGGGTCCACAACCTCCCGCTCACCAACGTCAAAGGAAAACAGGGGCAAGCCCGCGGAAGCTGACACTTGTCAAGCTCCGCGGCCATCTCTTGGAACATTAGGAGCCTCCGTGAAACATTATTGGGACTCACGCGGAAAGTGACATTTGGCAACATCCGCGATATCCTTGAAACATTAGAGACCATTGGGACCCTCCACCACGCGTCACTTTTTGACACATTTGATACATACGTCGGGGCCCACCTCCAAGTTTCACTAGCATCGTAAGAAATAAACAGAAACATACACGGAAGCTGACACTTGTCAACTTCCACAGCAACCACAAGGGACACGTGGCGCTGTCCGCAACATCTTAGAAACTTTTAGAAACTTTTTGGAAACTCCCGTGGAAGCCGCCATGTGGCGCCTTCCGCGGACCTGTATCTTAAAACAGGGTCCCACCTCCACTTTGCCATGCTCAGAAACTTAGAAAGGGTCCCTCAAAACTCAGGCAGAGGTTGCCACTTGGCAACATCCACAGTAGCAACTCCTTTTACTGGGACCCACCATGCCTGTGCCACATATTGAAACATGTAGAAACTATAAGGCCCCTCCTGAGACTTATGCAGAAGGTGACACTTGTCATCACCCGCAACACTTGAGACACTCACTGGGACCCACCACATCTGTGCCACACTATGAAACAAATAGAAACTATCTCAGAAGCTGATACTTGTCGACTTCCGTAGCAACAAGGGACATGTGGCACCTTCCGCGCACCCGCTGAAACATAAAGAAACTACCCTGCACAGTGACACTTGGCACATTCCGCACTTATAGAAACTTTAAGGATCTTTGAAGCCCTTGGCGGAGACTGAGAAACTTTTAGGGTCTTTCGGGTGCCTCCGTGTGGCACTTTCCATGCCACTCTCAGAAACTTAAAGGAAACTCTATTGAAACTTTGGCGAAACTCTGTCAGAAGCCGACACATGGCATGCTCCGCGGGAAGCATTCAAAAGTGAAGGTGCAGGAAAAAACTGGGGCAAAAGCAAAAACATAGCACTAATATTAGGGTTGAACACTTGCCAATCCACAGCACAGGAACAATTTTGACCCTCCAGTCACTCATAGAAACAATTAGAGACTGAAACTGTGACCCGATAACCATCTAGAATATAGGTGACCCACTGTTTAACATTTTAAAGGGTCGATGGAGATTTCTAACCTGCCACTGCATATTTTGACCCTAAACACAACTGATTTCTTGCATTTTTAACAACTGTAGAGGCCAAAATATTAGAATTTTTTGGATTTTTAGGGAAGAGGCCTCACTCAAAACCCCATATATAAATTATTACTAACACTCTGCACTTTCGACAGTCTGTAATGCTTCTCTACAACTCCACTTCTTTCACTTCTAAAACCTATAACCTGCAATCACAAAAAATTGGGTTGGGGGTTGTGGTGTTTAGAGGCTTACCTCGATCAAGCCCTGGAGAGACATTCAAGTCTTCCAAGCACCGTTGTCAGATAAAGAGTGTGTATCCCTGCAGGATAGAGGCAAAATCCAAATGATAAATGATCAAAAATACAATAGATATCACCTTGTAGTGTAGATCTCACATAAATGAAGGCTCTTCAATCACATGAGAAGATGAAGTCAAATCTGCAATCACAAACACAATAATAATGCTCTACTCTACAACAATGAAATATCATGAATGCTCTAAAATTGCAAGTATGCCTAAAGTTTGCAATCATCTTTTCTAGTTTACAAATGAATCACTAAACATGTGTATATATGCAATTAAACAACTTCCCGCCAAGAAATTCATAATTCAAAATTGAGGTGTTGGCATAGGACCTAATAATGGTCATATAACCGACACATGAAAATAGGTCCTAACCCAAAATAAGACAGGACTAGGGTGCAGGCACCCAAGTCCTCCCCACCCTATTTCAGGAAGGATTCATCACAAGTGCATCCCCTAGGTCCCATTTGTCATAAAACTTAGGGGTTTCTTCACCGGAAGTCATCATTAACATGCAAGATGATCTAAATGCATTCTAAAGGACCCGGGAGCTAAACCTTAGGAGGGAAAAGCCCCAAAGGGGACATTTTCTGACATAACAACTTTGAACTAGTGATTACAATTCAAGGTGATCGAAAACCACCTCGACCCTCAGAGTATATTCTAAACTATGCAAGAGAAATCACTCAAAGAAATCAAGGTGTTCAAAATGTGTCGCAACAACCACACCACAATGTGATTGCTCACACATACAACACCCTTAATAACAAACAAAGTAAGCTAGCACCTCATGTGCCTGTCTCTCTTCCATGTTCTCAACCTATGATCCCTCTGCCACCTCGTCTTACTCATAAAAGCAGTCAAGAATATGATCTTGTCGAACAACTTCGCACTACTCCAGCTAAGATCTCTCTTTTGGATTTAATTCAAACATCACCTACATACCATAGAATGCTCCAAGAAACTTTACAGAAGGTGATTGTACCACCTACTGTTAAGCCAAATGATGTAGCAGCTCTATTAGATTGTATCCATGTGACAAAAATAGATATTATGTTTCTACCACATGAATTATCGTCAGCCGAAGTTCAAAACCAATATGATCCTCTTATAATCTTTGTCATGGTAAATAAAAAGTTGATAAAGCAAGTTATGATTGACAATGGATCGGCTCTTAATGTTTGTGGTATTAATTTGTTACATAGGATTAAGGTTGATACCTCTTTGATTAAACTAGATATAATTAGCATTCGTGGCTTTGATAATGTTGGTAGACAATCCCTAGGTACTATAACTTTACCTGTAAAGGTGGGACCTGTGACGTTATCTACCCTTTTTCATGTCATGCCCAGATTGATTTCATATAATATGATCCTCAGTAGACCGTGGATCCATGCCATGGGGGCAGTCCCATCTACCCTTCATCAATCAATAAAGTTTATTTATCAAGACAAGCTCCACACCGTGGAATCCGATCCTGAACTGGATAGTTGTTTACATACTGAAATGCAAAAACAAGTTAACAATCAGCAAAGTCTAAACAACTTACGAGTAGATTAAATAATACCTCTTGCCATAGATACTATTATGTAAGACTCTAAAACATCCAATGAACTTTTTGGTGACAATTGGGGTTCATTAGATTTTAATCCTTGTAGTGTAGGGGAATATAAACTTAATAACCTTAACGCATCAAAAGTCGCATCAATCTCATCTAAGCAATCTTTTAAAATACCTAAGAAAACCAAAGCCTCCTTGGTAGAAAACAAAGACAATACTCTTACTTATAATATAGATTATGATACCTATGAGGCCTCGCCATATTCTAAAGAAATGAATTCCCTCTATGGTCATGGATTTCAGATTTTGTACAAAAATAACAACTATGTAGGTAATGGTTGCAGTGTATATCAACAAGGAATCAGAGTACCTTTACAAGTTGTTGTAATTAACTACACAACTAGTATTGGATATCATTCTTTAAAACCCACCAAAGCCTCTCGTCACCCTAAACTCAATGTTAATGCAATATCAACAAGACCAAAACAACATGCAAGATATCCTGGGCTGATAGACAGTAATTGTCCACTAGGAAATATCCCATTGAAACAAGTATTTCTCCCTCTTTAAGCAACACTCATTGTAGCAACTATTATAGTTTCTCTCAGGGGTGACCTCCTCTTAGATATGTATGTTCTTAACATTGGGATGAATCAGGTAAGTATTTCTAACCCTTCCCTCTGTGTTGTGTTTCCCTCGTGATGTGTTATATGTTGTTTAGGCCTCCTTGGATGACCCTTGATACTATTGTAAGGTCAAGGATACCAAGAGACCACCTCTGTTGTGACCTTTCTTCTATTTGTATCATCATTCTTCTGTGTTGTGTCTTAGGGGAATAGCATTGTGGTTGGTGACCTAGGGGCACCTTCCTACGTGACGACCCTAAGGCACTTGTTCTCCTCTCTTGATTTATTGTTTACCTTCTTCTAGTGGTTCTACCTAGCTGGTAGATGATGAAAAACAAAATAATACTGATACGGACCACTTGTTCCTTCAGCGGGTAAGAAAAAATGGACATAGTACATACATGACGATGGGGTTGATATATATTATCTGACGCTTGACTAGTAGAATCACTCTGTGTGATATTTTGATGATGTCTTATACCTGCTAACAAACCATAACAATATAGTTGCTCTGTGCACTTTGTTTATCTTGGGTCTTGCCTTGGTTACACTTGGTTATGAGATCTCTGCAATATAGCCCCACGGTTATACTTGGTTTCTGAATCCATAGTATAACCTTGGCTCTTGATGTGATTATGTTTATGCATTTCTTTTATCATGTGATGTGGTTATTATCTTATAGAAAGATTTCTAACCTCTCTTCTTGTAGTAAATTGTGTGTTTGTGGGAACATTCAGTGATCATAAAGTACATGTCACCTTTGGGGGCATAGGCTTTGTGTGAGCCCTTGTTCCCTTGTGTGTTTTCTCTCTACCTTAAAGTGCTTGATATCAGTACACAATATCAACCACCTTAAGGTGGGGGCATATAAGGTAAGTTGTCTAATGATTTTGATACACAAGCCCTCTGCAGAGGTGGGATGTTGTATCTTCGTGCTAGTGCACATCTTTATTTTATATTGCAATGAGAAATCCCTCTGTGGAGGCAGGATATCATGCATATCCTTTTATTTTAAGCCCTCTGTGGGGGTGGGATATCATATCTCTTGAGCTAGTGTGTATCCTTTTATTTTAAGCCCTCTACGGAGGTGGGGATGGTGTATCTCTTGAGCTAGTGCACATTCTTTTTATTCTAAAAGTCCTCCGCGTAGGTAGGGTTAGTGTATCCTCCCTTAAGTGTGTCTTTGGAGGTTGTTGTGGCATAAGCCCAACCGTTAGGTGTGCCTGTAGTGTGCTTGAGATGGTGGGGGATTAGCAATAAGTTCCTTCCATCACTTTATTTGTCATGTTTTAGATGTATAGTATGTATTTGACATACTATACGATGCTCGTGTTTTCTGTGTGTCTTATGCATGTTTGTTCCCAAGTATAGTCCAAAGAGCATGGCAAAATGCCCCTCCTATGCTTTGGGATTTGTATGGCATGTTTGTTCTCAAGTGTAGTCCAAAGAGCATGGAGAAATGCCCCTCCTACACTCTGAGATTTGTATTGCATGTATGTTGCCCCATATGTAGTCCAAAGAGCGTGGCAAAATTCCCCTCCTACATTTTGGGTTGTGTGTTGCATTTTTACTTTCCATGCATCTACATATGCATTCATTTATATATATGAAAATGAAAAGGAAATAATCACTGCATTCACTGTATTCATCATGTTTTGCATGTCTTTAATACTGCCTTCTCCATGTTTTGCATGCATGTTAATGTCTTCTTTGTGTCTTGCATGCCTGATACTATCTTCATTGTGTTTGGCGTGTCTGCGGTGTGTTTTCTCTAATGTCTACCTAATATTGGGGGCTAGAAATAGTTCCTCAATCTTTGTGTATACATTAGCTTCAATTGCCTGGCGTGTTTGCTATGTTTTGACCATACTTTAATGCATGTATGGGCCTTAAGTTCATGCATACATTAAAGTGGGGGCTAAATGTTATGTCATAAAATGTCCCCCTAGGACTTTTACCTCCTAAGTTTAGCTCCCAGGTCCCTTGTTTTGCATCTTGCATGTTCATTTTAACTCCCAGAAGAAAATGGCCTGAAACCCATGTCACATGGGGCTTGAGGGACATTGTTGCACTTGACCCTGCCCTAAAATAGGACCTGAGGACATGAGTGCTCCCATCCTTGTCCTACCCTATTTCAGGTAGGTCCCAAATTTAAATGTCAGTTATGTGACTATTAGAAGGTTTCGTTGCTGACATCTTAAGTTTGATTTATGAAATTAAAGAGGGAATGCATATATAAGCATGTTTAGGGTTTCATTTTTAAATTAGAATATGATTATGAACCTTTGGTAAACTTATGATTTTAGAGCATTCAAGATATTCATTGTTGCAGAGTAGAATATCGTTGTTGTGTTTGTCATTGTAGATTTAGCTTCATCTTCTCATGTGTTGAAGGATTTTCATCTACATGCGAGCTACACCTCTGAGGTGATATCTATTTATGTTTGAATCATTTATCAATTTATTTTTGCCTCTATCCCGCAAGGATATGCACTCTTTTATCTGACAATGGTGTTTGGAAGACTTGAATGTCCTTCCGAGGCTTGACTGAGGCAAGCTCCTAAACACCACAACCCCCAACCCCATTCTCTGTGATTGTAGGTTACAGGTGACATATCAAAGGAGTGGAGTTACAAGAGGCTTGAATAAAGTATTTGGATCCTGTACCTGAGTAGAAAAGTAGGACCTGGACTTGGGCGCCTTACACCAATGTCCCCCGGATCTTCGACACAGAAATCTCCGTGACAGTGATAATCAGCATCAGAAGAAGTCTGGAATACCATGAAAAAAACACTACATTGGACTAGGCCATTATCTCTAGTGTCCGTAAATATTTTGTATCACGAACTTCAAAAAATGGTCAGTAACTAGTCTTTGTCTACTATCTTGGTCTGCGAGCATTTGTCGTAATTCATCCATTTACTTACGATTTTGCATAATTAGGGTTTTGATCATATTTGAGCATTTAATTAATATATTAATTGATAATTTCTGAATTTCCACATCATTCCAAGTGACCTTCAACTTGTAGGTGAATCCTCTTGCAAAAGGTGTGATTCAACTCAGTTGAAATGTCCTTAAATGTTTGTAGTGAAAGGAGGATCTAGCTATTTACACTTTTCACCCTTTTTCTTATAAAACATGTTGAAATCAGTCAAAGGAGAAAAAGAATTTCTATTAACATAATCACTTCTTCTCATTCTAGATCTACATTCAATGGTTTTGTGACCATACTAATTGCAAATGAAAGAATAACCAGAGAAAGCATAATTAAACCTGTTCATGAATGTCTATCTTGCAAGAGTTGATCTTCTAAATTTTCTTCTTTGAGAGATGATAGGGGTGAAATCAACTTCTTCAATTTTCTTATTCTCTTTCTTCATTGGGATTTCTTCATTTGGCATTGTCTTCTCTGAGTTAGTCTTCTTTGCAAGAGCGGAAGATTGTGTGACTTCTCCATCATAGCCCAATCCTGACTTTATGAATAGAGGTCTCTGAATGTTTATTATAGCATCCATAATTTTAGTGCTCTTTCCAAACTTGATATTCTTATTCAACTAAGCATGTACTTTTCCACTTCCTTTCTCAGTGCAACAATTTCTTCTTCAAATTTTAAATACTCATCTCATTTGGCTTTGAGGTCAATGTTTACAATGTTGGAAATCCTTTTTCCCTCTTCAACTTGAATCTTCAAGCTAACAATCATTTCCTCTAATTCTTTAAGCTTTGCCTTTTGTTCTTTGTTTTCTTTCCTTACTAATCTCAAGTCTTCAAGAGCATAAATAAGTCCACCTTCAAGATCTCAACTTCACATTCTTCTTCATCAATGACTATCATGTCTTCTTCATCATTAATAGTCTTTTCTGAGTTGTCTAGGACTTCCATAGCCATGAACAGGACTTCTCCTCTTTCACTTTCTGATGAACATTGATCTACCTCTACTGATGAGCTACAATCCGTTTTTGAGTAGAGACTTTTCTTGTGTTTGTTGAAGTTATTCCTTTTAAACCCCTTAATTCTATTTTTCATTTTCTCCAAAGGGACACTTTGATGCATAGTGACCTACTTTACCACAGTTAAAGCATTTTAAAGGTAACTTACCTTTGTACTTGCCAGAGCCCTTCTTTAATTTCCTCACAAGTTTGCTTCATTATCATCAGATCCATTGCTTAGGTTAGATTCATCATTCTTTTCTTTCTTAGATGCTTTGAAAGCAGCTTCCTTCTTTGAAGTCTCCTTACTCACATTTCTCATTTCATAAGTAGCAAGAGATCCATACAAATCATCCATTGTAATCTCATTCAGATCTCTAGCTTCTTAAATAGCAAAAAAAATGTCCTATGTCATTTCATTTCTTCACCTAGTCCTCTGATAGCATTGACAATTTCATCCACCCAGAGCAAATAATCGGCAGTGTTTTCTTCTCCCTATTGAATGTTAGGAACACTGAGAGGGGGGGTGAATTAGTGTTCCAACAATCTTTTGATGCACTTTAAATTTCAACCATTTTCAAGGATTAATTAAACAAAGGCACCGCAAGCATATGAATAGAAACCATAAAAACATGACACATGGACACCAAGATTTTTACGTGGAAAACCTAAAATGGGAAAAACCACGGAGAGGATTAGCTCTCAAATATATATTGCAATCTTTACAAATAATGATGTTCATGCTTGGTCACTCCATGGGCCTGGAACATGCTGGCTCACTCCCATGAAGAACAACTAGGTCTAGCAGACTCACTACCTCAACCCTAAACCTAGCAAGATTACAATAAGGGCTGTTAAACCTTAATAGTGGCTCACTGCCAGGCTCACTACCTTGAAGAAGAAGACTCGCTGTCAAGTACAAAGCAAATGCACAGGAAAATTGAATAATGCATAAGTATCTATCACTATGCCAAGGTGCATTCATTTATCAACTGAATTCTGAATCCCAAGTCTTCATCGTTGCTGATCTTCTAACTCTGCTCTGTTATTCACATACTTGCATCACACACTCCTTCACACTACTCACAACTGAACTCATCACCTTTATATATCTGCATCATGATTTGATCCACAATCAGGTTGGCATCCAAGAAATGAAATGTGTACATAGAAAGATGTGGCTTGTCAGCTTAATCTAATGCACTATATATTATGCGGACCCAAAACCTTTCCCAAACATGTTCATATAGGTCATCTATAATCATTCAATCACTTAGATATATCCTTCAAGCATTATCTCTTCTCTGCACAATGATTTATCATACTAGTCAGCCTGTTCCTTAAGAGCATGCTTAACAGGTTCATCTGCTGACTTATAACTTTACTGTGAATCACCAAACACCTCAAAAACTATATCAAGGACTCTTTACACCTTCCCAAACTTACCCTCAAAACTGCAAGGCATGATATCATCTTGCGGAGAAATGCAGACCATCAAATCTCAGACTCTATCTTGATCAGACTCTGTCAAACACTGTATCGATACTCAGCAGCTTGTAACTATCCTTCTGGTGTGGTGGTGCCTGCATGAACATTCAGGTTTCAAGCATTTAAATATGCAGGCACCTTCCCCAAAAAGTCCAAAAAATTAACACTTTCGGCCTCTACAGTTGAAATAATGCCAAGGTGCAAGTGTCTTTGTATATACAAGGGTGTTTGTATATACATGCTGGTCAAATGTGCAATTGGCGGGCAGAAATTTCTATCGGCCTTTGAAAAAATGAGTTATATGCATTTTTAGATGCATATTGGGCTTAGGATGGTGCATATACAAAGGGGGAATCTTTCACAAATTCTCGAGAATATCCCCTGTTTGTATATCGGGTTGCATGTATTTTTGGTTTGTATGTTCAGACATACAACGACTATGTACAAGAGAAAAGATACATTGCTGGCATATTCCAGGAAAGATTCGCTATTTGTATGCAGGGGTGAATGTATGTTTGGATATACAATGGTCACATATAAGCAAAGGATGATGGGGCCTGCGGATATACAAAGTCCAGATTTGAAAGTTTTTCAAATCCGATGGATAAGTGGCAGGGGTCCGTTGTATGTATATCACATTTGTATGATGCGATATGCAGGGAAATGTGCAAGCGCATATATACAAGGCCTGGACGTGAAGGGAGAATGCAATGTAGCTCATGAAGTATTGAAATCTGTAGTTTGCATGTATGTTGGGTTTGTATATGCAACATACAACCTGATATACAAAGAAAAGACATACAACCCGGACGCAATGGAGGAATGAAATGTAGTGAATGAAATTTGAGGTCCGTGGGTTGTGTAAAGCACTTGTATATGCCGATATACAAGCCGATGTGCAGTGAAAGGATACAAGCCGGACTTCAAAAGGAGGTACAGTTTGATGCATAATGATTTGAAGTCTGCAGCTTGTATGTATGTGTGTGTTGTATATCGCAGATATACAAAGGAAAGAGATGCAAGCCGGACCCGAGTAGTTTTTCAATTTGTTCTAAACAAGCATGGGGTCCACCTTGTATATTGAGCTATTGCATGTATATGCATTTTGCATATACAAGGATTTTGAAAGATGAATAGCAACGATTGTATATGCATCCGTTCTTGCATATACAAGGGCGAAATGGGAAAATGGAGAGGGGGAAAAGTTAGCGATAGATGCATGAGGTGCTGACGTGGCATGGTATTATTGGTTCGCAACTTTTCAAAGGTGTTTTGAGCCGCTTATCTCAGCAGTGAAGTACAGATCTATGGTCAGGTTTTAAACTTTCAGTGATGGATTTTCCCTGTGTCTGCAGTCAATTTTGAGCGGGAAAACTCCATGGGTGCACTGCTGTGATTTCCAAGGGGAGTTGCGGGTAGTTGAGCCATTAATGGCAACATATAGAGGCATGGGCCGATGGTTGAATGGCCAACTACCAGGTTTATGATGAAAATCTTTGAACGGCGGTGCAGATCCCGAGCTCACCTGCCCTCTCCTCAGTTTTCCTTGGCTGCATTCAATACTTTGGGCGCCATTCTTGGTGCATTTTATCTGGCAAGAATTTTTGACTTGTCATGTAATTAATTTGCAAGAGGTACAGTTTGGCTATAAGAGTGGCAAACTGTGTCATTCAAGGGTTGTTGAAGACTTGGGCAATTTTTTGTGTGAATAACGAAATACAGAGCATTTCCTGTCTGTTGTATCTCTGTGGAGTTTATGAGTTGCATCTGAAGTGTATCTTGCACATATATTCAGTTTCTTGTCATTGTATATGAAAAATGCATTATTGCATGTGTTTATCTGTCTGTCTCCATTTGTTGTATGTATTTTCTTCTTTTGAATCTGATTGCTAAGGGTTTCTCAAATTCTAGGGTATAGTTTTGTTGTATCACATGCTTGATCTCTAACTTCCTTTCAAGGAGAGGATTAAATTGTTTTAGGTTAAGGTATGGATAAGATTGTATGTCAACTAGGATATTTGTAAGTAGAGACAGTTAAATACTTATCCTTGAGTGGTATTTGTAAGGAAAACACCAGTCCTAACCCCTTGAAACTTGAATGCCAGTTGCAAGCCACTCTCTTGTATACGTCTAGTTGACTCCTTGCCCTGAGATAGGCACCGGTCTGCCCTTGTGAAGTAGTTACGATCCAAAACCCCCTGTCTTGCATCCAAACCATCAAACCAATTCATTCATACTTTCAACCTGTTAGTTGTAGGAGTAGGATTAGGAACCCCCTGCATACTCTCATCCATAACCAGACAAATATGTCCAAGAACGTTGCCAACCTTGTGATTTGTTACACAAATATTGGTCCACATATGAGAGTATTCTGCATGTTATTGTAAAGCTATATCTTTGTGTCATTAGGTGAGTCAAATGTTAAATCTTTAGCAAATAGGGATACCCCCTTGGTGCGGCAGAACCAGAAGTGAAGGGGAGGCAGCTCACGCAACCTCCTGTATTCGTTGGCCGAATATGCCTGTGCATTGGAACTGGCAAACCCATATGCTGATTCGGAGATAAATACCAACATGGTGGATTTTAGATCTCCCAACTTTGGAATTAGACACTTCATATAAGTGTTTACAACACCTCAAAACCTCATAACAAAATGCTCACCTTCGGAGGAATGCAGACCACTGCACTATACCCTGTTCACTATTCCTGCTGTCCCTTTGCTTACCCGGACTCAGACATTTCTTCAAGGTGACTTACAAAGGAAGTCAAGACTTAATCTCTAAAGTATGACACCAAACAATTACTAACATCATACCTAAACCGCATTACCAAATCATTATCTACGGAAGCATACTGACCTACTTATTGTGTTCTATTCTGTACATACTCATACTTAGCCACTTCTACCAACCGGACCTAAAATTTGATGTGATCTTCCAGAGTTGTGTCTCCCAATCATGCTGATGAGATCTCTAAGCCTTGTTGCCATCAATGACAACATACAAGTCCATACCAGAGTAGTGTCTCTTGCCAACACTTCCTTCATCTTCAAAATTTCAAACTTGCCTCTGTATGTTTGTAGCTTAGCTTGTTTTACCTTATCATCTCCTTCATAAATACTATAAAGTTTTTTCCAGATGTCCTTAGCAGACTTGCAGTGCATCACCTTGACAAATTCAGTGTTTGTCAATCGACATAGTATTGCATTCTTAGCTTTAGCATTGTTCTCACATTCTTTCTTATCAACCTAATCTGTTGGAGGAGTTGTCAAGGTAGTATAACCATTGACAACAGATTTCCAAACATCAGACCATAATGAGGTTAGATAGGCTTCCATCCTTATACTCCAAAATGCATAAATTGTTCCATCAAGCAGTGGCGTTTTGTTTAAATATGATCCTTTATGACCTGCCATGTGTTCCAATCCAAGATCTACCCTCAATTGTTAGGCTATACCAAGGAACTTGGCTCTGATACCAATTGTAGAACACACAAATATACTAAGAGGGGGGTGAATCAGTATATCAATAAATTTCAACCTCAACTACTCTCCCAATTATTATCAACACATTAATGAGAGCATATCAATAGTGCAAGCAATGAACACAACCACACAAAAGAACACACCACTAGATTTTACATGGAAACCCTAGAAGGGAAAAACCATGGTGAGCAAGTTGCTTGGATCTACTACCCAAATCCAGCCTCACAAAGAAAATTGATTATTACAATATGATTTGAAGGAACCAACCCTCAGGAGACACCAATCCCCTAGCCAATACAAGGTTTATGGGCACCAACCTAAAGGAGACTACAATCCCCTAAACTAAGCACCAAAACCAGATAAAGAGAGGCACCGACCTCACAGGGAACAAGAGGCACCAACCTTTGGAATCTCTGAAATGCTTATAAAATAAATGATATACATACACTATCAGTAATAATCTCTGCACAATACAATCATCACATTTGCTATGAATGATAAATCATAATTTGCACAAACAAAGTCACAGTCCAATTTTAGAGCTTTGTTGTCACACTTCTCAACCCTTTTGTTCAGCAATTTAGAATAAAACAATATGCTCTTGCAAACATGGATATATATTGTGTGACTCTTAAATTATCTTATGTTCATTTCCTTCACACTCAATTCACATTTGCATGTACACACACTTTTTCACTTTGATGCTCACCTATCACACACACACACCAAAAATGCCAAAATGATCTACTTTAAATATCAATCTGTACAATTAAATAAATCCTCATGTCATCTATAATGCATCAAATTAAATCACTCTCCAAAGTCAACCTCTATATTTTGAATTTCAACGTATACTTATGTCGGTCCAACTTCATTCTCGCATTTTCAAAACATAATTTGGGCCCAGTGTAAGCAAACTGAGTCAGCCACTTCAATATTTATTTTATTCTTCTTTATAAAGTCAACCAGCTTCAAATATTTCACAATAATGGTTTTCCCTTTAATTCCAAGGGAGTTGGCCCAAATAAATAATCAATATATTTTACTAACGGCCTTATAGAGAAGTTTTTTGGCAACTTTATATCTCCACGAACCTGGGACACTTCTCCATTCACTATTGGCAAAAGTGGCTTTCCATGAAACTTTTCTCAAGAGCCTTTATCAGTGAAAGTTTGCCTCCACGAACCACAACTTAAAAGCCTTTATCGGCAAAGTCAACTTTCCATGAACTTCAGACATTTTATCCATTATCAACATAATCACAAATCCACAAACTTCTACTTTTCTCAAGCACCTATCAGTGAATTGGAGATTTCTAAAACTTACGAACTTGTCGGAAAAAGCCTATTTCCATGAACCAACTTTCTTAAAAACCATTATCTTTCTCTTTATCAGAAAAATCACTTATCGATAAACTTTGCCATCAGCGAGCTAAGGAGCTCGCAAACTAAAGACTTTTCTAATACCTTATCAGATAAATCACCTATCGGTAAACTTGAGGAAACACGAACCAACTTTCCTTTGTTGGCAAAAAGATCAATCGGCAAACTAAGTGACATACAAACCATTCTTTAAAATTTAAGCTTTCTTCTTCAAGCCTTCCATCACTAAACTCTCTTGTCGGTGAATTGGTTGTCAGAGAAACTTGTTGTTGACAAACTTAAGAGTTTGTAGACCAATCGATTTGCTAACCGAAGGTAGAAATCCTTCATGCCTTGGAAACTTACTATCATCTTTTCATCAACTAACTGGTTGTCAGGAAAAGTAGCCGTCGGAGAACTTATGAGTTCATGAACCAAGTGATTCACTGACTAAAGGATGAAATCATTCATGCCTTAGACACTTCATGGATCCTTTAACATCAATGACAATATTTCCAACATCTTCAATGAGAAATACAAAGAGGAAGGTTTCCTATACTGGCACTTGGTACCGTCTTGCACTCCCAAGAAGTGCCCAAGCTAACAACCTCAAGATAAAGCATTGAGGCACCAAGTGTCATGTTGTGACCCAAAGGAGGTCCCCACATATATAGGAGAAAGAACCATAAAGAGGCTAGACACTTGGCGTGCTCATGCATAGTTTCAAGGTTTCATGCCCAACACCATAAAGAAGAAGCTCTACACTACCATCTGGAAATGGGGCCTATTGAATTGTACAAAGAAAGAGGAGCCTTCCAGAGTTGTCAATCATGAGCATAGGGGATCCAACGATTAGGAGATTATGAAGGACCTTTCAAGATAAGGAAAAGATTGATACACTAGCAGCAGATGGAAATGAGTCATTAGGTCCCAACGCTTGCGATAAAGACACAGAAACATCTCCTAGCCACTAAGAATGACTATCTTATGGCAATTCATCAATGAAGTGGTTAGGCCTCCTGCATAATTCTTGGTGAGCCTTCAATATTTAGGACTATGTCTCAGACACTATATTGATGGAAAGGTACAGAAAGGTGATGGAGTTGGGAAAATTGAATCCATGATGCCAAAAGTAGTTGTGGTAGATATTTATTGCCTAGTGTAACATTTGAGGCACTCAGATTGTTATATATAGTACCATGAGCTAATGTACCAAGGGTTGTGCAATGTTTATTCATTGAGCCAATTCTAGGACTTTGAAGGTAGAATTGATAGGCTTTCAAGCCTCTATGGATGCTTTCAAAGCAAATTGAATACTTTGTAACTATGTCTTTGTGCCTCTTGTAATCTATTCTTAGTTCATTAATGAAGAAGAGTAACACCCTGTGCTCATTCTATGTCAATTAATTTTTCTTTTGAGTTCTATATGTTGATGTGCCTTTGTTTTTAGTTTCAATGATTGATGTTAGTAAGTGGCTTGAAATCATGCCCTTGTGCTCTTGGCAATCATGAGTGTTATGTGGAAAATGGGATATAGACTATTTAATGCTTTAATCTAAGTCAATCCTTTTCCACATAGCATTGGAACACAAGCCTTATAAGACTTGGTGCTTGGCTATCATCCACAAGGGAGAGCCAAGCTATTTGGGGCTCTATTCCTTTGTTGCAAAGGAAGGATTGATCATTAATGAATTGATAGAAACTATGTAACACTAAACCCTAATTGATAAATCTAACAAAAATGCATTGACGACTGTTATAGAGATGGAAAATAGAAGCAGAATAGAGGAACAAAGATCAAACATAACCTGTGACAGAAAGCAAGAGCAAATCTAAGAGGACCTGGGTGTTGGGCGCCCTAGTCCTAGGGTTTCTAGAATGATTTTCTTCTAATAGATGATCTATCTACATATTCCTTGACCCCTGTCATTGTTCTATCAGAAACTTCTGGTTGCGATCTACACATGCACAAAGAGAGGAAAAATGGTTTGGCCTATATAGGAGTTTACCTCAATCAAACCCCCATTTCGGTATTCCTACCTCACAGATAGTGAGATTAGAGAAGATCAAATAGTGTGTGCTCCTAATGTTATGTGCATCTTGTTGATGTGGTTTTTATTCACATTCACACATATAAAAGTTTACACAATATCTTGAAAGGCTTCAATGTCCCAAAAGATTTGAAGTCCCAAGTCTCCAGTTGTTAGATCTTGACTGTCCAATTTTCACTCAGGGTTTGTTGTGTTTTTTTGTTTCCATTTTGGGGCCTTGCATAACCTTAAATCATCTTCTTTTGGATTTGGTTAAATTTCACAAATATCCTACATATCTTGTATTCTATGCATACATCCTCAACAATTTATGTCATATTCTCAAGTAGATAGTTAAGATTCGAGTAGATTATCATGAATTAGACATAACTTTGATAAGTTCTTCTAAATTATCCCTAACTTTGATTAGTTCTTTTGGATTATATCCAGTTAACTGGTCTTTATACACAGACTTTGAATTCACTTAAAGATCTTCTTTAAAGAATGAAATTCATCAATATGTATGATTACTTTCTCTAGATTTATCATTATTTGCGATCATTTACCAAGATTTGTAAAATAGAAGGCAAAAGATCAGGTTGAGAAAAGAAAAAGTTCTAAGAATTTAATATTTTTAGTGATCACACACGAATATCCAGACACTTTCATGAAATGAAGCTAATCTAGTTATACTTCACCAAGAGTTCCACAGCTATATATAAAAGGTGTGAATCTTCAGAGGAAACGTTGAAAACAGTAATAAATCATTCAAATGCACTCATAAGGGATGAAACAATTGACATTCCATACCAAAAATCAACCAAAGATTACTCAAAACTTACGATTAACTATAATTTGCTTCTTCAATTTCATTATGTGCGCAAAAGATATACAAGCATTTCATTGATTAAGAAAGAACCATGAGGTAAGTCAAAAATTTGTAAAAGATACAAACTAAATGCTTGGAAAAGTTCATCAATTCGATCTCCTTATTTACAAATGATTTGGATCCTTTTATAGAACAAGGATCCAAAATCAGTTACAACAATTAACAATCAAGATCCTCTCCACAAACATCAACAGTCACAAAATAGAGCACGTGCTCCCTAGTTGGCAATCAAGGAATGGATGACAACTGGCACTTGATATATTCTTCAACATCTTCAAAGTGCATCCAGAATATTCCCTCAAGACCTGTCATTGCATGTATGTCACCCTTCACCAAGATATTCACCTTGATTTGCATCTCTCGTCCTCATATCCTATTGTTGCAAAAATTCATCTTCCGAACCTTTAAACTATTTTGTATCTGACACTAGGTCCTCCTTGACCAACATTCCTCCTAATTCTAGGATCTTATATAGATCATAGGCTGTGATCAACATCTTTATATCAACCTTATCAAAATTATGGGCCTTTACTTTAGCGTATTCCTGTAGCTGGAGTTGCTTGCCTATGGATATCCATTTATGGGTCTGGATATCCAACTTCTTCTTGTAGGCTTTTATCTTATTTGATAAGTCCACGACTTCATCAATGATCTTCTCTGAGAAGTCTCTGATAGGATCCTTCAAAACTAGCTCAAATTTAGCCTTGAATACTTCAATGGATGTCTGCTCTTTGTATGTTTCCTTCTCATCAACCATGGTTCCGAGGAATTCCTCCAAAATCTCTATCTCATCTAATAGCAGGTCATGTGCTTTGGTACTGATACCACATTTTAATTCCTACACCCTTTCAGAATGTCTGCTTTGAACTTTAGGTCCTTTATCTAGATGGATATCTTGGGTATTATCTAGACCGTCATGATGTTCTGGCCCAATAGCAGCTTGTCCTGTAGCTTGCAGATGGCCTTTAATTTAATGAGCTCCTGATCATTCTCATCCGACCTAGTAGCACATTCTATCTTCAGGGCATCATCTTTCCCCTTGATAAATGTCAAGATATCCCAATTTGATAACGTGGTTTGGATTACCTCCTCCCCATCTTTCAAGAATTTCTTAAACCATCCTTGCATCACCTGTGTCTAATACTTCTTTGCATCCAGGTCACTTATTTCATCCCATGTCACCAGCGCTAAATCGATTGGGACTGTTGGGAATTAAGGTGTCTCAACCTTGGTAATTCCTTGTATTAATTCATTGTATTTATTTATTTATTGCCTATTGTATAATTTGGATGCAAATCCTATGTTGTCATATTGTGGGAGTTGGCATGGTGATGTGTCATCCTACATGGCATATGACCACATGTAAATTTGTCCTCACATGAGGAGATAGGCGTCCCACTTAGTGGTAGGAATATTTTGCCATGTATCGGCATCTTAGAATGTGTGTAAGGGAATATTGACCGAAACGGTCATGATAGATTCCTATGACAAAGTTATGACATGTAAGAGTTGGAAATAGAAGATCCTATGACAGGTGAAGACATGTGTTGAGAAGAATCTTTGAAAAAGGCATCTTTGGGTGCCCCAAGGTGGGATATGACATGTTGTAAGAGAATATGCTATTTATAGCTTGTGTATGACAGATTCTCTTACAGCTGTAAGTTATGACAGCTATGACAAATTCTATGATAGTTGTAAGAGTCGTAAGAGCATCTGTCATAGCCCATTTTGGAACTAGGCAACCTCCTTGGGATGGGGTGACTTGAAAAGTGTCAAGAGCATCCTACAGTGTTGGAAAAGTGTCCATAGGCGTGGATTTTGGTTCATGAGGCCATGTTGGATGCCCATCTCAATGTGGAGCCATTTTTGCCTTGTATTTTCTATAAAAATAGGTGCTTTGAAGAGAAGTACTACAGGTTTGACAGGTATTGTTATGCTACTGGATCATCTCCAGATACGAGTGTTGAAGACTCCTGCAAGAGCATTGGCTCTATGATTGTATTGTAACCTTCTTTGTTTACGGAATACATTTGAGCTGTGTTTTGGAGTGTGGGATTTTTCACCCGTAAGGGTTTTCCCCACGTATATCTTGTGTCTCTCTTCTTCTGTCTTACATTCTTATGTATGTGTTTGCTGCAATATCTCTATTATTGGGTTAACATAGCTATAATTGTAAAGATAAAATTGAATTTGCACTCTCCTCCCCTCATTAGATTAGTGTAGGAAGTGATTTCCGCACACCTAGCTTCCTTTCAGTTGGTATCAAAGCTTGGCCAGTTTTGGTTCTAGTTGCTGGGTAGGGGTTTTTTGAGCTAATCTTAGGTTGACTGGGAGTGTTGTGTAGAGCATTTTGTATATTTTTGCAGCAAGGAGATGGCAACCACATACGAAAGATTAGAGGTGGAGAAATTTAATAGCACTAATTTCGAGTTGTGGAAACTCAAAATGGAGGACCTACTTGTTGATCATGACCTATGGGAAACTGTATCCGGTGTAAAGCCTACAGCAATGTCACAAGCTGATTGGTACCTCAAAGATCAGAAGGCTAAGGGTCTCATAAGACTCTGTCTAGCTGACTCTGTCATGTTGAATGTCCATGAGGAGAAGAGCACGAAAGACCTTTGGAAGAAGTTGGGTGATGTTTATCAGGCCAAGTCCTTGGTGAATAAGTTTTTTCTAAAAAAGAAGTTGTTTGCTCTGAAGATGGAAGATGAAGGATCTATTGCAGACCATATGACTACTTTCAACATGATCATTGCACAGTTGACATCTGTGGGTGTGAAAATGGAGGAGGAGGATCGATGTATGACCCTGCTTTGTTCTTTGCCAGATTCATGGGATCATCTTGTCATGGCTATTGGAAGCACCACTACCACCTTCAAGATGGAAGATGTGGTGTCCTCCCTATTATCTGAAGAAATGCGAAGGAAGACATCTGAGTCAGTGAAAGAGGCCCTTGCGATTCGTGGAAGACCCAAAGACAAAGGGAAGAAGATAGACCAGATAGGTGAAAAGGGCATATCCAAATCCTGTGGGACATCCAAATCTCCTGGAGTGTCCAAGGCTCTCTGTTGGAACTGTGGAAAATTAGGGCATTTCTGAAAGGAATGCAAAGAAGAAAAGAAAAAGAAAAATAAGACCGCCCCTGATTTAGATTTTGACAAGTCACAAGATGATGGTGATGCCTTCATTGCAACCCTGGCCACCCATGCATCAGATAATGTGTGGTTGATTGATTCTGGTGAATCATTCCACATGACCTCGCATCGAAGTTGGTTCACAAAGTATGAAGAGTTCCATGGTGGAAGAGTGTACCTAGGTGATGACTCTCATCTGAAGATTGTTGATCATGGAAGAGTCTCAATCTGATTCCCTGATGGAAGAGTGAAGGGGATCACTGGGGTTATGCACATCCCAGGCCTAGCACGAAACCTGCTTTTTCTAAGTCTGTTGAATGATGCAGGTGTGCAGGTTGTCTTTTCAAAAGATGGATGCAAGATGACTAGAGGATCTATGGTGCTTGCTAAGGGTACTCGAAGAGGTACTCTATTTCAGCTGGAGGTATGCACTTCACAATGCAATAGTTTTTCTGACTCAAAGAAAAGAGTTGTAGTCACTTCATCCCCACCATCTGAACGAGTAGTGAAGCAATCTGTTGTAACTAGTTCTGATGGTAGTGCACATGCTATGGAAGCTAAGCTTCCTGCTGAAAAGACTATGTTATGGGATTTGAGATATGGCCACATTGGTGAGAAGGGTATTAGAACCCTAAAAAATAAAAACCACATTTGGGGGTTAAATGATTGTAATCTCAAGTTTGACTTTTGCGAACATTGTGTATATGGAAAAATAAACCATGTTCAGTTTTACTCTAGTTCTCACAAGTCTTCTAGTGTGTTGGATCTTATTCATTCTGATGTGTTTGGTCCTGTTAATGTTCCTTCAATTTTAGAATTTGTATATTTTGTATCTTTCATAGATGATTATAGTAGAAGGACATGGGTTTATTTTATTAGAAGCAAGACTGAAGTCTTTAGTCGATTTAAGGAGTTTAAAGCCTTTGCTGAAAATCAAACTAGTAAAAAGATTAAGTGTTTGAGAACTGACAACGGTGGTGAGTTTTGTTCGGTAGAGTTTGATAAGTTCTGTAAAGAGCAAGGGATTGAAAGACATAAGACAACTCCATACACCCCGCAGCAAAATGGAGTTGCAGAGAGGATGAACAAGACACTGATGGAGAAGGCTAGGAGTATGCTTAGTGGAGCAAGCCTCGAACAAAAGTTTTGGGCTGAAGTTGTTGCCACTGCTTGCTACTTCGTAAACAAGTCTCCTACATCAACTCTTCTTGGTAAGACACCTATGGAGGTGTTGTCTAGTAAGAAGCCTTCAGTTAGGCATCTTCATGTTTTTGGTTGTGAGGCATATGCACATGTGCCTAGGGACAAATGGTCTAAATTGGAGAACAAGGTTGTTAAATGTATTTTCATTGGCAATGGTGTCGGTGTGAAAGGATACAAGCTTTGGGATCTTGTGGCTGAAAAAGTGTTGTATAGCAGAAGTGTTATCTTCAGAGAGCTAAAACCTTCTTTCGTTGTTCTACAGCCAGAACAAACAAAAAAGAAAGAAGATGTGGTTCAGTTTCCTTCTACCCTTGAGAAGACTGAACCGATAGACCCTGTGAGACCTGATGATGAGGAGAGTTCTAGCAACTTTGAAAGCTCAGAAGAAGAAGAAGAACCTCAACCTCAGCCATTGAGGAGGTCTACATGAATGAGAAAGCAACCTGATAGGTTTGGTTATTCATTACTTGATTCTAGTTGTGCTTTTGCTTTACTTACTAACACTGATGAGCCTAGAACTATGAAGGAGGCTATGGGCATGAAAGATGCAAGTTTCTGGAAGGAGGCCATGGAGGACGAGATGGCTTCTTTGGAGAAGAATAAAACATGGGACTTGGTGCCTTTGCCTGAAGGATGGAAACCCGTTGGATGCAAATGGGTGTTTAAGAAGAAATTCGGTGCAAATGGCAGTGTTGAAAAGTACAAGGCTAGATTGGTTGCGAAGGGGTACTCACAAGTGGAGGGAATTGATTACGGTGAAATTTTCTCTCCCGTTGCAAAGCTGAAATCCATTCAATTTCTGTTATCTCTTGTAGCTGCTTATGACTTAGAGGTAGAACAGATGGATGTGAAGATGGCTTTCCTTCATGGTGATTTGGAGGAAGAGATTTACATGTCACAGCCAGAGCACTACATAGAGAAAGGTAAAGAAAATTTGGTTTGCAAGTTAAAGAAGTCTTTGTATAGTTTGAAGCAATCTCCTAGGATGTGGTGCTTGAAGTTTGATGCCTTTGTGTTGTCGATTGGATATCTGAGATCGAAATCAAATCATTGTGTGTATTATAAATTTGACAATGACCGCATTCTCATTATTGCATTGTATGTTGACGATATGTTGTTGATTGGGAATGGTAAGAATATGATTTCTAATTTGAAGTCTTAGTTGTCAGCACAGTTTGAGATGAAAAATCTCGGGGCAGCCAGGTACATTCTGGGAATGGAAATCAGAAGAGAAAGAGTTAATAAAAAACTTTAGTTAAGCCAGAGTAAGTATGTGAAGATCGTGTTGGATAGGTTCAGCATGGCAGATTGTAGACCATTGTGTGTTCATGTTTCATTGGGGACAAATTTGTCTGTTAATGATTGTCCAAAATCTCATAGTGAGGTGGAGGACATGAGCAAAATACCTTATGCTAGTGTTGTTGGTAGTTTGATGTATGCTATGGTCTACATAAGACCAGACATTGCCCAAGCAGTGGGAGTCCTTAGTTGCTTTATGGCTAATCCTAGACGGGTACATTGGGATGCAGTTAAGCGAGTGCTTAGATATTTGAGGGGTACTTCTAAGTATTCCATATGCTATCATGGTAATGCTACAGGACCTCTGCATTCAGTTTATATTCGTGGATTTGTGGATTCTGATTGGGCAGGTGACATTGACAGCAGGAGATCCACCAGTGCCTATGTGTTCGCTATGTTTGGTGGTGCAATTAGTTGGATGAGTAAGCGACAACCTATGGTTGCTTTGTCCATGATAGAACTTGAGTACATGGCAGCAACTCATGCTTACAAGGAAGCCATTTGGCTTACAAGATTGTGTTCAGATATTGGTGTTGATGCAGGACAAATTACGATTTGTTGTGACAGTCAGAGTGCGATTTGCCTTGCGAAGAATCCAACTTTCCATGCCAAAACAAAGCATATTGATGTACAGTTTCACTTTGTGCGAGACAAAGTATTTGGAGAAGGTAAATACTTTGAAGAATGTTACATATGCATTGACGAAACTAGTGGGCATAGAGAAGTTCAGATGGTGTTTGGAGTCTATGGGCCTCGCAACCTATAGCAATTAAATCCTGTTAATTCTATTAGCTCTTACAAGGTGTTTGACAAGTGGGAGAATGTTGGGAATTAAGGTGTCTCAACCTTAGTAATTCCTTGTATTAATTCATTGTATTTATTTATTTATTACCTATTGTATAATTTGGATGCAAATCCTATGCTATTATATTGTGGGAGTTGGCACGGTGATGTGTCATCCTATATGGCATATGACCACATGTAAATCTATCCTCACATGAGGAGATAGGCATCTCACTTAGTGGTAGGAATATTTTTCCATGTGTCGGCATCTTGGAATATGTGTAAGGGAATATTGACCAAAATGGTCATGACAGATTCCTATGACAAAGTTATGACATGTAAGAGTCAAAAATAGAAGATCCTATGACAGGTGAAGACATGTGTTGAGAAGCATCTTTGAAAAAGGCATCTTTGGGTGCCCCAAGGTGGGATATGACATGTTGTAAGAGAATATGCTATTTATAGCATGTATATGATAGATTCTCTTACAGTTGTAAGTTATGATAGCTATGACAGATTCTATTATAGTTGTAAGAGTCGTAAGAGCATCTGTCATAGCCCATTTTACAAATAGGTGACCTCCTTGGGATGGGGTGACTTGACAAGTGTCAGGAGCATCCTACAGTGTTGGACAAGTGTCCATAGGTGTGGGTTTTGGGCCATGAGGCCATGTTGGATGCCCATCTCAATGTGGAGCCATTTTTGCCTTGTATTTTCTATAAAAATAGGTGCTTTGGAGAGGAGAAGTACTATAGGTTTGATAGGTACTGTTATGTTGCTAGATCATCTCTAGATACGAGTGTTGAAGACTCCTGCAAGAGCATTGGCTCTGTGATTGTATTGTAACCTTCTTTGTTTACGGAATACATTTGAGCTATGTTTTGGAGTGTGGGGTTTTTCACCCGTAAGGGTTTTCCCCACGTATATCTTGTGTCTCTCTTCTTTTGTCTTACATTCTTGTGTATGTGTTTGCTGCAATATCTCTGTTAGTGGGTTAACATAGTTGTAATTGTAAAGATAAAATTGAATTTGCACTCTCCTCCCCTCATTAAATTAGTGTAGGAAGTGATTTCTACACACCTAGCTTCCTTTCAGGGACCTCGGTTATTTGTATCCCTAGGGCCAATAACCCCTTTATGAACCCATCGAGCTAGGCAATGCACCCCTTCAACTCCTGCTTCCTCAGCTTATCCTTGCAGATTCTAGCTACAGTAGCCTCTACGATGCCCATGAGCTCATTGATTTCTTGCTTGAAAGTGGCATGTCCTAGGTCTAAAGTGGTGATCTGATATTCACTCACTGTGATCTCACTTTTTGCTTTATCCACTATAGGCATAGCCAAATGGGTTTTCCTATGACCTATTGCATCCATTTTGATGGCAGATACTACCCTTGACTTTCACCTGGGATTTATTCCCTCTATTAAAAACAATGCCTATAAATCAAATGGAACCAAATTAATGGGACGTTCAGTTACCTCTGAGGCTAACCATTCTAAAATATCAAGTGTAGGTCCTTCTTGACTAGGTTGTTCAATGTGAACATCCTTTATCACTAGCTCTATATCTTTTTCCAGACCTTCCCCTTGTTGTGAAGTCTCTTCTTAGGGAAGTTCCTGCTACGGTACCCCCTGTTGGGCAGCTTCTTGCTATAGCTCCTCCTGATGTGAAACTTCTTGTTGGGGGGCTTCTTCTTGAAGAGCCTTTGTATCAACCTCCATAGGTTTATGCTCAGGATCTTCTACCTCTTTATGTGGTTCATCTACCCCTTGGTCCTTTTGACGCTCACCAAGTGTCAGCAAATGTTGCACTGCTTCATCTTGGCTCTTCTCTTCTTTCTATTCATCATGTTGGATATTTCCCTCCTTTGAGGCATCCTAAAGAGCTTTTGTCTATTTTCCTGGAAGGGTAGTATCCTTAGTCAACTTCTCCATTTCTATTTGCTACTACAAACCTACCTCTTCCTTTGTCACTGTACCTAAACCTAGGACATCTGGTTGGTCTATTGGCACATTAGGATATATTGATACCTCGGTATCAGAAATCTCCTCCATTTCTGGACTTTGAGCCTTTGTTACGTCTGGGTCCTCTATCTCTTCCACTTCAACTTCCACTTATTGAGGTTCATCTTGTGGTGGCAATGTCAGATGTACAAGTAAAGAAGAGACTAGATCATTGGTCACTGCATGAGTAACCTCATTCATCAGTCAAGTCTACTACCTGACTCAAAGGAAATTTCAACTCCTAAGCACTTACTTGTTCTTGCACTTTTGCTTCTTCAACCATCTCTTGTTTTACGCGGATGATCTGCTTAGTTGTTTGGCCTCTTTGGAGCTCCTCACATGTCCCCCAGTGTGGATATGTTGCTACCTGCTATGCTAAACGCACTTGGATTGCAACTTGTGGCGATGGCATTTCTGCATGAAGCTAACCAAATGTGAACATAAGTTCCATCGGTGGTTGTCCTGATGCCTCTGCTTGGGTGTCGACTAGTGTAGTAATGGCACCCCTCATGGATATGGGTGGCATCCTTCACTTTTTCTTGGGGATTTCAACCTCTTCCAAAATGTCTTTAGCAGGCCTCTGCTCTACCACTGCGACTGTGATGGGAATATCATGCACCAGATGCTCTCTTGGAGGTGACGGTCTAGTGGCCACACTGACTCCTTATGTAATTAAGGCCTCTCCATATGCTGATGTTCCCTGTTGAGTTGACTTAGCATCCATTACTCACCTCTTGACAATGAGAAAATCATCATAATCATCATCCCCTCAGTCTTTCCTCTTCCTTTTCTTATCATAGGTCAGACTTACACCCTTAGCTTTCAGCTCGTTTATCTTTTCATCAACCCACCTTTAGGTGGTAGTCATGACCTTGTTTGTAATGACATCAATTGATGTCTTGTCTGGCTGGGTCCAATCTAGAATAGGCAAGGTCTCCTTGTATATCTGTTTCTTATTATATTTTGGGTCAAGAATCTAATCCTCATCGGACATTATTGGTGGGGGCACCTCTAGAGATCCCAAGGTTTAGATTTGGTTTAGGGTCAACCTCTAGTATCCCCTCTTCCTGACATCCTCCTCATTGTTGCAATCTGCCCAGTAATCCTCAAGATGAGGAACATGTTGCATCTTCTTATTGATGTACTTCTTCATCCTATTGTAAGGATCAAAGGTATGTGTGAGGAGAAATGGTTGCAAGTTGAGCATCCGTAGCTCTGCTTTTGATAGTTTGGAGTCATTGAACTCTGCACATCTATACCAACCTATATCCAAAGGGAAATCAATGGTCCCTTGATTATGTTTCTTAATGTATGCCTCATAGGAGGGGATTATCTGCCTGATGACTTCCAAGAGCAGAACCCTAATAGTTGGATATCGAGGCAACATGAAGGGGTGACCTTCAAACCCTTCCATTCTAAGGTATGTGAATGTCCGGAACTAGATAAACCAGGACCCTTGTGTGGTTATGATGCCTTGGACATCCCTTGAAATCCTTTTTGCTCAGTTTCCTTCCATTAAATAGAACAGCCACATCATGAAACAATCATTGACCCTCCTTAGTGCATAATTGATTGTTTCTTCTCCAATTGTGGATAATATTCCCACACCATCTGTTCTCCTGGCTTGCTACCAAATTTTCCAATTGTATACAGTCCATCAAATTGGGAACGATATGCATAGGAGTATACTACATAGGAGGTCATAAGGAACCTCTTCTTCTTCTTCTTCTTCTTCTTCTTCTTCCATGCAACCATCCCATCATGCAGGTAGTTGTTGATCAATTATGCCCAATGCGGTATATCACCAACATACTTTACAAACTAGATGAGGCCAGACATCCATAAATCAAAAGACCCTGAGTCTTCTTTCCCCACCATTCTATTCAATAGGTTTATCATGTACTATACTTCTGGGTTGAAGTCGAATATGTAGAGATTTTGTGACATCTTAGAGACTTCCTTTGGCCTAGTCGTTGGATCCATCCAAGAAGTGTACATAACCTTGCGACATCCCACAACATTTGAGTTGTATTCTATGGATAAGGCATTTAAATTCATTTCAAAGACATTCTAGCTCTATGGTAATCTAAAAGTCTGCAATCCCTTTTGCTAAGAAATCTGCGTAAACTTGCCCTTGGTGCTCTACCCTCCTGACAACAAAATTATACTTTTGTGCCCACTCTGTCACTAGTTCCAGGGCATCTATGACATATGGGAAGCCTGTTGCATGATACATTCTACTGGTAATCATGTTTTTGAGGGTCGGTTCATCTTCGCGGGCTTGAATCCTCACCCTGAAAAATTCTAGGTCTACTTTCCCGCAATGGGTGTCCGATGCACTACCAAACATTCTCCATATCCCACCAATAGTGGGGCCCACTAGAGTTTTGAACTCATCCTTGCGTTACTTTTATCTTTTCATCATTTTGTCCTACATGATGCAAATAGCTGTAATTACATCCTACATTGGAAATTAGGGCATGCAAACCAATCTCAACATTGCAAAGTAATTTGAAATCATTTATAACAAGTTGAATCCAGGAATTTACTTTAGGTAAAAGAGATTAATCTTTAGTAAAGAATAATTACTATAACCATCAAAGAGGAGGGATTTTGTCATATACGTACCTAATAACAGGATATCACGTTGGTTACATTGTGTAGAGGATGTATGTTTACCATATGATCTCCATTCGCTCAGATGCTTGATTTGAATTAACTTTTGCAAATTCACTCTCAATGGTAATTCTCTACAACTATGCTTTTTATATCTCCAAAAAAGGCTTTTGTGATTGAACAAATGTGTTGAAATTCACTTTTAAACTTTTGTGAAATTCTCTAAGTGTAGGGGTGCATTGACTGTTCACTAGAGTTGGTGAGCAATTACTATTCAAGTGCAGGGAAAAGCGACAATTGGGTGTGTTAGTAATAATTTATGTTTGGGGTTTTGAGTGAAGCCTCTTCCCTAAAAATCCAAAAAGTTCTAATATTTTGGCCTCTGCAGATGTGAAAATGCGAGAAATTAGTTAAGGTGCAAGTCAAAAAATGTTGTGGCAGGTTAGAAATCTCCATCGACCCCTGAAAAATGTTAGAAATTGGGTCAGATGCATAAAAAAATGCATATCGGGTCACTGTTACTGTGTCTGAATGTTTCCAAGAGTGGCTATGAGAGTTTCTTTTAAGTTTCAAGAAGTGGCACGGAAGGCACCACGTGGATGCACCCGTGAGACACAAAGAAAGTAACTAAAGCCCCACGGACGATGCCAAGTGGCAGCTTCCACTAGTGTTTCTAAAAGTTTCACAGTTTCTGCCATAGTTTCTGATAGACCCTTAAAGCAGCTAAAGGTAGCGCGGACGGTGACAAGTGGCGGCCTTCGCTTATGTTTCAGAAAAGTTTCTAAGTTGCTGCGGAAGCTGACAAGTGTCAGCTTCCGCGTAAGTTTCTATTTGTTTCAAAGTTTGGCACAGACGATGGTGGATCCCAGTGAAGTGTCTCAAGTGTCGTGGACAGCGCCAAGTGTTTGCTTCCGCATAAGTTTCAAAGAGGGGCCTTAAAGTTTCATAAGCGTTGCGGACGATGCCAAGTGTCGGCATCCGCGTGAGTCCCAACTGTGTCTCCGTTGTTTCTGTGAGTGCAGAAGGCACCAAGTGTCATACCGCGGGGGCATTCTCTATATGTTACAACGGGCGCACGGAATGCGCCATCTGTCCCTTGAGGTTGCTGTGGAAGCCGACAAGTGTCAGCTTCCACATTTGTTTCTTTTTGTTGCAATGGTCAGCGAAACATGGAGGTGGGCCCCGCTTTGAATTTTGAGTGTGACGGAAAGTGACGCGTGGCGGAGGGTCCCAGGACTTCTGACTGTTTCTCTTAAGTTTCTATATGTTTCAAGGTTAATGCGGAGCCCACCAAGTGTCAATCTCTGCGAGAGTTTCAAAGGCAGTTTCTTTGTGTTTCAGCGGTTACGCGGAATGTGCCACATGTTCGATGCGGTGCCAGGGCTACATTTATTTTTGACCCTTCCCTAGCCATAGTAATGAGTTTCTAAGTGACGCAGAAACTGACAAGTGTTAGCTTCCGCAGGAGTTTCACGGAGGGTCTCTAATGTTTCATGGATATTGCGGAGCTTGCCACATGGTGGCTTCCGCGTGAGGTTCCGGTAGTTGGCTCTTAGTGGGAAAGATAAAGGGAAAAGTAAGTGATGGCCCAGGGATAGAAACTGCAAGTGCCTATGTGGCACGATCTGGTTGGTGGCAAATTTTGACACTTTTGGGGCCGTTGATTTCTACGATGAGTTTTGGATCAACGGCCACGTTTTGATCTTGCAGGGATGGGTTTTTCCCGCGTTTCTGCGACTGTTTTGGCGGGAGAAACTTCTAAGGTGTGCCATTGCTACACTCTGGGGCCTGCGGGTTGGTGAAACATTAATGGTAGGATTGTTGCAGAGGTATGGGTCGAGTGGATAGCTCAACCACCTGAATTGATGATGCATGTCCCTGAGCGGCGGCTCAAGTCCCAATCTCACATGTTCCCTCCTTGTCCCTCTACTGCATTAACTCTTTTGAGTGCCATTTTCAGTGCATTGTATCTGGCAGATTTTTTGTCTGGCCATGTAATTAATTTGCTGGGTCCATCTTCCTGCTATTTAAGGAGGACTGTGTGACCCATTTTAGGTTGTTGAAGACCTGGGCATTTTTTGTGTGTAAATAATGAAGAACAGGGCATGATCTTGGTTGTTTTATCCCATTTTGGAGTTTATGAGTTGCAGCATGTATGTATTTTGCACATATGTTCAGTTTCAGTGTTGATTTATATGAGAAATGCTTATTGCATGTGTCCATCTGCTTGTCTCCATTTGTTGCATGTTATTCTCCTTCTTTTGAATCTAGTTGCTAAGGCTTTCATAGATTCTAGGGTATAGATATCTATACTGCATGTTTGATCTCTAACTTCCATTCAAGGAGTGGATTAAACTGTTTTTGGTCAAGCATGGAGAAGGTTGCATGTCAGCAGGGATATCTATAAGTAGAGGCAGTTAGATACCCATTCTTGGGTGATGTTTGTAAGGCAAGCATCAGTTCAAAACCCCCTGAAACTTGAGTGAAAGTTGCAAACCATCTATTGTATACGTCTAGTTGACTCCTTGCCCAATGGATAGGCACTAATATATTTCTGGGTCAGTAGTTATGAGCCAAAACCCCTTGTTTTGCATTCAGGACATTATGTCCACCCATCTCATCACTTCCACTTGTTAGTTGTAGGAGTAGGATTAGGAACCCCCTGCATACTCTCATACCCAACCAGACACATATGTCCAAGAATGTTGCCAACCTTGTGATCTATCATGCAGATCTTGGTCCATACATGAGAGTATTCTGCCTATTGCTGTCAAGCTAAATCTTTCTGTCATTGAGCTAGTCAACATTACATCTTTTGTCATAGGGATACCCCCCTTGGTGCGGAAGAACCAGAAGTGAAGGGGAGGCAACTCACGCAACCTCCCATAATCTGTTGGCTGAATCCGCCCGTGCATTGGAACTGGCAAACCCTTTGCAGATTTGGCAACCAACAGAAATTGGCGACTCTGCTGGGGAGTTGATTTAAAAGAATAATATCTTTGTGGCCCATCCAAGTCGCAATAGATTCTGGCAACTCCGCTGGGGATGAACAGAAAAGGTGATATTTTACAGCCTCTGGTGAAGTTTTGCCTGGCTCTGCTGGTGGAATGAACCTAGAAAAGTAGCTTTCAGCTATTGAAAATTTTGTCCTCTCTAGAGAGGTGGCGACTCTACAAAAAAGGATCTGAATGCACATGAAAGATAGATGTATGTGATGTGACAAAGATGTTCATATTTCTGCATCTAGATGAGAAAAGGTACCTAACTTCTTCCCCTTTATATTTGTTGTTTACTGCATAAGTTAGATGCCAGGGGAAACCTTAGGTCTTATGCAATCATAGGATGTCTAAAAGTGAGATTTTTATGAATCCAAACATGTATTCACCCATACTCAATCAAGAAGGGGGTGAACTATTGGATAAAAGAATAGAAGAGATGAAAAATAGGTTGATATTCTTAGAGGCTAGGCAGGCCCAATTAAATCATGATAACCTTGTTGTGTCTGCCAGTCAGAAAGCTAAACCTCTTGTTAGCCCTTTTGATCCTTTGTTTGACCAATTAGATTTGTCATGGGTTGACTATAAAGTAGAAAGTATGCCTGCTAGGATGTATAGTCAGATGCCTAGATTTAGTGGTCATAGTGTGTGTGATGGGGGTGCACATATCCAAAAATTTTGCAATTTTATGGAAAGACATTCTTTTAGAGATGAGGATATGTGGATGAGATTTTTTGTTAGATCCTTTGATGCAAAAGCAAGAGATTGGTATTTGAGCTTTCCAAAGAGATCCTTTGCCTGTTGGGATGAGCTTGCTAACTGTTTCAAAAAAGAATTTGCAAGAAGACCTGCTGATCTTGTTGTAGAATTGATGAAAATCAGAAAACAAGATGAAAAGCCATGTGTTGATTTCAGTCATAGATTTGCATTAGCCCTTTCACAAGTCCCTGAAAGTTTCAGACCTGATATTTCAGTCTATGTTGGCATATTCTTTGAAGCTTTTGAGGAGGGCTCTAGTGCACTACCGAGGGATTTCAAGGTGACAAGTATGCAGATGGCATACAAATTTTTAGAAAATGTAGAAGAAATGAGAAATGAGCACATGCTGAAATCCCTGTCCCCAAGCTTTGGTGTGAATAGTGGTTATGAAGCTGCAAATGACCAAGTGATCATGACATCATGTGAAAATGAAAAAGTAGATGTTGAGGATGCTAGTGAAAGGATCAGTAATGACTCCCATTCAAATGCTGAGGCATCTGGCCATGAAAATAATGTTGGGGTTGTGGACAGCAATGAGCAACTTTTTGAATGGATTTGTGGAGATAATTGTGAGTATTGTACTCAAGACAGAGAAGATATAAGCAAACAGAGAAATAGTTCCATGTGTGAACCATTGCCTTCTTTTCAGACACATGGAGATCATGAAGAGCAGTCAGAGATTGAAAAAAGTGCTAGTGCAGAGCATGAGTGTTCTTCATTTGATCACTGTTTTGCTTATGACACACAAGCTGATACTCCACAAAGAGAATCCATTGATGGTGAAGATGCATGTTCTGCTGCCCATGAACCAGTGGCATACTATGATGAAACTGAGACACCTAGGTCACCCATTTATGACACATATGGTGATGAGGATCCATTTGAGTAGGGTGAAAGTTTGAGCACTATTTTTTATTTAGATTCTGTTTCTCATCCTGATGAAAGAGAAACCCACATACATCAGGTAAGTGATTGTAAAAATGTGCCTGATTGTACAGAGGTGTCAAAGCCTGATCTTTTCCAGCCTGGTGCACCAGATGATTGTGTGCATGATGTGCACAATTGTGAATTTGAAAGCTTTTCTTTTGATTGGCCAGCTGATGTAATGAGCCCTGATCTTCCTAGTTGTGTGGTGGACTTTGAGTGCTTTCATTTTTCAGTCCAGCCAGGAGATCATCTTACAATGCATATTGCTGATGTAGATGATAGGTGTTATATTCCATATGAGTATGCATTGTTTGAAAAAATTAACACCCATATGTCATAGGATGCTGAGTGTTGTCTGCATAGGGGTGACAGTGACCAGCTAGATCAGAGGGTTAAGTATGCATATGGCAAGGTTTATTTGTGGGTAAGTCATGACAGTATCTCCAGGCTTGATCCAGTGAATGCAGATGAAAACAATATATTTGACAAGGGGAGATACAGGTTTTTCTTTTCTTGGTGGCCTTAGGCCATCAAGTGTGTTTTATGATGTAGGTCAGTGCAGTATTTGACTCTGTGCCCAATGAATAAGGGATCGGTCTACATCCCAGAGATCTAAGGTTCTCACCGCAGTCTTGCATCTACATGTCCCCAATCGGAGCCACTGTTAGTAATAATTTATGTTTGGGGTTTTGAGTGAGGCCTCTTCCCTAAAAATCCAAAAAGTTTTAATATTTTGGCCTCTGCAAATGTGAAAATATGAGAAATCAGTTAAGGTGCAAGTCAAAAAATGTTGTGGCAGGTTAGAAATCTCCATTGACCCCTAAAAAATGTTAGAAATTGGGTCAGATGCATAAAAAAATGCATATCGGGTCACTGTTACTGTGTCTAAATGTTTCCGAGAGTGGCTATGAGAGTTTCTTTTAAGTTTCAAGAAGTGGCGCAGAAGGCACCACGTGGATGCACCCGTGAGACACAAAGAAAGTAACTAAAGCCCCGCAGACGATGCCAAGTGGCAGCTTCCACCAGTGTTTCTAAAAGTTTCACAGTTTCTGCCATAGTTTCTGATAGACCCTTAAAGCAGCTAAAGGTAGCGCGAACGGTGACAAGTGGCGGCCTCCGCTTATGTTTCAGAAAAGTTTCTAAGTTGCTGCGGAAGCTGACAAGTGTTAGCTTCTGTGTAAGTTTCTATTTGTTTCAAAGTTTGGCACATACGATGGTGGGTCCCAGTGAAGTGTCTCAAGTGCCGCAGACAGTGCCAAGTGTCTGCTTCCGCATAAGTTTCAAAGAGGGGTCTTAAAGTTTCATAAGCGTTGCGGACGATGCCAAGTGTCAGCATCCGCATGAGTCCCAACTGTGTCTCTGTTGTTTCTGTGAGCGTGGAAGGCACCAAGTGTCATACCGCGAGGGCATTCTCTATATGTTGCAACGGGCATGCGAAATGCGCCATCTATCCCTTGAGGTTGCCGCAGAAGCCAACAAGTGTCAGCTTCTGCGTTTGTTTCTTTTTGTTGCAATGGTCAGCGAAACATGGAGGTGGGCCCCGGTTTGAATTTTGGGTGTGACGGAAAGTGACACGTGGCGGAGGGTCCCAGGACTTCTGACTGTTTCTCTTAAGTTTCTATATGTTTCAAGGTTAATGCGGAGCCCGCCAAGTGTCGATCTCCGCGAGAGTTTCAAAGGCAGTTTCTTTGTGTTTCAGCGGTTACGCGAAATACGCCACATGTTCGATGCGGCACCAAGGCTACATTTGTTTTTGACCCTTCCCTAGCCACAGTAATGAGTTTCTAAGTGATGCAAAAACTGACAAGTGTCGGCTTCCACATGACTTTCACGGAGGGTCTCTAATGTTTCATGGATATCACGGAGCTTTCCACGTGGTGGCTTCCGCGTGAGGTTTCAGCAGTTGGCTCTCAGTGGGAAAGATAAAGGGAAAAGTAAGCGATGGCCCAACGATAGAAACTACAAGTGCCTATGTGGCACGATCTGGTTGGTGGCAAATTTTGACACTTTTGGGGATGTTGATTTTTGCGATGAGTTTTGGATCGACGGCCACATTTTGATCTTGTAGCGATGGGTTTTTCCTGCATTTTTGTGACCATTTTGGCGAGAGAAACTTCTAAGGTGCGCCATTGCTACACTCTAGGGCCTGCGGGTTAGTGAAACATTAATGGCAGGATTGTTACAGAGGTATGGGTTGAGTGGATAGCTCAACCACCTGAATTGATGATGCATGTCCCTGAGCGGCGGCTTGAGTCCCAATCTCACCTGTTCCCTCCTCCTTGTCCCTCTGCTGCATTAACTCTTTTGAGCGCCATTTTTAGTGCATTGTATCTGGTGGATTTTTTGTCTAGCCATGTAATTAATTTGTTGGGTCCATCTTCCTGCTATTTAAGGAGGACTGTGTGACCCATTTTAGGTTGTTGAAGACTTGGGCTTTTTTTTGTGTAAATAATGAAGAACAGGGCATGATTTGGCTGTTTTATCCCATTTTGGAGTTTATGAGTTGCAGCATGTATGTATTTTGCACATATGTTCAGTTTCAGTATTGATTTTTATGAGAAATGGTTGATAAATCTTGTATTTTGACTTGTTCCTTTTGCCATCTGACATACTTGCAACTCTGCACAAACTTCCTCACATCCTACTGCAGCTGTGGCCAATAATTATTTTCACCAACAATAGAAATGGTCTTATCTCGACCAAAGTGTCTAGCCAATCCTCCACTATGCTTCTCTTTAATCAGGTTCTCTCTCATGGAACTCCTCAGAATGCACAATTGGCTTCCTCTAAACAACATGCCATCTTGGATTATGAAATCCAACCATTTTGTCCTATCCAAAGTAACAGGCTCCAAACAAGCTTTCCAAGCCTCTGCAAAATCTAGATCTTCAGGATACAAACTTTTGAGCTCATCAAACCCAACAATCTCTATCTTCATTTCTGTCAACAAATTTTGCCTTCTGCTCAAGGCATCTGCAACTCTGTTGGACTTCCCACTCTTGTGCTTCAAAACAAAGGTATAACTCTGCAAAAACTCAACCCATTTTAAGTGCCTTTGGTTCAACTTCCCTTGACTATTAAGATCCTGCAAAGCCTGATGATCAGTATATAAAACAAACTCTTTTAGCAACAACTAATGTCTCCATTTCTTCAAAGCCTAAACTATTGCATAAAATTCCTGATCATAAACAGAATACTTTTTCTTGGCATCATTAAGCTTCTCACTAAAATAGGCAATGGGCTTACCTTCTTGGCTCAAAACAGCTCCTATACCACTACCACTAGCATCACAATCTACCTGAAATACCTTATTGAAATCTGGAAGTGCCAAAATAGGTTGTTCTACAACTTTCTGCTTTAATGTATCAAAGCTCTTGTCTGCTCCTTTAGTCCATCTAAACTCTTTTCTATCCCCTCTCATTGTCTCAGTTAGAGGTGCACAAATGCTACTGAAATTCTTGATAAACTTCCTGTAACAACTTGCTAAACCATGAAAAGATCTTACCTCCATTGCACTCCTTGGCGTAGGCCACTCAATGATAGCCCTCACTTTTTCTGGGTCCATCTTAAGACCTTCCTCTGAGACAACAAATCCCAGGTATACCAACTCTTTCTTTGCAAAACTACATTTCTTCAGATTAATCAGCAACTTCTCCTCCCTCAACTTCTCTAGAACTCTTCTAATATGCATCAGATGCTCATCCCAAGTCTTACTGAAAATTAAAATATCATCCAAATAAACAATAACAAAACTTCCCAAAAATTCTTTTAGTACCTCGTTCATGAGCCGCATGAATGTGCTCGGTGCATTGGTTAGCCCAAATGGCATGACTAACCACTCATACAAACCATCCTTTGTCTTGAAGACTGTCTTCCATTCATCTCCTTCTCTGATTCGAATCTGGTGATACCCACTCTTTAGATCAATCTTCGTAAAGTACTTGGCTCCACTCAAACAATCCATTATGTCATTCATTCTTGGCAATGGAAATCTATACTTGATCGTTATCTTATTGATGGCTCGAGAGTCTGTACACATCCTCCATTCTCCATCTTTCTTTGGTGCTAGTACTGCAAGTACTGCACATGGACTTAGGCTCTCCCTTATCAGTCCCTTCCTCAACAACTCCTGAACTTGTCTGTTCAGCTCTTCATTCTCTACAGGGATCATTCTGTGGGCTGCCTTGTTTGGCAAACTGGCTCCTGGTATCAAATCCATTTGATGACTTATCTGTTGCAAGTATAAGGTAAACTAGTGTTGTCATTGATGTCAACATACTCATATTGCTTTGACAAGAAGGATTCAATGAGCAGTGTGCTGAGGATATTGAGAAAATTAGCCTCAGTCAGGAACAGTAAAGAACAGTGATGAGAAGAAGGCAAATGTACTGTATAGGATGCGAACCGGAGGATGCGGATTAAAGAGTTTGTAGATATGGGTCTTGAGATGCTTCAGTTAAGATTTCAGAGGTCCGCATGAAGATCTGAAGGAGTTGTGGCTGTCGGTGTAGAACCAGTTCCGGTAAGTATTCAGAGGTGACAGAGGATCACAAAAGGTCCGGTGAGGTCCGAAACTGTATAATCCTAATCTGCGGATTGGAAGGAGTCTTTGGAATGTCCTTGTGATGTGCCATCTTGAGTTTTGTATGATTTGGAGGTCCGGAATTACCTCTTGCATTATGACAGTAGCGACAGACAGTATTCTTGAAGTTCCGGATAAGGAGGATAAGAGATTTCAGTAAGTAAAGGAAATGCGGACGTACCTGGTCATTCAGGCAGGCTTGTGAAGGTTCCTAGATCATGTTGAGGTCGTGTTGTTGGTCCGCATTGACAGTAGAGCCCGGAATTGAAGATATTCTTCCGGATGAAGTTTTTGCTCTGTTTAGCCGACCGGATGAGTTGTTCATCCTGCGAATGTTCTTATGGTGGCCGACCGGATGTGTCATTCATCTTGCGGATATTCTTATGATTGATTGCCGACTTAGATGATTGTTCCTAAGTTGATGTCTTGTATAAATAAAGATTTGTGAGTTCATTTTGAAGTGTGGCTCATGTGGAAAAAGGTAAAGTAGCGAAGAGAAGTGCAGAAGGAAGAGCAGATGTTTCTGGGCTTAATGGAACTAATCCGGACATGGTAAAGATGTCATTCTCCAGTTCAAGACTGTGATTCTTATCACTTTGTAGACAGTGTGTCTCCTTGTAGGCAGTGGGCCTCTTTGTGAGCAGTGTGCTCGGGCAGTGAGCCCTAATTGGCATGTGCCATTTTGTAATTCCTTATTCTTCTAATAGAGAATAATCTTTGGGTTAATCACCCCGTGGTTTTCTCCCTTAACCGGGTTTCCACGTCAAAATACTGTGTCATGTGTTTCTTATTTCATGATGATATTTGTCTGTTTGATTCAATACTGCTTTGATTAAGAAGAAGGTTCAAAAGAAGAAATAATTAGGATAACTGATTCACCCCCCCCTCTCAGTTATCAACATTATCTTCCTTACTGGTGGTAAACCTTCTGGTACATTATCAGAGATAATGTCCTGGAACTCTTCCAACATATCTAAAACTTCTGCTGGTACATCTTCATAGTTCTCTTGACTAATCTTGGGATTCAATGCAAAGCAATGATGCTCATGCTTCATACCCTCCAAAAACTTTCTACCATCTACCAAGCAAATTCTGGCAATGCTACATACCTTTTCTTCCACCTCCTTCAAGGGCTTCAACTTATGATGAACTCCATCCTTTGTTAGGGAATATGTGTTTGCATGGCCATCATGGACAGCACTCCTATCATACTGCCATGGCCTCCCCAATAGCATATGACATGCATCCATCGGTATGATATCACACAAAACCTCATCATGGTAGTCACCAATCTTGAACTTCACTAAACACTGTTCATTGACCAAAGCTCTATGGTCCTTCTGCAACCATGCAATCCGATATGGATGCGGATGCTTTCTTCTTGTCAACTTCAACTTGTCAACCATCTCCTCTGAAACAAGATTATCAGTGCTTCCACTATCAATAATAATATCACAACACTTACCCTCACATTTGCACCTTGTGCGGAATAAAGTCTTCCTCTGATTGGGTTCTTTCTCCTCATTCAACAAGGTTCTTCTGACAACTAGGGTTTCTCCCCTTTCAGTATCTTCAGAATGCTCAGAATGTGCATCTTCAGAATGCTCAGAATGTGCATCTTCATCTACATGTGCAACTCGTGCGTTACCTTCAGGTCTTCTGTTTGTCCTTCCTTGATGTTGCGGACACTCATATGCTCGATGCCCTTCTTCTCCACATTGGAAATAGGTTACTCTGAAACCTCCTCTTCCAGGTCCTTGCCCAGGTCTGCCTCTTCCTCTTCCTCTTTGCTCACCATTGTTCTGGTCATGAGGGCGGTAGGTATTATCCCCTCTTTGATTTCGACCGGTGCCTACTTCTTCACTTTTCTTTTAATCTTCATTATGACCTCCATAGGGTCTTCCACCAGTCCTTCCACCTTGACCTCTTCCCCTTTACTTGTTATCAAATCTTTTGTTCAGCTTCTCTTCCACCTTCAGGGAAAACTGGTACGCATCTTCTATGGTGGTCATTCTGACCAGGCCTAACTCCTCTTAAATACTCGGCCTCAACCCATTAATGTAACGAGCTACCTTCTCCTTGTTGGGCTCTGCATGGCCTGTCTTGATAGTAATTTTATAAAACTCTTCTGTATACTCCTTAACAGACTTGTTACCTTGCTTTAGTCCTTGCAGCTTCTTCAGCAACTCCATCTCATAGTCCACAGGAATGAACTGCTTCTTCAATTTATCCACCATCCGATCCCATCTGGTAATCTTTGCTTTTCCTCTTCTGTTCCTCTCTAATTGGACCTCCTTCCACCAAATATTGGTGTGGCCCTTCAACTTTATTTTTGCAAACTTAACCCGATCTGGGTCCTCCACATCTTCATACTCAAAATACTCCATATCATTGATCCAATCAATAAGCTGTTCTGGATTCAAATCTCCAGAATATGTAGAAACTTCGATCCTGGGCCTCTTTCTGATCTTCGAAATGACCCTCAACAACCTTACTTCTGCAGCATCTTCGGTAGCTTCTTGTTCTTCCTCAGATAGCTCTTCTTCAACTTCATCTTCACTTTCTTCTCTTGTCTTCGGCTCAAACCCTCTTCGTAGCTCCTCTTGCAATGCATCGATTTGCCTTTGTAGGGCTCTAAAACCCTCTTCCGTCAAAGTATTCCTCCCAACACGATTTCTTCGTGGAGGCATCTTGGTCTCTGCAGCAAACCCACAACCTCAGGTCCTGGTGCGAACTGCCTCACGGTCGGCAATCTGTCTACACACTCAGGAACCCTCGCTCTGATACCACTTGATGAAGGGGGTAAATCACAAAACACACAATAACAGATATTAAACACAGCAAATAGAACTTTCTTTTATTGAATTGGGCAACTCATTACATTACAAAAGCTCAGTTACAATAAGAGGATGAATCCTCTACTGGCTGTAACACATTACAGCTTTCCCAACCTCAAGACTCTAGAATCTTCAGCCTTCTGTAACCCCAAATCAGCTAGGGTTTCTGTTTTTCCACCTATTCTTGACTCTACACTGGCCCCCTTAACTCTACTACTACCCAGGGTTCCCAAAATAGTCATAAATAGCACTTTTTGGCGGCTTCCAACTAAATTTTGAATTTTGCAACTCCCTCCAAAAGTAGGTCAACTTCTGGGAAGCATAACTTTTGATCCGAGTGTCTGATTGACGAACCGTTTTAAGCGTCTTAAAGCTCGCGATGTGAACTATCATGCCAAAAATCTGTAAATAGATTTATGTCAACTTTTTAGGATGTTATGGAAAGTTTTAGTGCCTCATATCTCGTTCCAAAAATTTTTAGGGGCTTTTCAAAAAATAAAAACTTTAATATCATTCAGCTCACAAATGATCTTTGCCTGATTCCTTCACCAAAGGTCTTATATTTCCATTATGTAACTTTCTGGAAGTTTTTGCTTCATTACGTGCCCAAATGCAAACTTTCTAAAAATAGCAGGTACACTTTCCTAATTAGACAGGTCGCTATTTTTAGCAGTTTTGGAAAAACTGAAAGTCCTACATTATTATTCTAGATATTATGGAACCAAAAATACTAATTATGGAAAGAAATGAAAACAACTACAATGATTTTGAATTAACTTCTTTTTAGGTGATGCAAGATTGCCCTTACACCACTGGATGCTCCTACATCAATCTGCTTGTCTCCATTTGCTGCATGTTATTCTCCTTCTTTTGAATCTGGTTGCTAAGGGTTTCATAGATTCTAGGGTATAGATATCTATACTGCATGTTTGATCTCTAACTTCCATTCAAGGAATGGATTAAACTGTTTTTGGTCAAGCATGGAGAAGGTTGCATGTCAGTAGGGATATCTGTAAGTAGAGGCAGTTAGATACCCATTCTTGGGTGATGTTTGTAAGGCAAGCATCAGTTCAAAACCCCCTGAAACTTGAGTGAAAGTTGCAAACCATCTACTGTATACGTCTAGTTGACTCCTTGCCCAATGGATAGGCACCAGTCTATTTTTGGGTCAGTAGTTATGAGCCAAAACCCCTTGTCTTGCATCCAGGACATTATGTCCACCCATCTCATCACTTCCACCTATTAGTTGTAGGAGTAGGATTAGGAACCCCCTGCATACTCTCATACCCAACCAAACACATATGTCCAAGAATGTTGCCAACCTTATGATCTATCATGCAGATCTTGGTCCATACATGAGAGTATTCTGCCTATTGCTGTCAAGCTAAATCTTTCTGTCATTGAGCTAGTCAACGTTACATCTTTTGTCATAGGGATACCCCCCTTGGTGTGGCAGAACCAGAAGTGAAGGGGAGGCAGCTCACACAACCTCCCATAATCTGTTGGCCGAATCTGCCCGTGCATTGGAACTAGCAAACCCTCTGCAGATTTGGCAACCAACAGGGTGAAAGTTTATCCCAAAAAAAAAACACTCACAGTATGGGAATTTAATGCTAAGGACCGAATGGACATTTGGATCCTAATATCCTTTTCAGGAAATGCAGTGCAAATGTCTGGTTAAAATGTCCTTTTGACTTTGAACAAAGTTGAGTGGAAATCATAATGGCAACTCCATCGAGTGATGTCATTATGTGGTCAAACTTTGTTGACTAGAGCAATGGATAACTGGATCTTCATACTCGACCGTAAAGGTTAGGACATTTAGGAATGTCCATTAAGAAATCTCCTGTTGAAAATGTCCAATTGAAAATTCAACAAGCTATGAGCATGTGCTTGGCTTATAATACTTTCGGATAAGATATGGACATGGATATGGATATTGACATAGAAATATCTGGTGTAACATATCCGGTCCAATGGAACTCTTTCATGTTGGGGTAAATTTGATGGATTGCACTAGATTTTAGACTGTATAGGATATTTACTCACTTGATCATGTCAGGTTGAAATGTCCTGTCCAATAGAAGTGTTCATGACTCGTTAGGGTAAAATTGATGGTTTCAACAGGATTTGAACCATGGATATGGATATTGGTACTTTCGACGCACTAATGTCAAATCCAGTTGAACAAGGAATGAGTCATATTTAATTATACTTTTGGGTCCATGTGTTTCCTGAAGGATTTGGAATCTGATATGGATACGAGACATGACATTGGTGCTTCGCCAATGTCCATGTCCAGTTGACCAGAACTTCAAATGGCATAACTTTCTCATTTCAATGAATTTTTACATGATTCAAAAGACAAACCTGACTAGAATTTTTCCTCTACACATCCAAGACCTTTATAGTGGATATTTTGCAATTTGAAATTTGACTCAAATTTTGTTGTAAGGTGACATGACATTTTACCATTACCACCCAAGCAGACAATAGACAAACTAGCAGAACAAAAGACGTTGGCTCCTCATTTTGTGAGGGCAAAAAAAATGGTGAGTGTTGTGAGACCACACAACTTGTAGCCAAAGAAAACCACTAAATTTCAGATAATCTAAGTGAAAAGAAAGATTCATACATAAAATTTCCAACTCCCATTGGACATAATCATTCCATCTTAGTTAAATGAAATTATATTCACTAGTAAAACTATGTTTTTAGAAGGAATGCAAGTGTGTGCAATTGGTTTATTTCCTTCCCTTTAGAAAAGCCATAAAGTAGAAGTAATTTCTATTAAGCTACATAGTTTGGTTTAACCTTTTGAGCCAAACCTAGATAGAGCCTTGCTGCCAGTCAAGCGTCTATAGCCCTAGCAAGGTTATCTCTATAATTCTCCCAAATATTTCTCTATTGCCAATCAGGCATCTATAGTGTTGTGATGTTTGTCCTTGATGGCAAAAGCTTGATGACAAAGGACAGTAGCATATGGATAGTGGATGACTAATCTTGGTATGTATCATGATGACTTGCTTTTCATAGGTCAATAATAACAATGTGTTTGATGCTAATACATGTGTTGAGGAGCCATAGCAGTACATGCAGTATTGAGGAGTATTTGTAGAGTCATTCCAGTTAAGGTGTACCTACAATGGTTTCAAGTTATTATTGTATTGGTGTTAGCACAACTGGATCATGTCATATGTTCTCTTTTGATGATGAGATTATGCAGATATATCTTTAGGGTTTATTGTGCTTCAATCATTCATGGAATCAGTGGTCTTTATGCAATCAGTAGTCTTTATGTTTAGTGGCATCCTTTGCTATATGAATAGTGGGTCTTTCTGCATCAGTTTCATTTAGTGACATCATCTGTAACATGAGATAAATTAGGGTCATTTGTTTTCAAGACTTATACAAAAAGTTTGAAGCATGACTTGGTGGCAGTTGCATCTCTATTCATGAAGGCTTAAAGTTGTTGAGAATATGCATTATTCATTATGTTGACTATTCAGATCTTATTCATTGTGTTGCAGAGATCTAGTCATCAAGACCTATATTCCCTTTAGGGCCAGTGTTATTCATATTAGAGATTATAGCTTCAAGTATTCTCAGATAATATCTATATCATTATGTGCATATAGTGGGCTCAGATGATATTCTTAGTGGAGTTTGTTATGCATGGGAGAGAAGGTGAAATTTAATGATGATCAATAGTGGACCCAAGTCAGAAGATATTTTGAGCATGGAGGAATAAATTATCTAAACCCTAATCCTTTCTATGCTTTGAAAATGCTTTAATTCCTATGTTCTTAACACTTATCCTAGCCCGTCGAGAGTAAAGTGCACTTTATGTTTTAAACTAATGATGACTTGTTATAGCAAGTATGTCACTTAAGAATTACCGCTTGGAGGGTTTTAAGTCATAGTGGTAACGAGCCCTTTCATCCAACCGAGCCAACATCATCGATCACATCTTGTGTGTGGGGCACCTAAAACAGATCAAAGGTTGTGTTTAAATGATAGAAGCCCGCGAAGCTTTAAATTGACGACTCTAATTTAAAGTCGATTCAAATGCCAACGTTCATCTTCCATATCTAATTTTGACGGGCTCTCAAGTTAAAAGGTTAAAAAACCTGGTTTTTAGGACTACTTTTTGATGTCCGAATACATGCAGAGTGCAGATGTGATAAAGAAATTTCTATTTTGGCTAGAAGATAGTGTCTATGCTATATTAAGGATATTCTTCCATGTTTGCAATGAAGACTTTGATATTAAAAAAATGTTATGGAGTATATTGAAGTAAGTTTATGAAGGCAAAAAGTCTGATTTTGATAGAGGTAGGGATGAAACAAAATTGTAGAGGTTTGTTTGAAAGCGGAGATGAAAAGCTTATATTGTTGCAGTAATAGTTTGTCTTCTCAGATTGCAGACAGTCCATTTTTTTATATGAAAGTGATTTGAAGACTATATGTCAATCAAGAGCATATACCAAAGTGATTGATTTTCTACAGAGATGATTTGTTTTTATTTTTCAGAGGTGAATGTTTTTTTTTCTAAAGGGTAATTGATTGTTGTAGGTATTAAATACATGTTGATGATGATTGTTAGGCATAACAACATGCATAAAAATTTGCACAACAAACCTTTTTTATCTTGTAAAGTACGATCAGCTTAGGATAAGTTGATGACTCCAAGTCTCCGTTGATCAGGTCATGATCGTCTGAGGTTACTTAGAGGTTGTTGTGACATGTTGTTTTCCATTTCAAGGGGTCTTACGTTTGTCTGGATGATTAGTACTGTTCTGTTTCCTGTAAATTCACTCCACATAGAGGTTATTTCTACTCTATTTCCAAAGATAGCTGATATATTTGCAAGTTTGATCAATCCTTCTGATTATTGATCATCATGAACCTATTCTTTCTTCTACACAGTATATTTACTCAAATGATGTGTCTATAAGTAGATATTTGCATGTATCTCTTGAATTTATGTATGGATTTGCATGATATTTGTCAATTTAACATGCTTTTACTCTAAATATGCTATGTATTTCCAATTATCTACGAGATGTTAGCATATTTCATGTTATTTTCTTCTAATTCTCTATTATTTGCAATTATGATGATGAATTGTTATGAAATTGAAAGAAATTTAAATGAATGCTTCTAATTTTGGTGAATCTTTAGCCATTGAACAACATACATACAAGATACATTCATGATGAGAAGAAATCAAACCATATTGTCACCAGGATGTTCCACAGCTAGATACAGATGATGCTAACTTCAAAGGATAAGGAATGAAAACAACACATGCAGACTGACAAGCACTCCAAGGGACACAGCTAATCAATGCATGTATCAAGATTTCATACACAGATTACTCAAGATTTATTATGATTTGTAATCAAATTGTCTTCTCTTTCATTCGGTATGCAAAACATGTACATTTACAACAACTTTGAAATAAGTCCTAATATTTCAGCAATCAAATTTCAATTAAGTTTTGAATAATCAAAATATGACATCCCTACACCTTTTATAGAATAAGGTGAGGGAGTGGTTACAAATGACCTACGGTCAGGATTTGTGAATTAAGATCAACGGTAGTTTATCACTCTTTGACTTGGTCAACTTTCCTTCATGGCACAGGTTGCCAGCTGGCAACCATCTGGATGACTCATTATCTTATGAGTACCTGATGCATATATCTTCCTTGTGGTGCATCTCCATTCATTCTTCGGGTTCCTCCTCTTTATCTTCTTCTTCTTCATCATGATCATCACTTTTCGTATCGCGATCATCCTGATGAACATCATCCTGCATATGGACCTTCATTGTCGTCCTGATATTCTCATAGGCCTGTACAATTTTATCTACTTCCCCACCATCTTGGGTTTTAGCTTTTGCTATGGCATGCTTATGAGACTGGAATTTATCTTTGATTACATCCAGCTTATCTTTTCTGCTATTCAACGTCTCATTGTAATTCTCCACCCTGACCTTGATCCTCATGATCTTATTCATCACCTCTTCTTTCAGGTGGGTGAGGGGGTCATCAGCCACCGGCTGGAAATTATCATGTAGAGATTTGATAGCAAAGTCTACATCTTGGTTTTCAATCTTTCCCTCTACTTTTCCTTCTAATGCTTCTAGGATCTCTGCCTCATATGCCATCATACTGTGCATCTTTATACTTATGTCCCTGAGTTTGCCACTACATTTCTTTAGGATATCACATTCAAACCTAATATCCTCATACCATATATCTATCAGCAGGGCATTGTTATTATTCAATACTTGGTTATTTATTAGGATCTGAGGATCAATCCTCTTTATTTCACTCAAAGCAATAAGGTCCTTTTCCAATTGGAATGACCGCCTTCCTATTTCATTCTGCATTTTATCCACTTTTCTCTTCAAACTGCTTAAAGAATTCCACCTCTGTAAAGAGGTTCTAAATACATCCTCAGCTCCTGTGAGGGCTGACAGCATCCATTTATCCATAATCATAGATTGATGCTTCATGAGGTCCAACTTATTAACTTCCTCCTGGGATATGACAGTCAATGGGACTACCGAATCAGCTGGTGTACTATCAGGGTTAATCAACCCCTTTATATATGAATGCAGCTGAGCAATGTGCTCTTTATGCTATTTATTTTTCCCATCCTTTTTGACCCTTTGGGTCAAGGAATCAATGATATCCTTCCCTTCTTGATCCTCTTGGTCTTCATTGGCAAAACCCAAATCAACAGTTGTGATTTGGAACTCCTCAAGTGTGATCTTGCCTTTTTCTTTTTCTATAGTGGGAAGTGCTACTTGGGCAGTCCTTCTGCCTATATCAGGATCTCTTCTAATGGCAGATGTCAATCTGGCCTTCCTCTTTGGCTTCATGATTGTCTCTCCAAACAAGGTAGAAACATCAAATTCTTGAATTTCAAAACCTTGTTTCGTACCTATTTCTTTTTCAAGCCACTGAGGCACTTCATCTCTGGATCCTTATTGTTCTTTGTCATCATGTCTACCATGATCTCTAGTATCTATCTCTAATCTGGGTGGAGAAGGTGACTTCCTAATTTCTTCCTCATGTTGTTCCTCATGAGGGGGATTCTATTGCATCTCTTCTTGCTAAGGGGCTTCCTTTTATGGGGGAGGATCTTGTGGAATGTCCACATGATGATCCTGTGCCTGATCCTGCACTCCCTCTTTCTGTGTTTCATCCACCTTGGTATTTTCCTCATCTTGAGGCATATTGGTATCCGTGGATGTCTGTGTGTTTGGTCCTGGTACATCACCCTGATCTTGGGTCACATTTTGTTCCTTGCCTGATGCACCGACATCTTGTGTCTTAAGGTCCTCATGACCTGATTTATCTATTTCTCCTATATCTACTTGAGTCTGGGTGGCATCATCACCTGATGTATCTTTATCACCTTCTCCCTTTTGTTGAACTTCAACTATCTTCAGCTCAGCTGGTATCTCCTGCTGTTGCTGGCCCATATCTGGAGCATTGCTCCCTTCTTCTACCTGCTTGGCTTCTTCAATTTTCTCTGTCCTATTAGGTGTACCTACTTTATCTATGGGGCTCACATCTTCCCTATATGTCAAATCTATAATTGCAGGGTTGGTCACCTGATCAACCAATTTGTCTAGCCCTATATGTTGGGTTGCCCTCTCGGGGCTACTTTATTTCTCTTCTTCAGCTGTTTGTTTCAATCCTTCCAATACCGCCGCCTGTGCTACTGGGGTCCCATGTGGTGTCATGCGGGTACTGGAAGCAAGGGTCTCCATCTTCTGAGAGGCTACATTCTGTACAACTTCATCATCTGATAGGTCCACAGTGTCCTCCAAGGAGAAGGGACCACCATTACCTGCTTTGGAAGTCTCTTTTACTTGTTCCTCTGCTCTCTCAGTCTTAAATTTGATTATGGTGGGAAGTGGCACATCATGTTGCATCTCTTTTCTAAACACTTCACCACTAGCTCCCCTCAATACTATAGGGTCTACCCTCATATCACCCTGCATAGATGTTCTTTGCTTCTTGGGTGGTGATGTTAGAGGCGCCGCCCTCCTCTTCCTGCTGACCATCATCGGGTCATCACCTGTAGGTTCTTTATTCATTGGCTCTTCCTCAAAAGGGGTATCCTCTTCCATATTCTATTGTGAGGCTTGGCCCTCATCCTATACTTCTACAGTCTCTACAGCTGGCCTTAGGATTCTTTTTTGTCTTTGGTTTATCCATCAGAGGCGATGCAGATGAGGCGGATGCATGTCCTGATGCTGATGCACCTATAGTTGGTATAGCAATTCTCTCAATTATCACCCCTTTAGGCTCATCATCAGTCTTCTTTCCTCTAGGGGATCCTTTCCTTTATTTCTAGGTAGGCAGTCTGTCCCCATTAGATTTTCTTTTCTCACCAAGGAAGTCATCATACTCCTCATCTGGGATTTCCTGCCTCTTCTTCTTGGTGTCCACTGTAATGGCCACACCCCTTTTCTTCAGTCTGTTTATTTGTTCATCTACCCATGCTTGGGTTAACTACAGCACCCCACCTGTAAACTAATCTAAGGAGATATCCTCTAGCTGTGTTAGGTCAGGGGCTAATATGGTATCATTGTAAACCTTCTTGTCTTCATATTCATTTGACATGGTTCTTCCATCATCCTTCTTTAGCTGTGCTGGCACTGGGATGCAGTCAAATATTCTTATCTAGTTTAAGGTGAGCCTTTGGTATTTTCTTCTTCTCACCTCAGCCTCATCCTCACAATCTGTCCAGAAATCCTCTAGATGCTTCTAATGAATAGGTTTCCCCATTATTTTCTGCATCCTTCCATAGGGGTTATAAGATCTAGCCAATGGAAATGGATGTAGATACATCAGTTTCAAGCCACCTATGATATGCTCTATGCTCTGTGAATCTAAGCACATATACCAGCCCATAGATATTGGAAATAGTACTAGCGGTATCATCTTTTGTGCTTTGTATGTCTCCACTATGGTAGATACTTGTCTCAAAAATTCCATTAGGACCACCCCATCAGTAGGGTACCTGGGCAGCATAAGGGGTTGGTCCTCAAATCCTTCCACTCTGATATATGAAAATGTGGCATACTAGATGAACCAGGCCCCATGTCTGTATACAACTTCCTGAGCTTCCATGCTCAGTCTCTTGGTTCTATCTTCCTCCATGGTTCTAACTAGATGCATAGAGAATGCATCATTTACCAATTTGTAATCTTGGAGGTAGTTCTTTCTCTGTAACTGAGGATAGTGATCCCATATGTGGGCATCATCTACATCACCTCTAGCCTTACCCACTATAGTCAATGCATCAAATGTTCCTTTGTAGGCACATGAGTAGACAACATATGAGGTCATGTGGAATGAGCATTCCAGACCTCCCAGGTTCCTCATCTCTTCATCCAAAGCATCATTGATGACCTTGACCCATAATGGCTTGTTATCTGTATAGAGGACCATCTGGATGATTCCAAACATCCAATTCTTAAAGTTTCCAGCATGAGGCTGACCTGTCATCCTGCTGAGTAGGGCAATCATGTATTGATACTCATCATCAAAATCAAATTTATATAGGTGGACAGGCAACTTAGTAGAGGCAATGTAGGTGCTACTCTTAGACCTCCACTGGTACATCCTATTCCTTGCATTTTTTTATTGTTATTATACTCTATTTCTAGTTTTTGTAGATCCACACTGCCCACCTTCTTTCCAACTGGAAGATTGAAAGTACACGTGATACCCTTAATTGAAAAGTTAGCATAAACCCTTCCATGTTTCTCCACCCGCCTAGTCTGAGGGTTATAGTTTCTAGCACATTCCACTACCAGTTCTGGGGTTTCCATGGCATAGGGGAATCCAGCTGCATGCCACATTCTTGACACATAAATTGGATCCAGGAGGGTATTGTCCTTGTCATGATCAATTCTTGATGACCATGCCGCTAGATCTGTATCTCCTTGGTGAGTGTCCCCAATGACGCCATACTTGAATTGCATCCCTTCAGGCTCAACAAACATGGGCTTAAGAAATTCTGCATCAGACCTATTTCATCTGAGGTCGGCCATGGATTCCTACAATAAACATACCTTGTCTTACTTCACGATACCCATATGCATTTACACAACATTATATATGTATCCCTAAGGCATCATGCATATTCTATTCATTATTCATTGCTTCATCATGATATGCACACTTACAGATTCAAACTATAAGAAGGAACATACTACCTGAACATGCAGAAAATGACAGCAGGAGGGTTTCTAATTACTTACCTGATAACGCTTTACTCCTGGGTTAGGTGGGTGATTACGAAAAAGGGTTGCAAATGCTGATGATCACCCATTCCATTACGCTAGAAGAGCTCGTCCGTTCAAAGGTAGCTCGTATGGAGTTTGAATTCTCTGCTCTGTAATTTCTTGTTTTCTCACAAGGTAAATGAAAATAACCTTGGAAAGTTACCTTTAAACCCATCCGTAGGGCAGATTAGGGTAAAACTGTGTTAAATCAATTAAATTCGTTGATCTTCTGCAGAGAATCCATGGATGATGCCAAGTGTTTGAATTGCATTCGCAGTCGGCAGGAATCCATCTACCGCATTTATGTGCATTTAATGTTAGGAAATAGGAAGGAGGGGGGATCTTCAGCAGATCAGGTGATATTCAAAATATGACCTCCCCTCTGGATAAAATAACCTTCCACCTTTGAGCGGCAAAACTAATGCAAAAGAATCGAGTAATGTGGTCAATGTTGACCAAAAGTATATCAGGTCATGAATTTAAAATCAGGGGAGCAAATTAAAATGACCCCCCTGGAAAAGATCAGGATGACATCACCGTGTCAGTGACCTTGTTTAAGCATTGTGTTGTAATGACGTCATCATCATATTATTGAATATGGTGGGGATCAGATGTATTCTTCCGTGGGGTAAAGTGAAATGATGACTTCATCACCAGGGTGATATTCTTTGTTCATTGGATCTAGATGACGTCATCATCATATTGGGATAGGGTGATATTTTGTGACAAGGGTGATATTCTTAAGATGACGGATATTAAAAAAAATATGACCCTCGGCAAAATATGTGACGTTGTTCGACGGGCAAATAACAGCTATCACCTAAAATTGACGTCCAGACTTCGTGGATCAAGTGATTATCAAGTGATAAACTTACATCAGTGTGATCTTATATAATGTGACTGATGTTTGAAATATGACCCCCCCTCTCAGAATATCAGGTTTGACCGAAACTTTGACTTAACATAACTTTCTCCCCTTAGAGAATTTCAGGGTGATCCAAAAGGCAAACCTGCATGGAATTTTGTACACTTTCCAACTATGAGGTTAATGATATGAAAATACTGCCTTTGACAAATGACCTCATCATGGTGACCTATCTACCCTTTGCAGGGTTAGCTACATGACTTATTTTACCAAACCACCCAAAGCAGGAAAACAACAAGCCAAAGCAGCAAAAAAAAGTTGGGTCCCTGTTTTGTCAAGTCAAAATGGGGTGTGTTGTGTAACCACACAATAATACATCAAATTGCAGAGGATATTGTATTGAAGACATTGAAGAATTTGTGTAAAGTTGAAGGAGTATATTTATTTTGTACTTGATTGAAACATGGTAATCCCCTGATAAGATCTGTATGGGCATCCAAAGTGTTTGTGAGAAGTTAGTGAGACTTTATGTATGCCAGTGAGGCAATCACAAGTTAGTGAGACTTTCTGTATGCCAGTGAGGCAATCACAAGTCAGTGAGACTTTCTGTATGCCAGTGAGGCAATCACAAGTCAGTGAGACTTTGTAAAGTTGAAGATTTTATACTTAAGCCAGTGAGGCAGTTTTGGAGTGGTTTTTCTACCCCGGGAGGGTTTTCCACTTGTTAATTCTTCTTGTGTTGATGTCCTATATAATTTCTTGTGTTGATGATTTGCATAATTTCATGTGTCCTATATAATTGAAGATTTGGTGAATGTGCTTTTGTTAATTGATTTAATTCAAACAAATCTTATTGACAATTTTAGAGAGGAAATAAAAATTGGTTTTTGTGTATCAACACTGATTCCCCCCCCTCTCAATGTTGATTGTACTCCTACAATTGGTATCAGAGCAAAGGTTCCCTTTTGTAGCCTAATCGGCATGTGTAGATCCTGTGTGTGGAGTACCATGGGAAAGAAGAATAGAAATAAGGTATTGAATAAAGAAAAGAACAATGTTGATCAAAAGATGGTAAAACAAGCCTCAGTTAAGCCTAGCAATGATATGTTACATATGTTACCCCTGAAAAAGAATGATCCTGCAGTTGAGAATCTTGATAAAAAGGAAGAAATTATTGTGAATGATGGAAAACAAGAATTAAATGAAAGAAATGTTTTTTTCTGTTGAGATCAATGATGAAAAACTTTCACATGAAGGAGATGAGACTCAATCAAATTTCAAATAAGAAGATCACATTATAAGTGATGATGAACAAGAGTTTGAAGTTGATATAGAAGGAGAGCTCATATGTGCTCTAAGTGAACTCAGGAAATATAAAAAGGAGAACCAGAAATTACAATTGCAACTACAACAAGAAAAAGACCTCAAAGACAAAGCACTCTCTGAACTTGAAGAGGCAAGAAGTCAAACTGTGAGTTTAAGAACACAAATTGATGATTTAGAAAAATTGATTACAAGCCTAAAGATTGAGATTGAAGAGGCCAAGAGAATGATAGATTTTGCTAAGTCTGAAAAAGAAGTAAAATCTTTTGAATGCATAAAACGTGAAGCTGAAATTATTACCTTGAGAAAAATATTGAAAGTCTCAAAGTTCTGTCAAAGAGAAATAATGAGTTTGAAAAGAGCACCACCAAGTTATATGAGATGTTGGGAAAGCAAAAACTATATGGAGACACTACTGGACTTGGATATGAAGAAGTAGAGTGTTCCAATGTCAGAGAGACTCCTAAAAGGAAGATTGATTTAAATTATCATACTACTGTCGCTGAAGACAAAATGCACTATCAAAGGAGAAAATTTAGAAGAAATGCCCCTGCAAGACAAGCATATATGTATAGGTATAATTATTCATTTAATGGATATTGTTATACTTGTAATCAATTTGGACACAAATTAGTTAATTGTAGAAGAAATCATTTTGCATCAATCAGGAATACTAATGTTGTTTGTTTCAAGTGTAATTCTTCTGGTCACAAAGCATATAGTTGCAGAAGGTTTGGAAGAATAGCTTTACTTGGTTTGATAGATTGGAAAAAGAAAAAGGTTGAAAAGATTTGGATGAAGAAACATGAACAGAAGAAAGCATCTGTGAAAGTTTGGAAGCAAAAAGAAAGTAAAGAGAAATTAGAATATAAGATAAGTTTGTGCAAGTTTGGAAGCAAAAAGAAAGTAAAGAGAAATTAGAATATAAGATAAGTTTGTGCATATTGCACAAACCACTTCATCAGTTGCATAACAGATAGCATAAAGTAAGGGGGAGTTGTCCATGTCCTATCAATTATCCCCAAGAAGTTTCAGGAAGGAGGTCATTTGATGATTATCAATTTGATGGTCTTGTTTTGTTTATTATGATTATGGACTCTTGCTTGATAATGGTTGCTAAGATGATATTCATATAAGTCATAACTCTTTATGTTTTGGGAGATCTTGGAGGTATGTCAAGGTTGATGATCATATATAATGATTTGTTGAGCTATATTTTGTGGCATCTGTCTTGCATAAGAATTGGAGCTTTTAGGTGAATTGGAGATAGTTTCAAAAGAAGGTGGATTAGACTTCTTAGTATGAGGCATTTATTCTTGGCAGTCCTCTATAACTAGTTTAGTTCATATTGATCAGTATAATCTATTGAGGAACAGTGATTCAAATGTTTACAATGATGTTATCATAAATACCTTGATGCCCATACTTCTTCTCTTCTTAGACAATGTCATAATCATTGTTATGACATTTATCCCATGTTAAAAGTTTGTGTCAGTGTAAAGGTCTGTTGCAAATGAACAAGGATTGTCAAAGGCTTAGTGTGCTATTTAAGATGATGTTACAGAAGACAGTGGATTTTGTATGACAATAACTATTGTAACATTATACATTTATTGTTGGCACATCATATATCTTCTATGTGATTGTGTACTCTGACAATCAAAATATGATATCAAGTGATAGGTGCAGTTAGAGATAGTTGTATTGCAAAGATATTGCAGATAGAGGGTACAGTGATGATGATATAATAAAATGATGTCTCAAGTATAGGTATAGGACTGCAGTGTTTAGAGACATGACACATAAATCTCTAAACAAAATGGAATATTGTTTATCAATCTTACAATGACAGTGAATTATTTTGACAATGACAATGACAAGTTATGACTTTGTAGAGTTATCTGACAGAAGGAGTTGACAGTACTTGTTCAGTGTGTTGAGTAGTTTTCACTGATTGACATGTGCAGGGATAGTATGTTGAATTAATGTTGTTCTGATGTTGTTTATTTTGACATTGATATTATTTTCTATTGCAAGGACATAGATTTTTTTTATGTCAGGACTGTGAAGATGGTTATGCAGAGTAGGTAGTAGAACACTGGCAGAAGTATGTGATTAAGCATTGTAATTCATATTTGATCTCTGTTTGCAACCAAGGGGAGTGCTTGATAGATTATCTCATATGTTGATAGTTGCAAATCAATGTATTTGAACAATATTTGTGATCTTGATCAGCATAGCAATTGAGAATGTGTTTGCCTATGTCTACTTTAGGAGGAGATACATGTAGAGGCAAAGTTGCTTTATAGCTTGTTCAATTTTCTTGAGGGGTCCTTTATGTTCATTGTATACCTGCATTTGATGGACCTTTGCTTATAGTATAATTCTTTTTGATCTTCTTACAAAGATTGGGTTGTTGTGAAAGATTTGCTACAATTGGTCAAGTAAGGGTCTTGTTCTGCAACAGTGATGATAGGAGAATGATACTTTGCTAGCTGTGACAATGATCTTAGTAATGGCAGATAAAATCAATTTTGGATTATGTGATTATGACAATGATTTGATGTAATTCAGATGTTCTTGCTTGGTGTCTTCAGTTCTGCTCTTGATGATTGTTTCTTGATCATTGATGTTTTGTAGTGAATAGTGATGTGATACAATTTTTGACTTCATGTTCAATGCATGAAAGAATTGTCCATTTTCTTCATTGCTATCAATGGATGCTTATTGATCTCGGTGCAAGGTTTTAAAGTGGCACTTGATAGCAGACTCTTGTAGTCTTAATGATATGTTGGAGATTGATGTCAGCAGAGGTATGACAAAGGAGTCATTTAGGGGAGAGAACCTTATACTTGTAGCATGGTGCAGTTGCATCATGATCTTCCTTCAAAAGTTATTATTCTCATGATTCAATACAGAGCTATGGAGTGATGGCAAATTTTTATGATAGATGACCATTTCATTTACCATTTTCTTTGATGATGGCAAGAGTTTGTCTCTGTTGAAGATGTGTTGATAATAGATCAACGCAATGTTCTTATGCAATCTCTAGATAGTGATTTCTTGGGATTGTATGATAACAGTGCAATTGAAGTAAATTTGCAGTTCACAAATTCCATCTTGTCAGTGATATTTACTTTGAAAGGACAGTGATTTCCACAATTTTTTTTATGATGCTCTTGATGACAATAGATGTCAAAGGCAAAGTTGGCAAAGCTGGAGACAGGATTTCAGGAGTGTGTCTTCATAGTAGTTTCTCTTATTCAGTTCACAGTCTATGAAGTTGATTTTCTTCCTGTCCTTTGTCCATAATGTCAAAGGGGGAGTAGTTTTGGTTTTTCCATCCATGGACAAAGGGGGAGTTTGTTGTGATGTTTGTCACTGATGGCAAAAGCTTGATGACAAAAGGACAGTAGCATATGGATAGTGGATGACTAATCTTGGTATGTATCATGATGACTTGCTTTTCATAGGTCAATAATAACAATGTGTTTGATGCTAATACATGTGTTGAGGAGCCATAGCAGTACATGCAGTATTGAGGAGTATTTGTAGAGTCATTCCAGTTAAGGTGTACCTACAATGGTTTCAAGTTATTATTGTATTGGTGCTAGCACAACTGGATCATGTCATATGTTCTCTTTTGATGATGAGATTATGCAGATATATCTTCAGGGTTTATTGTGCTTCAATCATTCATGGAATCAGTGGTCTTTATACAATCAGTAGTCTTTATGTTTAGTGGCATCCTCTACTATATGAATAGTGGGTCTTCCTGCATCAGTTTCATTTAGTGACATTATCTGTAACATGAGATAAAATAGGGTCATTTGTTTTCAAGACTTATACAAAAACGTTGAAGCATGACTTGGTGGCAGTTGCATCTCTGTTCATGAAGGCTTAAAGTTGTTGAGAATATGCATTATTCATTGTGTTGACTATTCAGATCTTATTCATTGTGTTGTAGAGATCTAGTCATCAGGACCTATGTTCCTTTTAGGGCCAGTGTTATTCATATTAGAGATTATAGCTTCAAGTATTCTTAGATAATATCTATATCATTATGTGCATATAGTGGGCTCAGATGATATTCTCAGTGGAGTTTGTTGTGCATTGGAGAGTAGGTAAAATTCAATGATGATCAACAGTGGACCCAAGTCAGAAGATATTTTGAGCATGGAGGAATAAATTATCTAAACCCTAATCCTTTCTATGCTTTGAAAATGCTTTAATTCCTATGCTCTTAACACTTATCCTAGCATGTCGAGAGTAAAGTGCACTTTATGTTTTAAACTAATGATGACTTGTTATAGCAAGTATGTCACTTAAGAATTACCGCTTGGAGGGTTTTAAGTCATAGTGGTAACCAGCCCTTTCATCCAACCCAACCAACATCACCAGTCACATCTTGTGTGTGGGGCACCTAAAACAGATCAAAGGTTGTGTTTAAATGATAGAAGCCTGCGAAGCTTTAAATCGACAACTCTAATTTAAAGTCGATTCGAATGCCAACGTTCATCTTCCATATCTAATTTTGACTGGATCTCAGGTTAAAAGGCTAAAAAGCCTACTTCTTAGGACTACTTTTTGATGTCCGAATACATGCAGAGTGCAGATGTGATAAAGAAATTTCTATTTTGGCTAGAAGATAGCGTCTATGCTATATTGAGGATATTCTTCCATGTTTGCAATGAAGACTTTGATATTAAAAACATGTTATGGAGTATATTGAAGTAAGTTTATGAAGGCAAAAAAGTCTATTTTTGATAGAGGTAGGGATGAAACAAAATTGCAGAGGTTTGTTTGAAAGTAGAGATGAAAAGCTTATATTGTTGTAGTAATAGTTTGTCTTCTCAGATTGCAAACAGTCCATTTTTTTTATATGAAAGTGATTTGAAGACTATATGTCAATCAAGAGCATATACCAAAGTGATTGATTTTCTATAGAGATGATTTGTTTTTATTTTTCAGAGGTGAATGTTTTTTTTGTAAAGGGTAATTGATTGTTGCAGGTATTAAATACATCAAATTGCAGAGGATATTGTATTGAAGACATTGAAGAATTTGTGTAAAGTTGAAGGAGTATATTTGTTTTGTACTTGATTGAAATAGGGTAATCCCCTGATAAGATTTGTATGGGCATCCAAAGTGTTTGTGAGAAGTCAATGAGACTTTCTATATGCCAGCGAGGCAATCACAAGTCAGTGAGACTTTCTATATGCCAGTGAGGCAATCACAAGTCAATGAGACTTTGTAAAGTTGAAGATTTTATACTTAAGCCAGTGAGGTAGTTTTGGAGTGGTTTTTCTACCACTCATTAATTCTTCTTGTGTTGATGTCCTGTATAATTTCTTGTGTTGATGATTTGCATAATTTCATGTGTCCTATATAATTGAAGATTTGGTGAATGTGCTTTTGTTAATTGATTCAATTCAGACAAATCTTATTGACAATTTTAGAGAGTAAATAAAAATTGGTTTTTATGTATCAACACTGATTCACCCCCCCTCTCAGTGTTGATTGTACTCCTACATATAGCCCCGGTAGAGTTACTTGGATGACCTAAAGAGTAAATCTCTTTCTTGATTTTCTTTTCATTTTGCTTTCTTGTATTTCTTTTGATATATCTTGTCAACTCATTTGTTAGGTCATGACACCTGTTGTTAGGTTGAGAATCACAGTGGTAGCAAAGGAAAACCTTTAGATTTTTCACTTAATATAAACCCTACTATTTCCAACTGATTCAAGAAATTTTAAGTGTGTTCATTTGTGTGATTCCTTGGATAATCCATGTTGCTATTGGTGAATATGATTTCATAAAATAGACCTGACCAATCATACCTATAGAAGTCACAACTTATATAAGAATTTGAACTTCTTTCCTAAATTCTAGAAATTCCATTATTTTCTAAGGTTGCAATCTACTCCTTATTGCACTCAACCAAAATAAAGACTCAGCAACAAATAGAAGGAAACAAAACAAACAAGCAAAGCAACTATACAAAATATTTACATATATACAGATGTTCATCTTCCTCTCCCAAAATGGTTAGGCTTGAAAATAATGTTTTAGGAATTGTGCATTGACAAGCAATGGAACATCCTCACCGGTTAAGGTCTTTAGCCTATACATACTATCACCTAAAATCTCTAAGATTTGAAAGGGACCAATCCAAAGTTTATCAAATTTTCCATGATCTCCTTTCTTCTCATGGGCTTTATCCCAGGACAGGACAAGGTCCAATATTCGAAAGGTTTTAAATTTCACTCTTTTGTCAAACTAGGATTTGACTGTAGCTTGATGTTTGGAGAAATGGTCTATGGCTTGATTTCTCTCATCTTCTAGTTGCAAGAGTTGTAATAATCTAACTTCTAGTTTGTCCTCTAGACCTAGGTATTCCTAAGTGAACTACAAGGTAGGAATTTTTAGGTTTATAGGGAGGATGGGATCCACTCCATAAACTAATTAATATGGGGAATTGCATAGAGCTGACTTCATACTAGTTCTGTCAACCCACAGTGCATATTTCAGCAGGGTATTCCATTCTCTAGGATTCTTTTCCACTAGTTTCTTGATAATGTCCAACAGATTTTTGTTAGTTGATTCAGCAAGGCCATTACCTTGGCTATAATAATTAGATGAAAATTTTAAAGTAATTCCATATTCAAATGCCCAGTTAGAGAACTTTAATGAAGTGAAAGCAGGGCCATTGTCACATACCAATGCATATGGAACATCGAATCTGGTGATAATGTTATCTTCTAGGAACTTGATCACAACGTTCGTTGTGCACAATTTACTGCACATAGCTTTAGTCCACTTGGTATAATAATCAGTGACGGTCAAGACATACCTATTTCCAACTGATGATGGAGGATTGATCGTTTTGATGAAGTCCATTCCCCATTGAGTGAACAGGCGTATCTCCATTACTGGTTGCAATGGATGGGTTGCATACCTTTCTCTATTTGTGGTGACCTGACATGTATGACAATGTTCGATATGTTCAGCTATATACTTGAATATAGTTGGCCAGTAGTATCCGGCTCTGATAATTCAATCTGTAGTGGCTAAATGTGACCCATGGGTTGTTCCAAACTTGTGCAATTCATGCAAGACCTTGTTTGCTTCTTGTCGATTAAGGCACCTCAGATATATGCCTTCATGATTCTTCTTGAAGAGAATTCCTCCTTTAATCATGTATCCCTGAGATTTGATCCTCGAAGCTCTCCTTTGGGATGCTATCAAGTGTGATGGACATCTATTTGTAATCAAATAATGTGTGATATTTGAGTACCAGTCATCTTGTTCACCTGAGATGGCTACGTACTGCTGGCTTACTAGATCAGGATCTATTTCAACGGTCGTTTGCATCAAATCTTGTCTTCTGACTAGTTTCATAGGTGTAATGTCTAGATCATACTCTTGTAAAATGGTAATCCACTTGGCTCATTGTTCCCCTGGTTCATTCTACATCAGGAGCATTTTGACTGCTGAATCAAGCACAATGATGATCACTTGACTTCTTAGGATGTAATGCCTAAATTTCTTAACTGCTTTGACCAAGGCCAGAGCTTGTCGTTCAACATATAAGTGTTTTAACTCAACATCCTTGAATGGGATACTCATGAAAGCAATACATTTTTCTTCCTTTGCATCATTTCTTTGTGTTAAGGTTGTGACACATGTGTGATCAGATAAAAATGAATCTATGTAGAAGGGTCTTGTATAATCTAGACTATTGAGAACAAGAGCGTTGGTGATGGCCTTCTTGATGTCTTCGAATGTAGCCTTAGCTTCAGGTGTCCATTCTATCTTAGCATCATTCTTCAAAATCGCATTGAGCAACCTTACTATCTTAGCAAAACTAGTTATAAACTTTCTGATAAAGTTTATCTTTCCAAAGTATGACTTCAATTCCTTCTTGCTCTCTAGCAATTGGAGTTTCATAATGGAACTAACCTGATCAGGATCTATGGATATCCCATTATCCAATATGACATGACCTAGAAATTTGCCTGTAGTGACTTTAAAGATGCATTTCTTTGGGTTAAGAGAAATATCATATTGCTCACATCTTTGTAATATTTTCCTTAGATATGCGATGTAATCTCCTCTATTCTTGGAAAACACGGTCATTTCATCCATGTAGATGATGATGCACTATCCAACTAGACCTCTTAAGGTGATGTCCATGGTGTACTGAAATGTTTCTCTCATGTTAATCAAGCCAAATGGCATTCTTCTGTATGCAAAAATTCTCCACATAGTAGTGAAGGCAATTTTCAATCTATCTATTTTATCGACCATGACCTGGTTGTATCTTGAGAATCCATCCATGTAGGACATCTTCCTGGCTCTATTAACCATTTTAAGTACCTTGTCCAATGAGGGAAGAGGATAATTGTCCTTTTCAAATGCTTTGTTCATATTCCAGAAGTCTACACATAACCGAATGTCTCCATTTTTCTTCCTAACCAGTACTAGATTGGCCAGCCATGTCAAATGTCTGATAGGGAAAATGATACGTGCCACCTAACTTCCTTGAAAATCAAAGGTTCCAATAAAGCATTTACTACCCTTTGCTTCTGCCTGAACGGCTTCACATCTTACTTCAGTGGAATGGTGGGTGTGATAATGGACGTATCATACGTTTTGAGTTCATCATATGACCAAGCGATCACATGTATGTAGTCCTTCAGGGCTTGAGTTATTCCTTCTTGTCTACCTGAGTACAAACTTTTCCAACTAGAACTTTTCTGTGTTTGGGACCTTCACTTAAATTCACAGGTTCCTAGTCGCCTCCATCTATTTTTGGGATATCTTTCTGCTTCACCATGTTATCTAGATCAAATAACATTTCTAATTCAATTATCCCCTTAGGAATTTTATTGTCTTATAGATCAATGATGGACTCTTCATTCCACTTCAGATCTTCATGATACTGCTCGCCAATCACTTGGGCTTCAAAACATCATAATTTGCAATGAAATCCAGGATATGTTGATCATCATCACAAACTTGGAAATTGGTGATGTTATCTAGTATCGACAGAATGGACACCAACCCTACAGAAAATATTTTTAGTTCGGTTAATGTTAGTGGCTCCAAAGTGCTAGTGGCTATAGCTAATGTGTCAGCCCTATGATTGAATTTTCTTGACACATGAGTAATATTGAAGGCATCAAAGCCTTCAATCAAATCCCAGACTCTATGTTTGTAGTTGGACAATTGATTATAATTGCAGGTGTATTGTTTTTCTTACTTGCTTAACCACAAGCTCAAAATCTCCAAACACATGTAATATCTTGACTTTCTTCTTGAGTGCTAAAAGAAATCCATGGATCAATGCTTCATATTCTGCAACATTGTTTGTGCAGTGGAATCATAGCCTGTATGCGGCCAAGAATGACTTCCCTCATGGACTCACCAAGTCAATTTCAACTCCCACACCTTGTTTGGATTTTTTATCCATCAAACTTTAGTGTCCATGGATGATCACTTTTAAGGTCTGTATTACGACCTTTCTTCCTTTTAACATTCCCTGGGGAATCTTTCTTTGTAGTAACCTTTGACTTATGAAGTTCAGATTATTTTTTCACCATTTGGTTTGGGATAATACAGACATCTAGACCTTTACCACAGATGTGATCAAGCTTAACTCATGTATATGACTTTCTTTCGTATCCTCAGTATCATCCAAACCTTTGATTCTTAGGAGAACGATGTCATCTGAGATTGATTTAGATATCTCTACTTCATTTTCAGGTGCATCTAGATCTTCATCTGTTTCATATATATTTGGACCTTTATCTATTTCAATATAACCTATATTAATGACTTATGGTTTTACCTTGTCTGAGGTTTTCAATTTCTTTTGCGAACATGCACATTCTTCCTAATTGTCAAATATATCCAAACATAATGCACAAGTAGTCTCCAAAATGTGGAGCCTGGTGTAGTCTACACCATCCTTCTAGTAAAACTTCTCTCAATGGATTTTTCTATCCTATGCATCTCTACATTTCTTTAGACAAATGTCTTTCAAAGTCACATAGATGAATTTATTCGTCATCCTCTAAATAGTGATGATCTAACTCTATCAAAACGTATGTTCCTGACGTAAATTAGCTTATTCCATTGATTTCATGTGCTTGGGTGCACATCAATGTTTCTTCAACTCGAACATCTAGAGTCCTGACATGATATACTCCTTGTTCTACTTCTGCATATAGCACCTCATTATTCCAATGAGACTCCATGATCTTGTGTTCCATTCTAGGTTTCGCCTCTATGCGAATTTGGTTTGGAATTCCTCTCCATGGCAACCACATATGGGAGAAGTCTGTTGCCATATATCCATTCAACATTTTTGACCAGTCTCTACTCAATAACATACCGTATGTGTCTAGAATGTTCACCACTTGAATATCAATGAAGTGCTGGACTCTAGGATAAGAAGCCAACTACATATGGATATGATTTAATTCTCCTATGACACTTACCTTGGACTTGTCCAATTGAGTGACTTTCTTCAATGACTTAGTGAGAGATAAACCTAGGATTTCACATACTGACAAAGGCATAACATTTGTGCTTGTTTCAGAATCTACTAGGAAATTATGCAAATTTTACCAAAAATTCTTAATGTTAGGAGGAACAGAGGAGATTCAGTTTTCTCTTTGTAGATTGTGATCTATGCATCAACAACATGGACTTGGCCTTTGACTCTAGGCTTAGGGGGAACATCCCTGCTTGGAAATTCTTTGATCTGGACATTACCACGAACACCTTCCTTTGGTGACGGTTCCTCTGGGGACTTGAGAAAAGCTCTTTTAATTACCGGGGTTTTAAGCAATTTAGATAAGGACAAGCTTATTTTCATTTTCTTGATTTCTCCAGCTAACTAACCAACTTATCTGACTCTGAAAGTTTAGACATACCTCTGGTTGTGGCTAAAAGTGAAGTGGAATGTTGTTGACTTATCTCCAAGAGTGACGGATTGTTACTATGTGATACATCTGGGGGCTTATTGAAGTTATTCAGTCGAATAGAACTTGTCAGTGGTCCTAATAGTCATTTATTATTGTTATTTCTCATATTGTAGTTATGAACTCTCTCAAACTGCTAGAAGGCGTGAATTTCATCCACCTCTTGTGTTGGGTCATTGTCACCTTCGAAAGGGAAGGTATAATCTTCCAATGCTAAGGCTGACTCTTCGCATATGAGAGTGTAATTTTCATGAATTGTGTTAATCTTTTCCTCTGGAAACATGAAGCTTTCTAACATCATTGTTGATTCATATCCAAGGGAAACAATTTTATTTCCTTCTAGAAAATTTGTTTCTCTTTCAGTGTTTTGTACTTTCACTTGGAAACTACTTGTAGCAATCCTAAACTATGAACAATCTAATTTGGCATGTGCACTAGTGTTATGTATCCTGCACCAATTGTTCAATGCAACTCCGGCTAGATTAACTCTAGTTGTCTATTTTGGCTTTGTGGGAACCTGATTATCCAGTGGTGAAGGAAGGCTTCCATTGTTCAACCTGGTATTCAAGACTCTTGGAGGTCAAGGTGCATTATATCCTCTATTCTTTTTATTCTGATTATTATTTTGAGCATAGAAGCTTTGATTTCTGAACTGAGTTACTTCAATTGTCAACCTTTTCAATTGAGTTGTGATCTCTCGTGTCTTCTTTCTCTTCCTGCACTTTTGCTACTATGTTATCCTAAGCAAGGAGAAAGAAAGATTTACCATTCCTGTTTGGTCAGACCTCAGCAAATACAGGTCCATGATGTACTACCATCCGGTTTCTCCCTTGTGGCTGGAAAACATTGGTCGGTGGAACCAGCAAAGGGTTCATCAAAGGAGCATGGTTCATCAGAGCTCCATTTATCTATTGCATTTGATTATGTGCAACATAATGTCCCACACTTTGTAAACGAGCATATCATACATGTTTCATTTCAATATTCACTTTTACTACTTCCTCATATGCACTAGATAAGGTCGTGACACCGAGATTTACTCTCCTTATGAACATTACAGTCAGTGGATCCAATGCACAGTAATATACCAGCAGAGCTGCAACTTTAGGGATATTGTAAGGATCTGTCAATCTATAATATGTTCTCTGGAACCTATCATTGAAAGTTTTTATGAATTCACCTTCTCCTCTTTTAATCTTAGCAAAGAGATGGTACATCGTTGCTAGATCAAATGAAACTTTGAATCTATCTTTGAAGGCTCGTTCCATCAACGACCAAGTAGTAATATAATTTTGTAGCAAATTGACATGCCAACAATATGCGTCTTCTCCCAGAGTGTATGGGAACAATCTATAGATAACATCCTCATGTTGGATTCTTGATTGAAAGCAAGCTTCCTTAAAGGTTTTGAGATGATCCTTAGCATCCTGACATGAACATGATATTTAGGACACAACTTGTCAGGATTCTTAGGCATGTCATTGTATGCAGCAAAGCTGATGGGCAATTCGACATTAAAGAATGCCATTGGGAGTTGTATGGGAACTATTGAGATGACGAGGGTTTGATGTTTGGGCTGAGCAATAACTGATTGAGCTCTTTGTCTTACATTAGGCAATTCACCTAAAGGACCACTAGATCGGGACCTTATGACAGGTCGATAAGCCAGCTCAAGAAATTAGGATGAACTTTGAAGTTTAGGACTAGATCTTTGCAAATTTACGTCGAGATGGTCAAATACTAAGGATATTTGTAGTAGACTACCAGAGATGTGAAGTAGTTGATAGGGTCTTCACAAAGTAACTAACTCAAAGTCAACTCCTTCTAGCACCAAAACTATTGATGTGGTTTTTAGTCACACTCCCACAGATAAAAGTTTACACAATAAACCCCTATCTATCTTGAAAGGCTTTAATGTCCCTAAAGATTTGAAGTCTCAGGTCTCCAATTGTCAGGTCTTGACTGTCTAGTTTTCACTCAGGGTTTGTTGTGTTTTACTATTCCATTTTGGGGCCTTACATAACCTTAAGTCATCTTCTTTTGGATCTAGTTAAACTTCACAAATATGTTGCATATCTTGTATTCTCTGCATACATCCTCAATAATTTATGTCAAATTTTCAAGTAGATAGTTAAGCTTCAAGTAGATTATCATGAATTAGACATAACTTTGATCAATTCTTCTAAATTATCCCTAACTTTGATTAGTTCTTCTGGATTATATCGAGTTAACTGATCATTATACATAGACTTTGAATTCACTTAAAGATCTTTTTTAAAGCATAAATTCATCAATATTTATGATTACTTGCTCTAGATTTATAATTATTTGCAATCATTTACAAAGATTTGTAAAATAAAAGATAAAAGATCAGGTTAAGAAAATAAAAAGTTCTAAGAATTTAATATTTTTAATGATCACACACGAATTTCCAGACACTTTCATGAAATGAAGCTAATCTAGTTATACTTCACCATGAGTTCCACAGCTATGTATAACAGATGTGAATATTCAGAGGAAACATTGACAACAGTAAGCAATCATTCAAATGCACTACTAAGGGATGCAACAATTAACATTCCATACCAAAAATCAACCAAATATTACTTAGAATTTATGAATAACTATAATTTTCTTAGACTTCAATTTCATTATGTGCGCAAAAGATATACAAGCATTTCACTGATTGAGAAAGAACCATGAGGTAAGTCACAAAGTTGTAAAAGATACAAAATAAATGCTTAGCAAAGTTCATCAATTCGATCTCCTTATTTAAAAATGATCTAGATCCTTTTATAGAACAAGGATCCGGAATTAGTTACAACAATTAACGGTCAAGATCCTCTCCACAAACATCAACAGTCACAAAACAGAGCACGTGATTCCTAGTTTCCAATCAAGGAATGGATGACAATTGGTGCTTGATATATTCTTCAGCATCTTCAATGTGCATCTGGAATATTCCCTCGGGACCTACCACTGCATGTATGTCATGCATCACTAGGATATTCACCTTGATTTGCATCTCTTGTCCTGATATCCTGCTGTTGCAAAAATTCACCTTCTAAACCTTTAAACTATTATGTATATGACATTGGGTTCTCCTCGACCAACATTCCTTCTGATTCTAGGGTCTTATACAGATCATAGCCTACGATCAACTTCTTTATATCAATCTTATCAAAATTTTGGGCATTTACTTTGGCATACTCCTACATCTAGAGCTACTCGCCTATGGATATGCATTTGTGGGTCCAGATATCCAACTTCTCCTCATAGGCTTTTTGTTGGCAAGAGACACTATATGGATTCATGTTTGTTGTCATTGATGGCAACAAAGTTCATCCCACACATCTGCAGGACATGGTGTGTCTCTACCAGAAGTCAGAGTGAAGAATGTTGTGGTCCGGTGAACAAGAACAGAGCATATGGCAAGGCCCGACAAACAGGTCTGGATCTCTCAAAAGAAGTATCTTGGTAAAGTGTAGATTTGGGGAAGTAAAGAGTACTACCTTGAGTGATAGATTCCAAGGTTTTAGCCTCCAGTGATAGATGAGGCAAAAGATATGAATACTTGAGTACCGAGTTCCTGAGTGACAGTGTGAACAGAGGAAGAACTGACTGACAGAACATCAGACTACTTTCCAGATGTGTTACTGATGGTGTTAAAGGTTATGAAGGCATGAATCATGTTTGGCTGACATGATTAATGATTTCTACAAGTATATGCTTGATCCGCATTACTTGATGTGTAAGGATTTAGCTGACAGAACAGAGTTTGTGAGAAGATTGACTGTTCCAGGTGCCGACTAGAAAGATAATGAAATCACTTGTGCGGATATATATAAAGGATGGATTTAGTTGTGAGATGTGTTGTGGTAATATATGTGGTATGCGAAAAAAAGCAGAGCAGAGCAGAAGCAGTAAGGAAGGTCCAGTATGTGAAAGGAAAGCAACATAAGAGAAGAGGAAAGATGAAGTGCAGTAGATCAGTGTACTGAGCCTAACCGGAACTGAAATCCAGCATATGTGGATGCTTCCAATCAGTTCAAGTATTGTATAACATTCTTTTGTAGATAGTGTGTCTCCTTGTAGGCAGTGTGCCTCCTTTGTGAGCAGTGTGCTCGGGCAGTGAGCCCTAATTGGCAAGTGCCATTTTGTATTTCCTTATTCTTCTAACAGAGAATAATCTTTGGGTTAATCACCTCGTGGTTTTCTCCCTTAACAGGGTTTCCACGTCAAAAATACTGTGTCATGTGTTTTTCCTTTTCATGGTAATGTTTGCTTATTTGAATTAATGTTGCATTGATTAATAAGAAAGCTCAGAAAGAAGAAATAATTAGGATAACTGATTCACCCCCCCTCTCAGTTATCAACAATTGGTATCAGAGCTAAGTTCCTCCTAACAGAGTCTAACAACTCGAGGAAGATCTGGGAGTCCAAATGGATGCATATGGTTTAAGGGAGCAACTCAAGACTGCCCTTGAGGATCTTGAACAGTCAAACTCTGAAGTCAATGAATTAAAGGAAAGACTCAAACAAGCTGATGATTTCATGAGAGAACTAAAAGACAAATTAAGTCTCTCTATGAAAAAGAGAAAGGAGCTGCTTCAGTAATTGGCAAGACAAGGTGAAGAAAATAATGCAAATGAAGAACTGACTGAGAAAACCAAGTTATGTGAAAAGTTATCAAAAGAAATCATTATAGTAAGACATGAAATGGAATCAGGAGTTATAAAGTTTACCCAAGAAATTGAAGAGAAAAGAAAAACTGAAGATAATCTAAGACAATCTCTCAAGGAGAAATCAGAAGATTACCACCAGATGGATAGAATTATCAGACATCTTGAATCTGATCTTGAAGATGCTAAAGATAATGAAGAAAAACTTGAGGATCAAATTGTCTCTCTAAAAAGGGATCTTTAAACAGCAAATGAGTATAAAGAGAAATTCAAGATAAGTTCTGCTCAACTTGAAGTTCTTCTTGGAAGTCAAAAGAAGGTAGATGAAAAATGTGGTTTGGGATATGAGAAAGGAGAAAGCTTCGGATCTGGTCAGAAGAATTTTGGATCAGAAAATCCAAGGAACAGGCCTAGAAGACCTCCGGTAAGACAGCCCAATGCTCAAAGATATCCATCCTTCAATGGATACTGCCACAGCTGCAATCACTTTGGTCACAAAGCTAATCAGTGCAGAAAGAGAATGAATCAGACTAATTCATCCTTCTCCAGACAGTGTTTTAACTGCAAAAGGTATGGTCACAAGTCTCATGAATGCAGAAATATGCAAATGAACAAATCATTCAGTGGTAGATGCTTTGCATGCAATAGAGTAGGTCATGGCTAATTAATGCAGATCAAGAGGATATCAATCAAATATGCAAAGAAATGTTGTTTGCCAAATCTGTAATAGGTCCGGTCATAATGCAAAATTCTGTAGAAGCAAGAATCAGGAGAAAAGAGGTCCGGTATATCATAATCAGAATCAAGATAAGGGTAAACAAAAGGTGAATGCAGATGAAGTTAGGAATGAGATGAACAAGATTTGGGTGAAGAAAAGTTCAGAGAATGTAGAGGTTGGATCCGCACCAGACTCTAGTGCTGATATTCTTTCTAAAAACTAAAAGGTGAGCTCTGGCTCAGGGGGAGACACAAAGAAAACCTTATTCCCCCAGCCAGTTAAGTGGTGCCTGAAATTGGCACATGAGAAGCTGCGGATCAAAGGGTTTCTAGAGAAACATGTAAAGAAGGTTAGGTAAAGATCTGAGAGATCCGCAAGAAAATTTAAAAGGTTCAATTCCTTCAGAATTGGTCCAGTTAAGCAAGTCTTCCAGTAAAATAGGTTTCTCACAAGATTGGCCTGGTATGAATCCAAATTGATACAGCTTGATCTACGGATACATAAGATGATCAGAAGGACAAGTGGATATGATGATTCATCACTAACATTGATCACAAGGGAATCATAATGATCTGGATGAGTTTCTTCCTCCTTGAACAAGGAAAACCAGGCAAGCCGGAATGAATTAGGTTGCGCATTTATTGCAGGGTGAAAATTAGGGCTTCTTGGAATAAAAGAGTTCATTTGTCTGTCATTTACACACTTGTACACTCACATGCGAAGAAGAAAGAAAAGGAGCTCTGCAAACAACAATCTCCCAAAAGATCAAGGCAACTCTTCATATAGCTCTATACAGATTTCTTCGTGTGCCCTAACCTGCGTAAAAGGTATTTATCGTTCTTGATATCCTTCAATAAGATTGTTTGACGATGGCTACTCCAAATATAGTAAAGATCTCTGATAGACCTCACCCTACATTTAAGAAACATCCATACAAATCCTTGGAGGTAGACCCCCTAGGTGTATTTTCTAGTGTTCCGCATGGCATCTTGCACACTGAAGATAGTAGGGTTTATATACATGCAAACATTGAAGAGTTTGGGGAATTCAAACTAAGAGACATATACCACAAGCAGTTAATAGATGATTCCTTTGAGATAAAACCTCAGTATAAGGGCATCCGGGAAAAGCATTTTGATCAGTTCATTCATTTCCCCTGCTTTGATCAGTTCATTCATGTCTTAAGTAGGGTGCATGATAACTTCCTATGGCTGAATAGACCTTGTAAGATCACCAAGGAAGCAATTAAGGCAGTAACTGGTTTACATTCCTCCAGAGGAATTCCTGTCCTCAAATATGTCAAAAATAACATTGTCACAGAGGCCACCGGATCAAAATTTGATAAGAGGGCAATGACCATTGAAGATATTACTGACCCGGATATCAAGTATGCATCTATGATAATAGGATACAAGATATATCATTCCAGTAGGGAGAATTTAGTATCCGGAACTGCAGTATACATGGCCTATGAGATGCTGAGAAAAAATGCAGAATATGATCTCTATGAACTTCTCTTGAGCCAGTTAATGGAAAACATACAAAAGATCAAAAAGGACAAGAAAAACTCTTTCAAATATGGTGCACTAATATATGTTTATTTTTCTACTTCATGAATGAGTTGCCCGGATCAAATGGATGGGTATGGCAGAATGACAAACCGGTAGCAGTTTAGATCAGAGACTATTTGCATGGGCTTGGGGATGCTAAAGCAAGAAATACAGCCATGTGGGGATACTTCAAAAACTTTTAGAACATGATGCAATCAAGAGAAAGGATTCCCCAGTCTCTTGTTGAGAAATACAAGGACACAGTCTGCTTTATGGTAGAGACTGATCAGTGCCTAATGGAGGCAGTAGAACCAAGGACAGTCTGGATCATGCCCATGGGGTATGAAGTTGATGAACAGATTGTGGAGCTACATGTTCAACACATGCTGAGTTAGCCTAAAGATCCAAAGGTAGAAAGGTTTGGAACCTTTGAGGAGTTGAGTGTAAAGATCCATGTGGAACTCAGAGAACCAGAGATGAAAAGGAAGGTGAGAAAAGAAGTAGAACATATTGCACAAGGCCTTGGGATCTCAAAGGAGGCACTTGATGCCAACTGGGAAAAGAGACAAAAAGTTGATGATGAGAAGAAAGAGGCAGAAAAAGGAAGCAAGAAAAGTGCTCCGGTAGAAACTTCCACCCGGACCAGATCTTCAAAGAGACTAGCACCTGTTCCAGCTAAAAGCTCAAAACCGGAAGTCCAAGCATCTGGCAAAGGAGAGAAAAGGTCAAAGACAAAAGCCACAAGGGCTTATGCAAGTCAAAGAGATGAAGAAGAAACTGAATCAGATGAGGGGGTAAAGGAAATAAAGAAGCAGAAGAAGAAAGGATACGGTCAGCCCTCCATAGGCCAAGACAAGGAAGAAATAGCAGAGGAATTTGTTGAAAAGCCCACCCTGTCCCTAGAAAGTGTAATCAAATCAGTCACTGTGGATGGAAACCTTCAACCAATGGCCAAATTCTATGATGATTACAATCAGGCCGACCAAAAGATCCTGCAGGAAGCTATAATCAGGTATCTGAACATTTACAACAAAGCTTTTATTGAAATTATCTCTCTAATTCCTAAGAGTCTAGAGAAGGAGTTGGAAATGAGAAAGACCAATGCCATGGCAAAAGACCTTGAGATCTGAGAACAGATAGCTATTCAGCTATATCCTTCAATTGATCCCAAGACAATGAACATGGTATTCAAAGACTACAAGGATGAATTCAGGAGCAAAGCAAGGATGAATCAACTTATGTTTGGTGAGACCGACAAGGTAGCCAAGGACACTGAAGAGATTCTCCGGAAAACCTTCAAAAGATTTAATCTTCCTATCATAGAGGACTTGGGTACTGATCCTACAAATGTTGCAGAAGAAACTCCTGAGAAAATGTCAGAAGAGGTGGGCCCTGAACAAACCAACATTTCCCCTCCGATTTCCCCTATAGTCTCCAGATCTAAAGGAGAAGAAAAATCACAGGAGAAAGAAGTAGAGGTGAAGGAAAAAGAAGGTGACAATGCAAAGGTTGCAGAAGGACAAAAGACTTCAGCAGAGAAAACCACAACTGCTAGTGGTGGGAATGTGGAAGGAGAGAAAACTCCAAAGGACAGCTCCAAGACTGTAGAAGAGAAGAAACATCTGTCTCCAGCAAGAGACACTTCACAAACTATCCAAAAATTTCTGAGCAAAGAAACAATGGAGATTGACGAACCGAAGCTTCTACAAGGTTCATTCAATTTTGATTCTCTTTCTCCGATACAGACAATGAAGATAACTTCATTTGCAAATGCTAAGGCTAATGAAAAACTCCTAAAGTCTCATATGGAAGACTGTGAGTTGATAGAAGCTGCATCCAGAGTGCTGGAAAAGATCATACCATCTTTTCAAAAGGATCCCACAGCCTCCTCTTCCGGTAATCTCAAAACCTTAGTCAGCAGTGTTAGTACACATTTTGATTCTCTAGAAAAATCAGCTGAAGAAAAGGTCCAGAAGGAGTTTTTGGATAAGAGATTCTCAGAGGTACAAGGATTAATCACTAATGATAGGAGAAATATGAGTATTGGGATAAAGAGCTTAGAAAATGCTCTTAAGGATGGTGGTGAAATATACAAATTTTGTATCTCCTAGTCCAAAGTAACAGTAGAGATTGAGAAGAAAATAAAAGAGCAAGAGGATAAACTACTAAGTTTGTCTCAAAGTTTTGATCCTCTCTCTTCCTCCATAGTAAATTAAGAGTGTCAAACTATTGCAATCACAAATGCAATAAAGAATTTTGAGAAGGAAAGGAAGAACATGATCAGCCAGATGGGTAAACTTAGGAGGATCATTGTCCCTAAGTTAGAGGCCATGCATGAGGCCATAAGTGAAGCTCAAATCACAGCCCAAACAAATGATCCGACAGATCTAAAAAGGGCAGATGCATTTGCATTCCTGTTGAGTGGGCATATCTCAATTTTGGACAGGATGAAGCAGAGTTGGGCGACAGAAGTTGTACAATTGGAGAACACTTTTGCAGACATACTTAAGTATATGTAAGTACAACTTGTATATATATACTTATGCGGCTAATTATAGTAAATTTTTGAAAATTTTGATGTGCGGACCCTACCCTTTGCCATTGATGTCAAAGGGGGAGTGAGGAGCAGTGAAAAATGAGGAATCCAACTAAGGGGGAGCTCCGAAAAATGTATATAAAGACAGAGCATCAGCCAAGGGGGAGCATAGTGTAAACACTTAGTCATTTTTCACTAAGTGTTGCCATCAATACCAAAGGGGGAGATTGTTGGCAAGAGACACTATATGGATTCATGATTGTTGTCATTGATGGCAACAAAGTTCATCCCACACATCCGCAGGACATGGTGTGGCTCTACCGGAAGTCAGAGTGAAGAATGTTGCGGTCCGATAAACAAGAATAGAGCATATGGCAAGGTCTGACAGACAGGTCCGGATCTCTCAAAAGAAGTATCTTGGTAAAGTGTGGATTTGGGGAAGTAAAGAGTACTACCTTGAGTGATAGATTCCAAGGTTTTAGCCTCCGGTGATAGATGAGGCAAAAGATATGAATACTTGAGTACCGGGTTCCTGAGTGACAGTGTGAACAGAGGAAGAACTGACTGACAAAACATCAGACTACTTTCCGGATGTGTTACTGATGGTGTTAAAGGTTATGAAGGCATGAATCATGTTTGGCCAACATGATTAATGATTTCTACAAGTACATGCTTGATCCGCATTACTTGATGTGTAAGGATTCAGCCGACAGAACAGAGTTTGTGAGAAGATTGACTATTCCGGGTGCCGACTAGAAAGATAATGAAATCACTTGTGCAGATATATATAAAGGATGGATTTAGTTGTGAGATGTGTTGTGGTGATATATGTGGTATGCGAAAAAAAGCAGAGCAGAGCAGAAGCAGTAAGGAAGGTCCGGTATGTGAAAGGAAAGCAGCATAAGAGAAGAGGAAAGATGAAGTGCAGCAGATCAGTGTACTGAGCCTAACCAGAATTGAAATCCAGCATATGTGGATGCTTCCAATCAGTTCAAGTATTGTATAACATTCTTTTGTAGATAGTGTGTCTCCTTGTAGGCAGTGTGCCTCCTTTGTGAGCAGTGTGCTCGGGCAGTGAGCCCTAATTAGCAAGTGCCATTTTGTATTTCCTTATTCTTCTAACAGAGAATAATCTTTGGGTTAATCACCCCATGGTTTTCTCCCTTAACAAGGTTTCCACGTCAAAAATACTGTGTCATGTGTTTTTCCTTTTCATGGTAATGTTTGCTTATTTGAATTAATGTTGCATTGATTAATAAGAAAGTTCAGAAAGAATAAATAATTAGGATAACTAATTCACCCCCCTCTCAGTTATCAACACTTTTATCTTCACCCATAAGTGCATGACTTCATCGACAATCTTCTCCGAGAAGTGTCCAATAGGATCCTTCAAAACTTGCTCAAATTTAGCCTTGAATACTTCAATAGATGTCTACTCTTCATATGTTTCCTTCTCATCAACCATAGTTCTGAGGAGTTCCTCCAAAATCCCCATCTCATCCATTAGCAGGTCATGTGCTTTGGTGTCGATATCCATGTCTTTATGCCTGTACCCTTTCAAAATGTCTGCTTCAAAATTTAGGTCCTTTATCTAGATGGATATCTTGGGTATTGTCTAGACCATCATGATGTTTTAGCTCAATAGCACCTTGTCCTGTAGTTTACAAATGGCCTTTAATTTACTGATCTCTTGATCATTCTCATTGTGCCTAGTAACACATTATGTCTTCAAGGTGTCTGCTTCCCCTTGATAAATGTCAAAGTATCCCATTTTGATAATGCGATTTAGATTACCTCCTCCCCATCTTTCCAGAATTTTTGGAACCATCCTTGTATCACATGTTCCTGATGCTTATTTGCATCCAAGTCACTTATTTCATCTTGTGTCACCAGTGCTAAACTAGTTGGGACCTTGGTTATTTGTATCCTTGGGGCCACTAACCCCTTTATGAACCCGTCAAGCTGGGCAATGCGCCCCTTTAGCTCCTGCTTCCTCATCTTATCCTTGCCGATTCTAGCTGGTGTAGCCTCTATGTTGCCCATGAGCTCATCAATTTCTTGCTCAGTAGTGGCATGTCCTAGGTCTAAAGTGGTGATCTAAATTCACTCACTGTGAACTCACCTTTTGCTTTATCCACTATAGGCATAGCCAAATGGGTTTTCCTACGACTTGTTTCATCCCTCTTAATGGGGGATACTGCCCTTTTCGCTTGGGCTTTATTCCCTCTACTGAAAACAATGCCTTGAAATCAAATGGAACCAAATTAATGGGAGGTTTAATTACCTCAGAGGCTAACCATTCTGGAATATCAGGTGTAGGTCCTTCTTGACCAGGTTGTTCAATGTGAACATCGTTTATCACTAGCTCTATATCTTTTTTCATACCTTCCCCTTATTGTGAAGTCTCTTCTTACGGAAGTTCCTACTACGGTACCCCATGTTGGACAGCTTCTTTCTATAGCTCCTTCTAATGTGGAACTTCTTGCTGGGGGGCCTCTTGCTAAAGAGCCTCTTTATTAACCTCCATAGGTTTATGCTCAGGATCTTCTACCTCTTTACACAGTTCCTCTAGCCCTTGGTCCTTTTGACCCTCACCAAGTGTCAGCAAATGCTACACTTCTTCATCTTGGCTCTTCTCTTCTTTCTGTTCAGCATGTTAGATATTTCCCTCCTTTGAGGCATCCTAAAGAGCTTCTGTCTAATTTTTTGGAAGGGTAGTATCCTCAGTCGACTTCTCCATTTCTATTTGTCACAACGGACCTATCTCTTCCTTTGTCATTATACCTATACCTGGGATATCTGGTTGGTCTACTATCACATTAGGATATCCTGATACCTCGGTATCAAAAATCTCTTCCACTTCCATACTTTGAAGCTTTATTACGTCTGAGTCCTCTATCTCTTCCACTTCAGCTTCCACTTGTTGAGGTTCATCCTATGGTGGCGATGTCGGATGTGCAAGTAAAGAAGAGACTGGATCATTGGTCACTACATGAGTAACCTCATCATCAGTCAAGTACACTACCTACCTCAAAGGTAATTGCAACTCCTCGGCCCTTGCTCATTCTTGCGCTTTTGCTACTTCAACCAGCTTTTGTTTTACACAAATGATCTACTCAGCTATTTGGCCTCTTTGGAGCTCCATCACATGTCCCCCAGTGTGGACTTGATATGCTTCTACCTATTGTACTAAATGTGCTTGGATTGCAGCTTGTGGCAATGGTATTTCTGCATGAGGCTGATCAGATGCGAACATAAGTTCCATCGATGTTTGTCTTGATGCCTTTGCCTGGGTGTCGACTAGCTTAGTAATGGCACCCCTCATGGATATGGGTGGCATATTTCTCTTTTGCTTGGGGATTTCAACCCCTTCCAAAATGTCTTTAGCAGGCCTCTATTTTGGTGTTGCAACTGTGATGGGAATGGCATGCACTGGTTGCTCTCTTGGAGGCGATGGTCTAGTGGCCACATTGACTCCTTATGTGATTAAGGCCTCTGCAAATGCTAATGTTCCCTCTCGAGCTAACTTATCGTCCATTACTCGCTTCTTGACAATAATGAAATCATCATAATCATCATCCCCTTGATCTTTCCTCTTCCTTTTCTTATCATAGGTCAGACTTACGCCCTTAGCTTTCAGCTCATTTATATTTTCATCAACCCATCTTTGGGTGGCGGTCATGACCTTATTTGTAATGACATCAATTGATGTCTCGTTTGGTTGGGTCCAGTCTGGGAGAGGCACTTGGTCTCCTTATATATCTATTTCTCATTATATTCTAGGTTGAGAGTCTGATCCTCATTAGACTTTATTTGTGGGGACACCTCTAGACATCCCAAGGTCTAGATCTGGTTCAAGGTTAACCTCTAGTATCCCCTCTTCCTGATGTCCTCATCATTACAATGCCTAGTAATCCTCCAAATGAGGAACATGTTGCATCTTCTTACTGACATACTTCTCTATCCTATTGTAAGGATCAAAGGTACGTGTGAGGGATAATGGCTACAAGTTGAGCATTTGCAGCTCTGCTTCTAATAGTTTGAAGTCATTGAACTCTGCACATCTATACCACCCTATATCCAAAGGGAAATCAATGGTCCCTTGATTATGTTTCTAAATGTATGCCTCACAGGAGGGGATTATTTTCTTGGTGACTTCTAGGAGCAGAACCATATTAGTTGGATATCGAGGCAAAATGAAGGGGTGACCTTCAAACCCTTCCCTTCTAATGTATGTGAATGTCAGGAACTAGATAAACTAGGACCCGTGTGTGGTGATGACCACTTGGGCATCCCTTGAAATCCTTTTGGCTCAGTTCCCTTTCATTAACCAGACCAGCCACATCATGAAACAATCATTGACCCTCCTGTAGTGCATAATTGATTGTGTTCTTCTCCAGTTGTGGGTAATATTCCCACACTGTTTGTTCTCCTGGCTTGATGCCAAGTTTTCCAATTGTATACAGTCCATTGAATTAGGAATTATACGCGTAGGAGTATACTACATAGGAGGTCACGAGGAACCTCTGCTTCTTCTTCTTCCATGCAACCATCCCATCATGTAGGGAGTTGTTGATCAGTTGTGCACAATGCATTATATCGCCAACATCCTTTACAAGTCGGATGAGGCCAATCATCCATAAGTCAAAAGACCCTAAATCTTCCTTCCCCACCATTTTGTTAAATAGGGTTATCCTGTACTGGACTTTTGGGTTGAAGTCGAATCTGTAGAGATTTTGTGGCATCTTGGAGACTGCCTTTGGCCTAGTCGTCGGATCCATCCAAGAAGTGTGCATAACCTTTTGACAGCCTGCAACATTTGAGTTGTATTCTATGGATAAGGCATTCAGATAAATTTCAAAGACATTCTAGCTCTATGGTAATCTGAAAGTCTCTATAATCCCTTTTGGTGAAAAATTTACGTATACTCGCCCTTGGTGCTCTCCCCTCCTAACAATAGGATTATACTTTTGTGTCCACTTAGTCACTATTTCTAGGGCATCTATGGCATATGGGAAGTTTGTTTGATGCACTAGCAAACTTGCTACATAACCTGCTAGGAGCAGGACACATTGGAGTTTTGAACTCGTCCTCATGTTGCTTTTATCTTTTCATCATTTTGTCCTGCATGATGCAAACAACTGTAACTAGTTCCTGCATTGTAAATTAGGGCATGCAAATCAATCTCATATTTGTAGAGTAATTTGAAATCATTTATAACAAGCTGAATCTAGGAATTACCTTAGGTAAAAGAGATTAACCTATGGTAAAGAAGAATTACTATAACCATCAAAGAAGAGAGATTTTGTCGTATACGTACCTGATAATAGAATATCACCTTGGTTACACTGTGTAGAGGATGTTTGTTTACCGTCGCACTCTCTGTTCGCTCATATGCTTGATTTGTATTAACTTCTACAAATTCACTCTCAACAATAATTCTCTGCAACTATGCTCTTAAAATCTCCTAAAAAGGCTTTTGTGATTTAACAAATGTGTTGAAATTCACTTTTAATTTTTTGTGAAATTCGCTAAGTATAGGAGTGCATTGAATGTTCACTAGAGTTGGTGAGCAATTACTATTTGAGTGTGGGTCAAAGCGACAGCTGGACGAAAGTTTATAATTTTAAATTTAAATCCCAACAGCAAAAAGCACTCGTGGTATGGGAATTTAATGCTAAGGACCTGATGGACATTTGGATCCTAATATCTTGTTTAGAAAATCCGATGCGAATGTACAGTTAAAATGTCCTTTTGACTTTGACCAAAGTCAGGTGGAAATCATAATGGCAACTCCATTGATTGATGTCATTACATGGTCAAACTTTGTTGACTAGAACAATGGATAACTGAATCTTCATACTCGACCGTAAAGGTCAAGACATTTAGGAATGTCCATTGAGAAATGTCATTTTGAAAATGTCCAATTGAAAAGTCAATAGGCTATGAGTGTGCGCTTGGCTTATAATACTTTCAAATAAGATATGGACATGGATATGGATATTGACATAGAAATGTCTGGTGCAACATATCCAATCCAATGGAACTCTTTCATGTCGGGCTAAATTTGACAGCTTGCACTATATTTTAGACTGGAATGGATATTTGCTCACTTGATCATGTCAAGTTGAAATGTCCTGTCTGGTAGAAGTATTCATGACTTGTTATGATAAAATTGATGGTTTCACAAGGATCTAGACCATGGATATGGATATTGGTACTCCATACGCACTAATGTCAGATCTAGTTGAACAACAAATGGGTCATATTTAATTATACTTTCGGGTCCGTGTGTTTCTTGAAGGATTTGGAACCCGATATGGATACTGGACATGACATTGGTGCTTGCTAATGTCCATGTCCAATTGACCAAAAATGTTTAGTTGACTAGAACTTCAAATGGGCATAACTTGCTCATTTCAATGAATTTTTACATGATTCAAAAGAGAAACCTAAAAAGAATTTTGTCCTCTACCCATCCATGACCTTTACAGGGGATAGTTTGCAATTTAAAATTTGGCTCAAATTTGGCTCTAAGGTGTCATGACATTTTACCATCACTGCCCAAGCAGACAACAGACAAATTGACACAACAAAAGAAGCTGGGTCCTCATTTTGCCAGGGCAAAATAAATGGGGCATGTTGTGAGACCACACAACACATCTAAGATTGTAAATGAGCAACAAACCAAAAGATTTATCACAAAACCCTAAACCTACATGACTTAAGCATATAGAATGATCAACTCAAGAGAAGTGTCTCACTCAAGGAAACACTAACCTTCAACTCAAGAAATGTGGATTGATCTAAAATCTATAGAATAACAAGGTGCTGCAACCATACCCAATCATGATGATGTAGGTACTCAAGCCAAACATAAGTTGGTGGTTCCAACCCTTCTCTCAATCATGCAAGAAGAAACAAGATAGACTCAAGATCTTGCTTCCAAATCCACCACAATCCTTTCCAAGAGCATATAAATTAGTATTCCAATAGTAAATAAACCTACAATAATTCATATGTCTGCAATAATATGAAGATGATTAATAGTTCTCTAGAGTCTTTAAAGTCTTTTCAAAGTCTTGTTTAAATATGAAGCCTAAGGAGGGAAAATATTCAAATATCAAAGGCCAACAAAGTGAGGACCAAAATCTCGAAATCAAGGTCACATCACTCAAGACAAACCTGACACTGTCGGGGGATTTGAAACTCCACAAGATATGAGAGGACACTAGTGTTTGGGCACTAGGGTCCTAGTTAAATCACTTTGGCAAGTTAGTGTTGTTTTGGGACATCACCAGGATCTTAACACTACCCTATGTTCTAGCATTTGATCAACGATTATAGTTTAGTAAGGTTTAGGAAGGTTTAGGAAAGTGAAGCACTTCTCTCAAGTCAAAGGTAAGGCCAAGGCTAAAGTGGACTTAAATGGATTAGGGGACTGGACACTAAAGCAAGTTCCAAATATGATGTGAATTTGTGCTTGTGTTGATAGGGAGCACAATTTACGACAGTACATTTAGCCCCCACTTTAGCGGTTGTATGACACTACGTGCATATGCAATCTAAAGTATAGGAAAGCAAATAAGCATGTAGAGGATACCCAAAAGGATACTATAGAGGATGTAGAATGTTTCCAAGTGAGAGAATGGAGCCCCCAGTCAAGAACTTGCAAAACCACAGTGTTAGGGACTGCATCCTGCAAAACCACTTTGCTAGGGAAAGAGAAAGCCATCATGCATACAAAGAGGTATATTAGTCCAGAAAAACTTCTAAGGGGAATGAGAGTGTGATCTAGAGAGAAACTCGTGGGTAGATATATGCCCCCTATTTCTGCTTGCTTGTAAGGAGGTAGAAACAGGGTGATGCTTTCTCTACTATACGTTTCTAGGGTTTTGATGAATATGCCTTAAGTATGGTCATTTGACAAAATGATGCCAAAGCAAAGGCATGTGATGAGAAAGAGGGCAGAACTAGGATTCTAGCACAATAGACGACACAAAAATCAAGGTTCTCTAGCCCAATTTGTGAATGTTTGAATGAATAGTGTTTGAATAGAATGGTGAGAGTGCTAAAGTTTTGCTATAAATAGTAAGTAGGTTATCACCATTTACTATCTCATTTTTCTTTTTCTTTTTCAGAGAGTTTGGAGGATCTCAGGTGATCATGAGAGTGATGATGCCACTTAGATGACAATATCAATCTCCTAGGCTGGTAGAGTTGAGGAGTTGCATAGCACAAGGCGTACACGTGAGGTGAGTCTGAGCTTTTGATTCATGCTTGTGATTTTTGTCATTTTTGTGTGGATTTCAAGGATTACGTGCTAAACTAGGCATGAGGGGCACTAGTGTTGTTCTGGGGCACCGGAGTCTTAGCAGGGGGCTAAGGTCCTGACAGGGCACTAGTGTCTAGTTAGGGCGCTGGGGTCCTGTGAAATTTTGTTGAAATTTGGAAGTTTAAACTTTATTTGAAACTTATTTTTGCATAAAAGTGACATAACTTGATTTGGTGTTGATTGCAGGTGTCCCCAACCATGTGTGAGCATTCAGGCAGTCACTTGTACACATTGTTGCGTAGTCATGCCGAGACTCTTTTTGCCACAGAGGTTGCTCACCTTAGAGATATTGGATTGTGGTGGGTGTACACAATGCCCACTATTAGATATCATGATATGATGTTGATGGCGCTCATGGAGCGGTGGGACACATAAACCTCTACCTTCTATATTCTGATAGGAGAGATGATGGTCACACTGGAGGATGTGTATAGGATCCTATGGTTACCTATACAAGGCAAGACTATCAGGATTGATGATTATCGATTAGAGGAGTATGTTTGGGTGATACAGATGTACAATTTTAGCCATATTGTGCCCTCAAGCACCACAAGGTGCATCCAAATAGCTTGGTTAGAGCAGGGTGCTATAGTCACACCATTATTACGTCACATCGTGATTGCTACTATCGCACTCGTGGTTACACAGGATGGATGAGACACTCACATTCACATGGGTCTATGCATACTATCAGGGCAATGGAGGAGGAGAGGATAGTATACTTATGGGGACTGAGCATGCTAGCTCACTTATACCATGATTTAGGGTGCTATGTGCATTATGAGGCGCATAGTTTGATGACCTACACACTTCTCCAAGTGTGAGCATTTGAGCATATCACATGTACGCAGATGGTGTGGTTCTCGATAAAGCCTATCTGGACATGTCCATGAGCACATACCTATGCACTGAGGAGGGAGTGGAGGTGTGGTGTTTTATTGTATTGGAGAGTTAGATTTGATAGATTGGAGCATGATGATATCATGTAGAGACCATATAGAGGCCATAGATCGTGGATGTGAAAGAATTGATAATTGGCAAGGATGAAAAGAGATCAGCTTCTAGTCGGTCGCTTTGATTACATCGTCATGCCTTTCTACTATGATTGAGTAATGAGGCAATTTAGACGCATGCAGAGAGTTTATGTCGCTTGACCGACCTATGTATGTTTGTCTCGTAGTGCAGTGAGGCCTCGAGACGAGGCCCTACTCACTGGTATTGATGTTGCATTGAGTGATCCAGATGATGAGGAATAGGATGCAATGCCCGTGTCTGACATTGATGATGTGGGTGTGAGCCCAACATACACGACTTGGTGGAGCACTTTATGTCCTACTCCTGTATTTCACCTAGACTATCCCATTGACGATCCTAAACCTTGGGTGGATCAAGGGGATGAGTTGATAGGTGATAAGAGAGATAGAGAGAGATTATGATTATGATGTTATTGATGAGGAGGAGGAGGATCATCCAACAGTGACAGTAGGAGGGAGACAATTCGAGGGAGAGGACAATGATGTCGTCGAGGAGAGACCTAGGGCTCGACCTCGTGCATCATGGTCACTACCTTCTGCAAGTGAAGTGTGGAGTTGACATGAGTGTGGGGAGTTGAGTGGTGCTACCACTATAGTACCTCTAGTGATGTCAGTGAATAGAGACTCAATAGTTGTTGGTCCTCTAGTCGATCATGTGATTGGCAGGTCAGTGATCCAGGTGAGGATGTTACATTGTGTTATGTTTTGAGATTGAATAGAATAGTAGATGTTGATTTTGAATTATTTTGATATATATGATGAGAGTTTTGATACAAATTTTATTTTTATTTTACAGTTGGTACACGATCATGGCTTGACTTTGTGGGTTGAGTCATAGCGGAGATGGTGCCTACCGTGCATACTTAGTGGCCAGTGCGGATCAGTTATAAGCTACAGTAGACTACAGGGTGACATGTGGATGTATTCGAGCCCATTGCATAGCTGAGAGAGGCTTATGAGGAGACCATTCAAAGAGTGTCAAGTGCTGAGGTGGCACAAGATGCCTTCAAGCTAGAGCGAGACCAGGTGATCCAGAAGGTGTCTATTTTGTTGAGGAGGCATGAGATGCCTTCAATATATGGCTAGGTTAGAGTCTAATGGAGCTTCAGGCAGTCATGGCAGGACTAGCACCAATGATGGACCATTCGCTTGTGAGAGAGTTGCGAGCCAAGAGAGATCGACTACAATAGTTGTATTCAAATGCTCAGGTGGAGGTGGCAGAGCTCAAAGAGCATGTCTGAGGCCTGTAGACATAGAGTGCATCTAGGAGTCACTCATAATCTATAGCATTGCACATACATCCACCTATCACACAGCCATGACCGGGTCTCGAGGAGTCAGGTACCCACAGTCCTGCAGATTGATGAGACTTGTTGTTGATGTATGATTGCGACACACCACATTTTGATGTAGTGGTGACTATGTATCAAACTTTTGTATGTATATATATGAGTGTTTTGGCATTTTGGTTTATGTTGTTGTATATATGTGATGATGATAATGGTTTAATTAGATGTCATTTGTGATCTTATTAAAATAATTCTTTGATTTTTTAATTAAAATAAGCCAAAGATCTAATTAAATGTGGTGAATTAACATGTATGGGACAAGCAAAAACCATTGATCTATATAAACAACCTAATGAGATTGTTTAAGAAATATGACAATGATCTAGAATTGATACATGTATTGATGAAATGTTGTTCTAATCATGTGATCTAATTAAACAAGTTTATGAAATTGTTTAACTAATTACAACCATGATTGTCTACCGCACACACATGTTTAAATTAAATACAATTGTGATCTAACTAAACAAGCAATAGCATTGTTTAATTAAATGCTACAATGATCTAATTAACATGGTGTACAGGTTATCTAAATATATGCTAATGACAAGCAATTTCAAGACTAAGAAAACTACTCTAAGAATTCAAGATAACTACATGTTTATCATGAATGAAGCAACATATATTAAATAGATAAGAAAAATTAACTATCTAACATGATGTGCTTTAAATAAATGCTAGCATGACACTCAGGAATGAAATGATGTGAGGAAATTTTTAAAAGAAGATTTAAGCATAGTATCTACGCAAATGAATAACATTGATAGGTTCTTTAAGAGGCATACCATTAATTATTGATAATCTATATGCACCTGATCTATAGACTTTAGTGATGACGTAAGGTCCCAACCAGTTCGGGAATGAATTTCCCTTTTTTGCTTGGAGGAGCATTTACATTGCATTGATTTTCGTAAAGCACCAAATCACCACCTCGAATGAGTGATGGATGACACGTTCATTGTGGTGGCATTGGACAAACTTTTGATAAGCTTGGAGATGTTCGAGAATGTTTATGCACTGTTCATCAAGCATCTCAAGTTGTTGAAGTCTTTGTTCTCTGTAGGAATCTTCATCAGGAATGTTATTGAGAGAAATTTGCAATGAAGGAATATTTCTAACTCGAAAGCATGATCTCATCGACACCATACACGAGGTTGTACGGGGTGGTACATGTAGTCGTACAAACACTCATTCGGTAAGCCCATAATGCATAAGAGAGTTGAGTGTGCCAATCTTTACCATGTTTGTTAATAGTTTTTTGAAGGATTTGTTCGATTATTTTAGTAGAAGCTTTGCTTGGCCATTTGATTGAGGATAATACAGCGTCGAGAAGTGGTGTTGAATGTAGAATTTCTCGAGGAACTTCTTCACCTCTTTGTTCTTAAATGACAAACCATTATCAGAAACAAAAGCAAAAGGAAAACCAAAGCGAGAAATGATGTAAAAAAAGAAAGCGACATATTACTTCAGTAGTCGTGGATCAGAGTGGAACTGTTTCGACCCATTTAGTGAATTAGTCAGTGGCTGTGATGATGAAAGTATGACCCTTAGAAGAAGGAGGAGAAATTTTTCCAATAAGATCCAAGCCCCACATAGAAAATGGCCAAGGGGATGGCCGGGCACGAAGTTCCTAGGCAGGAGCTCAAATGAGATTGTTAGGTTGTTGACATTGAGGGCACTTTTGACACACGAACATGAATCTTATTCCATATTTTTCCAATAGTAACCCATGAGAAGCAATTTTTAAATCAGAGATTTACCGCTGAAATGCCCTTCGCAGGTACCTGAATGTGCCTCTTCCAGGGAAATTGGGATCTCTGACTTGTTTAAACAACAGAGAAGAAGGTTGTTGTAACTTCAATTATAAAGAATACTAGATAGGATGATGTAGCATGTTGCAAGCTTGCGAATACGAGCTCAAGCACTTTTAGAAGGAGTAGTTTAGGTACCATCACTCAAATATTTAAATATATGGAAGTACCATTCATTTGACTCAACGAATTAGGGATTCTTGATGACTAAAATGATCTAGGGGTGGTGTCCTTTTATACTTGTTGTAGGCACACAACTTGAATATTTTGACATGATAAATGATGAATAATGTCTAGTTAGAACTCAGTTGGCTTATGCCCAAGGTGAAATTTGGAATTTAAAAATGTATGTCAAATTGACATTATAGAATTCACCTTGGTTGGAACCACAACTTTTAGATTTGAACTCAGGAAAGGTAATGGTAACCTAAGTGCTGGAATTATATGGAACAAGCATTAAATTTTATTTCTGAAAGTCAATATGAATTTGAGATTAATAAAAATGTCAAATCAATTAAATTTATATACTAACACAAAGTATTTCAAACACATACATAATAGTGTAAAATGAAAGATGAAAATATAAAATATATACTTTTCACCCTTAAAAATATAAATTATAAAAAATTTCAATAAATTACTTTTATCTTTCATTTTACACATTTTATATGAATGTTCTAAAGACTAGCTTATATATATTAAATAATAATATATATAAAATATGCCGAGATATATCCTTCTCGAGGCCACTTTTAATCAATTTATCGAATAAAAAGTGTAATCGATGCCTCGACAAGATATATCTCAGCATATTTTATATATATTATTATTTAATATATATAAGCTAGTAGCAGTCAGAGCGGAACATGTATGACATTAATTTAATTAATATATAGTTATATAGTATAACATTATTAAATATAATAATATTTTTTTATATTATTACATTATTATAATATTATATTTATATTATTTTTATAAACGTTAATTGAATTAATAAAATTAGTATATAATTATATCGTATAACATTATTAAATATAATTTAATATTATATTTATATTATTATTATTACATTGTTATAAACGTTAATCCTGACCATTATTATTTTAAGCCCTAATAATAATCTATAATTATAATAATAATATAAATATTATTATATTATATAATAATATATAATATTTTTTTATATAATTACCCTAGTTAGGGACTAGGGACCCATCAAAAAGAGGGTTGAGCCCATATGTTTTTAACATCCACCAAAAAAAAAAGAGTTTGTAACAAACCAATAACACCTTACAACTATATCATCGGAGTGGGGTAAATCACAATGGCCCACACTCCACAAATTCTTACCCTAATTATAACCCTAACCTTAACACAAATTCTATCTATAACCCCAATTGTAATCATAACCCTAACCCTAACCCTAACCATAATTCTAAAATTTATAAGCCTAATTTTAAGTGTAACCCTAACCCTACTTCTAATCCTAGTTCTAATGCTAACCCTATTTCTAACCCTAATACCAACTTTAACACTAACCATGATTCATACCCTAACCTTAACCCTAATTCTTTCCCTAAACCTAATTGTTGCTCTAACCCTAACCCTAATTATAAGAAAACACTAATTCTTTCCCTTAACCTAATTGTTTCCCTAACCCCAACCCTAATTGTACTTGTAACCCTAACACTAATTGTAGCATTGAGCCTAACCCTAATTCTAAATTACCCTAATTCTAATTATAACCCTAAACCTAATTCTAACATTGACCCTATTTTTATTTATAACCCTAATTCTAACCCTAGTCATAATTTTATCTCTAACCCCAATTGTAATTGTAGCTCTAACCCTAACATTTATTTTGGTTATATATATTTTCCCTAATTGTAATTGTAACCCTAATCTTAAGCATATGCTATTTGGTTATATATATTTGCTCTAATTATCTCTCTCTTTGCCTCTTCCTCTCCTATCTATATCTCTATCTTTTGCACTCTCTATATCTCTCTCGCTTTCTCCCTCCCCCCCTCTCTTTTGTGTCGTTGTCTTTGTCTCTCTCTTCCTCTCTTTTTATCTCTCTTTCCCTCTATATCTCTTATCTCTAGCTCTATCCCTCTTTCTCTATTCCCCCCCCCTCTCTCTCTCTCTCTCTCGCCCCACATCCCTCCCCACTTATGTCTCTCCACTTCTTTGTTCCCCTCTCTCTAACACATTAATGTAATCTTGTTCCTCAACCTATCCTTACCCTAATTCTAATTATAACCCTAAACCTAATTCTAACATTGACCCTACTTTTATCTATAACCCTAATTCTAACCCTAATCATAATTTTATCCCTAACCCCAACCGTAATTCTAGCTCTAACCCTAACATTTTTTTGGATATATATATTTTCCCTAATTGTAATCCTAACTCTAATTCTATTCCTAACCCTAATTCTATCCCTGACCCTAAACCTAATTATAATTGTAACCCTAATCTTAAGCATCTCTCTCTCTCTCTCTAACACATTAATGTAATCTTGTTCCTCAACCTATTCAAACTCATGGCTATCCTCACAGTGGTATATATATTTCCTTTACAATCCAAGTTCATTTACATTATCATATTTTGCTTGTGCACATAACCCTAACCCTGAATCTATTATATGCTAGTATTTCTAGTTAGATTTATATTATATTTTCTCTTTAATAGTGATCATCCATGATCCACTACACTCTATCACAAAGAGATCTAAGACCTTCTATTTGTCTGGATTATCATTTACATTTACCAATTTCAATCCACTATTTGTTTAACTCAAATTAACTATTTATTATTAATAATTTAATAATTCTAAATAATACAAGGTGCAATTTATTTCCTTGTACATACTTAACATATGTTTTTTTGAATTAATAATTTTATTTTATTATTCATTATCATGATGATCTACAAAACAATGGATAGTTATCTTTTTTATTATTAACCTTGTATTCTATTTCACTGTAAACTTGATTATGTACTCATTATAACCCTTATTTTATTTTATTTAATGATACAAAATAAATAAAATAATAATAATTAACTATCTATAACTCTATATATTTATTTTTGAATATTTTGTTGAGAATCTATTTTATTATTAATAAAAACATTTAATTAATCATTTAAAAATGGATAAAACGAATAAAATTAAATGAGGTTCCCTTGCTTACATTTTACTAAGTATTTGTAATGGTCTTACTTTTTTAGTGTTTTTTTGTGGAGCAATTTCTTTGAAAGCTATTTTTATTTCAAATTATGGAAATTTAGATGTTTTTAAATGGTAACTTTTATCTTGCGTGAGGCTCACAAAGATGATGTAGGAGTACAAACAACACTAAGAGGGGGGGTGAATCAGTGTTGTACCAAAAAAACAAGCTATCTAAAACTTATCAAAATTGAGAGAAGATGTGTTGACAATCAACTATGATAATTTGCATCAATAAGGAGATAGACATTGAATGTTTAAGCTTGAAAGACAACCAACAACACACAATTCATGAAACAATGACACAAAGATTTACGAGTGGAAAACCCTCCTAGGGTAGAAAAACCACTCAAGAACTGCCTCACTGGCTTAACTTGAAAACATCATTTGCAAGGCCTCATTCGCTGATATATGTCTCACTGACAAACATAAGGTCTCACTGGCCTACAAGCCTCACTAGCTAATAAGTGTCTCAATGACATATGATAGCCTCACTGGCATATTGAAAGTCTCACTGACTTATCAAGATTTCACCAACTTGATGAAACACTTTGAATGCAAATACAGAATATTTCAGGGGTTTACCCTGTTTCAATTCAAACACAAAAACCTTATATCTCCCTTTTGTCTTTCACAACAAATTCATTACATAAATGTGTTCTTCAATCTATAGAATTATCTTCAAAAATATCTTTGCACTTTTCAAAGTCTTCAACCTCTGTAAATTTTAATCTCTGCACTTTTTCAATCATCTCTCTGCACTAAAGCTTCTACACATCTTTAAAAAAATACCAATCATCTTTGCAACTTCTTCCCTATAAAAAAAACTATATCATTCTTCACACAAATTATACAAAAACAAATGTAGATTATAAATTAATGACTCCATCATACTTGAACTATTGATAGAAACTTCTTAAAATAACCCTCTGATCGAATATAGAAAATTTCCAATCTTATTTGCTAAAAAAGAGGTCATAAAGCCATGCTTTTTTTTGGCTTTTTATCCCACAGAGCTCGTCAAATTTTATGGAGAAAAGCAACCATTAGTGTTAAAAAATGCTTTGAATTATAATATTCGATTACCTTTTTCATGCCACTAAATTATTAAATCAGAGTCGTCGATGCTTTGTTTGGTGCTCATTGTGTGCCCTTTAACCGGTGCATCTGGTGTCTTCCAGACAAGGGGCCAGTTACCCACGACAGACAGTGACTTAAGTTTATGACTTAAGTGAAATTAACTTGCTCACCCGGTCAACTGCTAAAAAGAAATAAAGTATGTGACAGTTGCACATAAGAGCTTAAAGGATGTGACTTGAACTCATTTAGGGTCAAATAAATGAAACCCTAAACATTATTAATTCTCTGCATAGACTTCACTTATGCATCTGAGGCATAAGACAAGGCATCTACTGAGAGACAAAACCTTGTAAGTTCATCAGGAGAGAGAGGATTAATTCATAGATATCTAAAATGATTTAACTTCTTGATAATGAAACCCTTAAAGCACAAGCCTTGAAGACCAATACCATTGTATTGTCACATGATTCATAGAATATCAAATTGCTACTAAAAGCAACTGATTCAAATGAGCCCACTGTTCACATTGCAGACAAAAAAACACCCACATTATTAATGACACTGAAATTCACTCCAAATCCAATACCTTTGCAAGAATGTGAAAACAATAAGACTCCTGTAGAATGCAGAAAATGTCTCAACCATTATAACATGGTCAAGTGCCTCAAGCAACCCTTTGAGATCAATCAAAATAGCATCATCACATAGAACAAGTACCGAGCATTGAAATGCCATATGAATATCATATGCCAACTGTTGTATGCCAAAAACCATAAGAGTGCCAAGAACCATGTGCAACTACCATAACACCATATCATATGTCAACTAAAAAGACTGAAATAAGTGTGCCCACTATAATGCCAATCAAGGATACCAAATGAAACCAAAAAGCTATCATACACCTGTAAAGCATAACACTCATTGTAACTAACATATATGAAGTGCATCCCTCAGCGAAATAAGGAGACCATATATACAAACAAGGATGCCATATACCATATGCATCATAGTATCATGTAACTTCATGAGAACCAATAACCTTTGTCAGCATTACTAGCCAAATACCAACTGCCTGTACATCATACTGAGTGCCACAACCAAACCAAGTGAACACCATTATGAGCATTGTCATCACAACACACCATCATCAAGAACCTTCATAACAAATTATATGCTACTATCCTTTTGTCATAAGACTTTTGCCATCAAGGACAATAATTACAACAAACTCCCCCTTTGTCCATGGATGGCAAAACCAAAACTACTCCCCCTTTGACATTATGGACAAAGGATAGAAAAGCAATCAACTTCATAAACTATGAATTGAGCAAGAGAAACTACTATAAAGGCATACTTACCTTCCAAAAACAATTTGATAGTTTGGTAGATATAACAACAAACAGTACAACTTCTGATTTCTTTTTGTCTCCAGTTTTGCCAATTTGTCTTTGACATCTATTGCCATCAAGGGCAACATCACAAAAAATATGAAAATCATTGTTCAAACAAAGTAAACATCACTTGAAAGCCACTATCCTTATTGAATATACTGAAATCAAACACAGTCACTATAAAAATCACTGTCCTGTCATTGTTCACTGTCCTTCAACTGACAATCCTATCACTGTTCTTCAAGAACCTGCTAAAAGAATACATTGCAAATGATTGCAAAAAATCCTCCAATAGATACCATAGTCACTGTCATCATCACTATGAAGATACCACAGTCTGAACTCTACCTAAAAATAGTGAAATAAAGATTGATGGTAGACACAAGCCTAAATATCACAGTCTAAACTCTGCAACTTAAGAGTACTATCCAACATAATTGAAACAAAAATGCAAAATGATTGGATTCTAGGTCTTTAAAATATCACCAATCACTCCCCCTGAAGCAAACACAGTGAACCAATAAAAACTCTCATTGTGCAGATGAAGTCCAGTCACTTGTCATAACTCCCCTTAGGAATACCTTAAGTCTTTCCTATTCTGCATCTCTGTTCTTGCTCTGTATCAACAGTTTTATACATGTTATCGCTGTGATAGCCAACACCAAGTCCAACATTGTTAGAGAAGAAAGCTAACACCATCTTATCACTGCTCTGTCAGAGAGAATGATCACACTTAAAGGCTCTACCTTATCATAAATCACGAAAATCTTTGTGCACTCTGTGTAGGGCTCTTACTAATAAGATATCCTTTGATTATAATACTTTATCTATGCCATGCAGGAGAACAATATATACAGTGATACTCCAAGAAATCTTTTGAACTTTTTCATCATATGCATTGACAATCTCTTGTCTTTCAGTATTGAACTACTTAGCAATTCTGCAACAATCAGAATCTCTGCCTTCAAACTTTTCACAAACATAAAAGCCTTCTTCAACTGTTCATTGACATCATTAAAAAAAATAAGATGCAAATGCCACTATGACATTGAATAACTTCCCTTTAACATCCATCTATGTTGTCCAATTAAACACTCAATTCCTCTGTATGTATTTGACATTTTGTCAAGATATCTATGTTTCAACAATCTCCTAAATCCACACCAAAGACCTACAAGAATCTTAAATATTGCACCAAATAGAGATATAGAATTCAAGTACCACACACTAGATTTTGACTATAGGTCTATTTTCTAATTGCTATCAAGAAGAAGAAGCCATTATAAATCACTGTATGTAGCAGGCATTGAAGCATGCAATACTGTCATCTCTAAATCATACACCATATACTTGAAAAGTTGATATACAAAGCAGAGGAGCGGTAGCTAAGAAGTACTGTTATACTCATGATTGCAGTTACATAAACATCACTTTTATAATGTGCTATGTGCTGTAAGACAAACAAAATCATGGAGTTTACTGTTGTTACAATGTATTGATGTAGAATTGTTAAACCAAACCAATCACACCAAAGTACGTGGAGATCATCGTCTTTAATTGAGATATTAGACCACATTCCTTTGAGTTGTCTATTCTAAAATTGCACTGATATGATTCACCATTGTCCTTAGATAGAACACTTGATGACCCTTACTGCCATTGTTATAAGGACTACTATGCAAAACCAAGTGCAGAGGCATGTGCAATTAATTGATTTCTTCCATTTGCATCCTCCTCAACCAACATATGCTAATATCTAATGAGAACTTCTTGACTATACCCAAGATCATCATTAAACACTTTGTGCATTAAACCTCTAAACATCTTATCAGCAACTTGTTTGCATTATGACATCGTGAACCACTGATCACCTGTATCACTGACATGAACTTTATTTCATAAGACTGACATGAGTAGTGTCTTAGCAAATATTATCAGACAAGAATCTAATATAATGATAAACAAGACAAGATCACCATATTGTCAAGAATAAAAATATCTCCTCTTGAAACTTTTTGGGGATATTTGATATAACATGAACAACTCCCCCTAACTTAATGCTATTTGTTATGCAACTGATGATGTAACTTGTGCAAAATGCACAAGTTTAGAATCTGTCTTCTCTTGATTTTGTTTCTGTCTCCAAACTTTTATAGGATCTTTCTTCTATTCAAGTTTCTTCTTCCAAACCTTTTCAACCTTTTTCTTTTTCCAACCTTTCAAACCGGGTGATGCTATATTGCAACTATGTGCTTTATGACCAAGAGAGTTGCATATATAACAAACTATATTGTAATCATAATCAAATGATTGATAAGACCTTTTTGACATCCCTTGAGCATTTATGTTATGCTTCCATACAGGATCATACCTTCTATGCATTTTATAAATTCTTTGTATGTGACCAACATTATTGCACTTGTAACATACAAGATTAGTATTCCTTCTGCAATCAATTACTTTGTGTCCAAAATGAGTACAGGTATAACAATAACCATTAAATTAATAATTATACCTATACATATATGCTTGTCTTATGGAGCAGCCCTTCTTGAATTTCTCTTTTGGTAGTTCATTTTGATAAACTCATCTTTAGCTTCAATCTTCTTTTTGCCTTCAGGAGCAGCAGTATGATAACTCAGATCATTAGGAGTTTCTCTAACTTTGGAACATTCTCCTTCTTCATAACCAAGTCCAATAGTGTCTCCATGTTGTTTTTGTTTACCAAGCATCTCATGCAACTTATTTGTGCTTTCCTCAAACTCCTGATATTTCTTGGACAATACTTTGAGACCTTCATAATCTTTTCTAAGATTGATAATTGCAGCCTCTAATTTCAGATTTTCAATTCTTTTAACTTCAAGGTCAGATCTTGTTACATCATCTATCCTCTTGGCTTCATCCACCTCTGTCTTCATACTGATAATCAAATTGTTTGATTCATTAATTTGTGTCCTTAGATTTACAATCTGAAATCTTGCTTCTTCAAGATCAGAAGATACTCTTTCAAAATCTAAAATTACTTTGTCTTTGGATTCTTTTTCCTATTGTAGCTGCAACTCTAATCTGTGATTCTCCTTTTTATATTTCTTGATCTCACTTAGAGCACATATGAGTTCTCCTTCTATGTCAATCTCACAATCTTGTTCATCATACTCCTAATTGTGATCTTCTTCTTCTAAATTTGATTGAGTCTCATCTTCTTCATGTGAATGACCTCCATCATTGTCACTCTTCTTAGATAACAAACTGTCCTCTTCTTTATCATCACCTTGATAAATTCTTATCAATTCTTTCCACACATCCTGAGCTGTTTCAAAATGAATAACTTTACAAGAGATTTCATTAGATAAACTAGATAGAATAACCATCTTTGCTATTTGATTACATTCAAGAGCTTCTTTGTTATTTGCAGTATTAGGTGATTGAGGTGAAACACAATACCCATTCTCAACTGACGTCAAAACACCATATCCTGAAGAGGATAAATATACTTGCATTCTAATATACCAAACAGAGAAGTCTGAACCATCAAAGAGAGGAACTCTAGAAAACTCTTTTTGTATAATTTAATACCTAATTCAACTTGTGAAACATTTTTATCAACTGATTGTATATCAACATCTAAATTTGATATAGATGGTGTCTTTTGACCAATATGAGACTTGATATTTCTCATGCTCTTATTTCTTCTACACTTTCCCATGGTACTCCACTAACATGACCTACCCAAGTCGATTAGACTTCTATAGGGAACCTATGCTCTTATACCAATTGTAGGAGTACAAACAACACTGAGAGGGGGGGTGAATCAGTGTTGTACCAAAAAAAAGCTATCTAAAACTTATCAAAATTGAGAGAAGATGTGTTGACAATCAACAATGGTAATTTGCATCAATAAGGAGACAGGCATTGAATGTTTAAGCTTGAAAGACAACTAGCAACACACAATTCATGAAACAATGACACAAAGATTTACGAGTGGAAAACCCTCCTGGGGTAGAAAAACCACTCAAGAACTGCCTCATTGTCTTAACTTGAAAACAGCATTTACAAGGCCTCACTGGCTGATAGATGTCTCACTAACAAACACAAGGTCTCACTGACCTACAATCCTCATTGGCTAATAAGTGTCTCACTGACATATGATAGCCTCACTGGCATACTGAAAGTCTCACTGACTTATCAAGATTTCACCAACTTGATGAAACACTTTGAATGCAAATACAGAATATTTCAGGGGTCTACCCTGTTTCAATTCAAACACAAAAACCTTATATCTCCCTTTTGTCTTCCACAACAAATTCATTACATAAATGTGTTCTTCAATCTATAGAATTATCTTCAAAAATATCTTTGCACTTTTCAAAGTCTTCAACCTTTGCAAATTTTAATCTCTGTACATTTTCACTCATCTCTCTGCACTAAAGCTTCTACACATCTATGCAAAAATACCAATCATCTCTAGAACTTCTTCCCTATAAAAAAAACTATATCATTCTTCACACAAATTATACAAAAACAAATGCAAATTATAAATGAATGACTCCATCATACTTGAATTGTTGATAGAAACTTCCTAAAATAACCCTCTGATCGAATATAGAAAATTTCCAATCTTATCTGCTAAAAAAGAGGTCATAAAGCCATGCTTTTTTTTGGCTTTTTATCCCACAGATCCCGTCAAATTTTATGGAGAAAAGCAACCGTTGGTGTTAAAAAATGCTTTGAATTCTAATCTTCGATTACCTTTTTCGCACCACAGGATTATTAAATCAGAGCCATCGATGCTTCGTTTGGCGCTCATTGTGTGCCCTTTGACCGGTGCATCCGGTGTCTTCTAGACAAGGGGCTGGTTACCCACGACAGACAGTGACTTAAGTTTATGACTTAAGTGAAATTAACTTGCTCGCCTGGTCAACTGCTAAAAATGAAATAAAGTATGTGACGGTTGCACATAAGAGCTTAAAGGATGTGACTTGAACTCATTTAGGGTCAAATAAATGAAACCCTAAACATTATTAATTCTCTGCATAGACTTCACTTCTACATCTGAGGCATAAGACAAGGCATCTACTGAGAGACAAAACCTTGCAAGTTCATTAGGAGAGAGAGGATTAATTCACAGATATCTAAAATGATTTAACTTCTTGATAATGAAACCATTAAAGCACAAGCCTTGAAGACCAATACCATTGTATTGTCACATGATTCAGAGAATATCAAATTGCTACTAAAAGCAATTGATTCAGATGAGCCCACTGTTCACATTGCAGACAAAAAAACACCCACATTATTAATGACACTGAAATTCACTCCAAATCCAATACCTTTGCAAGAATATGAAAACAATAAGACTCCTGTAGAATGTAGAAAATGTCTCAACCATTATGACATGGTCAAGTGCCTCAATCAACCCTCTGAGATCAATCAAAATAGCATCATACATAGAACAAGTACCTAGCATTGAAATGCCATATGAATATCATATGCCAACTGTTGTATGCCAAAAACCATAAGAGTGCCAAGAACCATATGCAACTACCATAACACCATATCATATATCAACTGAAAAGACTGAAACAAGTGTGCCCACTGTAATGTCAATCAAGGATACCAAATGAAACCAAAAATCTATCATACACCTATAAAGCATAACACTCATTGTAACCAACATATTTGAAGTGCATGCCTCAGCCAAATAAGGAGACCATATATACAAACAAGGATGCCATATACCATATGCATCATAGTATCATGTAACTTCATGAGAACCAATAACCTTTGTTAGCATTACAAGCCAAATACCAACTGCCTGTACAGTATAGTGAGTGCCACAACCAAACCAAGTGAACACCGTTATGAGCATTGTCATCACATCACACCATCATCAAGAACCTTCATAACACATTATATGCTACTGTCCTTTTGTCATAAGACTTTTACCATCTGGGACAACAATTACAACAGATGAATCAAATGACAACATAATAAATATTGATATTGCTACTCCATTATGAATGAATTTGAATGATAATAGTCTTATAATACTTTTTTGAACATGCAATTTATTTATTTATTATCATTAAAGTATTATGGTTACAATTTATTTATTTATCTTGCAGTACCTTAAGAACTCATATAGTGTTGATATGCTTTTGCATCATCTTAATGGTCGGTTTGTTTTTGGTTGCACTTTTGTGCATCATTTAATCTCTATGCATCATTATTTTAAACCCTAACCCTAATTATTATTATAATATATAATGATATTATAATATATATTGATATTATATTATATAATATTATTATTAATATAATGTTAATTATTATAAATCTCTTCATGCTAATATTCTTAGTTTTTCCTTCCTTGGCCAATGGCTATTTATTTCTGAAACATTTTATATTTAACCCCACAAAATAGATTATCAAAAAACATGTTCAAAGTTTTGTTTTCAATAACAATAGTAGTCATTAGAGGGATATGTTTCAATACTCCATATTTATATAACATGAATCATATACTCATACTTAGGCAATTAGAACCCTATTTTGCAATCATGTCCATAGGTTTATTGTACAAATTTATATGTTTCTATCAAATCAAAAAGCAACCATATACTCATACTTAGGCAATTAGAACCCTATTTTACAGTCATGTCCTTAGGTTTATTGTACAAATGTATTTGTTTCCATCAGACTGAATAAAAGTAATCTAGTTTATAGAATCTTTTGGGAATCTCTTCATTGCTTATTCATATTGCAAAATAGTTAGACTCGATAGCTTTTAGTAGCTGAAATTATTTGGATAAGTGATTATTCCTATCTGATATTAGATTCAATATTTGTTGCTATCCTACTAAGAAATAAAATAAAAAATAAAAAATAAAAATGTCAAGAAAAATATCCTTTGTTTTCCTTTTCCTTATTGGTTGCCTTCAAGAGCAAGCTTTGAAACACATAAGAATTAAGAACATAAGGCCATAACTCAAACTGTAGCATCATCGGATCCAGCTACAGAGTTTGGCAATTATTGGCATTTCTCAAACTGCATTGTCAACTCCTTCAATATTTGGAAACAAACAATCTAATTAAATTAAAAAATAGAACTGCAAATAAAATCTTCCTAGACCACAAAAAGACAAGGGAAGCATTTAAAATCTCAATGATGCCTTAGGACAAAGCATGATGCTAGTTCTGAAATGGGAAATATGCTAGCAAACACCATACTTAACATCTAAAAAACTAATGCTTTCTAATGATAATAATGCACCAACCTCGTTCAAGAAAATGTTTACCATTAAATAAAGCAAAAATGAATATTATATAATGTAGATGTAAGTAGTATTATTCAAGATGTCTCTGAGAGTAGCAAAATCATAAGGTGGCTTAGATCAAATTGGAGTCATACCATTTTTAATAATGTGAAAAAGAGTTTATATATATGTTCAACATACACCTCTGGAACTTTTTATTTTATTTTATTTTATTTTTTAAAAAAATTTTCTGAAGATATATAGAAGAAACAAAAGGTTTTGTCCCAGGCAGGCAGATTTTGGATGTTGTTCTTGCTACTCATGAGACTATTCATTCCATGAAAAAAAGTTGGATACCTAGCATGGCTCTCAAACTCGACATCTCTAAAGCTTACGACCGGGTTTCTTGGTAGTTTCTGTTCAAAATTCTTTACAAATTTGGTTTTAATGATAAACTCCTCATTCTTGTCAAGGAAGTTGTTACTACTACAAAATATTCAGTTCTTGTGAATGGTATCCCAAGAGGGTTTTTCTCCCCTTCTAGGGGGATTTGACAGGGAGACCCTCTCTCTCCGTACCTTTTTATTATGATTGCTGAGGCGCTGGGTAGATCATTTTTAAACAAAGTCTCTTCTAAAGCTATCACTAGGATTAAACCTGCCACCTCCCTTACTCCTTTGACGATCCAACAGTTTGTGGATGATACTATTCTATTTGGCATTTCTTCCGTGGTGGAGGCTTCTGCTTGGAAAAGGTTACTGAATGAGTATGCTAAGGCTTCTGGGCAACATATAAATTTTCAAAAGAGCAATGTTTTTTTCTTCAATACTCCTGATGATCTTCAAAGAAAAATTGTTAAGATTCTTGGTTGTGCTGCTGCTAATCTCCCTTCTGTTTATTTGGGCCTACCCCTCACTGTTAAAGATGTCACTCCTGCCTTTTGGCACAACATTATTGAAAGAACTCAGAGAAAGCTCATGGGCTGGAAAGGCAAACTTCTCAGCAATGCTGGGAAAATTCAACTTTTACGAGCTTCCCTTCAAGGCATTCCCATGTACTTCCTATCTCTTTTTAAGATGCCTAGATACCTAGCTGAAAAACTGGAACAGATACAAAGGACTTTTTTATGGACTGGAATGGAGGAAAAGAAAAGGATTTCTTTGGTCAAGTGGGAGCAGGTATGCTGTCCTAAATCTCATGGGGGTCTTAACATCAGGACTGTCCAAAGCATGAATAAAGCTCTGCTGTCCAAGGTAATGTGGAACTTCATCAACAAAAATAAAGATTGGGGAGATATAATGAAGGCTAAATATCTCAAAGATTCTGATAGCTACTCGGTACTTCTACAAGAAGGTATTCCGCTAGGTTCTGCCATTTGGAATAAAATGCTTAAAATTAGGAGCATCATTAGAAAAGGAATGAGATGGAAATTAGGGGACGGTTCTCTCATTAACTTCTGGGAAGACCCCTGGTTAACTAATCAGGCTCTCTCAGCCCAAATTGATAGTAAAGATATTGTTGCCTTGGCCAAGCAATTTTTTGGCTCTAAAGTAAGTAATTACCTTACCCAAGACCATGGGCTTAAAAGGTGGAAGAATCTGTTACAATGCACCATGAATAACCCTGAGTTTCATTAGAAACTGAATATGGTTCAACAATTACTGATGGATATCAGACTTCCTTTATTCCCTTGGAAGGATGAACTCCTGTGGTATGCTGACAAAAAAGGGAGGTTCTCGGTAAAATCTACTTACCTTATGTTGGTGGAGGATGTCAACAAAGATGAGATATGGGAGAAAGTCTGGAATTGTAAAAGTCTTCCTAAAATTAACTTCTTTTGGTGGACTGCCACCCATAATAAAATTTTGACTAAGGATAACCTCCAACGTAGAGGGTTGCAGCTTGTCAACAGATGTGTTCTTTGTTGCAATCAAGAAGAAACTGTGGCACATCTCCTCATTCATTGTGATTATGCCTGTGAAGTTTGGAGCAGAATTCTAGAAAAATTTGGTATACAATGGGTTTTTAACAGAGAGATCCGTGATTGTATCGCTAGTTGGAATGTTCCCCTTAAACACCCTTGGTTGCGAGAATTGTGGAAGCAGACCCTTCCTTCACTTGGGTGGGCCCTGTGGAAAGAAAGAAACAATAGGATTTTTCGGGACACTCATAGGTCTCCGATGCAGGTTTGGATCTCTTTATTTAAGGCTATTGTTGAAAATGTTTCTAATGCTAACATTAAACCTGCAGATCAACCTTTGACCAAACAGGAATCTTGGGTGGCTTCTAACTGGGGTTTGCTGAACCAAATCTCGACTTTTGATGATATGAAACTTCGGAAAAGACTTAATACTATTTGGGCCCCGCCTGAGCCGGGGTGGTTGAAACTTAATTTTGATGGTGCTGCTAAAGCTGATGGATGCACCAGCAGAGGAGGTATAATAAGGGATGAACATGGTGATCTTGTTGCAGCTTATGCCGAAGGACTTGGAAAGCATTCTAACAACACTGCTGAGGTAATGGCCCTCCTCTGGGGTCTCAAAGTGGCAATCTCTTTGGGGATTAGCCATCTCCACATACAAGGTGATTCTAAAATCATTCTAGATGCGGTTACTGGTCTCTCTACTTGTGGGTGGAAGCTGAGTGACATTATATCTGATATACAAACCATTCTCCATGGCATCCCGAATGTCTCTTTCTCCCATACTTATAGGGAAGGCAACTCGGTTGCTGATGGTCTTGCCAACTTTGGTTAGGAATTTCAAATCTGGCGGGTTTGGCGCCAAATTAGCAGCATTCCTGGTCACATTGGAATGCTTATTCATAAGGAGAAGAATTCTATTATTACATGATGTCTACTCAAGTGTCGAGTGATGAGGTGGCGTGTTTTTCCACCCTGTCTAGGCTTATGCACGATCCCCGTGCGAATTGGCAGCGGCGTCTGTACTCCCTTCATGCGAACTTAATACTCATTATTTGGGTTGTGTTTTGGAACTTAAAGTATCATGATTGGCGTCGGTTGGTTTTTGTTCACATGAATACCGCTTGGTGGATTCCTCTGAAGGGTATTCTGTAATCTATTTGTCTTCTCCTGCTGGGTATTGCGGCATGGGCTATCATTATGGGTGGTGAAAGAATTCACACTGAACCTATCACCTGCAATGAATTCAAAGATAATGCCATTGTCTGGCATTACTGCAAGGAGGGGGGCATAATTTCGTTCCTGGAATGCCTTAACGGGCATGATGAGTCGTTATCCATCCAGTGTGCTTCTTCGTGGGTTGACAAACGGGTCACCATTGGCAGTGTCAGTTTTGAGATCTTGGAGAAAAGTATAGCTGAGGCAACGGGCTTATCCCTTAAAGGCATTAAGTTGCCAAGAAAAATGAGGGTTTTCGACACGCAGAACCAAAAGCTTTTCTTGGGTGACGGCGAAGAGCTGGTACACTACCAGGGAGGGTTCAAAAGGGCAAAGCTTCCTCAGCCATGGGCGGACATGTGCTTTTTAATCATGAAGTACTTCACCTTGGAAGGCCGTTATGCCAGGTTTTATTACTACCATCTTCCCCTGCTCAATCATTTTCGCAGAAACTTGGCTATTTGTTTCCCTTACTACCTGCTTTCTTCTGTAGACCACTCGGTTAAAATGGTTCAAAAGAATTTAACCTCTAGGCCATTGGAGAAGCCTGTGCCCCTTCACCAAGGCCTCATACACAAACTTTACCAGTTTCACTTGGCCCTGATGCCCCTGCCACTCTCCATCACCCAGCTATGTAACCCTCCCCCAATACTCTGTCAGCTTCTATCAAATGTGATTCCCTACTCACTCCTGTGAAAAATAGTCATGATGGCCTGACTTTGGCCTCTGTGGAAACTAATACCCCCACTCCTAGGTCTACCTCTACCCCTAAGATGAAGGACTCTGTTAAGTCTAGGAAGCGGCTTCATCGCCTCTCTGAGCTGGCTGAGGAAGCGACTATTCTTAGCTCCCTCAAAGATAGTCATGAGACCCCTAAAGGTAAAAACATGTCTACTGAGAATCCTGCTAAAAGGAAAGAAAGGGCAAAGGGAAAAGCATATCCCCTGGTGTCAGACACTCTACTAGAATTGCTGGGAAGCCAGCCCCCAAGGTTAAACTTATAGACTACTCAGAAAGTAACTCTGAGGCTTCTTCTCACGGTGAGGAGGCCGATAGTGATGATTTGAAGGAAATTTGCATGGAGAATCCTGTTTCTGGGGAGCAGTTTGATGGCTATGACTCTCTGCAAAATGATTACAGGGATAGCCCCAAGAATGTGATTGGTACTGGTAGTGATAAAGATGAGTTTGACCATCAGAGCCCTGTGGAGGCCCAGTATGATACTGGCAAAGGAGAGGGGAACATGAATGAGCAAAATCCTGCCGGTGCTGAAGAGGTGGAAGCGAACAGTCAATCTATCCCTGAAGAGATTCAAGATGATGATGTTAGGGCTACTGTTGAGGATGGCAATGTGAATGAGGGCAGGGATAGTAACTCTCTTTTTGCTGAAGTGACTCAGTTAAAGGACAAGATGGTGGCTCTGCAACTCAAGCTGTCTACTCTTTATAAGTTCATTACCCGCATGCTGTGCAGGTCTTCCATGATCAACTTAACCCTTTTGCAGGATATTCAACTTTTCTCCCAGGGAGCCGACAATGATAGAACTCAAGAGCTGGACAAAGTTTTTGAAGTTCTTGCTAAAGACTGGGAGGACTCTATGTCCTAGTGTGCCTTCTGTTGTCTGTTTGCTGGTTTTTTGTTGTTGCTTACTTTCTGCCGTTTGTAAGCTGGTGTTTCCTGGGTCTTGGTTCCAGGCTCTTTTTGTTTCTTGAGCCTGTGCTTTTTCTTATGTAATCTCTGTTTAGGGTTCAGCCCCTTGTTTTTGCCACGTAATGTAATAAAAAACAAAAGGAATATCATATTTTCAAATAATACATTCAGATTTGAATGTAAGATATAACAACATTACAAATATAGTCACATTATTTGCAAGTTTATCTATAATGTCCTGCAAAAATTAAAATATACATGCATTGAAAAATATCATTAAACTATATATGCCATTCATGACTCAAACTTATGGCATAAATTCTAGATTGTGGTTCAAGCTTACCCAACACAACACAATGTTAAAAGGCTATCTATAACAACATCCAAGATTTAAAATATACACGCATTGAAATAATTACTGCCGCTTCTCTTCTCGCGTTTCCGTTTCTTGTTGTTGTGCCATGGCTTTACTCAAGAGGATTGCACAGGAGCTTTGCCATTGGATTCAACATAATTATCTAGCAGAGCTCTACCATTGGATTCAACATAATTATCTAGGATGAAATTTTTAATAATAAATGCAAAGTAAATAAAACTTAAATAAAATTCTCCCCAACTTTTGAATCACAAACTCCTTTATTCAGACAAACACCCAAATCCTGCACTTCGCTAAAGGATTCAGGCGCTTCAAATCTTAGTGATTCGACCCTGCGACTTCTGGGTGTCTTGTTCTCCTGGTTTCCTTGAAAATTATCGATATAAGCATTAAAACTCAGTTGAGAATTTGCAATGCCGGGGCCTTCGGGGTTTCCATGGGCAGGTTGCAACCTTTTGACTGTTAACTTTTGTTTCCTAAACTCAACCTAATATATTAATTTAAAATATTTCTTTTTGAAATAATAAACTCTTTCCATTTAGAAAAAAATCTTTTGAAAAAATATTCAATATAAACAAAATTTGAATCTAAATTAGTGTTCAACAAAAGCTTAAAATATCTGCATACAGACCAGATATACCAAACAAAGGTTGAAACACATCAATGATTTTTTTACCGCAACAAAATAGGCATGAAAAAATAGCCTGATAGTGGCAGAGGCAGTAATAAAAGTCTGCTAAAATTTAGTTTTTGGGGGGAAATGAAATTACGTGGATAATCAAAAGGTTCTGTACAAACCTCACTTGTAGAAGAGAAGCAATGGAGATTATCTACCAGTCTTTTGCCTTCTACCATGCTATTATCATCACTATCACTACCTCCTCCTCTCACTCAGACATTGTTTGTTGTTCTCTGCAGCCACCCTCACCATGGTTGGAACTATGCAATCTTGAGCACAACTATAGTGACAATAAAAAAATCATGATATGAAATGTCATATTGCCCATCCAACCCAAACCCTAACTACCCACAACACCACTATGATAGTGGGGAAAGTATTCCCTCTATGGAAAACATTAAATAGTTTACCTTGACAAATTAGTAGACGTCAATTTAAATTAGGGCCATAAATATACATACATCTACTCTGAGTGTATAATGCCTCTAGGCATAATTACGACGAAGATGTTCCCTTTGTCAAACGAATACCTGACATGGGGCAATCCACGGCTGTCATGGAGTGAGAGGCGTGCAAGACGATTGAGTCATCACTCGTTGTTAGATTTTGCGTCATTTTTTTTTGTTTTCGTATTGCTGTCTTTTTTTTTTCGTTCATTTCGTGTGTTTTTTCACAGAAAATCTGTGGGCTCGCAACTACTAGATGCCATGAAGCTTCTCAATTTCATTTATTTTTTAAAAAATGATTACGAATTTCTTACATTGGAATATAATATTTTCTAAAGTTACGATTATATTTAATTACAATTTGTATTTATTGTAAAAGTCAGCAAGGTCATGGAAAGTGGAACCCCGTCTCCTTAAAACAGGAATTGCAGACACCTTAGGTTCCTTATAAAATTGAAGCCATCACCTTACATAGACTTGTGCCGACCAGCTCAAAGACTCTTGTGATTTAATTCTTTTTGATAATTGTTGACTACACCATGGTAGGGGTCCTCTTTACACGTTTTCAGGAAAGACTTAAATAACTATTATATATTTATTATTTATTAAAGATATAAAATAAACATATTATATATTATATATTTTATATTTATTTATAACTTAATTATATTTAATATAATGTTAATTATTTAATATATTTTTACAATACTATTATATTATAAATTGTATATTTATGTTAACTATTTAATTGTAAATTAAATATATTTATTTTATATATAATATCTATTATAATAATATATAAACTGTCAATTATTTAATATATTTTAAGAATAATTATATATTGTAATATTGTATATTTATATAAATATTATATATTTAATATTTCAAAATATTTTTTATTTTATTATATATTAATTTTATATATAAAATTTATATTATACTTATATTCATAATCAAATATTATATTCTATACAATACAAAGTACATATATAACTTTATATATTTATAATAAAATACTATTAAACTCAATTTATAACAAATCTAAGAGCTTAGCACTCTCTCTCTCTCTCTCGGGGAAAAAATAAAAATAAAAAATAAAAAAATAAAAAAATAAAAAAAGCTTCAAGAGTAAAATTAGGGGACCAAGTTGTAAACTAAATCACCAAACCATCATTTGAAGGAACAACCATACTTCATTGGATGGCCATGCTCTTTTAATAACTAGGGAAGCATCAACACTTGATGTTTTGATTTCTTGAATAAGAAGAATATCTAATTTTTCTATTTATCGAGAAGCATTAACACAAACTTTTTGAGGTTATCCCCTAAACCTTGTCTTTCTCTTTCTCTTTGCCTTTGTTTAGGGAAAAATCGAGTCAAACGAGAGCACTTACAATAAATTCATGTAAACAAAATTCAATCAAATGCAAACAAGTGAAATTTGGATGAGCATAATTGCATCGACATTTAATCCCCTTTGTGCTATCCTTTGACTTTAGCAAACTCATATTGAGAGAGCTTATGATGTAGGTAACTCTCTCTCTCCCATGGAAGGTCAGTCGAGTTGTTAAATTTGTTGTAGTTTAATTTAAATAGTATTACATATATTATTGCCATTTTTAAATTGAAATGAAACTGTATACAGGCCAATGATTTACTTAAGTATCCCCCCCTCTCTACACATATGCACACATACATTATTTTCCTTATATTTGTTTCTTTCATTTTATTTTTCCCTATTTCTCTATCACTTCTTTCTTTCTCTCTCCCTCTCCTCTCTCTCCAATTCATGTTCTCTTCCTCCCCTCTCCCTCTTCCCTCTCCCACTTCTCCCTCCCTCTTCGTGTCTGTCTCCATCTTCAATCTCCCCTCCCTCACATAGTTGTGACATATTTGAACTACATAGATCTAAAACACATGTAACCTTAATTAAACAAAATAATAAGTGAAGGAAATAGATAAAATAAGAATGACATGTATACTTGGAAAAATCCTTTTGAGAAAGAAACCCACCACCAAAAGTAAACCTTAATATATTCCTTCAAAATAAGCTTACAATAGATTAAGAAACTCAACTAATGTTATAGCCCATGTGTTAACACTTTAGTAGCATGTTGATACTTGACCTAAACTAAAAGCCTAGATATCCCTAGAATATGATCTAAATGATATCAAAACACTATGTCAACTTGGTTATATTTATAAAATTTTGCCATCATATAAACCGCTTGTCGTTTCAACAAAACCAAGGACTAATTTTGACACACCTCATGAGAAGTCAACAATCCCAAAATAGAATATACTCTTAATTATCCCTCTCTCTCCCTCTATATCTCGCATCTCGTATCTCTCTCTCTCTCTCACTCTATCTCTCTTTTCTCTATTCCTCTCTCTCTTTATTTTTGTAAAAGTACCATTTAATGAGGCTCTAGTGGAGCTAGATGATTTGGACCAACCCATATCAATCCCCACTTCTTACATTGTAAAGTACCATAGCTTGCTCTTTAATGTAGGATTTTTTGTTAGAATGCTTGATAGATGGGCCCAAGTCTATGATAGAACTGAACACTTCTTGTTACTATGTTTATGTAGGTAAGCTTAGTTTTGTAACCCCACGATGACCAGTGATTTTGTGTTTTAGGAAATGTCTCTTAAATTGTCACAGGTGGTAAGGTAAAATCTGAAAAATAATTATTCATGGGAAGGTTACACATGTAGCCATGTTTTCTACTTGAAACCAAAAAGTACTTTTAAATCCACAAATTTTAGTTCAACATCATACATAAATGCAGATATGGTTTGTCCATAACCCTTTGGCATACTATACACATATTCAAAGTAAAAAGTATGGTGGGCCTTGCTCAAACTCTTTGAGCTTCCATTGCTAACCCACAAGGTGATTTGGAACTCCAAATCCCAACCAATCCTTTAACATGTTGTGGTAAATGAAAATTTATATCATTATTTTCTCTAGAAAAAATATTGTAAGACATACTTTCTTTGTGCTTTATCTTCTAGAATGGTTTCTTGTGATGGGTTTCATGATAATCCTTTTCTAGATCTAAGTGCTATCTTTTATGAAATTTGATTTTCTACAATCCTCTAGGGTTTCATTCAATCCTTGCAAAAGGAAACATTGTTAGCATGACTAATCAGACTAATAACCCTAGGATTGTAATTAGCAACAACCAAGCTTGCAATTAGTCCCATGTTGATTGTGTAGACAAAATTCCTCTAGATATAATCAAAATCATCACCATTCAGGTCTACAATTGGCAACATCCATACTTGCAATTAGTCCATGCTAATTGTGCAAATAAATTTGCTACATAGAATCAAAATAATAATAATGTCCATAATTTTCAATACTTGTTTTGTGGTAGCCTCTTCAATTTGAGTAGGAGCTTGGCTATAAAAAATAAGGAATTTATAATCTATTCAAGTCTAGATTAGAAAATATGAAGGTTTTATTATTCTTTAAAGTTACACTTGAATGCATTGCATGCCTTGTACATAATTCACAATCCATGGAAATTCATAGAAAATAGAGGAAATACTTCCCCTCTTGTCCATCCCTTGCATTTCTGTTGTTACTTGTTAGACTATTATAGGGGCTTCCACCCATTATCAAATCAAAACCTTCAATTAAATTAGTCATTTCATCAAGTCTTTCTTTGTTAAATTCTACACATCTTCGACCTCATTCAATTCACCCTTTTGATGTGTTTTTTCCACCCAACTTTTGAGGATAAACTTGTTTTCTTTACAATTTTTTGCAACTACAACATAATTGAGTGGTATACCCAAATGCTGCAAAGCAACTTATGTACCCCCAATTCTAGAAAATAAAGAAAGGATATTGATCCCCTTTAGATAGATAGGCTTCAAAACATAAAGTTGGTATCCTTTAATAAACAAATCAAAGTGATACATTTTTCTCTTATTCCATTTTTACATCTATGCATGCCAATTGACCTCACTACTAGATGAAAAACATTTAAATGTTTGGTTAAAAAGTTTCCTTCATGCATCTTTAAAGAATACAAATTTCTTTTCAAAAATAACTTATTTACAAGACACTTAGTTTGGTATAATGCAATAATTTTATCTGATTAACTCTTAGCAACATTTTCAACTAAAACATTCATCTAGTAGATCTATCTCTTCTATCCAAATTCTCCCATTCATAATGATCTAGTGTTTATGATAGAAAATTGAGTGCAACAATTATTATGATCCACTGATCTGTCTCCACTAAAATATCTTCAACCTTCAATTTCCACAACTCAAAGTTTTACTTACTAAACTTCTTAATATTAATTGTCGAGGTATTCACCGTGACTTCTGATTTTCAAATGTTATTTTAAAGCCACATGAATTATCCCGCAACAAAAATAGAAAGCAACGTAAAAAATGTATCCCTTCCTTCATGGGATCAATCCAAACAAAGCTTTGATACCAAATGTCAGTTTTACAATGCTTATTCCTTAATTAGGAGTAATTGAAAGTAAAAAATTTGTTGATCTAAAACACATTTAACCTTAATTAAACATAGAAGAATAAGTTAAGGAGATAGAGAAGATAAAGTAACATGTATATACTTGGGAAAACCCTTCAAACTAAGGAGACCCACCACCAAAAGTAGACCTTAATATATTAGTGAAACACGTCAATACAATTGGATAACAATGTTGCTTATTGAAGTGGCTCAAAAATGGACATTTGCAACAACTAACTTGGAAGTCCAACAAATGCAAAGAACACTTAATATTGGCTACTGTTCAAGACACCCCTCATTTTTACCACAATCCTAATAACAAATCATTAATATTTTCAAGCATTCTATTGGAGCGAATTGTTGATGAGTTATACCACATGTTGTTCACTCTAATGGTCTTTACATTAGCTCCAATGGTCATATTAAAGTGGGTAAACACAAAATACATTAACTCCATAAACCCTTTCAAAATATTCCTCCATAGATCATCAACAATAACTCCTTCCACATGCATAGACTTTGTCATATCCATGCATAGTTTCTTATAATGAACAAAACTAATCAATGCTCTTTATATCTCTCTTTCCATTTATATTTCTTATATCTATCTCTCTCCTCTATATGTCGATAATGGTTCTATATTTTTCATCATCAGTGTCTATTTGATCATTTTTTCCATTTCTCGTTTTCACTATTTTTCGTTCACAAGCGTAAAAGTGGCAAGTTGCACCGTAGACGATGCTCTTTTATTTTTCTTGTTTATTGGTTCTACATGGCTTTAGAAAAGTGTCGAAAAAAATTACATCACGTGCCACATGTTAAAACACATTTGAAGTAGGGATAATTAAAAGTCTTTTAAAAAGTATGTTTCTATCTATATCTCAATCTAGGGAATCCACTATGTTTTAATTAGTTCACTTACACAAAAGAATTTACAAAGGTGAATTAATACAAAGAAAAGAAATCAATTACATTTTCTATCAACATTTTAAACAGTTATAGCTTAAAGTTAATTTAAAAAGTATCTCCTACTTTTCTATCAATAGTTTTCTAATTTAAAATTAATATATATTTATTACTTAATATTATTTATTTTATATATAGAATATATAAGTGTATTGTATTTATTATTGTATACAATAGTATATATAATATAAATTACCATATATTTCTAATATAATATTATATTATAAAATTATATCTATATAGAAAAATTATATATTGAATATTTATGTTTGTGTTATTTATTTATATGTTTATTTTATATAAAATGTTTTTTGATTAAATATTTCAAATTATATTAATTTACCAACCCCCAGAAAAAAGATTGATGTTTTGATTATATATTTTTAGGGTTTTATAATTTGTTAATAATGATTATTTTTAATATCTTTTAAATTAAGTTGATTTTGAGAATTTAATAAAAAGAATAGGAAAATTCTTAGATTCTTTTCAATTTAGGTACCTTCTAGATTTATATGAAATTTTATTTATTTATATAGATAATTTAGTTCTATGAATTTTTAGATTGAAAATAAAAATGTCAAGTTACGAAGAGAGGGAAACAAGCCACTATGTTTATGCAGTTAAGCTTAGTTTGTAATCCTATGATGGCCAATTATTTTGTGCTTTCAAAAATGTCTCAACAAGACATATCACTACATTCTTTCAATTCTATTGATGGATGGATAAAAACCATTCACCATCACCAAAACTGTATGCTCTCTTCTCAATAAATTACTTATTACTTTTACCTACATGCTATCTTGGCGTACCCATTGCACACTATGTGCAATTGCTATTAATAATAGACATCAACATTTGGAAATCTTCAAATTTAATAGTGAGATGTGATAATAGGGAAAAAACAACAACAAATAAACTAGCAATCACACCTTAGTGTGCAATGGGTACGCTGAGATATCATGTAGATAAAAGTAGTACGTAATTTTTTGAGATGAGAGCATATAGTTTTGTTGATGGTTAATGGTTGTTACTCCATCAATAATAGAATTGAAAGAATGTAGTGAATGTGTTTTTGAGATACTCTCTCCTTGTCTCTCAAAATGCCACCATTTTACTTGTCCTTAAAAATTAAATTGAAGAACAAGTCAAATTTGCATGAAATCATTTAGGACAGTTGAATGCTTGATCTTGTTGTCTTCAATATTCTTCAACAATTGTGAAGTCAGTTTCATCAAGGGGACCAACCCAGGAGAGCACAACCCTTGTCATTTGGCAATCTCCCCAAAGTTTTTCAATACTGCTAGTCCTTGCACATTGATAGACATTGAAGACAAGGGTGAATCAAGTCATGCAGGTACATAGTTTGGTAGATCAATCCAATAGAGATCTATCACACAATGTGGGATCAGTCACACATAATGTAGATTTGACATGCATGAAATTCATTGACTATTAAATTTTCGAGACAACAAGTAGATCAAGAACATCTATTTTTATACTAAAACAACCAAATTCTACATAACATAAAATTATTCTTCATCATTATTTCAAAAGCTAATTGCCTAATTTTCTTTTCATAATTTTTGAAAATCTATTTATTACAATTATCAATTCCTAATTAAAAATCAGTTAAACCTAAATTAAGTATACTTTTATTGCTTGCATTTATTTAGTCAACCTAAATTTATGTAAAAGAGATTGTATGAACCCTTACAATTATTTTCTCTTTGTTAATTTTTTAATTTAATGATAAATCCATTCCCACTCAAAAAATATTTAATTACATCACATATACTTCACAGACGGAGACTATGAGTAATTTAATATTTAAAAATTATGAAAAATAATATAAAGACTCACTACAACAAGAGACTTTAACACAAATTTTCAAAGTTGATTACAATAAAGAAGTCTCTCTCTCTCTGTATATATATATATATATATATATATATATATATATATATATATATATCTTTCTCTCATATTTCTTATTCTCTCTTTCTCCTTCTCTCAGGCTCTCTCTCTATATATTTCTATCTATGTGTCCCTCTCTTTCCAATTCTCTTCCTTGCTACCCCCTCACCCTTCCCCTTCTCTTTCTCTTTGTGTACATATATCCCTCTCTCTCACTCCCTCTCCTCTATCTTTCTGTATCACTCTCCCTCTCTATCTTATTCTATCAATCCCTCGAGACCATCCCTTGTGTTGTGGCTTCCACCTATTATCACTTCAAAACCTCCAATTGAATTAATCATATTAAAAATTATGTCATTATAACTTTGTATATGATATATAATTTGATTATTTATTATTATTTAATCATAATTTTTGAAATTGTCTTTGCAATGAGCTTAAGACTCTTTTAAGAGCCTAAACATTGTAAGTAAATGAGAGTTCAATAGATTATAATTTCATTATTTATACATGTATGTCTCTCTATCTATATTAAAACTCTATAATTAACATGTAGTTCATTTTCATAATATAAATTATTAAATATTTTTAATATAATATTATATTTCAAAGTATATTTTAATTAAATACATTTATTATTTAAATATATATTTATTTTATATTTAAAATCTATATTGTAATTATATTTATTATTATATACTATATTTTATGTAATGTGGATTATTAAATATAAATTAAATATATTTTATAATATATTTATATATGAACTGTAGTTCTATATATTTATAAAACTTTTAAAAATATAATATATTTAATATTACAATCCTACAATATATATTTATTAAAAATATATTTAATAATTCATATTATATAAAATATAGTATACAACAATAAATTTAATTATATTTTATATTTTATATATAAACTAAATATAATTGGCTTATATATATATATATATATAATCTTAATATATAATATTATACTAAAAATATATAAATATAATATATTTTATATTATATATAATTTTATCTTATAATATTGCATTTGAAATATATTTATGGTATGCCACATTTCCATTTTACCTATTGACTTATGAATCCCTTTCTTATATTTTATAATATTTGGATACTATGGATTACTCAAAAAAATTATAAATTCATATTTCAAATCCAAAACCAAGGGCTAATATACAATTTTTAAGTTTTCCAAATCTTAAAACATCACCAACCTAAAATTATAGAAGCAAAACGTGAAAGATGAACTTTAAAGCCATATCAAAATTACTGTAAAGGCTTATCAAAAATAAAAAAAGTTATAAAATCATTTAGAAATTTTGTTGTTTTCAAGAGGAGAACAAGTGCGTGATTTGGAGTAAGAGAGACTCAAAGTCTCGACCTCAAAGCTCAGCTAGGTATAAGACCGACCTATGGCACGACTAATACCTATTTTAAGTGTTTTTCAAAATCTCTTATTTTCTTCTGCCTACCTGGTATAGAACAGAAGTTATTAATAGAATAGGAAGCTCATGTGATCCTGTGGGATGATGTTATGTTTGTATGTTATTGATGAAGTCCAAGCCATCTGGGCTTTGCTAATTTTCTTTAACAAAACTTAATTTCTATATGCTTTACTAATGAAATTTTGATGTTTGGATCAATAGGATAATGATGTTAGGATTTTGGATGACGTGGATTATGTCATGTTTTGTGACTTAGTTCATAGATTGGGTCATGAGATTGACGTTAGAAGTAAGTTGGTACACAAAATCAAATTGAAATTTATAACTATATATATTTATGATATATATTAAAACATTGTTAAAAAGAAGTATAAAAATAGAAGCTTATACCATCTCTCTCTCTCTCTCTCTCTCTCTCTCTCTCTCTCTCTCTCTCTCTCTCTCTCTCTCTCTCTCTCTCTCTCTCTCTCTCTCTCTCTCTCTCTCTCTCTCTCTCTCTCTCTCTCTCTCTCTCTCTCTCTTTGATTTATTAATTTTCTTTTGTTGTGTGGTCTAGGAAAATTTGAGTGTATATTTTAGCTATGAAACATGTCAATTTCTCTCGGTTACATGTTATTCCCTAAAATCGACAAATGCAACATGACTGCCACTATAAGGTAATCTATCTCTCTATTCCTCTTTCTATCAATCTCCCTCTCTCTCTATATCTCTATGTGTCTCTCACTATAAGGTAATCTATCTCTCTATTCCTCTTTCTATCAACCTGCCTCTCTCTCTATATATCTGTATGTCTCTCTCTATTTCTATTTATTATCCCAATTCTTTTATCTAAAATAAATTTATTTGTTTACCTTTGATTTAGGTATATAAAAAGGATTTCATTCTCCCTCAATTTTTTTTTTAAATTGTAATTTAAAAAGGTATTCCATATATTTAATTTAATATTACCTATATGATTAAAATATAAACAACATTTAATGAAGTTTTTGAATATATATTAAAGCTCATGTTGATTCATAATATAACAAATGCACTAGAAAATATTGAAGTGCTTTTTGGAAGTAGTGGAATTTATAATTATTATAATCATGATGAAAACATTGAAAGAAGGAGATTTGTTGTACAAAATGATCACTTCAAAGCTTCATGGTGAACCCTACCTATCAAGAAGTTTTTTCATGAAAAATACCTATTCAAATTTTAGGATTAACATAGAAGGTAAAATGATCACGGTAAACATAGGAAATCCTTTCATATAATGATACAGACCTAGGATTTACAATGTTAAAATCCTCTTTGATCAAATGATGATTTTAATGATTTGAGTTATGAAATTATGGTCTTAGGACACATCCTTGAATATGATAACTTCGATCCCAATTTAGATAAATGATTCAATGATAACTATCTCATAGGGAGAGCCTCCAAGTGACATTTTATCTTCTATCGGGGAAGGGATAAAACATCATAGTCAGGGCAAATTGCAATATAACACAGAAAAACCAAAATGCAAATCCGTGAATTGGGCACGCATAGCAGGCGGTATTGGTATGAATTGAATGATTTTGTAAATCGGACGGCCAAAACATTTTCCTTCGGCGTAATAAAAAGAAAAGAGAGAAGAAAATCGACCATTCTAATTTCACACCACCGAATACAATCGACGACTTTTAGTACTTGATCCCCAAGTTTTCTCGGTAGGGAATTGTTAAAATCATTCAACCTTTCCTACATATAACACAAACCTTCTAGAACCCTCGACCTTGTTGAGTTCTGTATCTTTTTACAGGAGCGCGCAAATTTTTTCCCATGCACACACGCTTACTGTAGTTAAGTTTTCCAGCTTAAATTAGGGTTTAATAAATTCAGCAGGAGCGTGGTTTCTGCTTGTCTATTTTCCCTGTTACAAGAAAACTTATTGTCTGCGGGCAAGATGAATTCGGCAAGGAGTTTAACAGGACTTTTACGGAAAGGTTTTACTCAGTCCAGAGGTTTTAAACTGCCTGCTAATCCTCTGCTTCCCAAACGATGCCATGCAATGCAGGAAAATGTTCAGTCGGCCCACAAGGTACGATTTTGTATTGGTTTAAGCGCTTTAGGGTTTAGGGTTTAAGCTTATCCTTTGAATTCCTTTCTTTCAAAATATGATTTATAAAATGCTTTTTTGATTTTTATACGAGAGAGGTTTATGTCGACCTCTAATTACTGAAGATGATGTTTGTTTTTGGGATTTGAGCTGGGTAAATGCTGCAAAGTTGTGTTTTGTAGATAACTTTGTGCGAGGTAAGGTTGGGCCGCAATTGAGTGTGGAGTAAGCTGAGGTCGCATTCTCTTAAAACCTAAGTTCTGTTTGCATTCACTACTCTTTATTTGTTACACCACAACGTCATGTCGGTTATAGCGTCTTTATTACATTGAGGGGTGTTTGAACATGGTGGCAATTTTACGAGCGCCTACTATTTCCAGTTCCGCGACTTCTTCAAACAATTGTTAGAATGGACTAGCACATTCTATCTAGTTTTGAGGGGTATTCAAGCTTGGTCTCTGATTTTACGAATGTCTCTCATTACCATTGCCTCTACCCCAATCAAACAATTGTTAGAATGAATTAGCCCATGCTAATATAGTGGGCCATGGAGGAAGGCTTTCAAGATTTAAATATGTTACAATTGAAATGGTATCATGGTACATCATTTTTTCTGCTCCGCTACATAAATTTTAAAATCTACACGAAAGCCATTGCTTTTTATTTCAGGAATCTTTGTAAAAACCTACAGTTTTAAAATTGATTAATAAGTAGCAAAAATACTTAGAACGCTGTGCAGTTGTTCCTTGGCAATGAATTTTCCAAAAATCTCTAGAGTGTGCTCTGCAAACTCACAGTGTCCTCTCTAGCACTGTTGGTCGTCCAAGATTTCCTGTGTCTAGCTGTGCTGTGAGAACAGGAACATGAATCACCTCCTTGTGAGTCTGTGACGAAGCATTTAAAAGATACGCATGTATGTGTGTTGATGGGTATGTAGTTACGTGATACCCTTATGTGTGTATGGATTACATCTGTTAAGTATGTGCGGATGCCACACTAGTATAGATTTCAAACAATGAAATCATTCATTGCAAGGAATGGAGGAACAGTTCTGAGATATTCTATGCTATTTGATACAAGAGCAAGGAAGAAGAGAATAGAGAATTATGAGATTAGTATTCTAGGAACCCAATGCTTGACTTTAATAGAATCTATTAAATAGAAGGAATAATAAGCTAACAAAAACATACAGGTTATGCTTTTACTGAAAAATCGAAAAGGAGGTTGCCCATATCTTTCAACAAGTTATCATCACAAGTAGTGTTTCTTAAAGTTTTGGGTAAGACAAACTATTTCTGGATTTTAGGGATGGCGGGGAGATGGGAAGCTGCAATTTATTATTTATGTAAACAATATGAGTAAAAGAGGCTGAAATTAGTGCTGAAGTTACATAGATTATGGAAACTGTTTGTAGAGGATTTGCAATGGAGGAAGGGAAATAAAAGCTTTAGGAAGATGTCTATAGGAAACGATAATCATAAGCCAGAATAGAGAAAAGCTTCAAAAGATTGCTGTTGGAGTGCTTAGAATATTCCGAGATCAAGAGCAAGATTTAGAGAAAGCTTCCAAATTAAAAGATATGCAAAGAGAGCTTGTAGATTTTTCTTGAGATGGAGAAAAGGATTCAAAATGGCTTATATAAGAAGCTAACATGAATGATAGCCATTCTTTAAAAAATGCCACAAGGGTTTGCATTTGATCATTTTAAAATATTGCATTGTGTGCTGATGCTTCAACAATCATGGTGGTTACTGGGTCACTATTGCAATTGCATTAGCATCTATGATAACACAAGTTTGCAAGAAGCTAGGGACATGGATAGAAATAGAAACTGGAAACATTGGGTGTACTTGGTATATTGACAATCGTTTAAAACATTGAGGATTTGGCTAAATGTAAAATAAAACTTGCTAAGGGTGTGGATGCTAAAATGAGCACATAGCATATTGGAAATTGCAAAATATGCAATTTTCAACTCTACTTTTTGCCCTTACTTGAGCAGGATTATGACACTAGGTGATATAGTATGCTAAAGTAAATTGCATAAAATAAATCGCTTAAATAATTGAAATTTTGGTGGATAGTTGAAAAATGATATATGGGGTTTTTTCCCTTGTCTCTGTCTCTTTGCTCTTTGTCCATAATGCGCTCCTTATCTACAAGGCAAACACACAAGGAAAAGCAGTCATTGTTCATCATAGTGAAGTAAAAATGTGTAGAAAATAAACATCATATATATTATCTATAATCTACATTATTAATGAACGTGACTAGGTTGAAAGAGAAAGAAATTGGCATGATTATGGATTGGATTTTGGAATAGGTATCATAGGTAATGTAAGTTGGCCCATGGTTTGGTTTGGAAATGGGAACATAGGAAAAGTGGTACAAAAAACAAGCGATATAAGCATTCCTCTCTTTGCAAAAAATACTATTTTTTCATATCATGAATGGAAGAGTCATGGGTTGTGTAAAAAAGTATCTAAAACTACAATTATGTGGGTACAGTCTAGAAAGAGCTTGTAAGAACAAACTCGCTCGAATTTACAAAAACACATAGCCTTTAAAATGTGTAAGCTCTATTGAAGGACATATATTAAAGCCAAGAACCTTATAATTACACAGCAAGATATATGTAAGAGTTATCTGTTTCTACTTATTAGCACTTGAAAACGAAACTAAAATATAGTCTTACTAAAATATTGAAATCCATGAACTTGGTCTTGTCAAATTTGATTTCTAGATGGACTCTGAAAAGGCTGTAGAACTACTTGAGATCGTGGTCCTCGTAGAGAGACGAGGATAATAATATCAGTTGCAAGCAAAAGAATAGACATTACATGCTTTAAGCTATGGATTTGTCCCCATCTCAATAGTTTTTCAAATATGCTGCTCAGAATCAATAAACTGTGGTTCCAGAAATATCAAGGGCATCTCTATATCACCTCAACTGTACTTTGAATAGCCTTTCACAAATGACTGTATTAACTGTGCCAGAGTATAATATGCAGTCCTAAGGTCTAACTACATAAAGCGCCTTTTAAGAGAATCTATCTCTTGAAGTTGATGCAATAACAAATGTCAAAGGGATGGAAAAAGACTTTCAAAGTCCATAAATTAACAGCAATGTCTTGCATTAATAATAGTATGGTGTGAAGACATGCTTAACATTCTAGTAATCCAGGCAGTGAAACCCTATACAACCATGGGACAAAAAGTCATCCTCATGTTCAAATGCTGATATGTGAGCTTTAAGATAAATATTGCAAACAATGGTCTTAATGTCTCAAGTGCTCATCCATTTGGAAAACAGCATTTAGAGTTTGATTAAGATGAGTTGTTCTTTGTTTACATTTGCAATAAAGTAGAAGATTGCAGTCATGTGTGTTTTGTACAGTCATGATTGATGGAGCTTTTTTGTTTTGATAAGAATTTATCAAAAATAGTGCGATGGGCTATTGGTAGTATATGTTGCAGTATTGTTGTGTTCTAAACTTTTGAATATATAGAGATGATTTTCCAACCAAGGTCATTGCTACAATGGTGATTTTATTTTTCTTAAATATGCCTTTGGGGAGTCTTTATTTATTTATTTTTCTAATTGCCTTGCTTATCTATGATATTTTAAGGGACTTCTTTCATGGCATCTTATTGAGTGTGAAAACATTGTCATCCCTGCTTTTCAATTACATCAAACAGAATTGTGGGTATCTATAAGATCAGTTAGATTTATGTTTTTCTTCTGAAAAATGTGTGCTTAGAAATTAGGATGGTGACTAGGCTATAAGTTTCTTGATTATCTTGGAGAAAGTAGATAACAGTTTGGGCAGGATATAATAATCATATATCTAGAAATAATGTTTGTATTTGAGGTTCGGTTGTGGTGGTCAACATATTCATATCATGGATATAGCAATTACTTTTGAATATTCTTCAAGTTAAATCATTTAGCTTGATATTTGTAACAATTCAAACCAGAATAGGAAATGATTAAGTAATATGGGTTTATGCCATGTTCATTATATTTTCTGCCCATGTTTACCAAAGTCAAATTTCATGTGCAGTTGCTGTTGGGTTCCTGTGAAACAATTCAAACCTTCTCTCGACCCCAGCCTGCTTTTTTAACTCAGAAGTTGTCTCTTTTCTCCTCTGTTACATCACCTGATTTGTCACAAAAGGAATCAAATACAGATTCATCCACAGAGAGTTCATTGGGGAATAAAGGAGAGGAACCTGTGGAGCCTGTTAGTCAAAAGCAACCAGATTCAGTAGGAAAAGGGGAAGCTGTGAGGAGAGCACGGGCAGAGCCCGAGAAGAATGCGAAGAAAAATGAGTCAGGGTCAGAATCAGAATCAGATTCAGATGAAGAGAAGGAACTCTCTACAGAGGATCTAATTCGGCTTGTAGAGGAGAAAGAAGAACTATTGAAGACTAAGCACAAAGAAATTCAGTCAATGCAAGAAAAGGTTCTCAGGAGTTATGCGGAAGTTGAGAATGTCATGGATAGAACAAGGCGTGATGCAGAGAACTCAAAAAAATTTGCAATACAGGTGTCTGTTCTTGTCAAATTTTAGGGATATACTGAATGAAGAGTTAGTATTTTAGAGTTACATATAGAATGTTTTGATCGATTCTGTATTTGCAATGAGTTCTACTGATAAAACATTGTAGATATAGTAAACTGAAAGCTACTGCTGCTGTATTCTTTGTCGATATGGTAAACTGATATCTGCTGCTGTTGTATTCTTATTCTATATTGCATTGCAGAGCTTTGCCAAGAGCTTGTTAGATGTTGCAGATAATTTGGGAAGAGCTTCATCTGTTGCGAAGGAAAGCTTTAGCAAGTTAGATGCCTCAAAAGATTCAAATGGTGCAGCAGCACTTCTGAAAACACTCTTGGAAGGAGTGGAGATGACAGAAAAACAATTATCTGATGTAACCTAATTTTCCTGGCCTTAGCCTTATTTGGTTTTAAAGTCAACATCTATTAATTGTTTTGGAAGTTTGGCAACCTAAACATTTATTAGATTTGAGATAGTACAGTTTTATGGCTGAGGCTTATTCTAATAATGTTGGTATGTATTACAGGTGTTTAAAAAATATGGAATTGAGAAGTTTGACCCAATAAATGAGCAATTTGATCCTCATAGGCATATGGCAGTATTTCAACTTCCAGATGCAAGTAAGGAAGCTGGCACTGTGGGTGTGGTCTTAAAGGTTTGTCCCATAAAATATCTTTTCTTTGATTTATAGTATGAAGGAATTCTCTTTGGGATGGTAAGAGTAATTAGTACAGACATAAATGATCATCGGTGGCATAGATGTTAGTGTTGTTATTTAATTACATTACTAGTCTTAGACAATTTTGGTGTACTTATTTTATTTAGTTCTGCTACCCATTTTGGGATGCCGTGAAGTACATAAGACTATTTAGTTGCAAAACAATGTGCATTATTGATCTCACTCCACAGCTCACAAATATAGTAATGTATCATGGATTGTGCTATACATCTCTGGTTATTTCATATGCATATAGCAATAGAGCTAGCTTGAGATAGCATTGCAAGTCTTATGGTGAGGGGTTGGAACTTGGAGTCACATGCAAGCTAACCAAATGTTGAGAGAAGTAGCGAGGGCCATTTTTTATTGACCATAAGATGAGGGTCTTCAATGTTCATAAAGGTTTGCTTTTTCATACTATTTTACTTGTAGGTTGACTTCGGATTGCCCCTTTGTGAATTCTCTTATATTTTAACCATTAGAATGTCCTCGTTGTATGATATTCAAATCCATGGTTCAAAATCTCAGACTTGGCATGCCAAAATTTTGACTTGGATTCAGTGCTTGGGACTTGGCAAAAACTCGACATATTAAAAAGGACATAAATTAATGAAATATACTTAAATAACATGCAAAATACTCTGAAAAAGAAAAAGAAAACATAAAAAAAAACTCTTGTATAGCTAGGAAAATTGTTGAAAAATTTTGGGTGGAGATGGGGATTTCATTGGTTCTTTCAGAGCTTTTGGTTTTGTGCCATAATTTCTCTATTCTATCTTTTGAACTGATCCATGTTCAATTATTAAAAGAGACTATGCATGCACATATCCTCAGAAGTTTTGCAAATATTATCCTTCCCTTGGTGGCACCTTTTATCTGTCAGGAAGGTAGTAGTTACAATACAGGACTGTATGGTAATTTGAATGCTGGTAGCCCAACAAGTGAACTATGAATTTGGAGAGCCCCTCTTGTTGGAGTTCTTCCGAATCAACAGTGGGTTTGCTAGTTCCAATGCACAGGCAGATTTGGCCAACTAATACAGGAGGTTGCATGAGTTGCCTCCCCTTCACTTTTGGTTCTGCCGCACCAAGGGGGGTATCCCTATAGCTAAAGATTTAACCTTGACTCACCTAATGACAGAAAGATTTAGCTTTACAATAACAGGCAGAATACTCTCATGTTTGGACCAAGATTTGCATGATGCGTCACAAGTTTGGCAATGTTCTTGGACATATCTAACTGGTTAGGGATGAGAGTATGCATGGTTCCTATTCCTACTCCTACAACTAACAGGTTGGAAATTTGAAAGGATTTGTATTAATGTTTTGGATGCAAGACAGGGGGTTTAGATCATAACTACTAATCCAGAAGCAGACCGGTGCCTATCTCAGGGCAAGGAGTCAACTAGACGTATACAAGAGAGTGGCTTGCAACTGGCATTCAAGTTTCAAGGGGTTAGGACTGGTATTTGCCTTACAAACACCACCCAAGGATAAGTATTTAACTGTCTCTACTTACATACATCCCAGCTGACATACAATTTTCTCCATACTCAACCTAAAACAATTTAATCCACTCCTTAAATGGAAGTTAAAGATTAAGCATGTGATACAGAAATCCATACCCTAGAATCTGAGAAACCCTTAGCAACCAGATTCAAAAGAAGAGAATGCATACAACACATGGAGACAGACAGATAAACACATGCAATAATGCATTTTTCATAAAAAATGACAAGAAATTGAACATATGTGCAAGGTGCACTCAAATGCAACTCATAAACTCCAACAGAGATAAAACAGCCAGGAAAATGCTCTGTCTTTCGTTATTTTTCCCTAAAAAATGCCCAAGTCTTCAACAACCCCAACTGAGTAACACAGCTTGCATTTTATAGCAAGACTGTGCACTTAGCATTAATTACATTGGCACTTCAAAATTCCGCCAAATACAATGCACCAAGAATGGCGCCCAAAATCATTCAATGCAGCAGAGAGAAGAAAGAGGGAGAGCAGGTGGGATCGGGATCTACACCGCCGCCTGTAGATTTTCCTCATAAAATTCGGTGGTTGGCTTGTCAACTCGACCCATACTTCTCTGCAAATCTGCCATTAATGGCTCAACAACCTGCAACCCCTCTCAAAATTTGTAGCAGTGTGCCTCTAAAGTTTTCCCGCCTGAAAACAACTGCCCCCAAATCGAGCTGAAAAGTCATTCGCCAGTTAGAACATGCAACGTAGGCATCCTGTGCTTCCATCGCAGATTTTTCCGCCATCGCAACATGCATTTTGCCTCTTTTCGCCCCTTTGTATATGCAAAAAAACATGCATATACAAACAACCGCCTACATACAAAGCGTGAACCCCAAATTGTTATAGAACAAATTGAAATTGCAATTGGGTCCCACCTTGTACATCTCTCTTTGTATATTGCAGATACAAATTCAATATACATTTTGTGGATTTCAAATTTTTATGAAGCGTTTTGAAATCGCTTTGAAATCCAGCTTGTATCTCAATTTTCTTGTATCTGGCATATACAATGCCATATACATGCAAGCCGCGGACTTCAAATCATTATGAATCAAAATATACCTCCTTTTGAAATCCGGCTTGTATCATTACCTTGTATATCGCAAACATACAAAACGGATATATAAAACAAAATATACAATCCGGACCTATGCCTTTTTATCAACCAGAGTGCAATATCCTTCGGGTCTGGGCCTTGCATATTAGGAATGCACATTCCCTTGCATGTTCGAACATACAATTGCATTTGCATATGCATCTGGTGGGCCCCATGTTTTGTATCTCGATCCTTTGCATATCATCTTTGTATGTGCCCGATATACATTCTACTTTGTATGTCTGCGGGCTCCACCTCTTGTATATCAGCCTTGTATGTGCACCGGCCGTCGGGGAGACTTCAATGTGAATTGCCGATGAGTGTTGTTTCGTCGATGAAACGTTTCACTGTAGCGAATGCATGTCGGCCTCTTGTATATTTGCAATGTACATTCCCAATGTATGTCGGACATACATTTACCTTTGTATCTTTGCGGTATACATTGTCCCTTGCATATTTCGCTTGTATGCCGCCAATGCATCTTTTTCCTTTGCATGTTTCCATTGTATCTAGCCGTTATATATCTAAACATACAACACAAATATACATGCAAACCCTCACATACAAGCAGGGAATATTCTCAGAATCTGCGACATACAAGCAACCATTTTTGCATCTTTTGAAGCCGATTGAACATACAAACCACCTTGTATGCCCGAATGTACATTCGGACCTGCATGTATATACAAGTGGCCTTGTATCTACAAAGGCGCATGCAAAAAACTGTTTTTTGCACATTTCAACTGCAAAGGCCAAAAGACTTAGAATTTTTTTATTTTTTGGGAAGGGGCCTGCAGATTTAAATGCCCGAAACCTGAATGTTTATGCAGGCACCACCACTGGCTCTGTCTGGGGATGCATGCCTTTTGCAGGCATGGCGAGAACTTCAGAACTCTGGGATGCAGACCAATCCCTATCCATTGGGCAACAGAGTCAAACATTGCACCAACTTGCATCACAAATACATTATTGAAACATACTTGGTGGCCCAAGGCCACCAAAAAGGAAGAACCAGTATTTCCCTTTGTCAAATACCTTGTTTTCATCCGCATTCACTGGATCGAGCCTAAAGATGCTGCCATTGTCTGGCCACAAACAAACCTTGTCATTTGCATATTCAAACATCTCATTTATCTTGCTTTTGTGAACCCTATGCAAACAACCATCAGCATCAAGCAACATGTGAATGTCATATTCATTAAACAATGCATTCTCATATGATATACAACACTTATTATCATTTGCATCAGCAATATGCATTGTAAAATGATCTCCCAGCTGGACTGAAGACTGAAAGCACTCACAGTCCACCATACAACTAGGATCATCAGGCCCCATTTCATCATAAGTTGGCATATCAAAGAAGAAGCTTTCACATTCACACTTGTGCACTTCATGTAAAGAATCATCAGCAGCACCATACTGGAATGGCTCAGATTCTGGCACCTTTCTACAATAACCTTCATGATGTATGTTGGTTTCTCTTTCATCAGGATGAAATTCAGAATCCTTATCAATATCAATGCTTTGATTTTCACCATACTCAAACAGATCCTCCTCAGCATATGTATCAAAAAGGGTTGAACCAAGTGTTACAATTTCATTATGGTATGCCACTGGTTCATGGGCAGCAGAACATGCATTTTCATTACCAATGAATTCCTTGTGTGGAGGAGTATCAGCCTGTGTGTCATAAACAAAACAATAATCAAATAAAGAACAATCATGCTCAGCACTAGCACTTGTTTCAATCTTTGATTGCTCTTCATTATCTCCATGTGTCCGAATAAAAGGCAATGATTCAAACATGGAATTGCTCCTTTGTTTGCTTATTTCTTCTCTATCTTGTGCACAATACTCACAATTATCTCCACAAACCTATTAAGATATTCTTTTATTTGTTGATACTTAGAATCTCCTATTTTTAGTTAATGGTTAGTTTCTTGTAACGGTATGTAATTATGACAAGATCGTGTGTCGATCTCTGGCAGTCTTTGGCAGTTTCTAAATATAGAAACTTGCTTTCTTTGTAATTACTTGTAACCTTTTTAAGAGCCTTTGCTCTATGTGAATATCATCCAGCATTCTGCCATTTACCTGTGTAATAAAACCCACTCAAACAAGTATTCATTGCTGTCCATAACCTCATCATTATTTTTATAACCAAACACCTCAACCTTGCAATGGGAGTCATCATTGATCCTCTCTTTGGCATCCTCAACTGGTGAGCAATCCAGTAGAGCATTGTTATCAGCATTATGTTCAAACATAGCATCATTGTCAACTTCTATATTTTCATTTTCGTTTTTATCTTCAAATGATGCCATGATCTCATTTGCAACTTCACAACTACTATTCATACCAAAGCCTGTGGATAGGGAATTCTGCATGTGCTCATTCCTCATTTTTTCTGTATTTTCTAAAAACTTGTATGCCATTTGCATACTTGTTATCTTGAATTCCCTCAACAATGCACACTAGAGCCCTCTTCAAAAGCTTCAAAATATATGCCAATGCAGGCTGAAGTATCAGGTCTGAAGTCTTCAGGGATTTGTGAAAGGGCAACTGCAAATCTATGACTGAAATCAATAATGGGCTCTTCATCTTATGTTCTAATTTCCATCAATCTTGCAACAAGATCAGCAAGTTCTCTTGCAAATTCTTTTTTAAAACAGTCAACAAGTTCATCCCAACAGGCAAAGGATCTCTTTGGAAAGCTCAAATACCAATCTCTAGCTTTAGCACCAAAGGATCTAACAAAAAACCTCATCCACATCTTCATCTCTAAATGAATGTTTCTCCATGAAGTTGTGAAAGTTTTGGACATGTGCACCCCCATCACACACTGTGTCCACTAAATCTAGGCATCTGATTGTAAATTTTAGCAATTATACTTTCAACTTGATAATCAACCCATGACAAGTCTAGTTGGTCATACAAAGGATCAAAAGAATTGACAAGAGGTTTAGCATTTTGACTGCCAGACATAATAGGGTTACTATTTAACTGAGCTTGCCTAGCCTCTAAGGATATCAACCTATTCTTTATCACTTCAATTTTTTTACACAACATTTCATCCCCCTATTGGTTGAGCATGGGTGAATACATATTTGGATTCATATAAACTTCACTCTTAGACATCTTATGTCTACCTAAGACCTAAGGCTTCCCTTTGGCACTTAACTTATGCAATAAAACAACAAATACAAGTGGGAAGAAGCCAAGTACCTTTTCTCATCCAGACGCTGTGTTGTGACCAAATCACACATCGCCCCATTGCAAATGGGGACCCCTTTTTTTTTTGAAATTCCAGTGCTTTGCTAAGTCCAGGATGATGTCCTTTGCATGATGAAGTCAGTGGTGTGTGAGTCTTAGAGCCCCTTGATGACCTGATCCTGATGTTTGAGACCCTGAAAATGACTAAGTCTGGTATCCTGATCCTGAAGATCCTGAAAATTGGCTAAGTCTGAAATTTGGTGGATCCTCAAAAATTTAGAATCTGCATGTTAAATCCGGTGGATCTGAGACCTATCTCAAACATTCTGAAAGGTATAATTCAATCTCTCAACTTATACTTAAATATATTTTTCAATATACCTTACCTCGGGCACTGTCAGTTCTGGGCATGAAATTGCTCCAAGGTCACCTCAAAACTCCGCCTAGAACTTAGGGTGCCTTTCATCATCTAGACAACCTCAAGATTGCGCCTTGGGCAAGGAAGGCTTCAAATCAAAGCGCCTTGATTGAAATTGATGTTGCGAAGCTTGAAACACTGCAAATTTGACAAGGAAGAGGCATTTAGGTCTAGGCGCCCATTGCATGTTCAGAGGATCATAAGAATTGCGCCTTAGGTTGAAGTGAATGAGTTTAGGCGCCATTTAGTGTTGCTTTTGTCATTTAGGCGCCTTGGCAATAGTGTAGATGAACAAACTCCAAGTTGCGCCTAAGGATGATCCAGCCTCCCAAGGGTGTAAACAACTCCAAATGAGCAAGCAAGTGCTAGGTGCCCTTCATGCATTGGACTACCTCATTTTGGCGCCTTAGCATGAAAGAGCAAGAGATGTTCAAACTAACTTCAAGTTGCGCCTTAGGAAGAAAGAGTATGAAATCCTGATGTATGTTTGAGATCCTGAAAATGACTAAGTCTGATAGCCTGATATCCTGAAACACTGAAAAATTGACTAAGTCTGAAATCTGGTGGATCCTCCAAATTCTATAATCTGCATGTTAAATCCGGTGGATCTGAGACCTATCTCAAACATCCTGAAAGGTATATTGAAAAATATTTAAAGTATAAATATATTTTTCAATATACCTTACTCACTTGGACTTCCAAATTTAGGCGTGAATTCACTCAAAGAAGCTTAGTTGCATTCTCTCATTTGCAGATAGCTAAATTGGCGCCTTAGCTTGAAGACTTCAATGTGCGCCCAGAGGAAAATCACCTTCCAATCACTCCAAAAGGTGGCGCCTTGATTGAAATTCGTATGAAAGGCCTTAAACAACAAAGGATTCTCCAAAGAAGTGGTTAAGGACACTAGGCGCCTTTTGCATGTTCAGACGACTGTTAAAATTGCGCCCAAGAATGAAGGAATGAGTTTTAGGCGCCTTGATGAGAGGTAAGGTTTAACCTATGATTGATGGTGCCTTGAAGTCATGTGTTTTGGCGCCTTTAAGGAGGGAGGTTATTTTGACTTCCAAAGTTGATCCAATATGATAAACTAAGTCCAATAAGATTAGGCGCCCTTCACCTGCAAAGTAGTCTTGTTTTGGCGCCTAGGTTGAAGACTTGTACAACCTCCAGTTTGCGCTCATTAATCATTTCTAATGACTCCTCAATGAGTGCCTAAAGGGAGTAGGGTCTTTGGAGTCATTTATATGTCAAAGTAAGCCAAGGAATCTAGGCGCCCTTCAAGTAAAGTCACATTAAACATAGGCGCCTAGGAATGATTCATATAAAACAACATCTTTGGCCATGCTCCTTGATGAATATGACATTTTGAAGATCTTTCCCCTTGCTAGAATTCATTGGAGTATCATAACTTAAGCCATGAAGACATTAGGCGCCATTTTGCACCCAAGGAATCTAGGCGCCCTTTATGAAATTTCTTACCAACTATGAGCGCCTAGAAGGCAAGATGAGTGAAAGTGAAGTATTGGAAATTTTGACTTACATTGGCGCCTTGGAAGAAACTACATGAAATGACTTCATTGAATGGGCACTCATAGAGAAAGGGTTACTTTAAAGAGCATTTGATCATTCAAAGCCCAAAAAATGACAAGGATAAAGCTTGAAAGACTAGGCGCCCATTCATACCTCTGCCACCTCAATTGGCGCCTAAGGGAGAAAATTGTATTGAAAATACCTTTTGAATGAACCTCATAAGAGGGATTAACTTCTTTAGACCCTTGCAATTGTTAGAAATCATTTTAAGTGGTAAATGTGGGACTAAATGATGTTAGGCGCCCTTTGTTCCTCTTTTTACCTATATTTGCGCCTAAGTTTGAAGTGGCATTATTACATGTTTAAAGTTGTTTTTATCTTATGAAGTCATTGATATATTGTTTACCTTGTCTTGTAGGATCATCAATAATGCTAAGGAGTTATCCAAGGAATCACCTTCAAGTGAGGAGTAAGGAGCATCATGCTAGCCGCCTTTGAAAATCATCAAGTTGCATCATTGAAGGAAGGGGTGTTGGTGAAGCCAAGAAGTCATCAAGGACAAGTATCTGGGTAATCTTCAAGTTGCAGAGGAAACACCTTTCCAAAAGATCACATCAAGTTCAAGTATACTTCATCAATGGCATCATGTTCAAAGACTTTCATCCATCCAAGCTTCATGTCAAGTTCTACAAGCTTCAAGTCAAATTCTTACAATCTTCAAAGTCTCCTTGAGAGGTCATCTATTTCACATCCAAAGAAGGTGTTATTATCTACACTCCAAAGGGTCAATTCAAAGGTCATCATGAAGGATTACTTCATCAAGTCTTCTACATCAAGCAAAGATATTCATCCATCATACTTCAAGCTCCATTTAACCTTCAAGTCCAAGAGATTCTCCTACTCTTCATGAATGAAGATTATCATACATTCTACTTCAAGTCATCATATCTCTACTACTCCACTCTTTAAGAAGAAACTTACCTACAAGAAGAAGAAAGAATCATGAAGTTAGTCAAGTGAAGCGATAAGTATCATACAATCCAGTCTACAAGAAGATATACAAGGCAAGATCAATAAGATGTATTTCTAAACATACAAGTTCAAGCAATCGCATTGAATACATCATTACAAGTTGATACAATTTTCAAAGTATGCTGAAGTGGCATCTAGGTGGCGAGTACACATTCAATTTTGATTAGCCGCATTATTTAATGCATTCAATGAATCATTTAATAAAAAAGTCAAAGGGATTCCTATGTGGAAGATATTTTAAATGATTTCGCCTTACCTTATCACATTGGAAAACATGCCTTCATTGCCTCCCTCTTTTATGCTAAAAATAGCAATTTGTTGTAACTCCCTGTGAGGTGGCATGATCTAGACCCTTGGCTATTGAATTAATATCAGCCATTCATTGTATTCTAGGCACTATATAAAGGCCTTGTTGCCTCATTTGTAAGATATAGAAATTAGATTGTAGGCAATAGTTTTTTAGGAGTAGATTAGAGGAGACTCTCGAAATTCTCTGAGAGGACTTGAAATTGTTGTAAATATTGCTCAAGATTAATGCAAAAACATTGGAGTTCATTATTTGGTGTTAAGTGTTGTCTTGTGGAGTAACATGATTTCTTGTATCTTAATGAAGTGGAGAGATGTTTCAAGTAGATTAGAAGTAGATTAGAAGCTCTTTGTTGTAATGCATGTTTGTCTTGAATATTTGATCAACTCCTAGCTCATGCTTTTAACATTCATCGCTGATGGAGTGTTGTGTAAAGCTAGTCTGAGCATCATTTGCTTGAGTTCAATTGTGAATGCTTGTTTGAGCTGTGCCGTTTAATGGGTGTTCATTTAAGCCTTCATAATTTGAAAACCATTCGCGTAACCTTAGGAGATTGCACCAACTTCATGTAGTTGTAGGCATCCTTGGCGAAGTGGAGTTAGGTTCATTTAGGAGTTTGTCTATTCAAACATCATTATTGCTTCATTGACCTTAGATTAGTTTTTTGAACCTTGATCTTTTTCTATTTCTTTATGATTGAGACCTTGTATATACATCATCCACACTGAAAGGAGGAATAAGCTGAATGAAAGAAGAAGAATCTACGTAAGTCCCTTTGTGATTATCAGCAAGATCACATGTAATCACTGAGTTAACCCATCATGCATCAAACAAAAGGAACCTTGGAGTTACTTCACTGGATCACATAGTTTAGCCTTTGAAGAGCTTTATTCAAGAGAGAGTGGGATACTCTAGTGTTTTACTCTATTGTTGACTTGTCTAAAAACAATCATCAACACGCTGCAATCTTGAACATAACATTCTTGGATCACAATAACATACATCAGTTTTTCATGTGCACTAAAACTTTTTTGCAGAGTCGCCACCTCTCCAAAGAGGATAAAATTTTCAAACAACTGAAAGCTCATCATAGAACAAATATTCTTCTGAGTTCATTCCACCAACAGAGCACTATATTCACATGAAAGAACCAGATATGCAGCAATGATTTCACATTATTTGACTCTTGTTCCCCAGCGGAGTCGCCATTTCTGTTAGAGTTCTTCCGAATCAGCAGTGGGTTTGTCAGTTCCAATGCACAGGCAGATTCGACCGACTAATACAGGAGGTTGCGTGAGCTGCCTCCCCTTCACTTCTGGTTCTGCTCCACCAAGGGGGGTATCCCTACAGCTAAAGATTTAACCTTGACTCACTTAATGATAGAAAGATTTAGCTTTACAATAACAGGTAGAATACTCTCATGTTTGGACCAAGATTTGCATGATGCGTCACAAGTTTGACAATGTTCTTGGACATATCTAACTTGTTAGGGATGAGAGTATGCAGGGTTCCTATTCCTACATTTACAACTAACAGGTTGGAAATTTGAAAGGATTTGTATTAATGTTTTGGATGCAAGACAGGGGGTTTTAGATCATAACTACTAATCCAGAAGCAGACCGGTGCCTATCTCAGGGCAAGGAGTCAACTAGACGTATACAAGAGAGTGGCTTGCAACTAACATTCAAGTTTCAAGGGGTTAGACTGATATTTGCCTTACAAACACCACCCAAGGATAAGTATTTAACTGTCTCTACTTACATACATCCCAGCTGACATACAATCTTCTCCATACTCAACCTAAAACAATTTAATCCACTTCTTGAATGGAAGTTAAAGATTAAGCATATGATACAGAAATCCATACCCTAGAATCTGAGAAACCCTTAGCAACCAGATTCAAAAGAAGAGAATGCATACAACACATGGAGACAGACAGATAAACACATGCAATAATGCATTTTTCATATAAAATGACAAGAAACTGAACATATGTGCAAGGTGCACTCAAATGCAACTCATAAACTCCAACAGAGATAAAACAACTAGGAAAATGCTCTGTCTTTCGTTATTTTTCCCCCAAAAATGCCCAAGTCTTCAACAACCCCAACTGAGTAACACAGCTTGCATTTTATAGCAAGACTGTGCACTCAGCATTAATTACACTGGCACTTCAAAATTCCGCCAAATACAATGCACCAAGAATGGCGCCCAAAATCATTCAATGCAGCAGAGAGAAGAAAGAGGGAGAGCAGGTGGGATCGGGTTCTGCACTGCCGCCCGTAGATTTTCCTCATAAAATTCGGTGGTTGGCTTGTCAACTCGACCCATACTTCTCTGCAAATCTACCATTAATGGCTCAACAACCCGCAGCCCCTCTCGAAATTTGCAGCAGCGTGCCTCTGAAGTTTTCCCGCCTGAAAACAATTGCAAATACAAAGAAATCGCCCCTGTAGAACATTTGAACCATGGCCATCGATTTCCCCTCCTATCACTGAGATCTGCGGCCCCCAAATCGAGCTGAAAAGTCGTTCACGAGTTAGAATGTGCCACGTAGGCATCCTGTGCTTCCATCGCTGACTTTTCCGCCATCGCAACATGCATTTTGCCTCTTTTCGCCCCTTTGTATATGTAAAAGAACATGCATATACAAACAACCGCCTACATACAAAGCACGGACCCCAAATTGTTATAGAACAAATTGAAATTGCAATCGGGTCCCGCCTTGTACATCTCTCTTTGCATATCTCCTTTATATATTGCAGATACAAATGCAATATACATTCTGCGGATTTCAAATTTTTATGAAGCATTTTGAAATCGCTTTGAAATCCAGCTTGTATCTCAATTTTCTTGTATATCGGCATATATAATGCCATATACATGCAAGCTGCGGACTTCAAATCATTATGAATCAAAATATACCTCCTTTTGAAATCCGGCTTGTATCATTACCTTGTATATCGCAAACATACAAAGCGGATATACAAAACAAAATATACAATCCGGACCTGTGCCTTTTTATCAACCAGAGTGCAATATCCTTCTGGTCCGGGCCTTGCATATTAGGAATGCACATTCCCTTGCATGTTCGAACATACAATCGCATTTGCATATGCATCTGGTGGGCCCCATGCTTTGTATCTCGATCCTTTGCATATCTTCTTTGTATGTGCCCGATGTACATTCTACTTTGTATGTCTGCGGTCTCCACCTCTTGTATATCAACCTTGTATGAGCATCGGCCGTCGGGGAGACTTCAATGTGAATTGCCGATGAGTGTTGTTTCGCCGATGAAACGTTTCACTGTAGCGAATGCATGTCGGCCTCTTGTATATTTGCAATGTACATTCCCAATGTATGTCGGACATACATTTACCTTTGTATCTTTGCGGTATACATTGTCCCTTGCATATTTCGCTTGTATGCCGCCAATGCATCTTTTCCTTTGCATGTTTCCATTGTATTTAGCCGTTGTATATTTAAACATACAACACAAATATACATGCAAACCCTCACATACAAGCAGGGAATATTCTCAGAATCTACGACATACAAGCAACCATTTTTGCACCTTTTGAAGCCGATTGAACATACAAACCACCTTGTATGCCTGAATGTACATTCGGACCTGCATGTATATACAAGTGGCCTTGTATATACAAAGGCGCATGCAAAACACTGTTTTTTGCACATTTCAACTGCAAAGGCCAAAGGACTTAGAATTTTTTGATTTTTTGGGAAGGGGCCTGTTGTGACCAAATCACACATCACCCCATTAGGAATAGGGACCCCCCCTTTTGAGCTCTGTGCTTTCAATGAGTTTTCAATGAGATTTTGATGATGACCTGACTCATCTTCCTCTGCTGATACGGTAATAATTTCCTCTTTTATGATCTTTGTTTCATGATTAGGAGGTAGATGAACTTGCAAATCTTGATCAAATCCCATCTAGATAATGAATGTCGAGATCAATCCTGAAGAATGTTTGAGACCCTGAAAAGACTAAGCCTGGAGCCTGAAATCCTGAAAATCCTGAAAAATGGCTAAGTCTGAAATCTGGTGAATCCTCCAAATTCTATATTTTGTATCTTAAATCCGGTGGATTCGGGACCTATCTCAAACATCCTGAAAGGTATATTGAAAAATATTTAAAGTATAAGAAATTCATTCTTATACTTAAATATATTTTTCAATATACCTTTACTCGCGCAATCCTGAAAAATGCCTGACAATTCTAGAGAATTCAAAACACTGATCTAGTGCGACTGGATGTCCAAGTGGCGCAAAATCTTCGCGCAAAATCACGAAGAAAAAGGCGCTTGAGCATGAGGATTTCAATCAATGATCTGATGCGCCCATCTAAAACCTTGATCTAATGCGAAAAGGCATGAGGATTTCGATCAGTGATCTACTGCGCCCAAGTAGTTTCAAGGTGAAGTTTGAAGGATCCTTATACAAAGCGCAATCTAGAGGATTCTCCATGCTTGATCTAATGCGCCCTACAAGGAGGAAGGTGAGATCCAAGGTTAAGCCTTCAAGGTTTGAGTTTAAAGGATTTTAAAGTCTTATCTCATGCGCCAACATCATGAATACCTCTTAAGTTTTCAAGCTTCCAACAAGGTGATCCAATGCGCCTACAACAAGGTTATCCAAAGCACCTACTCCAAGGTCATCTAATGCGCAACATAAGGTAGAGTGAGATTTGTTTCTAGAGGATTATCCAAGGTCATCTAATGCGCCAACACCATGCATGATCTATTTCAAGGTAAAGGCCATCTAATATACCAAAGGTTTGAAGATTTCAACCTAGTGAAGTGATGCGCCATTTCCAAGACCCGTTATCAAAGTGCTCAACAAGAAGAAATCAAAAGTGGCATCTAGTGTGCAATACATGAAGAGAGAATAAAGTTTCATTTTTGAAGATCTCTAACTACCCATCTAGTGCGCCACACAAAAGGGGAGAATAAAGTTTGATTTTGAAGACTTCAAGTTACCTATCTAGTGCGCCATACATGAGAAGAACTCAAACTACCTATCCAATGCGCCAAAATCTAGAGGATTTCAATCCTTCAACCAATGCGCCACTCCCTTAAGCAAGTGAAAACTAAGTGCAAACTAAACCAATGTTGAGAGGAGTCTAAAACATCATCTAATGCGAAGTGTTGAGAGGAATCAAAAACTTCATCTAGTGCGAAATGATAAGAGGATTTAAAAACTTGATCCAAAGCGCCACACATGTCAAATGCTAGAAGGATTCCGATCCTTGATCTAATGCGCCTAGAGGGTTAAAAAGAAAGATCATGGTATTTCAAAGAAGAAGACTTCACCATACCCATCCAATGCGAAATGCAAGGAGAAACTCAAACACGAATCCAAAGGATATGAAGAAGACCTCGAAGACGTTATCAAATGTGAAAGACAAGAGGATTTTAATTCTTGATCCAATGCGCTTGAGGGAGAAGGTAATTGCAATCTACAAGGAGATCATCAAGACCCCATCCAATGCGCCAATCAAAGGAAGTTATAAACATTTAATGATTTTTGCCTTGAAAAACGCGAAAATTGCATTTATTAAATAAAGATCAATCTAAATTAAATGTTTTGCACTATAATAAAGGAGGTCGGCCTAGGTAAGAGGTAAAGTTTTAAAAGCAAATTATGTATATATACCTCATCTCCTTTTCATTTTTATCATTTTCAAAGAGCAGATTTGTTTTCCAAGAGCAGATTTGTCTTCAAGGAGCAGCAACAAGAAGTTTTTTAGAGAAGTACAAATTTGATTTTATCAAATTCAAGCAAGTGGTGGATCAAATTGCAAGGTATCAAATTCAAAGCAGCCTATCAAGTAAGTCTGATCTGAATATTTTCTGATCTGATTTTCTTCTTTTTCCTTCATTAGATGCATTAAAATTGTTCAAGTATTGGTAAAATTCAAGAAGGATAAGTGGATTTTCATAGATTCCTTGAATCTAGATAGCAATATTTCATAATTGTAAAGGAAAACTTCATAAATTTAATCCACTAAAGTAGCTGAAGCGAAGTCTAGATTGTGTTTGCAATTACTCATTCGCGTCAAGTCTGCAGGATCATGGCAATGACTTCTAAAGAGCGACAAGCGAAGATCCGGATGGATGCCAAGGGGAAGATTCCCGAATCAAAGCTCATCTCAAGGTGGACAAATGTAGGAGACACAAATATGGGCAACAACAGCTTAGAAGATATCAAGTCAGTCCTTGAAGAACCCAACGGAGGTAGTCTTGCTCGAGCCATCGTGAGGAGTGGAGCCATTGAAGCTGCTTGTTTTCCGCCAGCTTTGCCGTGTCCAGAGATGATCATCGAATGTGTCAAGAAATATGATGTAGATACAAGGCAAATTATAGCCAAAGATGGAACAATATTAGCCTATTTGCAAAAGGAGGCAGTTGAAGAAACTTTCAACATTCCAACTAAGGAGAGGATGATCAGTATCTCAATACAACAAGGTCAACAGGCATATGATGTTGATTCAAAGACAAAATTGCAGGAAATAAGGAGAGAATGGATGGCCAATCCAGCTATGAAGTTCAATATGAATAATCCTCCACAGTTCCACAAGTTAGATTTTCATCCTGAAATTGGATACTTGATCATGTTTCTAAATAGAATGACAGGAATGCCTCAATCTGCTACCTTTCAGCCTTGGATGTACTCTTTCATCAAGTCAGTTCTCAAAGGGAAGATGATTGATTGGGCTGGACTTATCAGTCAGAGTATACATGAGCAGTTCATCAATTTTGCTAAGACCAAGACTTGTCATATGAGTTCCTATGTGGTGTACCTTCTCGCAAGAAATGAAGTCTACTCAGGTTTGACCAAAAGAGGAGAAGTCGGCATTGGGCCTAATAAATACCTATCGCATCAGTGTTATCCTCAGTTGCACCTCAAGAGTATCAATCATTATACAAGATTCAATGATGCATTTGCTATGTGTATAATGAAGAAACTAAGGGGAGAATTTCATAAAAGGTTGTCTAATGCAGCGAGAGAGTTCATTTCAGCATATGGACACTGGTATACTCAGCATGAAAGGTACACTTACCTAAGGATCCAAGGGTTTACATCATATCCATACAGATTACCCAGATATCCAACTCCTAGAACTCATCAGGTTGCAGAAGTTGAAGAAAAAAGGAGGGATCCAGTTTCCACTTCTTCTTGGACAAAATCTGGAATGTCCATCATTATCAGCAGCTGAATATTCTGAGATAGAGCTATAGGCATATCATTTGCAAACTCATGGCACCAAGAGGCTTAACTTTGATCCTTTTCAAGTTTGCTGGAAATGCAACAGAGAATTCAAGCATGTCAAACAGTTGGAAGACCACTGGGCCAGTGCCCAAGATGAAGATGATCTCCGAACACTTCAAAGTTCGAGACTCACCTGGGATTTAGTTAGAGCTTCCAAAGTATTCAGGATTCCAGACCAGTTCACTAAAGACGATACTTTGTTGATAGATGAATTTGATAAAATAAAGGATTTGCCTTATACAGTTGATTGGTCAAAAAGGGATGTGTCCAAGGAAGAATTGATAAAGCCAGTCTTAGCCATGACACAAGTATGTATAGATCAGTTACTGCAAGAGATGAATGATGAAGGCCGAGTTCTTACTTACAATAAGATGGATGAAGGAGAACCAGGACAGCATAGTACACATAGCCAACCACAACACAGTGGGAATGATCAAAGTAATAATCCAGCTAGAAAGAGGAAAAGACCTAGTCAAGATCAAGGGGAATCGAGCCAGAGACCTCAAAAGAAGAATAATCCATCTACTTCATCTAATCCACAAGAAGGTGCTTCAGTTGTTCAGAATCCAATACAAGAGATAGAAGTTATAGAAGAAGTTGCCTTGATTCCGTCAGAAGAGATTCAGTAAAGCCCCACTGTCATAATGGAGGATAATGATGATCTGGATCAAGATGAAGTAGGTCGAGCGGAATCTGATGAGGAAGTAGCTCGTGTTCAACACAGTCAAGCTCAAGGACAGCGAGATCTTTCTACTTTTCCACCTTGGTTGAGGCAAAGGATTGAAGAAAGTACAATTGTAGAAACCTATCAGCCTGCTCCAGTTGAGGAATTGCTTGTAAATGCACAGAAGGGCAATCAAAAGAAGAAAGCAACAGTCTTTTCCAAAATCACTCAAGATTCTGCTGGAAATAGAGAGGTACATATAGCTGTTCCTAGAATGGATAAGGAGTTAGAAAATATGGCACCTGAAGATTACACTATGACTACTATTGGCATGGGTCCAATCACAAGGGAACAGGTAGAGGAGGAACTACAAGAGTCAGTGAACAGTGTCAGAAGCATGTTGAAACAAGAAAGAGAAGCAAGGTTAAAGGTTGAACAAGATTTCAATACATTGAAGCACTACATTCAACAAGTCATGCAGCCTATCCAACAGAAGGAAGCTACTCCAATTCCTCCGTCTATTCTTCCGCAAGAAACAGTATCCCAAGTTGAAAACATGAGAACTTCATCTCAAATGATGAAAGGATGGATAGAGAAGACAGAAGAGAAGGCATATACTCACCTTGAAGAAATTGTGCAAGTGTATGACAGAATCATTAAGCTTAAAGATCGAGTCCAAACTTTATTAAGAAATTGTGTTGAGTTCAAACCGATCAAAGAGCAATACATGCCACAGCTCAAAAGTTTAATGGAAGCTCCATTAGAAGATCTAATTCATGATAAGGTGATTGATAGAGATACTCCACATGACTTCATCACTTGGTATTTCTCCTTTCACAACAAGGGGCAACTGATTGATAAAATTGAAGTAGATATGTCCAGAATAAGAAGTGTTCTTCTAAGAACAGAGAATCATATATACACTGCTTTGACAACAATATGTAATCCTTATGGAAATGTTACTATTGAAAATATGAAGCAACAAGTTAAGGCATTCTACTTTCAATATGATGGACTTGATGAAGGTCAACTGGATAGTATATTCACACTTGCATATCGTCTTGGGGAAAATAAGTCTTGGATAAACGACTGGGAGAAGACACTTGGCGTCTATGAGTCAGATGTAGCAGTGGCAGAAGGATCTATTAATGCGGCGACAAGTGTACCAATGGAGGAGATTGTTCAAATTGTGTCTAGATTCATTGTATCTCATAGTACTACTACATAAAGGGCACTGATGTGGCTTCCTTATCTTCTTGGAAAGTGTGCCTTTGTTCTCTCCTTCATAGCTTCTTTCATTTAATAAAGTGAGCCTCCTTCATTTAATAAAGGATAGTTTGTTATAACTACTTGTGATGTGGCTTGATCTGGTCCGCTGATTTGGCCGATCGATCTTGACCCTTCTTTCCTTTGAGGTCTATAAAAGAGCTCTCATTGCTCTCATTAGAAGAGGTTGGAAATTCTGAAATTGTTGTAAGAGCTCTCTGAGATTATAAAAGATTCATCGCTTTGGTGATTCTATTTATGTTTCCGAGTGTTGCATGGTTTCAATTTTCAAACGAAAATTAAGTTAAGTTATAAGTTTTCTTTAAGTTTAAGTTAGTTAATGAAAGGTTGCTTTATTGCTTTGTAGTGAAGTCTATAAGTTCATACCATTTGCAGTCTACGGCTTGTGGATTACAGTGCATGGTTAGTCTGAACTATTGAACGTCAATTTGATCTTTATGCTTGTTGAACCTTTCATGAGCATAATTGATTTAAACATCTTGTACACCTTTGAAGATTGCACCTATCTTGTGTAGTTGTTTTATCTTGGCGAAACAGGATTTGGTTCGATTTCACTCCAAGTAGTAAACGTCCTTGCATTTAGGATTAGATTAGTATTTCTAAACCCTACATCGTTTGCCTTTTTTTACCAATCAGTTAGAGTTAGGATCAGGCGCATCCATTGCTAAATCATACGCGTCAATTGCAGTACTTAGATTCTCTAGTATTTACTTCCATAGTCCTTGAAGCAACAAGTTACTTGAACAATTGTGTAAGTCCCTTTGTGTGTAAACAGCAAAATCATACTTAATCGCTGAGCTGTCTCTTACCGAAAACATCATAAGGAACCTTGGAGTTATCTCGTTTGATCACTTAGTTTAGCATCCGAGAGGCTTTGCTCAAGAGAGAGTCAGATACTCAGCATTTTACTCTAATTGTTGACTTGTTGAAAAACAACCATCAACAGGGCCTGCAGATTTAAATGCCCGAAACCTGAATGTTTATGCAGGCACCAACATCTCCAATGTCCTTACAAGTCAAATCATGGAGGGTGGGGACTTGGACTTGAAATCTTGTGGATGACCTGAGGATGTTTATAATCATTATTATGCTCCTAAAACAACTATAAATACGGGTGCACCTCTCATTTGCCTGAGAACACTTCATTTCATTGTGCTTCCCTGCTTGACACAAAAGAACATAAACCCACCCTCCAATTTTTTGTTTGCAACATTATAACAAAAGTGACATATTTCCTGGTTTAGAGCAGCACAAGAGTTTGAAGTGCATCAGATAGGTATTTTTCTTGTGATTGTCACCATAGCTTTGGTTTCTTCAATTGGGCAGTCAAAAAGGCAGCTAAAACAACATGGGAAGGAGAGGTGGAGGAATTTATTGGGTTAAATAAGTATGTGAAATTGATAATGAACCACATACGTTCCAAATCAATGTATAGGAAACATTCAAGTATTTAATTATTGAAGATGGGAATAACTAGATTTGCATCTCACTATGCTATGTTCAAATGTTTGTATGAGGAGGTCTTATTTCAGTACCATTGCTACTAATGTGGGTTGGCAGTGTTAGAGGCTATCTAACAGTGAAAAAGCAGGCGAAAACAAAAGCAACAGTATTGATGGATAGTTGGCAGAGCTTTTATTTTTGTTGATTGAGTGTTAAATTTGTTGGGTTCTGTGATCCAAAGTTCTGGTTTTATTTTTTATTTATATGTGTGTATTGGTGCACGCTTCTCCTTGCAAGACACCCCCTTTAGAGTTTGTAGATGTGTTAGTATTTTATCAATATGCAAGTAAGTCTATGTTAGTATGTTAGTCAGGAGATAGTTAATTCCCATACAGGTGTTTGAGAAGTTAGTTCAAGGGAAAAGGTGAATGGCTTTATAAACGTCATTGAAATCAATTTACAAAATATTCCCTGCATAATATAATTTTCTATGTGATTGTTTTCATCATTTATCATTTATCATGTAGATTTTGTTATTTTAATATGTTCTTGGCTGTAGCAGTGGTAAGAGCAGTTAAAAGAAAGATGGAGGGAGGCTGAAGGAGTTTTCCAAAAATGCATTTCTTCAATTTTTTATAAGCATGTATTTGTAAAGTTTCACTGTCTTGTAACGGTTCAATATATTTGTTGTCCTTACCATTGATGCAGAGAGGGAGAGATAATCTGTTGTTCGCAGCAGCATATCCAGTGAAAGTTTAGTCTTAATTTTTTTTGGTTATTCATACGATATATCTAAGACAACGAAGAATCTTCTATATGGTGCAATTAATTAACCTGTTTTGTGGAGAATCTGCCAGCAATTGAATAAACCCTCTAGCAGTAAAATCCATTACAAGTTCAAATTGTTGCTGTAGAAGGAAGGACAAGAAGCTCAACTGGAGCCAAGTTACATGTAGACGAATAAAAAATTATTACTCACCTTTCCCAATGTAGACAATAGCAGTCGAGAACTAAATTCATACAGGCTAGTGGCGGCCTCTTGGTTCGAAGAGTTGGGTATTTTAATTTTTGTGCCAATCAATACTTAGTTACAAGTAGAGTGAAGGCACTGTTTGAATTCCAAAGTTTATCTTTGTCTAGTGTTGAGTGGTCTGCAGAACACAGTAGAGAACTTGTGCATCATTCATCAGAGGTGGGGGCACAAATGTTTCACAAGTCATAAGAGGTCATGCCCAAGCGTGTAATGTCCCCTTTTTCCGAATGATCACTCAACGGAGTCGGCTAGCCTATTTTATTCTCGTGGGCTAGGTCGAGATGGCAAGGGAATAACCTAATTGGTTAAATAATATATTTAACTAATTTTGATTGACCAAATTGTGTTATGGAATGACTTTTGTTTTTGTGAGCCTTTTGGTAAAATAAAATAAATAAAAGAAAATTGCCAAGAAGGTGGGCGACCAATTTGTGGGAGAAAAAAGAAATAAAATAATTGCCCAAGGGAGGTCGGCCAAGTTGGGAGAAGATTAAAAAATAAAACAAAATATAATTTTGCCAAGGAGGTCGGCCATCATGAGGACTTTATGGTTGGCTATAAAAGAGGGCAACTTGGAGGTCAATTTCATCATTCATTCATATCATTCTTCATTTGGAGATTTATCTCTTTGGCTGCAACTTTGGTTCAGCTTATTCCAAGGACGAAAACCCTTGTGAATATTGGTGAGTTGGACGAAAACCTAGCTCATCTTGAGGTGGACTCGTCACAGAGTTCAATTTGTACTTCATTGGAGACTTGGAGCTTGATTTCATTTTCAGATTTCCAGATCAGCATTGGAGCAGCATCTTTGGTGGCATTTGTGTTGTCATTGCATTAGGGTTTTACCCTAATTTGGAGCACCACCTCTTTGAGAGGGTGATTTGTAGTTTTTGGGCCTTGAAGGCCATAACGTAGCTGCCGCCAAGGGAGAGATATAATTCAGATTTTGAGAGCAGATTGAGAGTGCCATCTTTTGAGTGTTTGGGTGGAAGATACTTGCTAGGGTTTACCCCAGAGTGAGCGCCAACCTCAAGAAGGGCGACTTCATGTTGGAGGAGCAGAATTTCAGACCTTGAAGATCAACATCATCTATTGTTTGGCAATCATATTCCAAGGAGCAGATCTGAGTTTGAGTGTGTATGGCTGGTATTTTCTCATTGCTGGCCACCGAAACTGGATTTGCACATTATACATGTATGTGGAGTTGCCCTATGTGTTGGTGAGGATCAAGTGCCAAATCAGGTCACCCTTTTAGGGTTGGACATAAGACATCATTCTCCACCAATTTTGGTATGTGTGAGCCTTTGTTTATCAATATAAAAGTCTGATTTGTAACAGCAGAGATTTGGGCTATGTTTGGGCATGTTTGATCCTATAAACTTGATGTAATTTCCATTCCAAATAATCTGATTTATAGCAGCAGTCATTCATACTCAGAAATCGTAATTATATGTTATTTATTTGGCATTTGAATGGTCATATGTTGTGGAAGGGTTCATGTTTGATGTTATCTACATAAGCATACATGTTTGGCATGTTTATTTGAACATTTGGTACCTAGATATTCCCTGTTCTTGATTATCTATACTTCAGAAATAAAAATCAGAATTCAGACCTAGGGTTTGAGCAGAAATTCAGAATTCTAGGGCAGATCCTATTGGGGATATTACAAAACGCCAGTCTACCTAGCTGTTTTGTATCCAATTGCTTTGTTGGCTTTTGCATTTGTACGCATCTGGAGTTTGCATGCTTCATGTATCTTTCCGGAAATTTGACAGTTTGGAATCTTGTGATCAGCAGCCTGCTACAATAACTATCTGTTATTTATTATTTTTGCCATATGAATAATTACTTATGTCTTTTGCATGGCCAATGGTTGAAGTTTAATGGGAGATATAAGAGATTGATAAATTATACTACTGCATAGTTTCACAAAGTGCTAAGCTTAAAAGAGGGTGGTATTTTTTGTGCATAAGAAGGGACTAAGATTAGGAGTAGTCGTTTGAACAAGGAGAAAAATGAGCACTTCATATTTAACATTCTAATTTTGAATGTATAGATTTACGTGGGCCTTAGCAACTATAGTGTGTTAGGGTGACTTTATGCATGTAAGGAGAAGAAATAAAACACAATTTTTTATGAATTAAATTGTTTTAAGGAGAATAAGGTGCGAGGTTTATGACACTTTATAATAATATTGTAAAAGTGGAGCCATTTGTTTGAATGGGTGCATTATTAGTCGAAACTGATACCCTACTTGTATTGCATTTATTCCTTGCATTCTCGAATATGATACCATTAGAGACAAACATGCTGCATTTTGTGGTTCATAGGTCCCTTGGGATCAATCTGGTTGATAGAGTTTAAGGGTCAAAATGGAGGTTGGAAGACTCATTGGGAGGTTGGAGGTGAATTCCCTTCTCCAGTTAGCTATTCACTCAGAGCACTGTTGGAAAACTTGCTAAGTAGTTGCAGGTTTTTCTTTTTGAAAGGAACACTCAGACAGTAAACACACGGGTCAGAGGTGCTGAGTTTTTGGTGAGTTGTTACAGTGAAATTCAGCGAGTACTTGCTGAAACTCGGCGAGTCCGTGCATGCAACTTGTTGGACGTGGAACAAGTAACTCAATGCGGCAAAAAATGTGCCAAAAATGCAGCATAAACACTGAAAAACACGGTTTTCTGGCATATGAGTTTTCTTGTGCAAATTTGAGTGAAAATACATGGTTTTTTGCCTTTTTAAAAATTATTAAAATGGCGTGCACCATGAAAGTTTGTGTGGTATCAAAGGTCTTCATTTGGGCTTGGGCTGCCCCAAACCCCCGCCAAAGTCATTTGATACATTTTGTAGCTATATTTTCCATAAATTTATGTATTTTATAGAAATTAAAGTTTTTTTTAAGTTGCTGAGTTTTGTTGAGTCAGAAATTTTTGGTTTGCCGAGTCTAAGTTGAGTCCGAGTTTGCAAACTATGACTCAGAGTTTGGGTAAAGTGCTTGAATTGCATTTTTGGTAGGAGTAGATGGTGTTGCTTTTTAGTTTCAATGTTTTGGTGTTGCAATTGTTATGTTTATTCAGTTTTTGGTTCTTTTGTTGAGCTTTGATGAGGAGCATACTGAGTTGTTTGGATTTGTTTCTCACTGCATGGGCTTCCCACCTTTTGCTTGATATGGGGGAAGAGACTGTATTGGCCTAAGATCAGTCATCGATTGTTAAATGAGTTGATAGGGGTTAACACTAATAGTGTTGAGTAAAGTGAGGCCAACATTATTGGGCATTAGGACATATGTGCCATACACAATTTTGAATTGTCATTGATGGGTTTCTGTGTGGAGTTTAATGGGTTGATGTAGTTGAGCAAACCATGATTGTGCTTATACTACAGTATAGGTATAGAATAATTGGAGGGTATGAGCATGCCAGCAGGATGTTCATCATTCATGTCACAACTTGTGGGGTAGTAGGCTTTTGTGCAAAGTGACATTGGTTGATAAGTACCAGGATGAACAGTGTGTCAATTTGTAGGTGTAGCAGAGGCGATTGGATGAATTCACAATCATATGCTCTAGATCAAGGGAGGATTTGTTGGGTCTTTTGATCCAAAGTTTTGGTTTTATTTTTCATTTATGTGTGTGTATTGGGGCGTGCTTCTCCTTGTGAGACACCCCCTTTAGAGTTTGTAGGTGTGTTAATATTTTATTAATATGTGAGTAAGTTTATGTTAGTATGTTAATTCCCGTATAGGTGTTTGAGAAGTTAGTTGACGGGAAAAGGTGAATGGCTTTAAAAAAGTCATTGTACTCAATGTTCAAAATATTCCTACATAATATAATTTTCTGTGTGATTGTTTCCATCATTTATCATGTAGATTTTGTTATTTTAATGTGTTCTTGGCTGTAATTAGTTGGATTTGAGATTTTCACAGGTCAACATAATATAAATAATAAAATGTCTGGATACAACTGTGGTACAAATTATATAGTGGAGAGAACCTAACAAATTGTGAAAGAGAAATATCCTAGCCTGTATGTAACTATCAAACAATTGTCTTTAGCAGATTGGGCCGAGTAGAATATTCCATTGCATTCTTTGTCCTATATTATGAACCCCAAATACTACGATGATCCTTGTTTGAGCTAATATGGGTGCTGGAGACTATCTCCTGACAAAGATAAGCAGGTGGCCATATAAGCTTGCATGTATTCCATTCTTTTAATGTTTTTTTCCAAATAATTAAATATTAAATGCTAACCTGGAGTTTATTCTTTTGACACCAACTCTTGAAAGCTAATGCTAGTGGCAATATCAATTATTCTGAAGTTCCATTCTTGAATACCTTGAATGTTTTCTTACTGCGAATTGTTGATGAGAAAATCCATTGATGGCACTATTCCTATTAGTATGTTCTATACAAAATCGGAATGATGTTTGCATCCTTAAGCCTTTCAAAGACTATAACTTCCTTGGAAAGCTGAAAGATATTTCAGAAATTGCCATGCATAAGGTGTAATGTCCCCATTTTCGGAGTGATCACTAATGATGACCTATTGGGCAAATTTTCACACTTTGATAATTTTGTTGGGCAATTTGAGTATAGGAGGTGACTTAGCATACTTTTATGAGGTTTTCGATATGGTCATCATCAATGAAATAATTTGTCTTCACGTGGAGCGAACCATCTTGGAGGATGGAAAGTGTGGAAATTGCATATTTGAAAATAAGGGATAATTTATAATATCTTTCCTTGGAGAGGACGACATGTTTTGAGGATAATTTAATGAGGTTTCACATGCCCAATTGATGCACCTTGGATAAGGGAAAGTTGAAAATAATAAAACAATATTTAATCCTTGTTTGAGCGCTTTGAGGAGGACGACATAAGGAGGGAAAAAAAGATAATTAAATTCAAATCTTTAATTTGAAATTTGAGCGCCCTAGCTTGTACCATGGTGGTCGGCCAAAATGGAGGGAAAAGGCAATTTAAAATTAAAGTAATATCTTGCCTAGGTCGGCTAGGAAGGAGTGAAAAGGTGTATAAATAAGAGTTCAATTGGTGGCATTTGATGATATCTATCTTTCATCTTTTCATATGAGTTTTTACTCTTTGGCTACAACGAAAGTTGGGCTCTGAATCCAAGGACGAAAACCCTTGCGATTCTTGCTGAGTTGGACGAAAACCTAGCTCATCTTGTGGAGGTTTCGTGACGGGAACCTAATTGTGCTTCATTGTTGATTGATTGAGGAGAAGAGCAGAAAATACAAATCAGATTTGCAGATCAGACTTTTGGACAGTGGTTTGTGGCGAGTTTGCATTGCTATTGGCCTAGGGTTTTGCCCTAGATTGGAGCGCCACCTTGAGGAGAAGGGCAAATTTGGCATTTGTGGGCAGATTTCACATTGGGTAGGGTTTCAGATTTGAAGCAGACCTGATTGCTTTTTGTGGAGCAGCATATCTTGGTGTTTGTGTTCACTTTGCATATGGTTTCATGCCCTAATCTTGGCGCCACATCCTAGGAGGGCGATTTCACCATTTGAAGCTCATTTTGCCATGTTTTGGTATGTATAAACCCTAGGGTTTCGTTCTGATTAGGACAGCAGGTTGCTGGGCATGTTTGTCAAATTTTGCCCATGATTGGATGTACTTTCGGACTTCCATAAATCTAATTTGTAACAGCAGAGATTGTCTTCAGAATTTCAGTCTTGTGATTGCATTTATGGCTCCTACATTGTGTATTTCATGTTGTAATTCATCTATGATGTTGGGCGAATTATTTGGTATGATTATTTGATGTGCTTGATATTCCTTATTGGCTGTTATAAGTATTTTATCAAGCCTGAAATTAAAAATCAGAAATTCAGAAATTAGGGTTTGGAGCAGAATTCAGAAAAATCAGAAATTAGGGCAAAAATCAGAAGTGTAAAAATCAGAAAACTAGTTAATATCCTATTTGGGATATTACATAAGGAGGATCTGAAATCCAATTGATATTTTAACCCCATCTTGAAATTTCCTAAAGAACCAGAAATCAGTAGTATAGTGGACTTGTAGCACAGGTTGAGATATTGGGCATGTATGTGTTGGAAACACAACCTTTCTTGTTTCTCTATAGGCTGTGCATTCTCCTTGCCACCAAAACAGCAAACAAGGAACCTGTTGATGATGTTTTCTTGACAACAACATTAGAATAAAACACCAAGTGCTCTATCCTCTCTTGAACAAAGCGTCTTGAATGCTGAACTACGCGATCAAACAAGAACGCTTCAAGGTTCCTTGTACGTCGTTTGCAACAGATAGTCTCGGTGGTGTGATGTGATTTGTTGTGTCACCAAGGGACTTACATAGAATTGTCACCTCACTCCATTCAAACAAGTTACTTCCTCCTTATGAAATGGAACTTTTCAAATTGATTATAAGAAAATGGAAAAAGAGAAAGGGTTGAGAGGATTCTAATATAAGAACAATAATATAATGGACATGCTACGATAGACAAATTCCTTGTGTAACCTTACTCTGCTTCACCATGAGAACCAACAATTACACGAAGTAGGTGCAATCTCCAAAGGTAACTCAATGATTTTCATATTGTAAACCTCCATCCAAACACCCACAACTGACGCAATTTGAACGAGCATTCACAATCGAACTTAAGCAAATGTAGTTAAGGCTAACTTTGCACGATGACTTGCCAGCGACAAACCATCAGAAGTATGAACCAAGGAGGAGTTCATCAAATATCTTTAGCATATACATCACATCAATGAACTTTATCTACCCTACTATTTAAGCTTCTTGGAAACACATCTCCGTCATATTCAAGAACTTGAAACTGTGCTAACATTTCAAGGCCACAAGATCACCATGCAAAACAACAACAATGAGCTTGTATTACTTTTGAAATGTGTGATTACAACAATCTCATGTCTCTCTTCATGACTTCGAAGAGTTCCCTCTCTACTCTACTCCTACTTGATCTCTACTTCTAATGATCCTCCTCTAATGTCCCTCTAATGATCTAATTCTTCTAATGTCCCCTTACAAATGAAAGAAGTGAGCTTTATATAGAGCTCAAGAATTATATGAAGGGCCAAGATTGATTTAGCAATCAACGGTCGAGATTGAGACAACAAGGTAGTTTGTTACAAAATTTACTATTTTTAGAACATGAAAGAGGCAATGAAGGCACAATTTCCAATGTGATAAGCATCTTTGGAGTATCTTTATGGTGGGCCCTCTTACATGGCAGAATGCGATTGGCTTGATGATGTGTACGTGCCACCTCAGCATCTTTGAATGAACTAGTTTGGTTCACCTCATGTTCACTTTATTTAGAATATTTTATTCTTGTTGTCTTTGATGTAACTCATGGATTGCTTTGATGATCATGCTCATCTCTCATTTTGTGATGTTCTTCATGCAGGATCATGCCTCTGGACAGTTGCATTGACTCATGGAGTAGACTAGTGCCTAATGAGAGTTTTTGTCTGGCACATGATATGTGAGCTTCTGGATGATAACCTCCTTCAAGATGTGCATGGTGAAGTGACAACCTTCCACTGATCCTCGCCTCGAACGGATGATGCTCTTGATGATGAACTACACTTGTAACCTTGATCATCTTAGACTAACTCCCCTTCACATGGCGTTGATGTCTTCCTCATCCAAACATACGAAGTCTTCGAAGTAAGATAAACTTGATGTTGGAGCTCTCCTCCATGTGGTGATGATGATGAACTTGAGCAATTTTTCTCCGCCTTCCAAACTTCTCATGTATGAGCTTTTGCCATTCACCTACAAGAAGAAACACATCAAATTAAGATTGGATATAAAGGATTTTCAACAACAAATTACATTCATCTTAAGCATAAAACATACCCTTTCGCATGAAATCCATGCCTAAGTGCCTAGGCGGGTTTAGAAGGGTAGTGAGGAATGTGTGACGTGAATTCCAAAGGTCATGGTCTAGGCCGACCTTCTTGGGTGGGTTTAGAGGTGATAGGCGGAGAGTGTCTTGTGAATGACATGACATTGTCCAGGCAAAGTGCTTAAGACCGCCTAGCATGGGCGGGATTGGAGGTTGTGTGTGGATTTTCATGACTTAGGCATTTTTTGGCTTTACTTTGATAATTTAAGACCTCTTCACTTGTGTCAATGATGACTTGACCTCTTTGAATGGGATGGACAGCCTGGAGAGGAAGGGCGGCTTTGAAGGATGTGTATGGAGTGAATGATGTGGATATCTATGTTCTAGGCTCTAGACTGCCTACGCTGAGTGGCTTTGGAAGGGGTGTGTGGAATATGCATTGTGGAGGACATGTAGTCCAAGCAAAGGGGTCAAAGCCGCCTAGGAAGGGCGGGCTGGAGGATGACCTTTGGATTTTTCAACTTAAACAACTTTGCACTTGCTCATTTCACCTTTGACATGTTCATCTTCATTATTACATTGATTTATGCTTGTAAATTTATGGTTTTCACCCCTAAGCGGCTTTAGGAGTGTTGTCTGGAGGATGTCATGTGGAAGGAGATGAAGTGATCCAGACATGGAGCTCAAGGCCGCCTAGAAAGGGCGGGTTTGGGAGAGGTGTCTGGATTTTCAACCTCACTTGATTGTTTATTCCTCCATCTTCATGACTTATTGATCTTTCAAGCTTCCTTCTTCTTGAATGACTATCTCTAGGATATGAGGCATCATGGTGAGTTTAGACTGAATAGTTGCAATGTTTAGACACCATAATTCCAAGCTTACCTCTCTAGGATGATCCTCTCAAGCATGTGAAGCATCATGATGAGTTAGGGAGTCAAGATAGAGTATTTGCATTGCTCTGACATCAAAACTCCAAGCTAACCTCTCTAGGCCGCCTAGGTAGGGAGGGTTTGAGAGTAGGTCTTGGATTTTGGCACTTAGACACTTCTTATTGCTTGAACTTGACTATATCCTTTCCTTGTGATGTCATGCTGATCATACTTATCACACAAACCTTGTAAATTGCATTGTCCTTCACCCCAGGTGGTTTGGAAGGTACTGTCTGGAGTGTTTCATGTATCAGGTGGCATAGTCCAGAAGGGCCTCTTGAGGCCGCCCAAGAAGGGCAGGTTTAGGGGTAACCCTTGGATTTCATCTTTAGAAGTCATTTGGTGCCTTCAAACCTTCAAATTTTCCATTCAAACTTCATCACCTTCTAATGTTTTGTGTTGAAACACTTCAAAACTTGCTCAATCTCTCCTAGGGCGGGTTTGTAAGTGTTGGTTGGAGAGTGTCATGAGATGGTGAGACATTGTCCATCACTACATGCCAAAGCCGCTCATATAGGGCGGGTTGAGGAGTGTTGGTTGGAATGTAGCTTTGACTTCCCTCAAACTCATAAACCTTGCTTACCAATCATCATATCTTAGTGCTCCGTGCATGAAAAACCTCAATACTTAACCATTTTTCTCCTAGGGTGGTTTTGAGGACAGTGTCTGGAGAGTGTCACCTAGTGGAGACATCATCCATGAACACCCTGTGAAGCCGCCCAAGTTGGGCGGGTTGGGATACCACCCTTGGATTTTGTCTTGAACTCACTCAAAATGTCTTCTAAACTTTGAAAATTATCTCCCTAAGGCGGATTTGGAGGTAGTGTATGGAGAAAGTGCGTGATCACAACCTTGAATCCAAGACCCCATGCCAAGGCCGCCCATGTAGGGCGGGTTTAGAAGGTGTGCTTGGAATTGCAAGTCTTCTCGCCATATCGGAAATATTTAAATATTTATCAGTATACTTCTAGGATGTTTGAGATGGGTCTTGGATCCATAGGATTTAACATGCAAATTCTAGATTTTGGAGGATCCACCAGGGTTCAGACTTAGCCAATTTTTAGGATTTCAGGACATCAGGCTTAGTGATTTTTCATCATTCTCTCCAATTAATTCATCCTTGTTGGGAGGAGTTTAAGTAATGCTTGGTTTGGAGATGATGCATGGAATGTTGCTTGTAATCTACTTAGCTTCCTTCCAACTTGCAAACCTTGCTTGAAATTCATCATTTCTCAGTGCCTTGTACTTGAAAACCTTCTAAACTTAACCATTTTTTCCTAGGGTGGATTTGAGGGTTCTGTCTGGATAAATGCATGTGCAGGAGACTGAGTCTATGACCTCATGCCAAGGCCGCCCAGTCTGGGCGGGTTTGGAGGTGAGGCATGGAATTTTCATCAAAATCTTAGTTTTAAACTCCATCATCACTTCCCAACTCCCTTCAATCAGCCAAAACTCGTGAAAATATCCTAACTTTCCTTGGGCGGGTTTGAGGGTGTTGTCTGGACAAGCTCTCCTGATGGTGAAGACACTGTCCAAGAGGACCTTGTGAGGCCGCCCAATCTGGGCGGGTTTGGACATGGAGTGAGGAATTTCTTGCTTTAGTCAAATTTTGGATTTCCTGAATGGAAGTATATTGAAAATATGTTTAAGTATAAGTCAGATATACTTTAAATATTTATCAATATACTTCCAGGATGTTTGAGATAGGTCCTGGATCCATAGGATTTAGCATGCAGATTCTATATTTTGGAGGATCCACCAGATTTCAGACTTAGTCATTTTTTCAAGATTTTCAGGATATCAGACTTAGTCATTTTCAGGGTCTCAGTGACATGCATCAGGATGAAGGCATATAGACCTCTTGGCAAGAAACTGTCGAGACATGGGCAAAACAACACTACCAAAATCCTACAAGCTCGGAGCAAAACTAAACTTTAAAGCAAAACGAAGCGAGAAAGCAAAAAAAAGAGGGGGTCCCCATTTGCAATTGGGGCGATGTGTGATTACATCACAACAGAACCTATATTGATTTTACTCACCATTATCCAAGATCATATTATCTACAATAAAGTGTTGTATTCTCATTCTACTTGTAGTTATATTTGTATTTGTATTTGGATTTGAATGGTTCATGTAACTCTTGGTGTTTGTTGCAAATTAAAATAGAAGTTTTTGGATGCTTATTAGGCTCATTGCTTTGGTTAATAGCCTTGGGAATCATGTAAAGATTGGACATCTTTCTTGTGCACAAAATATACAAATTCAGAAACATGTATTTAAGAAAATGATTGCTTTAGTTGTAGTTCTGTGTGGCCTAATTTAATTGGGATTGTCTTTATTAAAAAAATGAAAGAAACTAAATGTTCTTACAAATTCAGACAACTGCAGTGGTAAGTTTATTTTTCAGCCTTGCATAGTAGCGATTGCTCAATTTAACATTCTTCTGGTAAACAAAGACATAAAAGGAAGGAGAAAAAGATACAAATGCTGGAGATGACCTCTTGTTTTACATGATAACACTGAGTAATTTAGGAATGATGAACTGTTGTGATTTTCTATTGTGCTTATATTATGGAAATTTAAATTTATTTTTGGAAAGATGTCAATGCAAGTGTTTGAAGGTCTCATGCCATGTTTAACTTCTCTTATTTTGAAAAATATTCTTGAGTGCTTTGTGGAATCGAGTGTGAAGTTCTCATCTAAGTATAGTGTAAAGAACTATAAAGTATTGTAACAATGGGAACTACTTAAGTATGTACAGCAGAAACTGATCTTATAGATAGGATAGTAATTGCAACTGAAAGCACTGTAGAATCACTATGTAAACTAATCACTCCTACCAAAATTAAAAGTTACAAATACAAACATGACATAACAACTAGTTTCTATTCCAAATACAATGCTATATACTTTATTCATAATTACTATATAATGATAAAATAAACATGTCACTCTTATTTTATTTTTAGTGTGCACCTATTTATTAGATTTTATTGTAAGGTAAAAGGATTTCATTAAATATTCAGCAGTATGGATAAACTATATTAAACAGTCAATCTGGCCTGTAAACTGCCATCACAGCCAAGGCAAAGCGAGATTAATAAAATCTAGATGTACCAAAGCTTGTGTTTTAGAGCAAATGTTAAAACTGTTATACGGTTTTTTAAAACAGAAACACTACCTATCTGGCTGCTCCATTCTTTTTCTTCATGTTCTTGAGCTCAGATTTGAATGTGGTCTTAAAGACAACTAATAAAAGCCAGAGATAGGGGTGCCTCCCTCAAAAGTCTGTTCATGGTCTTTCTTTCTTTGAGCTTCTTGCCATGGCCTCTGCATATATACCCAGTTTGTCAGTAGGTATTATCTTCGCCTCTCCCATAAATTCTGCTATTCTCACAGTGTAGGCAGCCATGCCTCTCTTCAACTGCACAGACAGCTCCCTCCCCACCATGTTAATTTTCCTTTCCTGAATTATTATTGTTTCCCCCTCAATTTCCTTGGCATCCTTTCTTTTCTCCTCTTCTCCCGTATCACCTCCCGTGTTAGGAATTTGCAGGTCTAATCAAACCAATTCCACATAATCCAATAGGAGAAACAAGGTGCTGAAACAAACCATAATGCAAAGATCAAATAAACAAGCAACAAGGAACACAAGATATACCCAGGGAAAAACCCAGCGTCCAAAAGCATCCACGCTCAAATGTATTATTCAGCAATATGAAATTACAATACAATCCATGAGCCTCCATGAATACCCCTAAACCATCAAGCACCTCCAATGCAACCTCCATGTGTACAAGCATGAATCCACACATCACCTACCATGCTTCACAATATGCACTTACAGGAAAAAACTCAATACAATGACAAGCCTCTCACAAACCACTAACCATGTGCTTGCTTTTATAGACCAAGCTCACACAAATACAACTTGTGGTATTGGATAAAACCATGTGCCCCAAAAACCATGGTAACACAAAACTATTAACTTATAAAACTATTTGACCCCACATTGGACTATTGGTACTAACTTTTCCCAATTAATCAAATAATACAAATAATAATTAATTACTCTATGTGTTCCACACACATAAAATAACTAACCCAATGTTACAATACAACTTATACAAGTGGTAACGGAATAAAATAGTACAATATTATGCAAGGTGTACAACACTTATCCCAACATTCTCCCATTTGTTGTATACATTGCATAACGGTCAATACATGAAATACATCATCATAGGCAATCATGAAATCACATGAATCTCCAGAATGCTCTCGTGCTCCATCAAGATACCTACAACAAAGCAAAGTGGCCACCATCTCAAGCAAGAACTCCTGTCATCCTCCAACGTGCCACCTATGGAGGAAAAGGAACATGCCAAGGTGAAGATGCACCAATCCAAAGAACACAAGCCTCAAATCCAAGTACATCCAACCATTCATACCTCATAGGTATCAACAACATCAATAAACTCATGCCAACAACGTATCCAACCCATATATTGCAATAACAAGCTCCATGTATAAAACCTGTCAATGAAGAACATATACATCCAGGAACTCTCACTGCATGGGTAATGTTAAATTTGAAAATAGATCCATAGCATAACAAGTCTATCAATCAACACATAAACCAAGGTGTGGCTAATCAACAAGCCAATGTAGTATCAAGAACAATAAAAATGATCCACACATGCATGATAAATTGCTGCATGCTCTCTCACAACATGTTACCATAACTCTCCCAAAGTCCAACCATATCAACATGATCCTCCAAGAAAAAGTCATAAGACAAAGAGAGAAAGCCTGTAAATCATAATATCCTTCTACAAAACACCTCAAAGTGCTAAGCTGTGTCAAGTATGATCTCCTCTACAACCCCAAGTGAAAAGCCTCAACAACACCCAACCATTCAATCTCATAAGATCAAATGAACATATATAACATGTAACCAACATTGATGTGAGCCTCTCTAATCAAGGTAGACCAAACTCATAACCATTCCATAACCAAGAAAAAGCCCAATCACATCATAAATCAAACCATACGAACAAGAAGATAACCATGCTAACATCCCTCAAATGAACCCTCTAGAACCAATAACTGTAGCTCAAGATCCATATCTATGAGAAGATGAAACATAAAGTAAAACACATCTAAAAGGATGGGCAATACCTCATAGATGATAAACCGCCAAGTAGACCAAGAGTGGGGAATGAGAATGCTCCTTCAGGGTACACCAAGCCACGACAACTCTCTCCAAGAACAATCTCCTCTAAGTCTATAATGAACTCACGTCCATATCCAGGTGTAAGGCTCCTCGGTCTTTTTGCTGAAACCTCCAAAGAGTAACTGTCTCAACAAGTGTCTCTAGTCACAAGAGAACTCTAGCCTCACCTAAGTCTCCAAGTATCCATGAGCACTTGTAACTGACCAATACATGCCAAACTCCAAATGCAACATAGCACCATCATGAAGTAATCAAGCAATTGATCAAAGTACTCAATACCAAGAGAACAAACAAGACCACTGTCAATGCTCCTACTGCACATCTGCATAATCAAGAAGCTCATCATGACATCATGATCTAACCATCTCCTCGTAAGATCACATGCAACAAAGCGTACAATGATGCATACATCCTGTCTCAAGAGAACCTGTATCATGCCAATACTCTAATCTAGAATCAAGAGCCCATCAAGACACAATATCAACATCTCTAAATTAAGGATAAACATGTCATACTGACAAATCATAAACCCGACACCTTAACCAAAGACTCGAATAAGTCCTCCATGGTAAACCAAGATGTCAACATCTCCAATCATATGAAGATAACCATCTCCTGACAACTGAACTGAAAATGACAAAGAACTCTAAAAAACAAGAGCTCCTCCATGACACCAACATCCACTGCAGAAGATCATCCATCACGTATGATGAATCCAACATGCTGCCAAAACTCCCACTGAACCGTGATACCGAGCTATCCATGACAACAAAATAACCATCTCCTAAATGAAGATTATCCATAGCTCCAAACCAATCAAGGAATCCCACTGTAACATCAACAGCTCCCAAAAGGTCTAGTGAACCAAAATCTCCAAACAAGAAGATAAAACCATCACTGTCAAAAGCTAACATAGAATCATGTATCCAAGCTCTCTATGACATCGTGATAAACATGCTACAAGTCCCAATCAACTGACTATCAAAGCACTCTAATCATCCATCCTCTTATCCCAAAGTAACATACCAATGCACAAATGACCACAGACAAGGCCAACTAACGAAGTCGGCATAAACACTGAATCAAACTGGTGGATAAAGACAATCCACATCCGAGTCATCCCACTGTAGCCAAGGGGTAGCTAATCCACAAAACTACATAACTCGTAGATCCAAAATAGATGCAACATGCAAACTCATCATCACACTAGTAAACTGCAAACTGAGATATCAAAGAAGATAACCTGTAGACTCCAAGACTCAAACACCAAATCAACTCTAGATTCGATTTGCCAACAAGTCCACAAACAAGTAACCATAGTCAATGAACTAATCAAGCATCTAGGAGATAAGAACAATCCCCTACAAACAACACCACAACACCACCTGTAATCATGAATCGAACATCATAGCCTATACCTGTCAATCGCATACATGATCATGTCGTGCCAATACAAAAGTGTGTCTGCATATCCATGACACCATAATCATCATCATCGTTGTACCTGCACTCAACTCCCACTGAAACGAGACTCCAAGTCTCACACGAGTATCAACCATGTCCTCAAACCAGAAGACAACCTGTACCTATCTCCATCAAAGTCGTAACTTTGAAAACACCTGTAAACCTGTATCAGGAAGCACCAAATCTAAAATCCTGCTATACCATGTTGATGGTCTCATAGCAACATGTACTCCCACAAGTTTGTGCCAACAAATCCATCTGAATGCAATCTGAATCTCAGGCTCCTACAAGTGATCAAACAAGTACCAAACTCTCTTCACACCAAACTAAAAATCTACATGATCCAAAATGTAGTACGTTGCACTAGCTCTCCAATGCCTATCCGAAATCCAAAATCCGATTCCGTATGCGAATGTTATGAGAATAAAATTGTAACGGAGCAATGTGGGCTTCAAACACCAAATTCTGACACAAACAGCAAAATCTGATCATCAAACCTGTACCACTGTGTAGTGCTCAGAGAGAGCTTTCCGACGCCTATAAGAAGTCGAAAAACTGATACCGTATGTGAAAGTTATGCCTTCCGGAAGAAAAGGCACTCCGAGGGCTAAAATTGGACCCCTAGTGGGCCCTTGGTACCATGATGACGTGGCATGATGTCATCATGCTAACTGGGCAAAAAACACGTGGCGCTGATGTGGCATTTGACTGGGTTGACTACACCATTTGTCTTTGACAGGCATAGGTGAAAAATTTGTTTGAACTCCATTGGACCCATATGCATTTCAAAGGAGGTTTAAATATTTTAATAAAGTTTTAAATAGCTGCCATAAAAATTTTTAAATGGGCCCCACCATAATTTCCACCTTCCTTTCCTTTTTGGTTTTAAAAAAAGGTTTAATAAAAAAGAATGTTTTAAGCCCATACGTGGGCTAAACTCCCCCTTTCAAACCTTTTAAAAGGTTTAATGAACATTTTTTTTTGTTTTAAAAAGACCCCACGTAAGGAGGTACCCGACCCAAGGCCAACGGGAGAAAGGGGGGAGAACCGGCGGTGGTACGGCTGGTGGTACCACTGCAACATCTGCAGTGCCTGCGCAGGGGGTACGGGGGTACTGTTGATGATGTTTTTGTGACACCACAACAATAGAATAAGATACCGGGTATCCTATCCCTTCTTGAATAAAGCTTCTCAGACGCTGAACTATGTGATCGAATGAGACTGCTCTAAGGTTCCTTTTGTGTCAGGTCTTGACTAGTGTGGGATAGACTCAGTGAAATGATGTGATTTGCTGGTAATCACGAGGGGGACTTACGTGAGATTGCTCCTTCATGGTCATGGAATTCACTCCTGGGACTCGGACTTGGACTTGTGGGTGAATGGAACTCCTTCACAAATGGACAACTTGAAATTCCAAAGTTCCACTCTTGAAGAGGCAGATGATTTGGCAATGAGGCTCTGGAAAACTAATCCTAATGAAGATCTAAAAGAAAATGCAAAAGATGAGGTAAGGGTTCAGGAGTCTAACTAATCAATGGAAGAGGGCTACTGTTGAGGATAGAAACTAGAACCAGTTCTCTGCTTCGTCATGAGACAACAGCTAGGCAGGGACGGTGCTATCTTCTTAGGGGAAGTAAGGATTTTTAGACTGCTTCAGCAAGGGACGTAGAATTGATCATGCAGAACAGTTGAAGTTAGACTTGGAATTAGTTCAGGTTAACCATGCACAATGATTTGCAGGCCATAGATCACCAATGGTATGAACAAAACAGATTCCATCATTCAACAATAATAATCTCCATCATTCTAACTAATGAAATACTGAAAGAAAATAGAAATGAAACAACTTAAATCTTGGAGCTTATGATTTGCTTCAAAAAAGTCAGAAAACCATGCCACAATCCAAAGAATATCAAGAACACCAATCTTCAATGTCCATGTATTGATTTGGGAATGCCTTAGAACAATCTTACTGATTCTTCAAAGTTCCTTGCTCCAAACACGGAGTGTAACAGAAATGAACAGCTAACTAACTACTTGTTCCAAGAGCTTCAAAAAAATAGAAAATGAGAAAAAAGAGGTCCTCTTCAAATGAGACCTCTCAGCCTTTATATAGGCAACCAAAATACATTAGGGCAAAAGGAAATCAGATTTCCTTGAAACATGTGCCATGGGTTAGAAACCCTAGAAAAGTGGATGGGGTCGTCAGGTTGCTCATGCAGGAGACTGCCACCTGTCCTGGGCGTCAGAAGGTGTAAGGAAATCCTCCAGCTGTCCAAGGTGTCCCAGTTGACTAGGACTCCCGGATAGGACTGTCCTGCCTGTCCGGAACTTCTTCCTGCTCTTTAGTCTTTGCCTCCAGGACCCTGGTCAAGACAACTTCCAACTCCTCCATAGGAATACAGGGCATGTTTTCAATCTGGAACTCCATGACGGATGCGGTGGTGGTGCAGGCGACAAGGATATTTTCCCAATCCGCCCTCAGCTCTTGGATATTGTTAATGAGGATCATAAACGAGGATGCATCCTCAAGATGGGATTCCTCAGTCGGATAAGTTGCTTTGAAGTATATGCTCCGCATCTTGCCTTTCAATTCTTCCAAGTCAATGACTCCATCCGGTGCTACATCCAGATCAAACCAGGTCTCCAATGATACAAGGATTTTGTCCTGGATCTCCTTCAACATGGCGTGGGCCTGGGAAGTGTCACCTTCAATCTTCTCCACGTTATCTCTCTTCATGAGCAAGGCGGAATACCGAGGAAGTCATATACTGAATCTAAATGTATTACCTTGTTCCTAATCAAGTCTGGCTGCGGAGTGTTCATCAGTGCCTTTAGTCTAGGGATAGTTTCCTCCCGGTCAACCATTAATTGTTGACATGTATCCAGAATTGCATGAATCCTATCCATGAGTGTTGTAACTTTGCCATTCACTTGGACGAGGTCTTCTATGAATCTATGGGCTCTGTCCGAGACCCTCTCTATCCAACCTTTTGCTGTGTGGCCGACTGTCCTCAAAACTTCAACCTCAACTAATGAATCCTTAGTTATGCTTAGAGGTTGGGACGTTGTTCCTTGGGTGGACTACAATGGGCCCATGAATTGCTGGATGTGCCGCCGCAGTTCCTCATTCTCTTGCTTTAACTGGTTCTTCTTTTCTTCTTCCTTCCTCAACCTTTCTCGGATGGCGGCAACGGAATCCTCCAACTCCATTTCTTGATCCTTCGTGGTTGGTCCAAGGTTGACCTTCAAGATGTCAAAGTCATCCGGACTGATGTCCTCCTTTGCGTCGGTTACCCTGGGAATTGCCACCTCTACTCGGCAGGATTCGGATTCATCCCTTGTAATCCTGGAAAACTTCTTCGCCTTCTTTGGATCTGCGGACTTACATATCCTGGCCAGAAAATCACCAAGTACGGTGGAAGGATTATTCTTCCTGATTGTCTTCTTCCGCAACCTGTCCTGTAACCAATTGGGTTTTGTGGGGGGAATGACTTCCTCCTGTGGTTCTTGAGGGCCTTGACCAACTTGTGGCGTGGATGTCGGTACTTCTCCGTAATTGAACTCCTCGTTGAGGAATTCCAAATCAGGGTGATGGAGCATGTCCTCAAGATGGACCTCCCTGGATTCCGCGGTGGAGGGTTACGCTGATTTCCCACTATGTGGCTGGGAGTCCGTTCCCGGGTGGAATCCGTGGACTCATTATCTCCCTGATCATCCTGCTCATTTGGGACCACTTCCTCCTCCATGGGTCCCTTACCTTTAATTGTTTGTAGATCTCCAAAAAGATCCACCTCCTGGACGGAAGAAGTGTTGGTCGAGTGAGGCTTGGATGCATTATGCTCCTCCTAGTCAGGCCGGTTGATAATTTCCTTCCGGGTCTTTACTCTCTTGGCTGGTGGATCTTCCGCCGTTCTGTCCTTCACTTCCTGTCTTCCCATCCCTTGTTCCTTCACAGGAGTGTCCTCGGTCATATCCTCTTCGGAACACTGAGAATCCAAGTCCCCCATCAGGTCATAAGTCGGGCGGATACTTTTCTTGTGCAATTTCTTCGTCTGCTGGCCTATCCATTTCTGTGTTATCGTTAGCACGGGTGCCATTAGATCATCCAAGTGGGTGACGTCCAGATCGGACCAAATCAAGGGTGGAAGAGGTTTATCCTTCCCCTGTTGGAAGAATGGCTGGATTTGCCTTCCATCCTCCTTGACTTGATCTGGGACTGCAAAGATCCCGGTGGCCCTAATTATGTCGACTGAAAGACAGGAACATGTCCTCCGTACTTCAAAGTCATCCTCAGCGTTTGCCCAATGGTCCTCTAGGTGTACCTTATGTCTATGCCTCCTTCCACATGCTACCCGGGTGGTATTGTATGGGTCAAAGTTCTCCCGCAAGGAATGAGTCACCAAGTTATAGAACTGCAGCTCCTCCTCGGATCTTTCAGCGGCTTGGAGAGATGGACATGACTCGACTGCACCTTCGGTCTCGACTGGATAGGTGACCTTGGCCTTTTTCTTCTTCTTCTGGACTTTATCATACGCCGAGAGTTGCCTTGTTAATTCCAACAGGACCATTTTGTCCGACGGATATCTTGGCAGTCTATATGGATAGCCGGAGAATCCCTGCACCCTGATGTATGTGAACTTTGGGAATTGGATGAACCAGGAACCATAAGTTATGATCAGCTGCTTGGCCTCAGGTGATAACCTTTGGTGAATGCCTCCTTGGAGGGTCCTTGTAATGTGCACGACGAATGCGTCATTGAACCTCCGGAAATGGTTTATGTTCTGGAGATGGAGCTGGGTGTAGCAGTTGTAGACTTTGACTTGCCCTTCTTGATTGCCGATACGTCCCTTCCATGACAATCCTCGATATTTGTTGTTCCTTGCCAGCATATAGATCACATAGGAACTCATGTAAAAGGTCTTTGATTCCTCCAGGTTTTGGAATTGCGCATCAATACTATCACTGAGGAGTCGAGCCCAATCAATCATCTTTGTCCCAGCGATGACTTCCTCGATGTAGTAGAACATCCATGGCTCGAAGGTAGAGGATTGCTGACTTCCCATGATCCTGTTCAGCATGACGATGAGGTCTCCATGCTCCTGCTTGAAGTCGGATTTGAGGAGTGTCCTTGGCAACTTGGAACGGTGAGGCCTTTTCTTCTGCATCCACGTCTTGTTGATGATCTCGAAACAGGTTGCCGGATCAGCCTAGAACATTTCGGCTGACTCCTCCTGGCTTGTGAACTCGATGGGACTATAAACAGGTATGTCGAAAGCTTCCGCAATCTTTTCCTTGGTGAAATAGGCCACCACTGTGTTGTTGCGATCGACGACCATCCTTCGTTCCGGATCATAGTGCATGAAACATTCCACGGTCAGCTCGGGACAAGGAATGGCGGGTGGGAAGCATGCGGCAGTGGCAACTCCATTCCGGACGATCTTGACTGCAAGCTGGGATGGAGGATGTCCATTCGTTCCATACATTCGCTTCCCAATTTCTTCCATGACCGAAGGATAGATGTTGGTGTCTCCAATGTTTGCCCACTTCGAGGTGATTCTGGACTGCGGGAGTGTCCCTTTGAAGGCAGCCTTCATCTGAGTTTGTCTTGAGGAGCCCGCCTTGGCACTTGCCATTCACTTGTGGAGTCGAGGAAAGAAATAACAAAGTATGAGTTTTAAAGAGGTATGGATAGAAGTGAGACTGGGGGTTTTATTCCCACACGTGGGATGTTAGTACAACAGTTTTATGCATGTGGGACTAAAATCACGAATTTTCAAGTACATAGGAAGGACAAAATAACAATATTCTAAGTAAGAAGAATCCTTCCTATGCATTCACATACCTCTCCTTACACAAGGAACTTTTGACCTTTAATGGAATCTCTGATTTTTTGATGGATTTCTGACCTTTCAATGGATTTTCTGATTTTTATGCAGGAATTTTTGAGTTTTAATGGGTCTTCCAACAAGAAATCTGCCCTAGGAATATTCAGAAATATGAGTCTTGGCGAAGAACTTACCTTGGAATGGAGGAGTTTTGTCTTGGAGGATGAATTTCTGCTCTTGGAAAGTTCATAAATTTGTTTTAAACCTACAAAAATTTCTGCCCTAATGAAGAATTTGGCCTTGGAAATGGCAAAATCTGAAATCTTTCTTGGATAAATTTGTCCTCCACTTGATGAAATCTGCCCTTGGAATGTAATTTCTGCTCCTAAAATGTAGTTTTTTGCTCTTCCTTGGTTTGGATTTGAATAAGAATGGTTGAAAATGACTTGGGCGCTGCCTTTATATAGGCATTTAAACCTCTTCTTGCCACTTGGCCGACCTGTGTTGGAAGAGAAAACCTAGCTGCCATACCTTTTTGTCTTTTAGCCGACTTAGATTTTTTGTCTTTTTCTCCTTTGTCGGTGGTCGGGGATTTTGGTCTGTCGGGGATTTTCCAACGTCGGGGATTTCTTGAGCAACTGGATTATGCGACCTTGGATAAACTCTCCTTGAGTCAGGGATTCCTTCCGTTTGAATGATTTTGAAACTTATCTGTTTGAAATTGGCTAAGTCTTGAAATATTGCCTCCTTGAAACCTCATTCAGATGGAAGTGTTGTAATTTTGCATTTTGTGAACAGGAATCCATTCAAGTTGAATCTTCCGGAAGGAATTGGAATCTATCTGGCATGCCTTCCTATAGGTCTTGGAGTCCGGTCACATCTTCAGGCTGGGTCAGGAGGGTTATTCATGAAGGTTAACATTCTACTTTGGACAGGAACAGTCTGTGGAGGAACTGGAGAAAACTGTCCAAGAGCGCAAAATTCCGTAGGTGCAGGATTTTGCGCCCAAGGACAAAAATTACCTTGGAGCGCACATTTCAGGAAGTCAGGGATTTTGCGCCCAAGGACAAAAACTGCCCTGGAGCGCACATTTCAGTACCAACAGGATTTTGCGCTTTTGATCCTGCTTGTCCAAATCCCAAGATTTTAGTTAAGGACTTATCTTTTCTTCAGTTTTGAGTGGGATTTTAGTTTTGCAGCAGGTACGCTTTTAGTTGTTTTACGAAGGTCCAGTTATTGACACGGAATCCGAAACATGGGGCTTTCGTTCCTTCCATCTTTCGTTTCTTCCATCCCCCCAAGGAATCTCATTTCCCTGGTGAAAGACAGAGCTTGTTTCTTCCATCCTTCGTTTCTTCCATCCCCTCAAGGAATCTCCCATTCTCATGGCGAGATACAGAGTTGCTGAACTCGGAGTCTTTCGTTTTTTCCATCTTTCGTTTCTTCCATCCCTCTCAAGGAATCCCCCCTTTTCGCGGTGAAATTTGCAGAAGGTGAACTCTAGCCACCTTAGGAAGGTTCAATGGCGACGTGAGATCCAAAATACGGGGCTTTCGTTTCTTCCATCCCTCAAGGAATCTCTCCTTTCTCTGGTGAAATACCGAGTTTTCAAGCCTGACTGTGAATTCCTTGATTCAAGCATCCGCAGAGGAGTCAGAGAATGATTTTCAAGCCAACTGCATTGACTGGACAGGTCAGGATGCTGAATTGGTCACCTCCAGTCCTAGGGCGCATAATCCAGTACCTGCTGGATTATGCGACCAGGGATAAGTTTCCTCCCTGAGCGCATATTCCAGCAGGTACTAGAATATGCGACCAGGAATATTCCTGTCGCACTTCCAGCCTACTGGAGGGGTACTCTAAACATTGATTGCTTTTTTGAAATTGCCCTAAGTTCTTGAAAATCCTACTGATTTGAGAATCTTCCGAGTTATGATATGAGGTTGAGTGCCGGACTGGGATCAGAAGGATATCCCCGGGATTGAACTTCCGGACTGGAGTTGTCGGACTAGAACTGAGTTCCACGGTGGAAAGATGAACATGCCAAGGAGTGGCAGTCCTTGTTGAGTTCCGGGCCTGGTCGGGATGAGAACATGGATAAACCCTGGAACAGGATTCCGGGCAGGAATTCCTTGAACAAAACTTCGGGATAGGCACTTTCGGACAAGACTCTGGAATGGACCTCCGGGTTGGATTCTTGGACTGGAGTCCAGGAATGATTTCCTGAGTGTGACATGGAGTCTTGGAACAAGATTGGAATTGAGTTTCATGCCTAGAATGGAGTGGGTTCATTTCCTGATGATGGAAAAACAAAACCTTTCCTTGAGGATGGAAAAACAAAACCCTTCCTTGAGGACAGTCCGGAATGGGCAGTTAGGGTTCCAGGCGTATCTAGGAGGAAATTTATATGTTCACTTCTCTTTCTTACTGGTGAGCCAGCCTAAGCCATTGACATTATCTGAGTTGCGAAAACATTGTCGGATCAGAGTATGGGATTAGAGCAAGGATCCAGACAAGTCAAAAAAGAGGGGGACCCAATTTGCAATTGGGGCTGATGTTGTAAAAGGTCACAACAGGTACCTGCCCCCCTCAAATTTTCTTTGTTTTTTTTTTAATTTTTCATATCTTGCTTTTTCAAATGCATTCTATAGTTTTAATTTTTTTTTCTTTCACAAACTATAGAAAAATTTTCCAGTGCAGGGATAAATTTTTTTTGAGCGTACCTTCAACTGTGACGGCCGTACCGCAGAACCCGTTGGGCTTAAAATTTTGCATTTTGCTCCTGTGGCCAAAATAGGTTGAATTTTATATGAATCTTCGTTTCTCAGGCCTCCTGGGCTCAATGGCGAAGTCCGTTTTTTCCTAGGAGGTCATTTGTGAAAGTTTCTCCTCAAAACCCTCATGAAGCCAAGCCATGAAAAACCCTCTTCAGCCATGATTTTTTAATCACCCGATCTGCAAAATATACAACAAATTTCCAATACCCAGAACCCCCAAATTGCAGTACAACCTGCACAAAACCTGGTAGTGTCCCAAATCCTTACATGCATTGCCATGGCTTCTATTTTGCACCTGATCTACACACACAAGGGTTATACATATCTAGGGAGCTCACACCTCCCTCAACCATAAACATGGCTCTGATACCAACTGTTAGGAATTTGCAGGTCTAATCAAACCAATTCCACATAACCCAATAGGAGAAACAAGATGTTGAAACAAACCATAATGCAAAGATCAAATGAACAAGCAACAAGGAACACAAGATATACCCTACGAAAACCCTTTGCAGGGAAAAACCCAGCCTCCAAAAGCATCCACGCTCAAATGTATTATTCAACAATATGAAATTACAATACAATCCATGAACCTCCATGAATACCCCTGAACCATCAAGCACCTCCAATGTAACCTCCATGTGTACAAGCATGAATCCACACATTACCTGCCATGCTTTACAATATGCACTTACAGGAAAGAACTCAATACAATGACGGCCTCTCACAAACCTCCAATCCACCTACAATGAAATAGCCAACATTACCCAAACCACTAACCATGTGCTTGCTTTTATAGACCAAACTCACACAAATACAACTTGTGGTATTGGATAAAAACATGTGCCCCAAAAACCATGGTAACACAAAACCATTAACTTATAAAACCACTTGACCCCACATTTGACTATTGGTACTAACTTTTCCCAATTAATCAAATAATACAAATAATAATTAATTACTCTATGTGTCCCACACACATAAAATAACTAACCCAATGTTACAATACAACTTATACAAGTGGTAACTGAATAAAATAGTACAATATTATGCAAGGTGTACAACACCTATCCCAACATCCTGCACCATCTTTTGAAACATAGCTTTCAATTCCTTCTTCACCAAACATTTGTCTCATGCTTTTGCCCATTCCTTGTCGTTGTCTTCTCTGTCGACATTCATTTGATTGCATACAAGAGCCTTGGTGCTGATTTTTGTGGGCTGTCACTAAAAGTCAGAGTCCCCTCCTTACACAGCCAAGCAGCTTTGTCCACTAATGAGAGCTTCTCCATTCCCTATAACCTAATTTGTTCTTTTTCCATGGTGACTGCTCTATAAATGTATAGAGTAAAATTTAAATTGAATATTTTACTACTAGCTTTCTCATTCTCTAATGGTTGGGGCTTCTTACTGATAATATTTCTTTCTGCCTTGGTTCTTCCGTTTATGTGAAGCTTGAGTGAAATATATCAAATATTTTTTGGCACAAGGCTTGTCAGCTCCCTGCTTTGATTTCTCTTGACAGGCCGTTATGCCAAATCTAGTGCAGGCTACTGCCATGGCCCTTTCCTCTTCAGTCTGATGTCAGGCTTTGAGTTGGCATCTTTACTGATATTATATATTTGTCATCAGTGTTAATCAACCTCATTTGCTTACTATGCTCCCTTTTCAACCTCACTGACTTGGCATGCACCATGTCTTTCCAAATCTCTTATCCCTTAACCCACTTATGATTATGTTGAATCATCATTCATCAAGAAGTGCACCCTGTTCCAGAGTGTCTATGTCTCTAATTTCTCAGAGGTCCTCTTCCAGGCCATCAAACCTAATCAGTTCTTTTGATTTCCTTCTGATCTGTAGTCCTATTCTTTTGTTTGCTGTTAGGTCTTCTGCCTTATCCTTTTCGATGCTTCTAAATGGTCTGAAGAAATATCTTAACTCATCCACCTTGAGGGTGCCAACCTCTAGGTTCCCACTCTGAATTGCATTTGCCGGAAGGAGCATGTCACTTTCCAGCTATTTTTCAACCAGTTTGCTTAGCTTTTGCTACTTGGAGACTGCTTCTAGTTCTACCCAGTTATTAGCACACCTTGGCAGTTCCATACAGAATACAAATTTGATATTTCCGTTACGGTCTCTTCATATTCCCCCTGCATCTACAATACCAGGGTTATCTCATGAAGTCCCACATATATTAGTTTTAAGCACTCATTTGGAGGGGTCCATTTCTTATCCTTCCTCTTTCTTTTGTCCTGTTGCTTCTTTTTCATCATACTCCCCTGTACTGCTGTTAATGATATTGCTTTATCTATTGTAATCAAGAGCTTTTGCCATAGCCTCTCTTTGGTGTACTGCTTATCTTAGAAGACATGCTGATTTGTCACCAACCATATTAGCCAAATATCCTTTGTTGAGGCTGCACCCAAGATTGTCTTGTTAGTTCAATGAGGTTATTTTAGTGATTGCTGGAAAGGGAATAGGAAACCAGGAGGTGGGTAGTGTTTTGGACAGCATTAAGGGCTTTGAAATCCTCCTGGGTCAGGATCCAATGGTTAAATGGCCAGCCATCCAAAAAATTCTGACTTTGGGCATAATTTTTGCCTTAAAATTACCCTCCATATTTTTTGAATACCATTTCCTTTCTCCTTTATAGAGTGTTGCTTCCTTTCACTTTTTGCCTCTTCCTATATGAATTTGTTTTCTTTACTCATTGGGGGAGACAAATAGGGGTTGAGCATTCTTTTATTTTCGTCATCTTCATTCATATATTTGTTGATCTTTTTCTCTCTTTAGGCCATTCTTCCATTAGAAAGTTCCCAATCCAAATATTTGCATCTTTCTTTATACTTTCTTGGAATAGGGGAGTAAAATTTTTGTTGGCTAGAGGTCCTAGTGGAGCCCACGAGTTTTTCAAGAAATGGGCTCCAAAACATAGTGTTGAGACTTGGTGCTTCATTAAAACTCTTCCAAGTGGATTTTTGACTTGGTGAAGATTTGGCAAATTAAAAAAATCATTGATAAATGGTGAATTTTAAGAGAAAAACCCAAGTTACCTGTTCAGGTTGGTATGCTGGTACATCAATTTTGTTTGGGGGTTGGGCTACGATTAGGAATTAAGTTCAGAATACCACATAACATGCATATAATAATCTGAACAACTATAAAAATACATTGATGTCAATTTGTCAAACTTGAATGTCATAAGTGATATTCAATGTTCAATATTAAAATAATAAAATCAGTAGTCATCTTCATATGGCTTTTCATAAAGAGCATCATCATCATCATTGACATTAGATGATGTAGATAGATTGAAGAACCACAACTAAAGTATGTTGGCTATTTGACTCCTCAAAAAATGAAGATTGTTGGGCAGCGAAAGCATACATCAGCTTGCTTTAGCTTTACATCCCACACCTTCCTTGCAGTCATTTTGTTTGTGTGAAAAAAGGTACAAGTTGGAATGCACGCAAACTAACACGCCTCTGCATTTTTTTATGCCAATCAGTTGCACTTTACTGAGTGGATGAAAGAGTATGTACTCCAAATATGCTCTGATGCAAACAAACTGCCAACATATTGAGGCAGATTTAGAGAGTTAAAGCTATAACATTATAAATCAAATTTCAAACTTGAAAAAATTAATTTAAAAAATGAAAAGAAATTAAATTTAGAGAAGTTTGAGATAAAAAATTAAAAACTTGCTATAAAACTTTGATTGCAAGAGGCTGTAGGTGTTGTAATGTTCAGCCATGGAGGTACCACCAATTGTGTGCATCCTTATACTTGTTACGAGGAGGGGAAATACTTTGACCTTTGGAGTACAAAATCAGCAAATTCATTGGTAACTACATCTTTCACATCAGGATCAAGGAAGAGTCTAGCAAACTCTAGCATGTATCCTTCACTGACTTCCACATTTCTGTATGGTGCAACACTTGGCAAAGAAAGGACCTTGGTGTTGTAATATCATTTTTTTTGAAAAAGAAGTGCTTCATTAAAACTTCCAAGAATTGTCTACACTTATTTGAAGAAAATTTCTTTAAGATTTTGTTCTTTTTATTTATGGTGGTTTTCATTTTTTCAATCATTGAGTTGATGCCATCATATACCTCTCCCAAGCATAGCTTATCCATTTCAATAAAACGGATCATATTCATTATGGGCTTGGCGAAACCATAGAAGCAAACATCTGCAAAAAGAAAAAAAAATCATGTTTTTTTTTCAATAAATTGTGGTCCACGCTTTTTGACTGATTTTTTCCCATTTACTTGTGATAAAATTCTCTGCAACATGTATACTTGTAGGTTCTCCCATTTTTTTGACCAATTTTGACTCGACCCATGATTTTTTTTTCTTTTTCTGAATAAAGTTTTACATTCATTTTAGTCATTTGTTTGAAGGATTTTTATCTTGTTTAGAAGCGGTGAAGGCATATCCAAGCAGCTAGGGCATTTTATATATGCTACTACAATTTCTACTTATAGACTGCGACAACATGTACAATGAAGCATTTTACTTTAGACTTCGGCTCCTTTGTGCATAGTTTTTATAGTCTTCTCCATTTTGTGGCATTTTACATCAAGTGAATAATGTGAATCTATTACTGTGTTGTTTAATGACCACTTCATTTTATTTCTTATTTAAGTTTGGATGTCTTCATTTTTTTATTCATATTATTTTTAATGTTTATTTATTTATTAAGTATGCAATAATTAATTTTATTTATTATATAATTATTGGTTTTAGTATATAATTATTAATATATTTAATCAATTTGTTATTTATTAAGTTTAATATAATTTATTATTAATTTTATTTTAGGTGTATTTAGTATTTTTATTAGTATTTAAATTTAATAATTTTAATATTTATTATTAATAAAATTATAATATTTAGGTATAAAATAATAAACTATATTTTAATATAATAATTATATTTGTTTTTACTCGTGTTTGTGTCCATGCAACTCTATTAATAAAATTATTAATTTTTTGATAAAGGAAGATTTGAGAGTTGTTGCACCAACTAAAAATATTACTAAATGGTGTGCATTAACTAGCATTGGATCTTGCATAACATTAACCACTAGTGGATATTGGAATAGACCATAATTCTCATTTCTACTTAACACTTAGTGACGACGATTCTTATATAGACTAATCCTAATGTCCCTTGTTAATGTGGAAAAATAACCACTCATCCTTTGAGATTGAAGACCTAAAACAAAGTTTCACATGCATTTTACGAAGTAGATTGAAATTGAAAATTTGAAAACTATTAGTATCAAGTTATCATTTATGCACTATGCATTATGCATTTTGCAATGCAATGTAATCAGCGATCTGAACATAAATGAAAAAAATCTATATTCCACAATTCATGGGCTAAACTCTCATTTTTATTCGCTCTATAGTTTGATGCTAATAAAATACCTTTAAATTTGAAAAAAAAAGCTCTCTCTCTCTCTCTCTCTCTCGTCCGTATCTTTATATGTTTTATGGAAATCTGATTCTTTTTTGATTAAATCCCAATTTTTCAAAAAAAATTGATCTTTTGGTTTGCTGTTTTTTCTTTCTAAAAGATTTTTGTTGCTATGGGTGAAACTAAGAAGATATTCCCACAGTCCCACCAAGTGTCATCGAGGATCATCTGCTCAACATTTGTTGCCCTCTCACTATTGGATTGCCTTCATATGGACCAAAGTTGGCTGATCACCATGCTAGAAAGTGCCTCCTACATGTTCATAAGTTGTTTCAAAACAATTGTGTTGGATGCAAATCTGGTCTCAACAACCTATTTCAAAAATAAATAAATAAAAAAACAAAAAACAAAGAAGAAAACATATTTACATTTAAAAAAATAAATTGCTAAAGTGAAACATAAAATTCAATTGTTTCACACATAGAAACAAATATCTTTCTTGGGAATATCTTGGCAAACTAAAGGATAAAGATATTTTCAATTTCTTAGGATATTATTGAGAACCCAAAAAATGCAAAAATTTAAAAAGTTCAAAAAAGAGAGAAATAACAGATTTTTTAATATATTTTTTTTGCTTATAGTAATTTTGGGTTAGGCCCCTAAAAGTTGAAAAAAAGTGTCATCAAAGCTTTGAATTTTGGTAGCAAGTTCACCAGATCTCCATGAAAAGTTTATCTTCGCACAGAAAACTACTAAAACCGCATCTTTATAAAAAATGGTATAGTAGTTTTCTAACTATATCACCATAATACCCATATTTTTTCACTTTTCTTTTTTACCTATTCTTTAAATACTCAAAATGGGAAGGGGGCAAATTACATAGGCCCCCCCAAACCCTACCAAACTATATATAATGCAACATATATTACTTTTTTTTTAAAAGAGGGAGGACCCTTAGACTAGTATTAATCGAATAAGCGTTCATAGGTACAAAAAGGGATAGCATATCCTGTATCAAAAAACTTACAAAGCTGGTATATACTCGTGGCATCACCATTAGCAAAACGTAGCAGATTGTAATGTCCCCTTCAAAGAACAATACTAATTTTACCCTAAATTATCAATTTTGTAATGTCCCCTTCTAAATTTGCCCTAGATTAAACCCTACAATCACAATTACAATAGATTAGGGTTAGGGAGATGACTTACAGGTAGTTATTTCTTTGTTATGCTCTTGAATATAAATCTTGCAATCATCATATAGAAAACACAAGTGCATATATATATATATACATATAAACTAATGCCATTGTTAGGGTTAGCTAATACAACTCCAATATCAAACACATTTAGAGCATAAGGATAGGGACATGATAGGTTTGACCAAGCCAACGCATACTAAGCCCAAGAGCAAAACTTTGGCCCTCTTGGCTTTGGTGGCAGGACTTAGATATCCACCAAAGTGAGGTACTTAGTAGAATGCTTGTCTTGCTTCCCTATCCATGCCTTATCCCGTACAGTTAATAACTCATCATGGTAGGAATGGTATGGGGATCGTATTGGGGTTCTCGACTTATCCAATCCAAGCCCAAGAGCGGGACTTTGACCCTCTTGGCCTTGGTGGCAGGGCTTTGACATCCATCCAAGGTAGGGTACTTAGATGGAAACCTTATACCCTCTTATCTACGTCTCCTTCCTTTCCTCCATGACGATGTTCAATATTTATTTACATCTAAAATACATTAAAGATGATTATTATTTAATACATAATAAGTACTAACATTATCATATATGCTGTATTAGTACTAGCATTCCATATTCTATTTGTTCATATTTGTCCACTCTACATAAGTAATGCAATTGAAAGAAATATCGGTTCTCTGACTGCATCTATATTATCATGATTACATGGCTATTTATAGACTAGACATAGGGTTAGATACATCATACCAGGTAGATAACTCTTGCCTTTGTATCCTTCAGAAATCTAAGATTGTACTCCTCTCTTTTAATGTTGACTGCAGTCCAATGTCTTCTTATTACTCTTATCTTGTTCTTAGATCAGAATATATATTGTTACTCCCTTCTTTGCTGTTACACTAGATAAATATATCAGAAATATATGCTTACTTAGAATATATAAATATTCTAAACTCATAAATATCTTCTTCAATTCAGAGTTATATATATATATATATATATATATATATATATATATATATATTATTCATTCATTTCTTAGGTCTGCTCACAATTCAGAAATATAAATCTTCCTCAAATCTGCCTTATAATAGATATTTCATTATTCACTTATATTCTTCTAGATCTGCATATGTTTTCCTTTTATTCTGCATGTAACCACCGCTTCCTTAAATATGCACTTTACAAACTCTTAATATATCTCCTTAAGGAGGCGATTTACTTTTAGAGGCACACACATTCAAAGATGAATAGACATCTCCTCTCATAACAAATACTGATTGCTTCTTCTTGTTAAACTAATCGCACCTCACAAAGGATAACAGATCGCTGCCATATGATGATCGCAGCTCATAGGATATTTGCTGCTGCCTTGTCTTTTATGAGCGCACTCTTTCATATTAGACAGCCTTAACGATTTGTCACTCATAATCCCCCTTATATTCATCATATAATATATTTGCTGCCCCAATAATCTTGGTCCGCTGCTGCATTGTAAATAACCTATATTTACTTTATATTGGTATTATGATAATTTATAATTATATTAATATTTACATTTATATATAAATAAATTATATATTATATTTGAATTATATTAGAATATTTATATAATAATATTATTTAATATTATTTATTAAAAATAATATTATATATGTTTATTTAAATATGATGAAACACCACATTTTACGAAAGCGACTTCACCGTCTTTATTATGATGTTTAAATCTTTAATTTAAACAATGCTTTAATGTCGGGACATCACACAGACACAAACAGCGGACCACAAAACCAGAGACTAAAACACAACAAAAAAAAAAGCAGCACCCTTAAACACCACCCATCACAACAGGCCCAGCCACTCTACTCGCCTCCGCCGTGGGCTCATCTGTTAGAGTGGTAAAGATACTGAGAGGGGAGGGTGAATTAGTATCTTGAAATCTTTTTGCACTTACAAAAGAATATTGCAGACTTGTATTCCACTTAATTAAATTCAACTGAATTCAAATGTACAGAACCATGAAAAACTGAACCAGAATGATAATGTGTAAGTGTGAAAACTAAAATATTCAATAACAGATTGAAAGCATACCACAGAAAATAAAGACACAGAGATTTGTCCTGAGTGGAAAGCCCTGGGCATAAAACCACTCGAAAAGGTGCCTCACTGGCTTACAATCTCACTGAATACTGTGCCTCACTGGCATATTTAAAAATTACAATTGTTTGAAGAATTTTCATACAGAGGGATACTGTATTTCACTTGAAATCATATATTGTCAACAATGTATGTGCAGGGTACACAAAAACAATGCACACCCATTATTCACACTATACCATTTTATATACAACTGTTTACATTCCTTCAAAAAGCATTCGACTGTAGACAGTTTCAAAACTGAAAACTGAAAAGAAAAACCAATCGACAGTTTTTCAACTGCACCTTTCCTCATTGTTTTTATCAAAAGAATAACCAACATTTTGTTTATGATGACAACATCATGGCTAAAAAGCAGAACAGACAATAAACTGTTCGAAACAGATGAGAGATGTAACTGTTAACCCTTGATAGGGTTACAAAGATCAATTATCGGTTGCCCAAGAGAAACCCTAGGGTTACAAGGAGAAACCCTAGCAAAATAACGGCCAATACCGTTTCATAATAAAAGGAACCATATAGCCAATAGAACAACTGATCAAATTTGTGCAAGAACAAATAGAACTGTGAAGTGCCGTTCAAAAATACAAAACCACAAAGGATTTTTATTTCTCAAAAACCCTTAACAGAGCCATTTAAATAACTTGTAAGCATAACCCAGATCAAAGATAAATTCTGCAGAAGAGATAAAACCTTTAAACCATACTTACAAAAACCGACGACCAAAAACTGAGATGCCAAAACATTAAGTCCTGCTCGGTCACTTCTGGAGATACCTCGGCCAGACAATAAGCAAAGAGTCAACCAGCTTTTACCTTGCAAACTCATTTTTAGCCAAACCGTGACCAGCTTTGTCACTTCACAAAGTCAACCTTCGAGCTCTCACCATTTATTTGATAGATTCAACAGACTTCCCTCAAGTTTTTTTCATGATTGTTTTTCAAACCCTACTCTGATGCAACGCAATGATGAAATGAAGTGTCTGAAACAGAGATACATTCTTTTTGAGACCTTTAACTGGCTGTTCCCGTTTGCCCTAAAGAGGGCTTGAAATAAAAATAGAGACATGACCTCTTCATTCAGTAAATGATCTTTCAACCGATCAAAATAGTAAAAAGAATATCCCAGTGCCTTATAACATAAGCTCGATCAATATATAGTGACTTTAACATGTTTCCCCTCTAAACCAAAGGTCCGTATAGAATTCACTAGGAAATGCCATTTGGTGCACAACTTATCACTTTTACCATGAAATGAAGTATCACATGCTGCGCAAATATTATTTGGTGCTAGAACAAAAAACTTGTCTTTTTGCCATAATGAAAATATCACATAATGACTTGTCACTTTATACAACATCATATTCTTGCAAAACACATTACGCCAAGCCAAAAAATCTCAAAATAGAAAATGCTGACTAGAGATAAAAAGACACATCTCCAAGTTTGACGTCACTGCCAAAATGCCAACTAGGACATCACTTACCTCACTGCCAAAATGCCAACTGGGGTAACATCATCAACTTCATTCAGCTCCAGGTTCTCCTCGGTGTCTGGCTCAACATCAAGTGCATCGGGGTTCCTTGGAAGATGAGGAGCAAGGTCTGCAACGTGAAAGTGGATGAATTGAATTGCTACGAACATCTCCTTGCATCTAACTCTCACCCTCTTCGGCACCGTGTAGGAGTGCCCCCTGATAGCCCAAAGCCTCAATGAAAAAACATCTACTGATGAGGACCATTCTCTATGCTCTTTCAACTCTAACATATTTCCTAATAGAGAAGATAAAAAACATGAAATATTAACATGAAATTTGTCTAATCGAATCTTTGTCGTCTTGATTGATGTAATATCCCCTTTTGGCGCATAGCCAATTTGTGAACAATTAGCCAATTTCTGAGTTTTCCCGTAGGCTAATTGGTGTGCAAGGGAGAACTCCAATGTTCTTGGAGGGCACAAGTTTGTTTGGATAAGAGTTTGATTCATGGCATTGAGTTTAGGGAACCTTGTGGAGCCCTATGATGCTTTCAGTTTATGATTCCAACCTTTGGTGAGCTGAGCAGGTTGTTTTTAGTAAGTCACCCAGTTGCCTCCGATCATCATCCCAAGCCTTTAGTATCATGTTGGTATGATCAAAATTGCATAGTTATATCATTTTGGTACTTTCCGCAACTTGGGTAAAGTATTGAGTTATTAAATAGATTATTCACTTAAGTTGTCTAATGTTGGAAATATTAAAAAGACAACTTAGTGTAATAGCTTGGGTAAAGTTGGACGCCTAGGAGAAGGTCTTTTGCATATGATAAGTTATTATTATTTATCAAAAAGGTCTTTGTGAGGGAACAAAAATTAAGATATTTTAAAATTTGGTTATTCCCCCCCAGAATGTTATAAAAAGGGAGTTGGAGCTCATTTGAAGGATTAGCCGTGATATGATATCTTGTGATATGATATCTTGCTTCTGTAATTGAGAGAACTTGTGTTCTTCTCCATATTTTTTTGAGGACGAAAACCCTCTTGAAGATACCAGTTTCGGAGACGAAAACCCTCCTAGCTGGATTTGGTGGCTTCATCTAGAGGTCGCATCTGTGCTGCAATGGAGTTTGATGTTTTCTAGTCTGTCTGTTTGGACTCTGGAGTTTTCAATTTTGACTCATATTGTAGCATTACATAGAACTGGTATTTTGACTCAGCAAACCAAAAGTACAAATAAAATTCAATTTCGTGGGAAAAAAATGCTGCTTTACCATCTGGTGCAGGTCAAAACAATTTATATTTTTTTGTTCTTTAAACTAGAGTGGGGATTTGCGGGCAGCAGCTCCAAGCAGGGGTGAGGGGCAGCACCCCTTGTGGGGTCCGAAGGCAGTGCCCCTGTTGTGATACAGGGCAGGGTTGAGGGGTGGAGCCCCTGCCACCAAGCCCAAATTAAGGTCTTCAAGGTCACATGGGCCTTTAAAATAATAGAAACATATATATATATAATTGCCATATTTAGCCATATCTGGATGAGGGGATCTTGAAAATTGCCTGTATCTGTATCTGATACCGTATCCTTTTACTTGCAACTCTAAAGAAATTAGTTTGAAAGCAAATGGACAAATAAAAATAAACTCAAAATGAGGGAGGGTTTTAAAGTGTTTGGTGCCTTTTTAGGGTTGAGAATGATGTTTTTATTGAAGTGTTTGGTGACCTTGGAGACTTGCCAATTCCAGTCTCGGGACATGCAAGTCTGCACAGAATTGTGAGTCCTGAGTTTGGACTGGCAAGGCTTGCGATTCTAATCCACATACTTGCCAAGGATACCTTGGAGAGTCTGGGTGCGTCCTCAACGAGTCTCAGCACTATGCTTCAAACATACCATGTTAGGTGACCATGCTCAGAGCCTGCAGGAGAAGATTAAACTCCAAATTGTTGATCCCTTGAGGTTGTTTTGAACCTGGGGGATTCTCCATGGATCCATTTTGTCTAAATATTTTGTCCCAGATCTTTGCTTCTCAACCTGTCCTGATCCTGGTATATTCTTTTGATCACCTTGGCCCCAAGAACCTTATTCATGTCTGAAATAAGCTTGATGCCATCCCTTCCCCAGCATTTTGGTTTACAGAGCTGTTTCCAAGCCACCAGGAGCCTTTTCTTGTCTTCAAAATTTTGCCTGAACAATTTCTTTTGTCTAACAATGATTTAGTCCCTTACTTATCCTAGAAGCTGTAGTATTGAGAGCAGATAGATTTAACAAGCTTGGGTTACAGAAGTGAGGAACTGTAATTGTCTTGCAGAAGGCATTTTTTTTCTTTCCCAGACTTTAAATCTCTTGAATCTTCCCACAATATCATTCCCAGATTCTTTCTTTATTTCACCAGAAAAGAAGGGCTTTCCTAGATATTTACTGGGAAGAATCTAGGCCTCAAATCCCAGTGCTTGGAAAGTGCACCTTTGGGTAATCTGGGGGGTGTTGAGGAAGAAAATATGAGATTTGGAGGCATTTATTAGTTGTCCTGCTTACACCTCAAAGTTTCTTAATATTCTTTGGAACTGCGTGGCATCATTAAGTAATGCCTCTAAAGCCAAAATCGTACCATTCACAAATAGCTGAGATAGAGCAGCTGAAAATCAATGGTAGACCTTGAATTCTATCAATCCTCCTTTTTATCCATACGGCTCTTCCTGTAGCTTCTGCAGCAATGATGAAGAGGTAATGAGATGGGGAGTCTGCTTATTACTGTAGACCTCTCTGGTTTGGGAGACAGCCTACAAGAGTACTATTTATCGGTACAATTATATATTATTTCCGTTTCCTTTTACACACAAGATACATAATATTTGTTGCCCTCCATTTGGGTTGGGTCACAAACTTTGATTTTGTTGGCTTATTTTGAAATGTAATCTAGATAAAAGCGAAAATTTAGACTTTTGCGATGTCATATAAGAGTTGCCTGTGGGTCCAATGACTTACTTTACTTGGGCATGCTTGCATGTGCTTGTTATCTTTCAAGTTTCTCTGGGCTGGCATATAGCTCTAGCAATCTTCTTATGAATTAATAGTTCGAATCATGTTGTGAGTTTTTTTCTTGTTAGAGGAGTTGGAAACGATAGTTATATAATGACTCATCTATAGACGAAAATATAGCAGACTTATCTCAAAGATGTGTGTGTGGGAATTTATTTTGATCATGATTGTTACGTCAAGAGGCATAACCTACTGTGACAGCAAAGAGCATGTAATGGTGTGAGTGGATTAACAAATATCAAAATAGATAGCGGACATCCCAAACATTAAAATATCAAAATAATATATGACCGACAAAATGGAGGATGTACAAATTGATTTCTACAAAGTTTTTCACAACTGCATTCACTTATAATAGTTACTTATTAAATAAGAATATATATATATTTTACTGGTGTGTATATTATGGTAACTTACCTTACCGTATATGTGAATAGTAACTTATTAGTGAAGACTGATATTAAGATAGAAATTTAAGTAATTTATACATATATATTACCGGTGTGTATATTATGGTAACTTACCATATATGTGAATAGTAACTTTTTAGTGAAGATTGATATTAAGATAGATAGTAGTTTAATATTTACTTTGGAGTTACTTTATGTAAACTTATGTTACTATTTACTGCAAGCAATATCAAGAGAGATTGTAATTTAAGATTTATTTAAAGTTATTTTATGGAAATTCAAGATTTAATTTAATACATGAAATTTAGATTTATATCACTTTAGAGTTACTTATCAATGACAGGCTTTGTATTATGATATAATAAGAACTCATAATTCATAATAAATGGAGGATGTTAAAATTTGCTAGAAAATAAGAAAAATGGGCTGTTGAACGTTAATGGCAGACCTAAAACAAAGGTGTGCCTGACTAGGGCTAGATTAGAGACTTGTATTTTCTTTGTCTTGCTAGGGGTCTAAATGCTATTTATCTTTTGGTTCATGTGCAGCCTGGCTATATTCTCCATGACAGAATTATACGCCCAGCTGAGGTTGGTGTCGTGGAGGCAGTACAACCTGAAGCTGCAGAGGTTTCTGAGCATAGTGAAACAGCAGACAGTACAAAGGTTTCTACCTGATTTGGATCAGGGGTTTTATATTATTTTAATTTTTTAAGGATATCTGAAGCAGCAGCCAACTTCCTGCTGACTTAAGTTATCTGATTAGCAGGGTAGGTTCAAGACCAGATTTTTGGCTTTTTCTGGCTATGAAAACTCATTATAGTCTCTGTTTCAAATTATATAATATATTGGAAGTTCAATTTTAAGGGCAAGGTTAATCTGTTGCAGAGAAGTTTCAGCAGAAGCTGTTAAAGTGACAATTTTGTGTACCGGTCAAAGTGACAAATGCATGGGATGTCTGATCTCTTAATCATGTTTCATGCAGCATATTTAAGTTCTATTTGTAGACTGTAACTATTGCTTCCAATATGAGTGTAGATTAATCATTAAACTATTAATGGTATATGATTTTAAAATAATAAAGATGCAGTGTTCCAAATAAATTGAAGAATATGGCAGCATGATCTTAAAGTTTTTGTTTCCTGTCATTTTCACAAAAGCATAGCAGGCGTTTCTTCATGTTCCAACAAATATGTTTTTTGCCTAGCGAACACTGTAGTATGGATTCTTCTGTCATTATTTTCCCTTGTCTAATGGAGGAAGAACATAGTGATCTTAATATCGCTGCATAGAATTGTAAAAATTATCTCATTGTGTATATATGTATTAATTGGAGTAATTGTATGACACGTGCAATCTGTCAGGAATATCTGTAGTCCTAGATGTTTCGTGGTTGTTTGAAGATATTTACATTCTCTTTGCAGTTGTAGGAATTTACGTGTGAACTTTATTTGTTTATAAAAATTTGATGCGTGTTTGGGCAGTACTGGATGTATAATGTTTTGACCTATTCATTATTTATTTATTTGGAAAGAATCTGTTTGCAGCTGTCATTCCATTTTTTAAAACTAATTTTTACTGTTTAATAAAAAACTCTTTTTTAATGTATGGCATGTTGAATTATTTTATGCTAATGTTTTCAATTATCATATCAATTAAACCAATTTCTGATTTAGGCTTTGTTGTTACATGTATATGGTAAAACGTGCAATTTGAAGGTGAACGTTTATACCTAATTTTTTAGTTTGAAGTGCAACAAAGGGTCGTACATGAAACTTTACTCGGTATGATTTCTCATCGGGTTTTACCAAAAGTGAAATATTTTAGTAGTTTTATACTCATCATCAAAAGATTATCACATCATTAACTTTTTGGGTTAAAACACCAAATGTTTTACGTTAACTTGTTCTAACAATAGTTGATTGGGTTTAAAGTTATTAGTGAAGTGCGGTTTTGTTTGTGGGACATTCTTTCACGTGGCTTCAACTCTGAGTCTCTGACCTTGACACTAGAGGGATTGTAGAGACGAGGGATTCCCGAAGTACTAAGAGATTTTTTTTTTCTTTCTTGTTATAATCCTGAACTGGTCAGAATGAAACTTTTTAATAGTCTTGAATATTATTGGTAAACAAGAGTAACATAATTGGCCATGGGATCACTCAAGTGGATGAAGAATTCCAATTTTACCAATTCCGACTATTGATCAAAACACTAGGGTAATATCGAAGCATGCCTCACAATCCAATTCTGATTAAACTAAGCCTACAATCCAAATAGATCCCCTTCACTTGTAGGAGTAGGAACCAAGTGTGATAATTTCTTGTAAATAATCCATTACGAATATTCGATGAAAATGAAGATGCAACATTGGATGCCTATGTTGAATTGCCAAGACAAAAATCTGAGATCATAAAACCTTGTTAAGAGCCATGTCAAGATATGTAGTGTCTCAACAAACCAAGACTTGGTACCGTAAGAGAGAAAATAACTGCAAGGCCAACTAGCAACTGTCTAAAATTAGATTTGATGTCATCAAAGATTAGTTATTAAGAATGGATTAGGGCCTTCCTAACTTTGATGGATATTGAAACTGGCATGTTGCAAGGTTTTCACTTCTGCAGATTTGTACCATGGAATGGATTGACTGATATGAGGTGCAAAGATTGGTACTATGGGATGGATTGAAGTGATGTGAGCTAAAAATTGGTATCATGGAATGGATCCAAGTGATATGAGGTGCAAGTACTAAACCAAGAACGCATAAATTTCACAAGAAATATCTTGATGGTCAAGAAACTGGCTAATTGAATGGAGCTGGTCTTTTAATACTTTTAAGGGAAAGTTCTAACTTATAAGAAGCCACTGTGAATTCTTTTACTTCATCACTTTGTATTTTCAGGTGCCAAACCATCAACATTTTAAGGTCACAGGAAATATCATGATTATTATTTAAAAAGCTTAACTAATTAAATAGAGCTAGTATTTTAATCTTTATAAGGAAAAGTTTCCAACATATAAGATGCCAATGGCAATTCTTATGCTTTATTACATTCGTCTTTAGGGCTGATTTATTAACCATACAATATTATGATGAAGATTCCATTCCTTTTTTTTCTCCTACCCCACCATCCCTTGCTTCTTCACACCTCTTTTTTTTCTTGCATTATCAATGAATTTTCACTCCATGAGAGATTTAGGTCTCATTTCTCTCTTTGGAGAAAATATAATACTTGACGATACTTTTGCTATGTACATATGTTGTAGGCACCTATGAGCCATCCTATTACCTTGTATGACGTACACAATTAATGAAGAAGTTATATTACCTACAAAATCCAACTTGTAGATGACCAAATGAAATTCTGTAAACACCAAATAATATAATCATATCTGCATGTGTACTAGGTGTGTAGATTTGTACTTAGCTCATTTAAGCTTTTTTTTTTAAATGTCTAATTTTAAAAGCATGGTTTTTTTTTTTTTTTGGCTCATCGTAAGAGATTTCTTTTTATATAATCATAAAAAATAAGGAACAGAAGGCGCCAGAAATAAAGAGTAGAGAAATAAGATAATCTCAAGAGGAAAGAAGAAAAGCCTACCCCAGATAGAGTCTAGAGGGAGCCCAGATACATAGCACATGAGGCCATAAGCCCAAACCTGAAATGAACTATACTTTTTTGTTGTGCTGTGAAAGAAGAACCTCCATTGTCCATTGAGAGCCCCCTTCCACAACATCCATTCCTTCAATGTGGAGTTTCTCATCAGACTTTCGCCCTTTCTTCCTAGCAGTCCCACGATCTGGTTTGATTTTGCTGCTATCCCTTTGAGCAACCCCGAGTTTCAATGGAGGAACCAAAACTAAATCCTGTTCAAAAAGATCAAGATTCTCTTCCAAATCCTCCATGAAAGGATAAGTGCCATCCGTATCAGAGCCATCCTCCTCTGAGTCAAATAGGAGAACATCAGCTTTGTTAGTAACCAAAACTATGGGAGGGGGGGAGATGGTCACTGCAGGAGGCTCAGGGACAAACTCAAGAACTGAGGAAGGAGAAAAAAATTTCCCGTGATTCCACCAGATAAAATCCGCATTAGGAACACCAGGCTTTTTCATCCATTTTTTGAGCCTGATATATCTCGTGCCAATTAAACGCTTAGCAGTGCAAGCCTCAACTTTGTGTCCCAAATTATTGCAGCGAAAACACCTAAAGGGACGCCCTTCAAAATTCAAAAACTGCGTCCAAGTGCCCTTAGAAGAGTGAATGCGGATGGAGTAGGGAAGAGGTTTGGAAATGTCAACCAAAGCGCAGGTCCTTATGTACCTGTGAGAAGAAGGAACTTCCTCTGAATCAGTCTTAACAAAAACACCCCCCTGATCAACCAGACTTTTGATGAGATCTGAGGTCCGCATAACAGGAGGCAAATTGCAAAGCCTTATCCACAAAGGAATGTCTGTGACCTTGGTAGTGGAAGGAACGAAGAAAGGGGTCAATGGGGACAGAAAAATGCCTGAATTTCCAAAAAACCAAGGACCATTTTGCACCACAAAGTTGCAGTCATCAGCGGAATTGAAGGAAAACAAAAAAAATCCAAAATCCAACGATTCGACCGTCGGAAGCGGGAGAGTATTCCAAGTGTTTTTGGCCCAAGCAAGAACTGAGTCTAAAGATGGATGCCTGCACATGAATCTAAGAATTAGTGAACGAACTCCAATGTCAGCAGAAATCTCACTGATGCAATCATCTGAGATAAGGAGGTACGTAGGCTCATCTGTGAAGACCACCTTCGAATCGCCAACGGAACATGGAATGTTGTCGTAGCACTGTTTAGGATCCATATTGACAGTAGAGGCAGGAACTAGAGGTGACAAAGGTGGAGAAGGGCTAGGGTTAGCCCTCCAAATTTGTTCCACGCAGTAGGCACTGCATTCATGAAATGGATTTGCCCTATTTTTGCATTTTTCTAGGGAAGCCAGATCCGGAACAGAAGTAGTTGCAGCCATTTGAGTCGAGCCTCGTCCAACATCCAAAGGATTAAGCCCCAAAACAGGAGGCAAGCCTGGCGATTTATCCAGCATATCTTGCGAGCTAGCGGCAGATCGAAGGGAGTACCGATACTTCCCATCCCTCCCCTCTGCTAGGCCAGGCTTCTTGTTAACATTCGTGCCCCCTTGCCTTTTGATGCTCCCTTATTTCCTGCACCTGCCTGCAATTTCCTATCGTCGATGCCCGTGGCCGCACTAGCATTTGCAGCGTCACGAGGGTTATCCGAACCCTCGCACATGATCGCATTGTTTTAGAGTTTTACTATGCGTTAAAAGCATGGTCTTTAGAGCAGCTTATTCCACTTGATTAAGTACATAAAAGTTTTGATTTCTCTAGAGGTTTGTGTTTTCATGGTTGCTAAGTTTTTTTTGCATTGCCTTTGGAGACTTTGGCTTGTACAAGTTTTTTTAAACTATGCAATGACTCATCAAAGTTTCTTTGTTGTTGGCCTCACTAAAATTGCTATTGACTTTCAAAAAACTTTTTTATTCCTCTATAGGTTTGTGTTTTCATGGTTGCTAAGCTTCCGTTGTATTGCCTATGGAGACTTTGGCTTGTAGGGGTTCTTTTTTAACTATAGAATGACTCATCAAAATTTCTTTGTTGTTGACCTTGTCCAAATTATGATTAACTTTTTTGAAAACTATGTGTTGGCTCATGTTGCCATGTTTTTATAGAATAATGGACCTTTAAGTACAACTTTGCATGCTTTTGCAAAGCCTTGTAGATTGAATCATGGATGTGTATATTGATAAGTACAAGCAATGAAACATGCACACATAGTAAAAAGTCATTTATGTGAGTGATGGCTTTTGACTAGTGATATCATCCAAAGCTTATTTTGATCCATATTTTAGGTTTACTAATGTTAACATTTGTTACTAATAATGTTTAAATTTGTTTGAAATCTTTCTTATGTTTTATGGAGGTAAACCACAACTTATGCCTCTATAACATTTATCTTTAGGATCTAGCCAAATTTTGAGCTCTAATTCATATTGATTCCTCATTTCCCTTTATGCAACTGTTTTCAATGTTTTTGCTATTAGTAAACGCTTTTAACTGGAGCTATGAATGGAAATAAGGGGTTTTGAAAGGGCCCCACCCTTGTACAACACTAGGGCACAACATAACAAACAAGCCAATAAAATGGCAAGGAGAAACAACAAGAAGCGAACAACAAAGCATTAGCAGAACAACAACAAACCAACAACACCCAACCAGCTAGGACAACAAATCAAAATTGGGCTAAGGCCCAAAAATAATTAACGAGCTTGCCGCTCAAGGCGGCTTGAATTTGAACTTCATCAAGGAGCTCTAAACAATAGCCTTGTCCTTAACTTTAAATCTAGATTTAGAAGCCGAATGTGGGTCTGACAGGAGAGGGGAGGCTCACTTCAAACTCTAACTCTCCCTCCTATTTTCCTTGTTGAAAGTTTTAGTGCAATGCCTTCTCCCAGTCGAATTGGGTAAGAGACCCCGACAATGTTTCCCCCCCAGCCGACTTCCCTTTTCCAAGCTCTGCAAGCTTCTTTCCTCAAAGCAATTGTGATTAAGGTCAATATTATCAGCATTAGTCTTGTTTGCAAGGGGTCCATCTACCTCACCACCAAAAGGAACCAAATCTGTAGTCGAAGGAGCAAGCCAGTGCTTTGTATGAAGTTGTTTACCTCTGGAAACCCTACATCCACGTGAAGCATGGCCAGGCATGAAGTAGTGGTTGCATAAAATCATGGAATCCTCATATCCAATTTGTTGAACCCAGTCACCTAGTTTAGAGGATAAGGTGATCAAAGAAGGGAGCACCTTATCAACCTCCATGTTAACACATAATCTCGTGTATAGAAGTCATTCTCTACTTTCGGTCACATTGTCCACAACAATGAGCTGGCCAAGGATGCTGGCAATGCCTTCCCAAATCTCTTTGTCCCAGTGTTCTAGTGGTAGCCCAGGAAGCCTCACCCAAATTGGAACAGTCTTGATTATTTCTTTCTCAGGGTTGAAGCTTGTATACCACATCTTAATGAATAGATAAAAGTTGCCCAAAAACCACGGCCCCCCTTCAAGAATATGAGCACAATCTTTGTAAAGAGAAAAGTCAATTAAAAAGAAGCCCCTTGGAAGCGTTGAGATCGACATAGTGCCTTGCAGAACCCACTTCCTATTAGCCCAACTTCTAAAATAATCCACATTGGGCCTAGATCCTAGAAATTTACCGATTAAGGTGTGTGTCATCTTGGATAGATATCTATCATAGGGGCATCAAGGATCTGAAGAATCCTCATCTTGCCCATCGCAAAGCAGGGAATACCATGAGTGGCTTGGGTCGTTGCGACCGCTCCCAACAGAGGCTTCCTTATTGGTGACAGGATAGGGGACGAGGCACCCTCCATCGCTGATCCTGCCTTCTCTAAATTCATCACATCAAAGGTGGAAGGTAGTGCCATGTCCAATAGATTGTTCAAACACACTGAACCCACCAAACCCATGATAGAATCCACCCATCCCCAACTGCAGAGGCCGAAGCACCAAGAGCAGAAACCTTTCTGGGCTAGCCAAGGGAGAGCAAGAAGCCCTTGTGTAGCCCCTGGTTGGAACCGCCCAAAGAGGGACACCCACCACCTATGCCTTGAAATGCCACCAATGCCTCCTTGAGATCCACTCAAGATTGAACACACTGAGAAGATCTTACACTCCTACGGGCGTCCAACTAGATATCCAGAAGGTGCACATCCTCGTCTTCATGATACGATCCTCCCCACTCATCCACACAACCAGAGATGGTCTCTAAATCTTCTTTGCCATCTTCATTGTCCTCACCACTTCCATCTTCATCACCCTCCTCACTTCCTACTTGTTCCTTGCATGAAATCCCCTTCGGCCTTGTTTTCCTGCTCTTCACCATTTCAAAAAATCACTCGTCTTAAGCTTCTAAATTTTTTCTACCATAGATTGAAGTGGTTTACAATCATCTGTCACAATTGTTTTTATTATAAAAAATGAGTACAAAATGATTACGAATATATTCGATAAATAAAATAAGGACCGAAAGCATCCTTATATAAGATTGACAAATGACTTATCCATTGTGGATAAGAATGACTAAAGAATAAATCACATTTCTAAAGTCTATCCTAAATTCAAAATGACTTTATTAAAGCCTAAGCTAAAAGGTAATTGACCATTACTAACTAAACATTACTTTAATACCATCCCTTAATGGTCAATCTACTAGCTACACCAAGATTATCTCGAAATTTTACAAATTTGTTAGGACTCAAAGACTTGGTAAGAATGTTTGCAATTTGATCTTTGGATAATACTGCAATATAACGGATCCATTTTCTACGAGTTGTCTAATGAAATGATAATGTAGTTCCACATGTTTGGTACGCTCATGGAAGACTAGATTCTTGGCAAGTTTTAGTACCCCTTAATTGTCACAAAACAAGGGTGAAGGCTCTTCTTGAGGCATCTTCATGTATGAAAGCATCCTTTGGAGCCACACTGCCTCATTGTTTTTACTACTCAATATTATGCTTCTCTTGAGGATAGAGCTATTGCCCATTGTTTCTTGCTGGTCCATGTGACTACACCTGTGCTGAGGCTGAAAACATATCTAGAAGTGGATTCTCTATCATCTACAAAACCTATCCAATATGAATTTGTAAACTGAACTAGCCTAGGATCTTTGCTTCTACTGTACAAAATGCCAAAGTCAAGTGTCCCTTTCACATATCTCAACACACTCTTTACTGCAGTCCAATGTTCTACTTTGGGTGTTGTCATGAATCTAGAAATGAAACAACATAGCTTAAATCAGGTCTAGTGGCTGCAAGATATATTAAGCACCCCACTAGTTGCCTATAAGTTGACTCATTGACAGTCTTAGAGTCAGTTTTGCTTGAAAGTTTTAACCCTTTCTCCATAGATGTTGATGAGATTTTGCAATCTGTCATTTTGAATTTGTCGAGAAAACTCCTGGCATATTTGGATTGTGAAACAAAAATGTTGCCACTTGTTGTCCAAACTTCTACACCTAGGCAGTAATGTAAGATGCCTAGATAAGTCATGTCAAAAACTTTACTCAAATTAGATTTGATATGTTCAATTGCATATGCCTTACTACCTGTAATAATGATGCCATCTACATATATGACCAATAGAATGATATCATTACCAATGCTTTTGACATACAAATTTGGATCTAAAGGACTCCATTGGAATCCTCGTTCAACCAAATACCTATCAATTTTGATGTACCATGCCTTGGCTACTTGTTTTAGGCCATATAGAGGTTTCTTCAGTCGACATACAAGATGCTCCTTCCATGCAACCTAAAAACCCTATGGTTGAGACATGTACACTTTTTCCTCCAAATCTCCATTGAGGGAGGCACTCTTTATGTCCATTTCATGGACTATCCAACCAAACCGAGTTGCCGTGGATAAGACTAATTGGATGGCGCTCATATTTGTTGTAGGAGAATAAGTCTCCTCATAGTCAATACCCTCTCTCTGTGAGAACCTTTTTGCAACCAACCAAGCTTTGTATTTGTCAAGAGTACCATCTGTCTGGTACTTGACTTTGTACACCCATTTGTAGCTAAGAGGTTTCTTCCCTGATGGTCCCAAGTCTTATTTTTCATAAGAATTTCATGTTCAGTTTCCATGGCCTTTTCCCATTCAAGTTTTCTTTTTGCCTCCTCAAATACTTATGGCTCATAAACTCCCTGAATATCGGCCTTTAGAGCAAAGTTAATTAAATTCTTCTTGCTCTTGCCTCTCGATGACCTACCCTCAATCATTTCACTTACCTGAACATTTCCCATGGTGCTCTCCCACCACTTTGGTCTCTTCTTGGAAGCCTCTTCATCCAAATTAGTGTTGTCACCATGACTTGGGCTACCTGTTCCTGTGTCATCTAGATGTTGATCCTGATTATCATCAATGAAATCTAAGTTTATTACCCACCTGGAAGACTCCTCATGCTCTGAATCCCCCCTTTAGGTGAAGCTACCTGAAGGTGAACGTTTGAATCCTTAGCCACAATAGGTTGTTTGTCGGTAATTTTGAACTCTGGAGAAGTTTGGAAGGGCCCAACTTCTTCGTCAATCATAACATCTCAATTGAAAGTCAAGTGGTTAGTGTCAACATCAATCAACTTTTAAGCCTTATGATTGTCAATGTACCCTGTATGCATCAATTTCTTGCTCATTGCGTCTAATTTAGTTCATTTTCATTTGGAATCTAGGAATATGCAATGCAACCAAAGACCTTAAGATGATTAACTTTCAGTTTCCTCCTAGACCATGCTTTCTCTAGGGTCTTCTACTTCATCACCTGTGTTGGAGATCTATATAGTAAATAGACTATTATATATACTACCTCAGCCCAAAACATTTTGGGAACACTCCTGTTCTCCATCATACATCAGACCATCTCCGTGATAGTATGACTCCTCCTCTTAACTACTCCATTCTGTTATGGCGTGCATGTTGTTGTATACTATCTTTTTATGCTATGTTTAGTACAAAAGTTATTGAATTCATTGGAACAAAATTTGCCTCCATTATCAAATCTAAGAGTGGTTATGTCACAACTAGATGCTTTTTCTACTAATGCTTTGAACTTTTGAAATTCATTAAACAAGTATGATTTTCATTTCAAAAAATACACTCACATTTTCTTACTAAAATCATCAATAAACAGAAGAAAATAACTGGCACCAATGGTTGATGTTGTGTTCATTGGTCACCAAATATTTGCATGAACCAGTTGTAGGCCTTTCTTGGCTCTCCAAGCTTGTCCATCATCAAATGGAGTTCTGTGTTGCTTCCCTACTTGGTAAGATCCACAAACACCTTGTATCTGCTGCTAGATGTCAGGGAGTCCATCTATTAAATTCTCTCGAGCCAACTAAGAGATATCATAAATTGAGGTGCCCATATTGTTGATGCCAAAGTGTACTAATGTCAAACACACTTTTGGCTACTAATGCATGCTCCTTGACCTGTCCAATGTCAACTAGTCGATACAATCCACGATCCTCTATACAAGGAGCAATAGTCTTCTTGGTCTCCTTGTCAACTATGTAGCATTTATGTTCACTAAAGATGACATCTAGATTGGGACAATGTCACATAATCTAACTCACTAAGAGTAAATTAAGCTCCATTCCTGGCACATAGTACACATTGAGAAAAAAAATTCCCTCTGAGGATATTTACAAATTCCTTCTACATACAATAGTGTACTCCCCACCACCAAAGATCATTGAATTAGAGCAAGTTGTGTACTCTGTGAACTATTATTTCATGTGGGTGAAATGATGTGATGCTCCTAAATATATATACCATGTGAATGACTTGGATTGATCTACTTGTCCTTTGTCCATGAAAGCATAGAATGTTGACTTCTCCTCCAAATGCTTTGCAACATGAGCCTTTTGTTGAGGCCCTCCCTGGTTGGATTTTTATTCAACCAACCTTTTTCTGTAGTGCTTCTTCATATGACCCATCTTACCATAATATTGACATGTGATGTTTTTCAAATTCTTTGAGGCATCCTCATTGTTGCCTTGTCCTTTCTTTTGTGACCATTTGTCTTTGCCTTTGTCCTTGGCTACAAATGCTTGTTCGACACCCTCTGTCTCACTACTACTACCGAACTATTTCTTCCATTTGTCCTATTCCAAGAGCTTATTGCACAACTCTTCAAATTTTAGGTTAACACTGGTAGAGGTGATATTGAGGATCTTAATAAAATGCTCATAAGCATGTGGTAAGCTTTTGAACATGATTATCACCATGTCCTCTTCTTCCATCTTTCAACCAGTGGATGACAACTGATCTCTGATGTCCTTGATCTTGAGTAAATGCTCCTATAAGGATGCTTTTTCATCCATAACGATTGAAAATAGCATATTCTTCAAGAAGGCCTTACCTTTATCTAAAGTCTCATGCAATTCTCATAGATTCTTCCAAATTTTAGTGGAGGTCATTCATGTTTAGATCTCCATAAGCATTTCATCAGTCACTGATAATTTGATTAACATGACTACTTTTGTGTCACATTCATCAAACTTGTCCTATTCTTTATTAGTAGTCATTGGCTGGGTATTGGTACGAAGAACAATTTTTTGAGACATCGGTACTCAAAAATTGTCAACATTCGTTGCTTCCATGTGTTGCATTTTTTGCCAGAAAAATGTTGGTTGCCTTCCAACATGATGTTGGGTAAAGAGGCCATTTAACCAGTTCTTCCCTCCTATTAGGTGAAATTATGGAGTAAGACCAAAAATAAATGCCTTCTACTATAATAACTCCTTTCAAACCTTAATGAAACCCTAGGGTATAAAAAAATACCTTCCACAAACTAAGATTTTCAGAAAACCCTAGGAAGGGTACAAACCCTATGCCCTAGCTGCAATATAAAAATAATAGAAAATTGCCGAAATCAGTGAAAATACTTGAGATTTTTGGATTTAAATCCTAGCAGGTCAGACCAAAAAAAACCCTGATTTAAAAACTTAGAAATCTTGGTTTACCCCGTGACTTGCAGACCAGAAAATGGTGGTGTGATTTCACCTTAAAAAGTCCACATGACCCTTCTGTATTATGACATGATTGAAGAGGAAATAGTCAATGCCATTTTAAAAAAAAATCCACCTTGTAATTGTATCAAAATAACCTACAATTTTGAATATAAAAATCCATGTTTTTTCCTTTAGAAAAAAGTCATGATTTTCTTCAGATATTTAAATCATGATTTTCCTTTCATTAACTTGCGATTTTTCAAACACTAGCCTTAAAAAACTTTTAGAAACATAGGTTCGTGATTTTTAGCAGAAATAAACCCACGATTTTGTTAAAAAAATTGCCAAAAAAAATCTTGATGCGAATTTGTACATATTTGTACGTACTGTTCCCTTTGGATTTTTCCTGTGTTATGAGTGTTCATTCAATCCGTCACTGCTGGTAGCAGTCCCTACCTAGACGACATGCTTTTATTGATCCTAAAGCTCTAGTTGAGCTTTGATACCAGATTATAAAAATTGAGCACATAATGATTACCAAGATATTGGATAAATAAAATAAGGAGTGAAAGCACCTTATCTAAGATTTAAAAAGGACTTATCTATTGTAGATAAGATTGACTAAAGAATAAAGAATATTCCTAAAGTTTCGAACGACTTTATTAAAGCCTAAGCTAAAAACTAATTGACCATTACTAACTAAACATTACTTTAATAGTTTTCAATGTTAAATGAAATGTTCCATTGAAGTATTTAGAATATTCAACTTCTTTATATTGATATTTTAAGGACCCACTAAACACTTTATTACACAAAATTGCCTCCTTGCACATCACAATGCTTAATATGATTTTTCTTCCAAAAATGAATGTTGTAGAAAAGCCTTACCTCTTGATCTCATTTTTTGTTTTCTTTAGATTCATTTTTACAAATTATAATGTAGCGAGTGTCTATTTCATTTATAAAATTTATCCCTTTGTTTAATCACTTCTTTTTGTAAAAAGGTTTTTCTAGGCATTATATTGTAATATCTTTTTGTTTATTTATTTTTATGTAACCTATTTTAACACCTCATTGTGTTTAGCAACCTAGAAATGAAGCCAAAGTGTTTTTCTTCTTTATATTAAAGTGCTTCCTTTTCTTTATAGTGGCAATGGCCTATGTAATTGTCCCCAACAAATTTTGATAAACTCTTGTTCCTTCAATGGTTTGTCTTTGCAATTGGATGCCCCTAATTTTGTTATAAAATATTGTGACCTATTTAAAAAAATGAACAATTAATGCTCATTTATAACCCCTTGTATGAATTAAACTTTAAATAAGACCAATTTTTTTTAAAGCCTTTTGAGAGGTTAACTATTTTTCCTTTAATTTTAAGTGTGATCCTTAAAAGAAATGGTTTGGAAAGTGTAATTGAGTGAAGAATATTTTCCTTTTCATTTGTTCACTCAAGGAAAGGAGCGATCAAAATATTTTAATGTTGACTACAAATTAATTATCTTTAATTTAAAAGACTTTTATTATGAAGAATTAGTTTGTTTTATACAATTGGCCACTTGATATGACACATTATTCTTGTGTTTCTGTTAAGGTGTTGAGATATTAAATTTTATTCCTAATGTATAATGTCAGATCTCCAACTTTTTTGGAATAGGTAACTTAGACGCCCATGAGGATTTAAGGGATATCATTTTATTATTATTCTTTAGATTATATCAAAGAGATCAAAGATTGTGAGCTATGGATGGTGGCCATATTATAGTCATCACTACCACACCTTTACAAAGATTATTGCCACCCATGGGGCACTTCTCTCTCATGAATAAGGTAGTCCTCTAGATGAAATAACCATCCCACAAACAACCTCAACTATCTATTGTTATGTTGTAAAATGTCCCCCTAGGACTTTTACCTCCTAAGTTTAGCTCTCGGGTCCCTTAATTTTGATCATGCATGTTAGAAATGAATCCTGAGACAAAATGCCCCGAAACCCATGACAAATGGGACTTAGGGGACATCTTTGAGCTTAACCCTGACCCAAAATAGGCCCCTGGGCTTGGGCACCCACGCCCTTGCCCTGCCCTATTTTGGTGGGGTCCCAAATTTCAATGTCGGTAAAGTTACCGTTAAGTGTGTTCCTTGTCGACATCTTAAGTTTGAATTATGAAATTGTAGCAGGAATGCATATATAATCATGTTTAGGACTTCATTTGTAAAATAAGATGATTTTGGAGATTTTGGCGAACTTATGATTTTAGAGCATTCAAGGCATTCATTGTGTTGCAGAGCAGACTTGTGTTGTTGTTGTGTTTGTTATTGCATATTTGGCTTCATCTTCTCATGGCGTGAAAGAGCTTCATCTTCGTGAGAGCTACACCTTCGAGGTGATATCTATTTGTGATTCAATCTACATTTTTATCATTGTTTTTGTCTCCGTCTTGCAAGTATACGCACTCCCTATCTAACAATGGTGTTGGAAGGCTTGAATGCCATTCTGGGGCTTGACTGAGGCAAGCTCCTAAACACCACAATCCCCAACCCCTCTCTTGTGATTGTAGGTGACAGGTACAGGATATCGCAGAGTGGAGTTGCAGAGGACTGTTGCAGAGCATAAGGAATCAGGAACTGAAGAAAAAGGTAGGAAATAGCTCAAAAAGGGTAAGGGCACCTGCACCTTTGACCCTTAATTTCACAACATGGAAAATCTTTGAAGTGGTTGCAGTCAATGGCAAAAAAGATCTTGAAGCCCTCAGAGAAAGTGCCACCTTGGGCTTGGACACTCGCTCTTTCACCCCCGACTTTCCTGTATTCTGAAACTCAAAATCTGGGATGTATCTAATCTATATTTAGTCTATTTTTGTAGAAGGATTTATTAGGTTTCATCTATTTGTTATGATTTTGCATAATTAGGGTTTAAAGCTTAATCGGACTAAAATCAACACATTAATCAATCAAATCCAAATTTCCTTATCATTCCAAGTGACAGCCAACCTGATAGTTGAATCCTCTTGCAGAAGTTGTGATTCAACTTGGTTAAATGTCCTTGAATGTATTGAGTGAAAGGAGGACCTAACTAAACTATCAATTAATCCCATCAACCCTTTTTTCATCCATTACATCTATACTCCATCACAACTCCATGATCCAATATTTCCATCCTCCATAAAGCATTCCTTCCTCGTGAAGAGAGTAGCTTGTCTAATCCTCCACTGTTACACCTATTGTTTCCTCACAAAAAGTAGTAGTCCTTTTTCTTTGATCAATGTGAACTGTGAGTGTGCATGCCACTGATGACACACATAATAGTGGTGATTCAAATTTTGACAACACAAGTTTGAGGAGCTATGATGCTCATGAAGGGGGTTTAAGTTGGTACTCTTTTTTAGCTTAATGTATGCACTTACATACAATGCAATATTATTTTCATACATGTGGTGAAGAGATCTATAGAGTCTATAGCTCAGTCATTGGAACTTACAGTGAAGAGATATGTTGTATCTAGTTCTAATAGTTTTACATTCTGGGTACCTAAGCATGCTCTTACCTCAAACATCAAGTTACCTATCAAGAAGACAATGTTATGGCACCAACACATGGGCTATATTGGTGAGAAAGTTCCATGTATCTTGAAAAATAAAAATATTTTAGAGGAGCTTTTTTATTATTCTCGACTTTAATTTTTGTGAGCATTGTATTTAAACAAAACCTAGTTTAATTTTACTCAAGTTCTCATAAATCTTCTAGGTTGTTGGATCTTATTCATCTTGATTTATTTGGCTCTATAGATGTTCCTTCCTTGTCAAAATCTTTGTATTATGTTTAGTTTATTTAATATTATTCTAGGAGGACATGTGTATATTTTATTGGAAGTAAATCCAAGGTCTTTAGTCAATTTAGGGAGTTTAAGGCTCTCTTGCAAAATTAAACTGGTAGAAAGATAAAGGTGTTGAGAATTGAGGACAATGGTGAGTATTATTCTACAAATATTAACATACTCTGTGAGGAGAATGGCATAGAAAGGCATAAGACAACACCATACACCCCTTAGCAAAATGGAGTTGTAAAACACATGAACAAGATAATGGAGAGGGAAAGAAGTATGCTCAATGGGTTTGACCTGTAATAAAAGTTATAGGCAGAAGTAGTTGCTACTACATGTTGCATGATCAATAAGTCTCTTACATCAACACTTGCAGAGAAAATCCCTATGAGGTTTGGATGGGTAAAAAGCACTCACTTAATCATCATGTAATTAGTTGTGAGGTATATGATCATGTGCCTAGAGAGAAGAGGTAAAAGTTGGATAATAAGGTTGTGAAATGTATCTTCATTAGCTATGGCATCAGTGTGAAAGGTTACAAGCTTTGAGATCCTATGGCTAGAAAATTTCTCTACAAACAGAATGTGATTTTCAAGGAGGTCAAACCTTCCACTACTATTTAGCAACCAAAGAAGGATGGGAAGTCAATTGTGCAACTACAACCAAAGACTGAGAAGGCTATATTGGATGTTGAACTAAAGGTTCAGGTTGGACTAGATGAGGACGAGAATATAGAGATCTCAGAGAGTTTAGAAGAAGAATTAGAACCTCCACCTCAACTTTTGAGGAGGTCTACTTAGTAGAGGAGGCAACTAAAAAGGTATATCCCACTTAAATTTAGATCCCTCTATGGTCTAAAATAGTATGCTAGAATGTGGTATAAAAAGTTTGATTCATATGTTTTGGGGTTGGGGTTTATTAGGTATAAGTTAGATCATTGTGTTTACTATAAATAGAAGTATGATCACCTTATCATTATCACTTTGTATGTCAATGATATACATTATTGTTTTGTAATGGTAAGGAAATGATTAGGGAGTTGAAATGTTAACTTTCATTATAGTTTGAAATGAAGGACTTAAGGGCTTCTAAGTAAATATTTGAGATGGAAATTAGAATGAATAGGGATAATAAAAAACTTTGGATTGGTTAAAGGAAGTATTTTGAGTCTATTTTATAGTGTTTCAATATAGTAAACAACAAACTAGTGATTGTTTCTATTTTATGCGAACTAAGCTTTTAGTTGAGTAGTGTCTTGCAACACTAGTAAAGATGGAGGAGATGAGTTTAGTGCCCTATTCTATTTTAGTTTGGTATCTTATGTATGATATGGTCTACACTAGACCGAACATTGCCTAAGTAGTGGGAGTATTGAGCCATTACATGGCTAATCCCAAATGGGAACATTAGATTATATTGAAGAGGGTCTCTAGGTATTTCTGGGGTACTTTTAAGTATTCCATTTGTTATTCTGGTGATATTTTAGATGACCAACACTTAGTAGATATTTAGGGCTATGTGGATTCAAATTGGGTAGGGTATATCAACAACATAAGGTTTACTAGTGGATACATGTTTAGCTTAGTCAATGGTGTAGTGAGTTGGACAAGTATGCGAAAAGTTGCAATTACTTTATCCATAACAAAGGTAGAGTACATGGTAGCTACTCATGCTTGTAAGGAGTCCATTTGGATTATGAGATTGTGTTTGGATGTTGGGTTGCATCACAAAGAAATAAGAGTTTATTGTGATAGTTAGAGTGTCATTAGTTTGACAAAGAACCTAACCTTTCATGCACAAACAAAATTCATTGATGTACAATATCATTTTTTTTGTGACATGGTGGAATATGGGAGGGTGTTTCTAGAGAAAGTTGATACTTTGAAGAATGTTCTAGATGCTCTGACAGAGCTAGTTAGCACAAAGAAGTTTAGGTGGTGCAGTAAGTCTATGGGCCTCTTGGCTCCTAGCAAATAGTTAAGAGTGTTTGTATTCCCTTTTCTCTTACAAGGTGTTCGATAAGCGGAAGAATTTTAAGAAAGGTGTCTCAACCTTGCATCTTAATGTTGAGAATACTAAAATATGATTTTTGGGCTATAAAGGTTATTTTTTGCTCTAAAAAATATCAAAAAAATCTTTAAATGGCTAAAGTAGTTATAGTGATATGGACATCTCTAAGATCTTCAATTTACAAAAAAAATAGGCTCAATTAGCTTCCAATATCAAAATTTATGGCCTCCACAAGTTAGCCCCACCACATTAGAAATGTAAGAGCATCTATGACACATAAGAGAGTTGTAAGAGGGAGTTACACATGTTGACCAATAAATTCACCAACCCATGACATGTCATTATGACTATCATAAAGAATCTTTGAAAGGGTTTGAAAAGGACAAATTGGAGTGCCTGAGTTGGGAGGATAACTATGACATGTTCTAATAGGTGTAAGGGATATGCTATGTTTAGCATGAGGACTCTTCTTGGGATTTGGGTCTTGGAATTTGACTAGGGGATTTAGGAACCACTTTTGGGTGGTATTAGCTCATGGTTTTGTGATTCCCAACTTTGATGGTTTCATATATTAATTTCTTTATTTATTGGGTACTTGGGATGGAATTTGCATAGTGTATTTTGTAGGTGTTGTATGTTGTCAATATTACTCTAAATCTAAGTGTATTTGTCTCCTATGAAGGCTCTTTGTTTGGATTATATTACAACTATTGTTGTTGTTGATTAATACACTAGTTTAGAGTTTGGAGGCTAGGTTTTTTCTGAAATGGTTTTCCCAAGATACATCATTGTGTTATGATGAATGATTTTATTGTATTTTTTCTTTCCAATTATTTTAGATTGTATTTTTTTTTCACCTCTCCTCTTAGATTAGTGTAGGAAATGTTTTTGTACCTTAACTTCCTCTAACACATATGTATGTATGCATATGTGTATGCATGAGTATGACCAATACAATATACATGCATATGCATACAAGTATACACATACATACATATATGCATACACATGTACATACATACATATACATATGCATATATGTACATATACATATATGAACATATAAACAACAAATAACCATAATAAAAAATCAGACATTTCCAAGTTACCAACCAATGGTAATTTCTTTTCTTGACAAAATCTATTCCCATTGCATTGCCAAACAAATGGCCTCAACACCCATTGCCCTTAAGACAAAATAAAACCTAGTAATTAATGTGACCTTTCATTGAAGAGCTAGATGAAGTGGAGCTTGTGCCAAATTCTTATACACACATATACATATATACATAATATGTATATATGTATATATATCTATGTATGTCTAAGTACATGTGTTATATATGTGTATCTACATATATACATATACATACATATATATGTGTCTATATATAACATACATACATATATTTATGTATATGCATATATAAATGTGCACATATATATATGTGTGTGTGTATACGTGTACATACATGTGTGTATATAACAATATGTGTATGTATATACGTAATGTATACATACATATGTAAATGTAGGTATACTATAGACACCTAAAATCAACCCCTCTTCATCTTAACACTATTCAACCCTAATCAGGACATCATTTAACCCCTTAATTGGATAAATCCTCATTTATTCAATTAACCATCCAAATCCCCTTCAGATCGTGATTAAACAATATTTTATTGTCAAAATCACTATTCATGTACTTTTCACTATTCATTGGCACCTTCACCCATACCCTATCCCTAATATAAATTATTAATTAATCTTTTATCAATCCTAGTATATAGTCCTAACATTAGATAAATATTTCTCTTTATCTAATATCTATTTCCCATCCCATGAATTAATTAAATATTCCTATTTATTTAATTCCCCTATTTTGTTCACTTTTCATTAAGTAAACTAAACCTAGTCAACTATCTAATCCCCCACTTGCACATTCTTAAACCTTAATCAACCATAGTCAAACCCACACATCTCCCCAAGTGTACAAAGTTATACGGCCTTTGTACAAGACCACATGGGTCTCTTACAAAAGCATGGACAAGTCCTTTGTACAAAGGTCCTTTTTGTCCTTGTTTAATCTTGATCATCCCCTTCTTCCAAGACCACTTTTCTACCCTTGATTTGGTCTTGATCCAAGGACATCCCTCATCCTCCAACTAAAGCTTGCAACTTGGCAAGCTCTCATGAATTGATCTCTCTCAATCAAACACATCCATTGATCTCTCCAATCAATTCTATCCCTTCATCAGACATCCAAAAAATCTATAAATAGCCACTCATCCTAGACATTTTCAAAACTCCATGAGATGCAAAGTTATGTTATCCATTTTAGGAGCCATCTATATACAATCCAACATCAAGGGCACATCCAAATAACAAAGGTTTTCATGGTAGCTAGCATGGTTTAGTTTCCTTTCTTGTATGCTCTCCTTTGTTTGCTCTATTATGAGGTTACATTAGGATGAGTAGAATAGGATAATATTGGTTTGGTTTATTCTCCTAGGCTCATTTTCTATTGCACACATTCTAGAAACTATGGTGGGAACCCCTAGGGTCTTTATGTAACCATTTTTTCTTATCCAAAGCTTGTTTTCAAGTTACAGGCTCTGTTTCAGTGTTTTTGGCCCAGTTCAACAGTTCTACTTGCACTTGGGTAGTTTTGTACCCTGTTGGGGTAGTTCCGCTTTAGTCCTAACTCCATCCTAGCACCCAACTCTATTTTAGCGGTTATGTTATTGTTTGGGCGGTTCTGCAGCACCCTATTTTAGTGGTTCTGCTTTCTAGATAGGCATTTCACCTTCACACCTTCCAAACTCATTTCTACCATCTTCTAACACTTTCATCATTCTATTTATCGATAGGGAATCACTTTTACAAGGGAATATGCTTTTCAAATTTCCTCTAATCATTTGATTTTTTCCAAAACTGACCTTTTTCTTGCAAAAACTATCATTTTAAGGCTCATGAACATGCTTTAGTGGTTCTATTTCAAATCAATGGCTCTACTACTTGTTTGGGTGGTTTTGCAAGCCTGTCAAGTATACATTTCATCACCCATCTCTTCTTGGGTGGTTCTGCTCAGAAGGCAATTTTCATCAATTTTCTTGGGATTTCTCAATTCTAACCCCAGAATCTGGTTATCACATGCATGTTCCTAGGTGTCTAACATCTTCTTGTGTAGCTCACATTGGTTCAAGACAAAATATCAACTACTAACTTGTGTGTTGTAGCACGCTTGTCGAAGGATCCATTTTTTTCCACTAATCTAGGAACACTTCAATTTCTAAGGGGTTAAAAAATCTTGTTTGGTTTGTTTGGTTCAAGTCAAGGCGTGTGCTCTCTCCTTGCGCTTTGTGCAATCTTGGAGATCAAAAACCTTGATTTGATCTAATCTTTTTAATCTTTGGTAATCCCAAGGTCCTAGGTGTGTATGCTCTCTCTTTGCGCTTCATATGATCTTGGAGATCAAAGCCACTTAGTATTCTTTCCTCTAGTGGGGATGCCTTGGATTTCATCACCAAGGGGATGACCTCAACCCTCATGTTCCAATGGGGCATACAAATTTGGTAGAGAATCAAAAGACTCTCCCATTAGGGGACATTTGTCATTTGGGAGAATCTTGCAAGAACTTTATACCTTGCAAAGTGAAGGAGGAGAGTGGGTTACCCTCTCGCACCATGCCATTATACATACCCCTCTTTTCGCGAACATAGGCCTCGTGCACCTTGAGTGTATTGAGGATACCCCTAGACACCTTGTGCAATCCTAGTTTAAGACCTTTAGGCCATCTTCTAGTGTGGTGCAAGGGATGTCAACTACCCCCTGAAGTTACTCACAATGTACTTCCATGTATTGAGATAGAACTCACCTTAGTGAGGCCTTTTGGTACTCCTTGCTAAGGGATTTCTCGTGTACACAACTATCCCTATCTATCCCTCATAGGTAGATAGTATTAATGGATTAATCATCATTAGTGGGCCCACATTAGGAGTCACACCTACTTGATTAATCTAGGGTGTTAATGTGTTTAGTGTGTCTTCATCGTCAAAGCCCGTGCACTCCCTTAATCTAAATCCTCATCCTTTGCAAATTTGTGCATGTATTGTGTGAATTTTTATTTGCAAAGTTACCTAAGGTCAACCATAAAGCCATCCCTAATCACCTTCTAATCATCCATCTTAATCCAAATTCAATTCATCCACCTCTTCCAAATCCAACTTATCAAAATCCAACTTCCTCCTAATCCACCTTATCCTAATCCAATTTCCCACTAATCATTCATCCAATTATCCTAATCATCATATTCACATCTCCTAATCCATATTAATCCCATCCTTAATCCATCATCTAGGACCCTAATCCAAATCAACTTGCCAAATCTAAACAAGGTCATAATCCTAATCTATCCTCATCCCTCTTGTCCATCTAATCCACCTTCCTAATCACCATCATTTTACTAATAAATCCTATCACTTGAGCTTAATCGATTCCCATCTTTGAGCTTAATCTTGTTCCTCATCATTCTAATCCATATCATAATTCACTATTCCTAATCCTAATAATTTCATCACCTTATTTTAATCACCTCATCCACTTATCCATTGGTCCATTATCATTCTAATCTAATCCCCTTGTCCATCTAATCCTATTCATCTCTATCCTAATCTAATCCCATTCCATCCAAATCCTCATCTAGTCCAATTATCCCTCATCCAAAATCAATCATCCATTAGTCCTCCATCCATCCTTAATCAAAATCTAATCGCTCATCCTTAATCAAAAATCATCCTTTGAACCCCATTCATGGGATCTTAAGGGATCATTCCATAAATGGCAAAGTAGAGGCAAGATGGAGGGCCCCCAATAAGGGATGGCATAGGATAAAATTTGATGTGGCATCAGGGGGAAACCTTGGGCCTTCATCAACTGGAGGTGTGGTGAGAAATGATGAAGGCAGGTTTTGTGGAGCAATTGCGAAACATATTGGGATCATGTCAAACAATGAGGCAAAAATGCAGGCCCTCATTACTTGATTACATATTTGCCTATTGATTGGAGTCAGAAGGATCCATATAGGAGACTCCCAAATAATTATCAATGCCATTCAGAATCGACAAACACCAAACTGGAAGTTAAACAATCTACTTCAAAGAGGATTGACACTTTTGGACAAATTCATAGATTATAAAGTCAATCATGTTTTTAGGGAGGCCAACAAAGTAGTGGATAGGGTGGTAATGTGGCATTTGAGTTGGAGGAGGATATGTTGATTGGATACTTGGTAGATGATTAGGCCAAATTGACCCTTGATATAGGCTTGCTTCTTCAAGAAGAAAGCAAGGCCTCTCCGATAGAGAGATCAAAAGGACTACCATATGATCAGAGGCTAGAGAACGAAGGAAGGATGACGTAAGGAAAGACGTGGGGCCAGGGGAATGATGAGTTGTATGCCAAATAGCCAGCGGAGGACACTGAACATATAGCTTAACATGAACTTTTGCAGAGGAGGAAGGTGTAAGATAGTCATGATGCAATAAGGAGTAATGCGAGGTGTGGGAATGAGTTGACGAGAGACGAACAATAATGAAGGATTAATTACAATTTGTGTGAGAGAATGATTCAGAGTCGTTAAATTTTTCTTGTTGGTGACCTATGCACTGCATTGTTCTATTGCACAGTCATTTTCTGTTGTCGAGTCAATGGTGATGCTAATTGGGAAGTGTAGACAAATAGCCTTCTGATGCCTGATCACAGACAAGAGGCTTCGGGGAGTCTTCAATCTTAACTTGACTATCACTTTTCATGCAGTTGGTATGGTCCTAGGGAAGGCATTTATGAATTTAAACGAGAATTACAGGGTGAACACAGACATTTCAGGCATGTTTGTGGGTGTTCTCCTTGACCTAGGTGAATCAAAGGATGTGGTCCATGAAAAGGGACGAGCCCTCATTTGGGAAAAATGGCGAGGGATATTGGAGAAGATGCTGGAGTTTGCAATCCCTGGTTTGGGCTTCTAACTAGAGGGACACTGCTGGCTGGAGGTGCTCCCATGTTTCAATGATCCATGGATCCTATTTGTGATTCTTGTGGTTGGTCGACCAGAGGCCAAGAGACGCAATGAGGCCTGTTGGGGGTGGCCTTCCTAAAAACAATGGTGGGTTTGGCTAATGGAGCAGGGATAGATTGGGTAGAGCTACATGCATCGGAGGACTCAAAGGAGGATTCTGGGGATGCAGGGATATGAAAATGGTGTAATCTAATATAGTATGTAAACAGTTAACTATAGTTTGAAGTGGAAATATCAATATATTGAGTGTAAATATTATGAGATGTAGCAAAAATATAGAATGTAACAGCAGAGAATAGATAATATATAGAATGGCCCTCATCTAATGAGTAGCCAGTTTTTGGTTCTATTTTCTTGGTTCTAAGTATACATGGGTTCTATCTCCCTAAAGTCAAATTGACCAATAAAAAATCATCCTTTGGAAATCAAAAATTGGTTAAGGACCTAACCTCTTTCATCTCCATCTATTCCCTCCTCCAAATCATCATTATCATCCCTAAATTAATCTCCATCCAATTCAATCCAAATCCAACCAAGATCAAGTGTCATACATCATTGGCCTTGATTAATCAAATCAAATCAAACCCATCCTAGTATCAAGTGTCATATATCGTTGGCCTTGATCAATCCCATCCTATCAATTTCCAAATCAATTGAAGTCCCCTTTAATCTAAAACCAAAATCAAATCATCAAGTCATCCTATATCACATCATCCCCAATCCAAATCCAATCATGAATCCATCCAATTTTGATGATGATGATAGTCTTGTTGACCAAGATGAAATCCAAAACCTTGATGAAATCATTGCAAGCAAGCTTTCCATAAACCACCCTCACTCATCCCTAAGCATGCAAACACTCTTAAATAATTGGCTAGCACAAGCTATGCCCCCACACCTAATTTCATATCATATGGTCATCCCCATGCTACCCTTGACAAGGGAAATCCATTATATCCCCAATCCATATCCCAACATCATTTCTCGTATGAGGTCCCCATCACCTGCACTTCTTATCCACATCCTTCATCCCCTTATCAACCAAATCCATCATCTTCTTATCCATCAACCCCATTATCCACTTCACCATCTTATCCACCATCCAATTCTCCTACTAAACCCAAATCATCCTTTTGGGATTTCCTCCAAGGACTCCTAGCTAAGGATTTAGAGAAAAACCGCAAAAACAAACTTGTGGAGTCATGCCACCCCACTCATCCCAAATCACCCAAGTGTGTCATTGACGACCCCCTCCCCCACCTAGCACCCATAAAAACCACATCATCACCTTTGTCCTTTCTATCCAAAGTCCTATCCCAAATATCGCCCACTTCTCCATCCATTTAATCTAAGGAGTGTATCCAAATGTGAAACAAAGTTAAGCGCTCCTCCCCCACCACACCATCCACACAAATCTAGCTATGTCAAGATCTTAGTCCAAAAAACGTGGAACCATCCACCCACTTCCTAATCAAGATCCAAGCATCCCGTCTCATCCCTCTCCCAATCCCACACCATCTCCTATTGATCCCCCATCATTCCTTATCGCTCCTTTACCATCACTTATTGACCCCATCCCAAATCCACCATCCTATCCTCTTAGTCCCATTACTTTTGCCTATGGTGGCTTTCTCGTAGGACAGGAACAACTTATATCCACCACCCATTCTCCTCCATCTAATAATTGATTCATGTCATGTTTCTAAAACAACAAGCATCCCATCGCACATCAGATGCTCTAAAACATGAACTATCAAGGCAAAGTCTTAGGTCTTCACGAACAAGGAATATTGGAGCACATTCACATCAAAATCCATCCATGCTTGCATGGACTTGGTTATATATCTCAAGGCAAACAATCCAGACATGTTGGTACCACCTTTGCACCTCCTAAATTGACTTCTTCTAATCCCAAACTCGGCGTATCTCATCGCACTCCTAAAACATATGTTGACATTCCTCCTCCATAGTCATACAAATCCAAAAAACATGTGACCATTCATCCCCCATATTATCTCATCCATAAATGAAAACATCCTCCCATCCCCAAATCCACTCTTCCTCCACTCCTCCCATCTCCTAATATCCCCATCCTGAAATCCCCTAATCCTCCCATCCTCAACAGCCCAGTCCATAAATCTTGTATCTCTAAATCCCCATTCCCCAAAATCCCTAATCAAGGTCAACCAATGCATACATCATCCAAACATGAAGCTATCCAAATACCCACGGGATTCAAAAACAATAATTTGTATGCCTCCCAATATAAAGCCACAAATCCACAAAAGCCTAAAGATTTTCATGTCGTAGGGCATTGATACACAAAATCCAAGCAACATAAAAAAAATCCAAAAGGCTACAAAAGACCGCACCTCCAAAAGCAAAACCAAAAATGGTGTGGGTCCCCAAGAAAAAAGTGATAAATCGAAGTGGAACATCCAAATCCCACTTCATCCACAAATCTTCAAAATCCCACTCCCCATCAAAAAATCATAAAAATCTTAAGTCTATTTGGGTCCCTAAATCCCCAAATCAAAAACCTCACAACACCCTATCCTAATCCCCTAATAAAACACCCCCATTGCTCCCCATGCCCCCCTCAAAATCAAAAGCTTCACAATCCAACATGGTGTGTGCAAACGTTGGTCTTGGTTCCCCTCGACCCCATGACATTCACACCTACCTCCATCCCCCCATATTATATCCCCTATCCCACATATCTCCCCCATCACATCCCTATGGTCCATGATTTCACGTAATCCATCCATCCCCTGTCATCCATCCATACCATTCATTTCATCTTCCCTCATCTACCAACATACATGTGCATGATCACACTTGACATGGTCTATGTGTCACATCCATCCACAATGGGACATTATCACCTCCTCTTGGAAACATATGCTCAAGTCTCTGACCTCCTCCAAATCCCTTCATCCTCCAAATCCCTTCCTCCATCCACATCCACCCATCCCATCCAAATATTCAAAACAATCCAATTTTTTTTTAAAAAACTCAAAAAAGTAAAGAGAAATAGTTCGTCCAATAGTGAAAATCACTTCTTATGGTGCCTTGGGAAAGTACCATGGTGAAAAGCCCTTGTGGGCACCATGCGTAATCCTCCACCCATTCGCACCCCACACATGGGGGTAAATCTCACCTAGCCTACCACTCCCCATCCATTGCATATCCTTATTCTATCGTCCTTTCCATCTACCATCTTATCATTCCCTAGGTCCACTTGTGGTTCTATTACATATAACAGTAATAGTTCACACCACCAATAAGTTACCCAGCTGGTCATTCCACCTACCCATCCCCATCCATCCCATCATCATCCTCCTTCCCCACTTGTGATCTTGATAAGGACAGGGGAAAAATACCTAAAGCATGCTTTGGACACCTCTTGGCATACATCCATACCCAAGCATATCTTACAAATGTACATCCCACTAACACATCATAATGTCTCATCTTGAGTAACACATATATCGAGTGAGACATCTTATTCCTATGTGATGTAGTCCTTGGAGATTATATCTGAACTCCCTCCATTCATCCATCTATCCTCTGTCATCTACCTTCAATCCTCTATATGTCATATATCCTACACCCATCTTTTCCTCCCATATGTTATCAACTATCCCCTATATCCCCCATCCACTATCTATTATCTCATTATCACCTTGTCCTCGTCATCCCACAAATCCCTTGTCGATAGACTCAGTTTTCCCTTGTCATTGGTCTCTAGCTACAGGCTACCCACATGCAAACTGATGCAATCCCTCCCAACAATCCAAATCTCCCAAACCTCTAAAATTGCAAGATGATCCTAATCAATGAGCATATTGAGCTAACATCTATGTAAAATCATCCAATTGCATCCATGGTCTTGTTCTCAACCTCGTTGCAAGCCTTTGATCTAACATCCATCATCATCATCAGGATATATCGTTCCCAATCCTCATGTTGTTCTTATCGTCAACAACATAATCCAACCTCATCAATCCATCAATCTTTGGCTTTTCAGATTGACCAGGGGAAACATCATGTTTGTCTTTGAATCTTTTGTGTGCATGTGTTCTTTCTTGTGTGTGTGCATTATCTTTTATCTTGCATCAGTATTGATCCTTGTAACCTACCTACCACAGTGGTATCATTGTCTTCCATATCATGGTGATCTACGACATAGGGTTGCTTGTGACCTATCATTGATTGTCTCGTCACAATACCCCACAAGGTCATCAAATGCCTTATGATGTGCTAGGGCATTCTTTTATGCATGGGACACTTTGTCACCCTGGTTTAATGTCTCGTGCCATATCAAATCAAATGGCTCCCTTTATCTAGTACAACATAACACATTTATCTCACCCCATCCATTTCCATCTCTCCATCCCTATTTGATCCTTTATCTCATCACCCCTTTCCTCCAATCCCCTGCATTCTATCCCTTCTATCCTCCTCAATCCATTTTTGTTTAAATTCCATTGTCATCATTCTAATCTAGCCCTATTCATCCTTTTGAGAGTGTAGAGTCCTTTCTATGTTAAGTAAACTTGGTGGCAATCACACAATTCAAAGGAAAAACCTAATTGAACAGTCCACTATAACCCTTGAAAAGACCTTCTTTGAATTATCGACCAGGGCTAGTAAGCTTGTGATGGCACTGACATTGTATGTGCTTTCAAAGATTTAGACTATCTAACTCATCCTAATACAACTGTTACACTTGCTAGGAAATCTCAAAAATGTATAACAGTGCCGATACTATTGCTACGGGTGCATACAATAAAGGACTGTAACTATTTTTTGTCAAGAAAAGAATGCTTTAAAGGTTAACTTAATATTGATAATCTACCTTATACTCTATACTCTTAACATACACTCTACACTCCAGAGTACAACAAGTTAAACAACTAGAATATCTTGAAGAATCTAATGCATTTACAAAGTAACATACATAAAATGAAGTGAGGGACAGTTACCTTGAGTGGCCCTTACTCAAGTGACTGTCTCCACTAATCTAACTCAAATCTAGTTGCTCAGATTAACACAATCATACTAATTCCAATTCATTCATTGCACAATCCTTACAATATCGCATAAGATTTTGTTGGTAGATTTTATTCATTGATTCATTGTCAAAAACATAAACATTGTATGTGTAACTAACTTGGAAAAGATCTGGTAACTATATCTGTGATTGAACAATCTACTTCCAACTTAACAACTTAAACTACCTCAACCACCGAGTCATACATATAGGCACAGGGGAGTTTATTGGAATAAGGTCTCTTAACTGAAATCATAAATCACCACTCTCTACATACATAAGTGTGATAAATGCCAAGTAACTAATAACTAAAAAAGAAAGAAAGAAGAGTCCTAATGAAATTGGACCTTCTTGCTAAAAAAAAGGGACGTGGACTGGTTGAATTAGTCACATTAGACTCCTAGCTGCAACAGAATCCTTCTCCTTCAATCGTCTTTATTAATTGCTATCACAATGCATAACCATCTTCATCAAGTGTCTCCATGTTGTAGTTGTTGCATTCAATTTATCTTGGAACTTCCCCTATTCTGTTGTCTGGGAACTCCTTGGCTGCAGGCTGTGCCTTACAGTTGTTGCGGGCTATAGTCCATCTTATCCAACCGCAATAGTTAGTTCACAAAACATGCACACAATACTAACAATCATAATCAAGCACATATATCTTTTACAATCCATACATTCCCACACATAATCATGTAATATCCATCATATTAAAACCATATTCCCATATACTTAATAATCAGGTTTAGGTCTGCATAATGAACATAAGAGATAGCATAATGTAGAAATATGTGTAAGATAATGTCTGAGAATGTCTTTGAACTTGCATAAAACCATAAGAAAACTAGCTAATAACCAGACCCATCATTTCCCCCCAACTACACATTTGCTTGTCCTCAAGCAAATCAATTAGGATTGGAGGTTGTACTACAATGTAATTTCCTTGAAATCTATAACAGCATCCACTCCTTCAACCTATTCCAAATAAAAGCCATTATGATATGCCAATCTATTTATCCTGGTAACCTCTGCCTTCTCACACTCCACATTCTTCTTCCCTATCCAATGTAGCACTAGGTACAAAGGCATTGGCGGCCAGAAGTTAAGTGGTAACCATTCAAGTCCTTGTCCTCTGGCAATATCCATATATTTCAATTCTGGGGTTCTTTTCTTTGCAACTCAGGGGTTAAACTGTTCCATATGTCTTGTACAAACTGATAACAATTATGGATGAGTCCAACAGTTAAATGATGCATTCTTTCATAATCCTACAGTCTCAAATTCATGATCATCCTACCTACACCCTTATGTTCCAAAAGTTGTTTCCATTCTCCAAAGATTAAGTCAGGGGTTTTAGATTCTCTCCTTATTGGGAGAGCAGTTGATTTTTCCCTCTTTGCATATGCTTGCATGATTTCACCCCTCAACTTCTCATTTATGAAATAGGATACAAGTGCCCTTAATTGTAAATTCCCCACAAAACCTAATGGGTTCCATTCTGTATCATCAGGCACAACATAGTTATGCAAGTAGTACTCACATAACTGGTCTTGCTCTTCTGGTGTGGTAGTAGCAAAAACTTTCCACTCATAGCAACTGGTTTGTTACTAATCAACTTACTAAATTGAAAACTTATAAACTTGTTTTATAAAAACAAAGCATATGTTCTGGTTGGAGGTCTGCATTTAACAATTTGGGCAGCTTTATCTACTACCTCTTCCATCCTAATTTCTACTCTTCTCAGTTCAATATCTTTCCTCTCTAACGCCTGGGTATGCTATGCAATCATTGCTTCTTTCTCTCTTCCACTCCTCTCTTTGTTTAGAAAAGTTTTCAATAATTTTCCATAGTTGATAACCCAGGGACATGATTGTATGACAAGTTGGGGTTTTTGCAACAGGGGGTCTCTTTTCCTTAGCTACCAATTCCTTATTGCCTGATACAACTATTTCTAGTTCTGCAAGTATATCTAATTTTGTTCCATGTCCATGAGTATTGACTTTTTCCTCCAACTCCTAAATTTTTGCCTCTCTTTCCTTGTCCCTTTTCTCATAAGTTTTGACCAGTTCTTCCAACTGCTTAATTCTATCAAAGGCTTCTTGCAATTCTCTTCTAACATTTCTTTCTTCAAGAAATAATTCCTCATCCTTTAAAGATTGTTCATCACCACCCCCTGTGGACTCATAACCCTCATTATTAGGGCTATCTAGGGTTTTCTTTCTAGTTTTCTTGGCAACAAAAATATCCTCTGACTCTGATTCAGAGGTAGTAGATATATACCATTTCCTTTTAATTGGAACTTACACATTTTTAGTCACATTGGCCTCTTGTTCATGGTCAGTTTCTACTGTCACAACATCTTCTTTTTCTTCTCCTTGTTTTTCCATACTACCCCTCATAACACCCTTTCTCTTTAGGTGGTGTGAACGCCTTAATGGTGTGGGTTTCTTCTTTGGCCTTTTTGAAGCCACAAAAGAAGAACCACCTTTCTTCTTTCTAGTTTTTAATGTTCTAGTGTTGGGTGTTTTGCTAGAAGATGGAGTTTGATATACCTCTTATGCCATAGGTTGATCAAATGCTACATGTGGTGAAATTGGCACATCTTTCTCCACTGTTTCTCCCTTGCTGCGGGTAGGTGAAGCAGCAAGTGTAACAGGAGGAGTTTCCCTTAAAGATGCAGCAGGTGACTCTACATTCCCTGGTACTGTTGGCTCCTCTAGAATATCATTAATGTTTCTACATTTCAAAAATCTTTCCCAAGGCAACTGTGGGTACTAAACCCTAAGGCTCCTTTTCACTAATAGGGTAATCAAACAATCATGCGACAAAGCTAACTTATTTGACTTCCATTGGTATTCATGTCCCATTCTTTTTAACAAATTATACAGGAAGTTGGGTACATTGACTATTCTATTATGATGAAGGTGACTGAACAACTTAAGATGCATAGTATATAAAAGAGATTATCTACCATCACAAGTAATGTACTTAATAATATGAACAACACAGGAAGCCCATACCTGTGGGAGTGATAATCTCTTAGTCCCCTATGACATTGAGTCCAGATGCTCCCTTGCCTCGTTGAATTCATCCCTTGCAACTATTGCATCCACCTTGACAGGGAATTCTTCTCCATCCCTAGGTAAATCAGGCACTTCTGCAATTACAGCCTCTGAAGCATCCACTTTCAAACCCTTGATAGTGGCTTCATCATGTTGTAATGTAGCTACAAATTGCCTTGTCATACCTTCATTGTATTCTATGACCTTCAAAAAATAATCAAGCCATCCTATTCTGGTAAAAATTGGCAAGGCTAACTGATCTTCCAATATTATCTGATTGACTGTTGGTTCTCTCCTAATAAGATTACCTCCCATTTTGTCAATGTAACTCAAATTCAAATTTTTCACAACCCTCTACTCAACCTTTTGTTATACTTGCATGCACTAAACTTGAACTGACTCAGGATATTAGGAAGTTGACAAGACAAAAGGTTATGGATGCAAGAAGGCCAAAGGAAAAAGGTTGTATTTGTCTGTGTTTTGGGTGGCTTTTGGTGACAAACAAAAATTTTGTTTTGAACATATGCTATCCCCCCCAACTAAAATTTGGAAGAGTCCTCACTTCAATAATTGTATGAGACAGAGGGTAATGATTTCAAGAATATGAAAATAAGCTTAATAATGAGAATTATGCTGAATTAAATGCGATCATATATAGAATGTAGTGAAAATCTGTGTTAATAATGGAAGTTTAGTATATGTACAGATGTTGAGGTGAAGTGAATGGAACTCTGCGTGAGTGTAGCTTTGTGAAATGTGTTCGCAACATGAATTTGATTGGACATGGACTCATTATTATGGGATAAGGTGGAAGGAATGACATGTTGGCACATGTGAACGAGTTGAGGAAGCTCGCATGCAGTAATGGGATGGATGGTGGTTGCATGCGCTGGGAAAGTGAAATAAATGTTGAAGAAGTGCAATTAACTCGGTGCAAAATTTGAATGTTCTGACAGATAGTTGATGCATGTACCTTTATCAACATGTCCCAAAGTGAACTATGGCAGCTTTTATTTTGCTTGCTACAGGTCCCTATGGTATAGTGAAACTGGCTCCATGAAGATTGTGGTATCAGTGCTATGTGTGCATGTGAAGACATTTAAGAAATTATACCTGAGAGACCTCAGGAGGTGACCTGTGTAGTTCATTTGTTGATTCACTATGAGAACCTATAGTGTCTACTACTAATTTTATGTCGGTATCAGAATTAGGGCTAGGACCATAGCAATGCATTAGAGAAAGAAGAAAATCTTCTCATTTTGCTGGTTGTGTATAACTTCGATATGTGACCATTAACGAGCAATGAGAATCTGACTGCATCTATGGTCTGCAACTTAACTGCTCCATTGGGGAATACCTGTTGTATCTCATAGGGGCCTAACCATCTAGACTGTAGCTTGCCCTTATAATCCTTGTATTTGGAATCATACAATAAAGCCCAGTCACCCACATGGAATTCTTTGGTCTTGATAAACTGGTCATACCATTTAGTCCTCTATTTTTGAACTATCTATATGTGATGGATAGCCTCCATTCTAATTTCATCTAGCCCATTCAGAATATGTAGCCTCTCCTTATGTGCTTCTATCAAGTCCATGTCAAGTTCTATTGTTGTCTTGAGTGTCTTATATTCAAATTCAATAGGCAAGACTATTATTTTTCCATACGCTAATTCATAAGGTGTAAATCCTATAGTTATTTTCCAAGTTGTCATGTATGCCCACATTGCTTTTGGCAATCTGGCTACCCAATCCTTTCTGTGAATTTGCACTATTTTGGTCAGAATGTTTTCAATCTCCCTTTTTGTAACCTCCACCTATCCATTGGCTTGGGGGTGATAAGGTGTTGACTTCTTATGTCTAATTTCATACTCTTTAACCAATGCAGAAATGAGTTCACAAGTGAACTGGGGGCCTTGATCAGTTACAATTTATTTAGGTACTCCATATCTAGTAAAGATGTCTTCATACAAGAATTTAGCTACATTTCCATCTCTTGCAAATTGTAATGCTTTGACTTCAACCCACTTTGTCAGATAATCTGTGCAAACCAAAATATATTCCGTGTTATTGGATGTTGGTGAAATTAGACCAATGAAGTCTAGCCCCCATTTGTCAAATGGTGCTAGTGCAATTTGTGGTTGCAAAGGCATCTCATCTGTCCTTGTTGGTCTGCCCATTCTCTGACATTTGTCACAACTCCTTGTATACTTTATTGAATCCTTATGGAGAGTTGGCCAATAATAGCCTGTTGTTAAGACCTTAAATGTTATCCTTTTGGCTGCAAAGTGACCCCCACAGGGCTCATCATGGCAAGCTTTTAGGATGTCAAATATCTCATCTTCTCTTATACATCTCCCCATAATATGACTTGGACTAGTATAGAATAAATAACCAGCAATCCAGGAGTATGGAAAGCTTTTATGCACTAGCCGCCTGTTCTCCCTAGGAGAGAAATGTGATGGTATCTACCCTGTCACTAAGTAATTTGCAATGTCAGCAAACCATGGTGTGTGTATATTGAGAGCAAACAAATGCTTATCTGGAAAAGAGTATCTACAACACCTTCTTCTAATTGTGTAGGCAGTCTAGATAGAAAATGTGCCATCACATTAGCTTTCCCTGGCTTATCCACTATTGTTATATCAAACTCCTGTAGTAAGAACAACCATCTAACTAGTCTACCTCCAACCATAGGTTTTAAGTTCCTGATTGCAGTATGATATGCGTGGATAAAAACTAGATAACCAGTGATATAATGCCTAAACTTGTTAATGGCATAGACAACTGCTAACATCTCTTTCTCTGTGACAGTGTAGTTACGTTCTGCTCCTTGTAAATTCTTGCTAATATAATAGATAACATACTCCTTATTACCTTCCTTTTGGCCCAATACAGCTTCTATATCAAAATCAGAAGCATCAGTGTGTATGTGGAAAGGCAATGTCCAGTTTGGTCCTTTCAAGACAGGTGCTTGAGTCAAAGTTGTCTTAAGTGTCTCAAAAGAGTGCTGACATTCTGTGGTCCAGTCAAATTCTATATATTTTATGAGTAGAGTAAACAAGGGTGCTGCAATTTTGTTGAAGTCCTGAATGAATCTCCTATAATAGCTTGCATGGCCTAGAAAGCTCCTGACATCTTTTTGTTTTTGTGGCACAGGAAGTGTAGAAATGATCTCAATTTTATGGGGATCCACTTGAATTCCTTCATTTGATATAAAATATCCTAGAACAATCCCTTGAGTCATCATCATGAAACATTTCTCATGACTCAATGATAGATTGTGTTCTTGACATCTTTTTAGAACTTTCTCTAGATTGTTGAGTGTTGTTTCATATGTTTCTCCATAGGTGGTGAAGTCATCCATATAAATCTCCATGGAATCATGAGCATAATCTAAGAAGATACTTAGCACTACCCTCTGGAAAGTGGTTGGGGCGTTACATAATCCAAAGGGAAGAATAGAATAAGCAGAAGTACCCCAAGGGCATGTAAATGTAGTCTTATCCTGATCTTCTAGAGCTATATTTATCTCGTTATAGCCACTAAAGCCATCTAAGAAGGAGAAGTACTTTTTACCTACTAGGGAATCAAGTACTTGGTCAATGAAAGGCATTGAAAAGTGATCCTTTCTAGTGGCTATGTTTAGCTCCCTATAGTCCACACATACCCTCCATTTGCCTCCTTTCTTAGGGGCAATGACTAAAGGTGACACCCATTGGCTGTCAGAAATAGGGTAAATGAAGCCTACATCAAATAATTTTTGTAGTTCAATTTTATTTCATTCTCCATTGAGGTTGTCTAATTGGCTTGAAACCATCATTTATGTAGATCCTATGCATGTACAGGTCTAGATCAATTCCCTTCATGTCATTGTAGTCCCATACAAAGGCTAAGAAATGTGCCTACAGCAAGTGGTCAGGGAATTATGATGTTCTTCAGTTAGGGCATTGTTAATATTTAGCATTTTACCTGGCAGATTTCCAATGTTTTGGAAGTTGATTGCATAGATGAAAGATCATATCCACTGATGTTGGGAACACACTCTTGTGGAAATAAAGAGTGGAAAAGTTGGGATATTTATTCTGAGGAATTTGTAGGTATAATGTTCTGCAGTGGATCTTGCAGACATGCCAGACAGTCTTGTTGCTGCAGGTCCCTATCGTAGTTGTTTTGTATAATGTAGTCAATTAAGTCATCCTCATCCTCGTTTGCCAACAGGGGGTTGCGTTCAATGGTCATGAGAGGTAGGCCATATAACTTGCTCTAGATTTTCATGAGGTTGGGCTGGTGGATAGAGGACCAACTTCTTGGTTATAGTTCCATTTGATATTATCATGTTCCTAGACCTACAACCTATGAATGCATCAACTGTTGCTAACCATGGTCTGCCTAAGATAAGTGGATATCCTGCAAGGTTAACCTTTGGCTGCAAGACTATGAAATCTGCAGGATACTCCCATGAGTCTAATGCTATGGCTATGTCCTCAATGATCCCTTCAGGTTTTACTATGGACCTATCTGCCAACTGTAAAATAGTTGGTGTAGGCTTGAGGTTAGGTAGCTGAAGTAACTGCATTGTCTCCTTAGTCATGACATTAATGGTTGCCCCTAAGTCAATCAAGGTATTTTTGATGAGGGTCCCATTTATCTTCACATCCACTACTGGACTGCCAGGGTCTGTGTATTTAGGGATAGTGATGTTCCCTAGCATGATATCAGCAGGGTTCCCTAAGACATGGTCTATCTGAGGATCCTTCCTTTTTCTCCCTGGCTTTTTAAGGCAAAGGTCCCTTACTTTTTTGGTATAAATTGGGATATCCTTGATGGCTTGAATGAGGGGGATTTTGATACTGATATTATTGAGTTTTCCTAATAGATCTGTCTCAACTTGGGTATGATGTTTTGTAATGGCTAAATGCTCAGGGAAAGGAGGCTCTGGACTTGAGATAGTTCAATTTACCTGATTTGACTTAGGCTCCAGAGGTGAATTGTCTAAAGCTTCATCTATGGACTCCTCATCTACCATCTTAGTGATTTGGAGAGATGAAGGCCCAGCTAATGTTTTTCTTGACCTGAGGTGGACATCACTCACCTCTACCCCATAAGTGGGGTATTGAATAGCCTTGTTACTGTATGCTTGTTGGACAGGCTTGTTATTAGGGTTAGGTGTAGGTTGGGAAGGCAATCGTGGTGCTCTTGGTGGCTGAGATGTTGGGTTTGATGGATTGGGCATAATAGCCTGTTGTTGTGGCTAAGAAGGCAGCAAAGGTTATGGGTAATTCATATTTTGGTTTTGCCACTGATGTCCCTTTTGCCATTGTGGTTGCCATTGGGTTTGTTGTATTGGCCATTGAGGATTGTAATTGGGACCTTGGAAATTTTGTTGTGGCCTTACGTTTGGTTGCTACTGGTTCCAGTTTCGCTGAGGGTTTTGCCATTGGTTTTGGGTGTTTGGCCAAGGATGGTGATTCAAACTAGAGAAACTATGATTACCAATTAGAAATGATGCATTAAAACTTAGAGGGTCTTGTGGCATACCTTGTCTTGGTTGCCATGGCTTTCTCTATGCAACATAGAACAACTACCCATCTTCACTTTCAAATGGTTGAAAATGTGGTTTCTCTTATTTGTCTTCTGGAATACTAGCCACCCTTTTGCACTTGCAATTGGCTTTCCTTTATCTGAAGCCAGGGCAATATTCAATAAGTATTGCCTTAGCCTCTTCCTACTTCTTCAAATGTAGAGTGTCCAACTGAGTAGTTAGGTGACTTATAATATCTTCTTTCATGTTGGTCGCTCAACTCCACCCTTGAAACTTAGTTAGATGTTTTGCCAATGGTAGATGTTCTTTCTCCCCTTATCTAAGTTTTGGTAAAGGACCTTGAGTAGTTTTTGCAAACTTTGCAGATATCATCAAAGGGTAATTGAGACACATCTCCTGCCCCAATAAGATTAAGGGCATCCATGTAGTCATCATTGACTCCTCTAAAAAATACAAGCTTCGGGGATTCATCTGAGAGTCGATTATGTGGGTTCTTCTTTAGGCAGAATTGGAACCTTTCTACATAATATTCCAATGGTTCATCCTCTTTTTGAGTCATCCTGAAAATGTCATCTCTTCTCCTCTCAATTCCTCTGCAATAATCTTGGTACTTCTCCAAGAATTTTGTTTTCATTATGTCCCAATCTGGAATAGCATCTTTGCCCAGTCCCATAAACCATCTCAAAGCAGCATTCTTCAAAGTAGCAAGAAATATCTTGAGCCTAAGAGCATCAGTTGTGTAGTCATAGATTCTACACAGGACATCAAACTTGAACAAGAATGTATCTGGATCCTCAATCACCAAACCATAGAAGACTGGCAATGCTAAAGGAAGTATATTCTTCAGAGCAGCAGCCCTCTCTTGGTTGGTAATTGGAAATTCAAAAGTCACATGTTCTGGTGGATCATCGACTGCATTAGCCATTGTTTGGAAGATCCTTTTTGTATTATCAATAGATGTTGATGAGAGGGAAAATTCTTCTTCAGTAATACCCTCGCTCTGATCACCGTAGTCAACAATATTTGCTCTAGCTTGTTGGGTTGATGGGAGAAACCTTCCCAAAGTGTCTCTCTGCCTCCGCATACTATAGGTGTGACTTTGTATAGCAACAACTACTGCACAATGTTAGTGAAATGTTCTGGTATTTGGCGGGATGAAACCTAAGTATCCTATTCTCTGAAAGCAAAATGTTTAAACTAGGAAAGCTTGGAAATAACAGGAACTGATCTCTGAAAGTAGCACCATCCTTGGCAATGGCACCAAAAATGTAGAGTCCTTTCTATGTCTAGTAAACTTGGTGGCAATCACATAATTCAAAGGAAAAACCTAACTGAACAGTCCACTGTAACCCTTGAAGAAACCTTCATTGAATTATCGACTAGGGCTAGTAAGCTTGTGATGGCATTGGCACTGTATGTGCTTTCAAAGATTCAAACTATCTAACTCATCCTAATACAGTTGTTACACTTGCTAGGAAATCTTGAAATTGTATAACAGTGTTGGTACTATTGCTACGGGTGCATACAATACAGGACTGTAACTATTTTCTGTCAAGGAAAGAATGCTTTAAAGGTTAACTTAATATTGATTATGTACCTTATACTCTATACTCTTAACATACACTCTACACTCTAGAGTACAACATGTTAAACAACTAGAATATCTTGAAGAGTCTAATGCATTTACAACGTAACATATAGAAAATGAAGTGAGGGACAGTTACCTTGAGTGGCCCTTGCTCAAGTAACTGTCTCCACTGATCTAACTCAAATCTAGTTGCTCAGATTAACACAATCATACTAATTCCAATTCATTCATTGCACAATCCTTACAATATCATACAAGATTCTGCTGGCAGATTTTATTCATGCATTCATCATCAAAAACATAAACATTGTCTATGTAACTAACTTGGAAAAGATCTAGTAACTATATTTACGATTGAACAATCTACTTCCAACTTGAAAGCTTAAATTACCTCAACCACCAAGCCATACATATAGGCATGGGGGAGTTGATTGGAACAAGGTCTCTTAACTGAAATTATAAATCACCACTCTAGATACATACATGAGTGTGATAAATTCCAAGTAACTAATAACTAAAAAAGAAAGAAAGAAGAGTCCTAATGAAATTGGAACTTCTTGCTGAAACAGAGGGATGTGGACTAGTTGAATCAGTCACATTAGACTCCTAGCTGCAACAGAATCATTCTCCTTCAATCATCTTTATTAATTGCTATCACAATGCATAACCATCTTCATCAAGTGTCTCCATGCTATAGTTGCTACGTTCAATTTATCTTGGACCGTCCCCTATTTTGGTGTATGGGAACTCTTTGGCTGTGGGCTACGCCTTACAATTGTTGCGGGCTATAGTCCATCTTCTCCAGCTACAGGAGTTAGTTCACAAAACATGCACACAATACTAACAACTATAATCAAGCATAGATATCCTTTACAATCCATACATTCTCACACATAATCATGCAATAACCATCATATTAAAACCATATTCCCATATACTTAATAATCAGGTTTAGATATACATAATGAACATAAGAGATAGCATAATGTAGAAATATGTGTAAGATAATGTATGAGAATGTCTTTGAACTTGCATAAAACCATAAGAAAACTAGCTAATAACTAGACCCATCAGAGAGCACACCCATGTTCTTCGAACCCACCTGCCCTCTCGAGTGGGCATAATCCTTACCATCATCCCTCCTCATCACTCTCACTTCAAGTGGTTGGGGCATTGTCATCTCCAATCCAACCATCTTTTCCTATCTTACCCAGCATTATATTTTATCTGTTTTTGAAATGATGTTGCTTTGGAACACCATCTCAAAGAGGGAAAAAATGTAGACACCTAAAATCAACCGCTCTTCATCTTAACACTATTCAACCCTAATTAGGACATCATTTAACCCCTTAATTGGATAAATCCTTGTTTATTTAATTAACCATCCAAATCCCCTTTAGACCATGAATAAACATTATTTTATTGTCAAAAATCACTATTCATCTATACCTTCTCCCTACCCTATCCCTAGCATAAATGATTAGTTAGTCATTTATCAATCCTATTCTATAGTCCTAGTATTAGATAAATATTTCTCTCTATCTAATATCTATTTCCCATCCCATGAATTAAATAAATATTCCTATTTATTTAATTCCCCTATTTTGTTCACTTTTCATTAAGTGAACTAAACTTAATCAACTATCTAATCCCCCACTTACACATTCATAAACCTTAATCAACCCTAGTCAAACCCACACATCTCCCCAAGTGTACAAATGTATGGCCTTTGTACAAGACCACACGGGTCTCTTACAAAAGCATGGACAAGTCCTTTGTACAAAGGTCCTTTTTGTCCTCTTTTAATCTTGGTCATCCCCTTCTTCCAAGACCATTTTTTTGCCCTTGATTTGGTCTTGATCCAAGAACATCCCTCATCCTCCAACCAAATCTTGTAACTTCACAAGTTCTCATGCATCCAAACCTCTCAATCAGCCTCATTCATTGATCTCTCCAATCAAACCTAGCCCTTCATCTTCATCCAAAAATCTATAAATAGCCACTCATCCTTGCCATTTTCAAGACTCCATGAGATGCAAAGTTATGCTATCCATTTGAGGAACTATCTATACACAATCCAACATCAAGAGCACATCCAAATAACAAAGGTTTGCATGGTAGCTAGCATGGTTTAGTTTCCTTTCTTGTATTCACTCCTTTATTTGCTAAATTACGAGGTTACATTAGGATTTGAGTAGAATAGGCTAATATTGTTTTGGTTTATTCTCCTAGGCTCATTTTCTATTGTATACATATACATACATATATACACATATGCATGTGTTTGTGTATATGCATATACACATATGTTTGTGTGTATATACATATACATGTATAATATGTAACATACATATAGACTTCTACACATATGCATATGCATATACACATACATACATAACGTACATATATACACATACACACATATATACATATATGTGTATGTGTGTATACACAAATATGTGTGTGTGTGTTTATAAATATATGCATACATACACACATATTTGCATATAAATATATGTAAGTGTTATACATATATGTGTGTGTGTGTGTATATGTATATATTTGTGTATACATCTATATACATATATGTATATAACATACATGTATACATACATAGATGTATGTATATATATATATACACACACATACACACGCATATATACATATATTTATATGTGTAAGTGATGTAGTCATGGCCAAAGAGTTCAATGAAGGATTATCCATACACACATATATACATAGTAGGGTGATCCCACAATAGTGTGTTCCACTTTTTGGCCTAAGTGGGACTTTCAAAATCGGTATTTTGTAGCATTTTTCAATTTGTGGCAATTATAGAGAACAAATAGTCAAGAATTTAAGGATGATGTAAACGAATGAGTAGTGGCATTTTCTATGTAGATTCAAGTTGTAGTTTTTTTTAAAATTAAAGAAAATTATTTCTAGCATTTTATTTTTATTTTTTAATCAATTTTAATTTATCTATTAGTTTTTATTGAGTGACATTATTCCATATCACATAACTCTCACTACAAATAAAAACTTTCCATAATTTCTTGGAATTAAATCATTAACTCCAATGTCTAGTGCACAAATATTTTTTGGTAATTTTTTATTTATTATTAATTTTTGAATTAGTACTAACAAAAATTTTAGACCTATATTATTCCTTAACACATTTCTCTTGGCATATATATCAAACTTAATTTTTTTTGTTATGTGGAGTGCATTGCATTTTTTTGATATTTTTCTAACAATGTTATTTTTCCTAGTGTGTTGAATAGAAGTCATTGTTTTTTTCAAAATGGACCTACATTCATTACAAAATTTTAGTAATATATAATATTAAGGAAAAACATAATAAATATGCTAAAGTCTACATACTTATAAAATAGAATTTCCAAATGACTTCACTTGATCTCCCGAGAGGTGAAGAAAAAATGTTTCTTGTTAGCATTTTGATAGGTGCAAAGGAGACTCTGATGGGAGATTTAAGCCTAGAGGGTTCTACCCAAGGGGTTTGATCTAATGCCCTTCAATCAAACTCCCTTAGATGGAACCCCTCTAGGATTAAATCATATTTTTAAAAAATATATGTGATTTCCAACAAAAATTAGGACGTCCCACAAGTGGTACACACTATTGTTGAGATCAACTAGTGGAACTCAATAGACAACATGATATAACTTCATTAATTCACAGTCATGGATTGCATTGCAATCTATCATAATAGGCTTACAACATGAGGCCTCATCCTTCAAAGATACATGGGCACCTTATAAGTGAATCATAGAATTCTCAATACAACTTCTTGATGTATTACCAAACTCCCAAAATTCATAGAATTCAATCTTTTTGGAGATGGAATCAAAGCTATCTATCTTCTAAGGATTATGAGTGAAGCTTATATATTGGCTATTAGCCTTTATAATGGTCTACATCAGCCACAAGGTGTCACATAGCTCACTATAAGATGAAATGTGTAGAAGGGAAATCTTTTGGAAAGAATACGATGAAGGATATGCATTGGATCCTAATGTTATTCATACCATGAACCTCCATAGGACCAATGAGCTTGGAAATGTAACCAAGTGTCACTGCAAAGATAAAATGGTCACTACAAATTAGAAATAATGAATCTAGATTGGAACTCTAATATGCCTATGAGCGAGTCTAGAACTATAATATTTGCCTTTGTAGTAAGAACCACAAATTAGGATGAACAACTAGTAAATAGAATATTACTGTAAACCTACAAATAAACAAATATGTGTGAAATGAAATATTTTTGGTTGATGCAAGATTTCTCTTACACCCTAGATGCTCCCGCATCATACACCTAGGATATTTTAAAAAGTGAATCCCTTCACCTTAGGACAGGTAGAGGAAAACCATGATGGTCCACTTCAACTTTTGATATCCAAGATGAATTTTTAGTTAGTCTTCCTTTCCACTTCACAAAATATTCTTCATACTATCTATTTCAAGTGCTTCTTCTTATTCTACTATCCAAAATCTCTTGTTATTGTGGTAACTGTTTTCTCCATTCTATCCTTATTCCACCTTTATCCAACTCTCCCTCATGACATTCCTATAGGTCTACAATGTTAAACATTAGTGATATTCCTAATCATTCTAGTAACTCTACTTCATGTGTATTTCCTAAATCAAAATTTATGATAATTCTACAAAGACCAAACTTCTTCATTTTTAACTTGTTATATGTTCCAATTAGAAATTTGTCTTTCCTTTGATATACCATCACTCCATCTCCAAACACAAATTCTTTATGTCTCATTTTTCCATCAACCTTCTCCTTATATTTACCATCCATCTTTTCCAATTGGTTTCGTAACTTTTCATGCACCATCTTCATGTGATATGTAGATTCTTTTGCTTCCACACCACCCTTCTCTTCAAGTTACTAATATCTCTCAACTCAAACATTTCTTGGACTACTTCCATAGGCTAGTTGTACTACAAATGGTGTTTTCCCTATGCTCCTATTCACCAAATTATTATAGTGAAACTTAGCTTGCGCTATGACCATGTCCCAATTTTCCATCCTCTCTTATGCTAAACATCTCGACAAATTGTCCAAGCTTCTATTCACCACTTTTCTCTACTCTTGTTAGTGGGAGATATGCTTAACTAAATTGTAACTCTATCTTCATCTTCTTCTATAATGTAATGAGATAACTTGCACAATAGAGGAATACAACAACAAATACTTGGAAATATAATAGGAATACTTACAAATACTTGATAATAATAAGTCATTTCAAGGGGGGCTAACCTCCAAAAGTCTTCAATAAGGAATAGAATTCAAAATAAGATGGTGGACTACTTCTCACTACATCCTATATATACCATACTTATTCTTGGGATGCCACTTAGGCCAACCAAACTACTTATAAGACTATATAAATGATTATATAACTTAATTAGAGATTATGTTAGCCACAAGTTAGATACACATATACCAATACAAGTAATGGGTTAAGGGTGTAGCATGCCCCCTATTGAGAGAAGTATTATCCTCAATGTGGATAAATTGTGGATGCTTTTGTACAAAATCTTTATTTTCACATTAGCATCTTCAGCTAGAGAATTATTCCACTCAATCAAAAAATCTATAACCGCCCTTTTCTATAGCCTCTTAATGCACATTTAAAGGATTTCTTTAGGTTCTAAAATCATTGTGCACTCCTCATCAAGCTAAAATAACTCTATTTGGACTAAAACTCTTTATTTAATAACCTTATTCAAGTAGGAAACATAGAAGACCATATGTATTTTTGTTGATTTAGGTAACTCCAATTTGTATGTCACACTATCAATCCTCTACGAAACCTTATAAGGGCCATAATTCTTGGGTACCAACTAATTATCCTTTTGTTGTTTTAGTGACATTTTTTTATATGGATGTGATTACACAAATACCTAATCTCCTACTTCAAAAGTTATTTCATTGCAATGTTGATCAACTTGTTACTTCATTCTATTTTTTGCCATTTCCAAGTTATCTCTAAGACTAGAGAGAACCTCTTGCTGGTGTTAAATTTGATCTTCAACTACTCTAACCTTTAGGTGTGCCCATAATGAAGAGGTTATTAATGGTGGATGGGACCTGTATATTAGCACAAAATAGAGACATTTGGATGAAGTGTGGAAAGAAGTGTTACATCACCATTCTGCTAGTTGCAATAATTGTACCCATCTCTCTTGTTTATCCGACACATCATTGGAGATAGCCCTCCAAGAACTTATTGACCACCTTTGTCTATCCATCTAATTGGGGATGATATGATGAGATATGAGTAAGTTAAGTGCCCTAACATGAGAATAAGTTAGTCTAAAAATTACTTTTAAATATAGGATCACAATCACTTACTATATGTTTGGAGTCCCATGCAACTTTTGATTGGTATCCATAGAGGATTTTTCTATATTACTTGCTACAAATGGATGTGATAAAGCATAAAAATGTGCATATTTGGTGAGTCAATTCACAACAACCATGATGACATTTTTTCCTTTAGACTTGGGTAAACCTATGATAGAATCTATACATACCTCATCCTACCTCTGTCTTGGAATATATAAGGGTTGCAGAAAACTTGGAGTCCTAATTGTCTCCTCTTTATTTTGTTGGCATACCATGCATTCTGCTACAAATTTTTGGACATCCCTTTTTAGCCCATCTGAAAAGAAATCATGTTGATTTTATGATAAGTCTTCAAAAATCCTAAATGACCCCCAACTGGAGAGCCATGGAACTCCTTTAGAATCTTTTTTTGAGGGTGGAGTTATTACATAGGTACAATCACTCTTTATACCATAGGAAATATCCCTTCCAACAAAACTTATATGAGCTGCTTTGATCATTTTACAACTATTGAGTAAGATTCCATGTAGTTACATCTTGCTACCAGACTAATCTTGATTCTTCAACCTAATCTACCTGTAATATTTAAATGGTACACAATAATTCATCCCCATCATCCTATCTAGATAGTGTCAACTACTACATTCTCTTGCCCTTTCTTATAAATGATCTCAAAGTCACATCCCAACATCTTATGACCCATTTTTGTTATTCTTCATAGGATAATTGCTACTCCAAGAAATATTTTAGGCTATCATGATTTGTCTTTACTTTGAAGTGTTTACCCTTCAAATATAGCCTCCATTATTTGACTTTATAAAGAATCACTAGCATTTCCTTTTCATAAAGTTGATCCTTACCCTTTCGTTAAGGGCATGGTTGGGTGGTCAAGTCACTTGGTTGTAGTGGCAGCCACCAAGGTTCAAATCCCAAAGTGTTCGTGCTTAGGGATGAGGTCCCCCATGTTGTGACCTCACCGGTTCATAGATCTAGTCAAAAGCGTTTACTAAGAAAAAAAAGTTGATCCTTACCCTTCAATTGATGACTTTCAAAAGAAATGGACCTACCTTCTTGCATAAGAATTTCTCCTATACCATTCCTCAAAGCATCACACTCCATACTAAAATTCTTGGTGAAATTTGGAGTAGTTACACATAGCCTCCTTTAGTCTCTCAAATTTTGTCATAGTAGCCTCATTCCATTAGAAAGCATCCTTTTTCAAAAGTGTTGTGAGGGGTGTTTGTATTTGGCCATAATTCTTTGTAAATATTCTAGATAGTGTCTAATGAGTCTTAGGAAACCCCTTAAGTTCTCAATGTGTTTAGGAATTGGTCACTCCATCATAGCCTTAATTTTGTTACTCCTTAATGAGACATAATGTAACCCAACTACTCCACCTCTTTAAGTCCAAAAGCACACCTAGAAGGTTCAACATAAGTCTAATTTTGTTTGAGAATTTGTAATTCCTAATCAACATGGTGCAAATGGTCTTCCCATGTCTTGCTATAAATCAATATATCATCAAAGAACATTAATACAAACTTCCTCGTAAATGGCTTAAAGATGGAATTCATCAAACTTTGGAATGTAGAAGGAGCATTATTGAGACCAAATGACATCACCACAAACTCGTAATGACCCTCATGAATCCTAAATGTTGTATGGGATATATATTCTTCCTTAATTCCAATTCGGTGATAATCTAATCTAAGATCAGGTTTTGTAAAAAACATAGCCCCATTTAGTTCATCTAACAAATCATCAATGACTAAAATAGGAAACTTATCTTTGATGGTGTACTTGTTGAGTTATCTATAGTCTAGACACATGCACCAAGTGTCATCCTTCTCACATACCATCACTACTAGAGAGGGAATATGCACTTTGACTATGATGAATAATACCCGCTTCTAACATCTCTTGTACCATATTCCCAATTTCACTCTTCTAGATATATGGGTACCTATAAGGCCTAATGTTAGGTGGTTGGAACCCTGGCACTAGCTGAATTACATGGTCATGATCCCTTAGGGGAGGAATTCCTTTTGGCATAGCTCCAAATACTACTAAATGTTTCTCCATAATAGCCTATAGGTTTGGTGGTGTAGACCCCTTCGTAGCCACAAACTCATCTACACCCCTTTTTTGAATCTTCTACATCTGATGAGAACTCATGAATTATGGTGATGATGCACGTATCCCACATAGCTCAGATTGCTTGCCTTCTAACTAGAAACTCAGGAAAAGCTCTTGGAAATTCATCTCAATCATTCCCAAGGTAGTCAATCATTGAACACCCAAAAAAATATTAGCTCCACCCATAAGAATGAAAAACATAGGACTATCCAATCAATATTCTCCCATGGAGAGCTTAATACTATGGCGTTTTCCAGAACAACTGACTATTCCACCATCTACAATCATGACTTGAAACTTTAGATCTAGATAGATCAAACAATTTAAATGTATAGCTAATTTACTATTGATTAACTTATGAGTACAACCTTAATTAATAATGTCACATTCTATTTTTCAAAAAAACTAACTACCTTAAGTGAATGGGGTTGTGGTTGAATGGCATAGGCCAAATAGTTCTCACGATGGAGATCCAAATTTGAATCCCCCAAGTAACATGTGGTTTCTATGTGGCCTCTAAGTTGATTAAGTTGGATAAGTGGATGTGTTTATGGGGGAGAGGTCCCCCTTGTGACCTCCAATGCTTATGAAAAAAAAAACTACCTTGAGGTTTTATGTAGTACTAATGCCTAAAAGTGCATGATAATAAATAGTTGGTTGTGTTTCTTCAATTTCTTCCCTTGTCTCCTCATCAGCCTCCCCTAACAAGTATTCATCCATTTCTTCTTTCTTTCAAACTTGAATGTAGAACTTCTTTTCTCCACACTTATATTGTCAACTATACTTGCTATCACAATTAAAGCATAACCCTTTTTCTCTCTTCTCTTCAATTTATTAAGGAGTCAATCTAGTACTGTGTGGAAGTAATCCCATCTATTATACTTGTGAATAGCTTTCTTTTGGTGACTAAAGCTCTCTCCTCTTATATGCATGCTGTGACAATAGCCTCTGATATAAAACTTGGATTAAATATGTGCACCTCATGTTGGATGTGAGCCTTGAGCCCACCTAAAAACAAGTCATTCAAATTTTCATCTATGATTGTTTCCAATTGCAATGATAGATTTTGGAACTATTGAATATAATCCTTGATAGACTTTGTTTGGTGTAATTTTGCTAATTGTTTGAAGTAATACTAAGGTGTTATACCTATCACAATAGTGCAACTATAATTCATTAGTAAAAACTAACCAATTGACACTAAGACCCTTCTTCTTCTTCTGAGCATAAATCTATTGATACCAAATGAACTACTCCAATTTTCTAAGTATAAAGATTCCACTACCACATTTTATCCACATTAGATTGAATGTAAATTTTTTTAAAAAGTCTCATTTGGTTGATATAGGTGAGTGGATTTTTCCTATCAAACTTATGCATTTCCACTTTGGGCATTAGGTTATGTAATCTTAAATGAGTACCAAATGAAGGTAATGGCTATGATATATTTGGGATTTCATTAGGTTGTGTACTAGTGGTTGTGATGCAAAGCAACACAGTGATAGCACTTAAAACAGGTTAAAAACCCATTAAACCCACAAAACCAACAGTACCAATAAGATAATATTCAAAATACTTTTAAAACTCTTCACTTATTCTCTGATATCCATATCACCCTGAAATGCATAACACTAAACTTTGACTTTGCATATATAATGCATGACCTTCTATCGCCGGTAACCCAATGTATCATCTTTCGTATTGACTTGATACAGCCGGTCATTACTTGTATCTAAATCAATGCATATTAACAATGTACATTCGCTGCATACATACAACTCCCGATATGCAAAAGTGAGGTATACACAGAATGCTACTCGCATACAAATGCGATATACACAGAAAATGTCTCTTCACATACATCTACGGATACTCACAAAATGATTCTCACATACAAATGATATATATACATGAATTGTATCTTTCAACATATAACTGCAGGATACTCATTTACATCTGCGATACACACAGGAACTGTTATTCAACTTGCCTTAGCAATATACACACAAGATATCCCCCTCATACACTTGCAATATACTCATAAATTGTATATTTGGTGATTTACCACCGCATTCACACCATTAACTTTCTCTGTCAATTGCAACCGAACGAACAACACACATAAATAACTAAACTTTAACAGAAAACAAACTAAATAACACGGAGGTCATTCCACTGATTTCACAAAAATCCACCAGCGGAATGACCCCAAACTACATTCTTTTGATTAAACCAGGACACAAACCTTTTTTTTTTGTTTCTTCAAAAAAATACATTCCTTTCTCTCTACACTTTGTCTGTCTTTTTATATTCCACTCCTCTTCTGATTTTGCTTAACCAAGAAAAAACCCTAACTAATCTCACGACACCTATTTGGCTTAAGACAACAAAATTCCAAATAGCTCGACACATTGATTTAATCATCCACATACCCCAATGTCTAATGCTGTCCAAACTGGCTTATTGGAATGACCAATTTGTGACCTCGATTCATATGGTGGATGGTGGGGTCGGTTCTTACAAATATGAAATGTTAACACTACAAACATGAAATGTTAACACAAATACTACATGACACATAAAATGCATAAAACATATTACACCTTAGTCTTCTCCCTCATATGTATATTTAGCTTGTTGAAGGGGTGCTCCTACACTAGAATCTTTCAGATTCGTTATGTTTTGAGGTGCTCTTGCACCAGGTTGGTGGTTGATTTGGTGGATTATGATGCAAGTTCAACAATTGATCATGTCTTTGCTTGATCTCATCCAATTGGTGAGTGATGTTGATCATATCAACCTAGAGGTTGTGCACACTATATTCAAGTTGACTATTAAAGAAAACCTTGTAAAATAAGATCCCTCAATTCCAATTGATGGCTCCACATCCTATTTTCTAGGAGTTTTCTTGGTGTGTATGAATTCTTGCCTCAACCTCTAGTTTGTGGCCTCATCATGAAGTGCAAAATAATTTTGCAATAAATTACACAAAACATATCTAAATAAGCCAAAAAAACATTGTAACTTACTTGGTCCTAGATCTCACTTTTTAGAAAAAAAAATCTCCAAGAAATTTGCTAATTTGCAGCCTTGGGAGAGAATTTTGTAAAACCCTAATTTCATAAGAACTCCTTAAAAAATATTTCAAATAATCTTAAATTTGGATTGTAGCGACATCAATATGTTCTTGATCAACCCTCCAAAAATTAGAAATCTTTTTTGCCAAATTGAAAGAGATGTGTGCTTCATAGTATGAGCTCCAAATTTTAAAAAAATCACCTTGCTTCTTGCCTTTTGGATGCCAAGATCATGCTCTGACACCACTTGTAAGGAAATAACTTTCACAATAGAGGAATGAAACAACAAATAATTAGAAATATAATTGGAATACTTACAAATAATTGATAATAATAAGCCACTTCGAGGGGGCGAACCTCAAAAGGTCTTTAACAAGAAATAGAATTTTGAATAACATGATTAACAACTATTCATTACTTCCTATATATACCATACTTATTCCTTGGATGCCATCCAGGATGACCAAACTACATATATAAAACTATAAATGATTATATAACTTAATTAAGGATTACGCTAACCATAAGTCCACTACACATATCCCAATACAATCAATGGGTTAAGGGTGTAGCACATAATGTCTTCCAAAAGTAGTCAACAAACTTTATATATCTTTCTGAAACTATACTCCCAAGTAATCCATGCAGTCTCACAACTTCTCTAAAAAACAAGTCGACAAAATGTACTGTATCATTTATCTTTTTACAAGGAATGAAATGTACCATCTTAGAAAATATATCAACTACCACAAATATAGAATCATAGTCTCTATGTGTTCTTGGTAATCCCAATACAAAATCCATACTTATATCCTGGGGCTTCTTTGGCACTAGTATTGGTTTATATAATCCCACTTTTTGACTACGTCCTTTGGCTACTTAACAAATTTGACAACCTTGAACATACTTATTTACACCTTATACATTTGTGACCAAAATTAGTTTTTACTCACCAATGGGAATGTCTTATGTATTCTAAAATATCCTGCTAGAAGCCATCACTATGTTTCTCCTTTATCGAGTTCTCTCATTGAGCTTCTAGGAATACAAAATTGACTACCTTTAAACAATATATTATTCTAAATTAGATACTCAAGCCACTTATTTCTATCCATACTCATAGACCTTTCTCTACATGTTTTCCATGCTTCCATAAACTTAGAGTCAACTTTATACAATTTATACAATTGATCAAATCCCACTACTTCCACTCACATCTCTATTAGTAAATTATGTCTCCTATTCAATGCATCTACAACCTTATTGGACTTTTCACTCCTATGATTCAATACAAAAGATTAATTTTGTATAAATTCAACACATATCACATGCCTATGATTCAATTTGCCTTGGCTATTCAAGCACTACAATGATTGATGATCTATATACAATACAAATTCTTTTGATAGAAAGTAATGTTGCCACTTCTTTAAGGCTAAGATAATAGCAAAGAATTTGTGATCTTACACTAAGTATTTTCTCCTTGCATCATTCAATGTCTTAATTAAATAAGCTACCAGTCTACCTTCTTAACTTAATATTGCTACTATTGCACTTCCACTTGCATCACAATCTACTTGGAATGCTTTATTGAAAATTGATGGTGCCAATATTGATTATTTTGTTACCTTAAATTCCTCAATAAATCAAAGCCTCTATTTTCTCCCAATGTCCACTCGAAACATATCTTGTCTCCTCTCATAGTATTAGTTATTAGTGCACAAATACCACTGAATTCGTAATGAATTTCCTATAAGAACTTTCCAAACCATGAAAACTTCTTACCTCTCCAAAATTCACTAGTTTAGGCCACTCAACAATCACTCTGACTTCCTCTAGATCCATCTTCAAACCTTTAGCTAAGATTACAAATCCGAAGTCTACCAACTCTGACCTCATGAAACTACACTTTTTTTCATTAATCAACAACTTCTCCTCTCTTAATTTCTATAATGTAGTTTGATATGCTCTAGATACATTCCTCTTTAATCTTATTTAAAATCAAGATATCATCCAAATAAATAATTACAAACTTACCCATATATTGCTTCAATACCTCATTCACCAATATCATAAATGTACTAGGTGTGTTAGTTAACCCAAAGGGCATAAACAAACACTTATACAATGCTTCCTTCATCTTAAATGTATTTCTCCATTCATCTCCTTCCATTATTCTAATATAGGAATAACTACTCTTCAAATCAATCTTATTAAAATGCCCAACATATGACTTTTCTAAATTTTTAAATAGAATAAATTTGTGCCCCACTTTCCTAAGCCTGGATGTAACATGCTTCTTTTATCATAATTTGAATTTCCATTTATAGTTAATAGTTTTCTTTTAATCATATTTTAAATCTTTGTTTTAATACAAATTATTTAGTAATAAAATATCAAAATAAACATTACAGTTAAACTAGAGAATAGACAAATTCACAAGAACATGCACAATTTTGCCAACAAATTAAATGAATTTAAATTAAACTATTTACCTCAAACTTTATGGAGAGTCAAACTTGTTTCTTTCTTTGTTTTCACCCACAAACACCCCCCCCCCCCCAACCCTACAAAAAAAATTTAAAAATAGATGATTCTTCTTCTATTACCTTTTTAATTTTCTTTTCAACCTTATCCCTCGGCTAAATCGGTTAAGCTTTATCTTTTTTTTTTCTTTAAAACAATTGTATGCTTTTTAAATTGTTAAATCATCCAAAGATAGACAAGGATGAGAATAAAGATAATTAATTATAAAAAAATGTATTGTCTAATATTTTTCATTCAAAATATTCAATTTAATTTGTTTAATTACAATAATTTATCAAATATTCACACTCATATGTACCAAAATAGTAGTCACTATTTATACTCTCGTCAACATATAAATATTAAACAAAATAAAGCTACGTGGTGTGTGTATAGATTCTTAACATAATTAAATGTCGTTGTTTACTTGTTATCTCTTGCCATGATGAGACTGTCTCTATCTATTCTTCTCAATACCTGCACACAAAATTCTCATTTTTTCAACCTTATGCACACAATATAATTAATATAATTAAAATCAAAATTCAATACAATTCACCTCTAATCAAATTTATTTAGATCATTTAATTTAATACTAGATAATATTCAAATATCATTCATCTATTAGTAATGAAAATGCTATTCCTTAATCATATCTACCATCATATCCTTATAATTAACTTCATTAGTTATTCAAGTTTTCTCAAACATAATAAAAATTATGTTAGCTAATCACATTTTGTCTATAACAGTGTGCAATTTATTTTTTTGGGCTAAATATATATAGAAACAAGGTGTGACATAAAAGGTATAAAAATACAAAAAGAAAATTAATCATTTGTGTGTACTTTCATTGTGCATGTTAGTTAGTTTGCTAGTTTGCATAGATTAGTTTAGTCCATTTTACAACGTCTTTATTTCCTGTTTCTTTTTCTTTGTCTTCGATAGTTAGCTTAGTTGATGTCCCCTATTCATTCCTTTAGAAGAGTGAAGCCTTATCCAGGTAGTCCTATACCTCATAGAAGCCCCCACCTAAACTCATCCATGGGTATCCCTTTCTCCTCTTCCTTTACCTCTATTAATGACATCATGCCTTTCTTCCCTAGAATATATAACTTTGACTAGGAGGCCCAACTAGACCTATAGAATAGGATGAAAAGTGTGAACTAATTACAAGTTAAGAATACTCTGAATTTTGATACAACCCCGATTCCTACTGATCTCATAAACTCCCTTGGTAATCTCCTCACAAATCCATCTAGGTTGGAAGTCTTGCAAAACATTAGACATGTAGTTAATGCACATGCTCCCTCTTCCAACATTTTTCAACCTATAGTAACCTCTACATATGAATTCATTGCTCCCATCTTCCTTGTGACATCCTTCATAGACATGTATACCCTTTAGTGCTCCTTTCACTACCTTTCTACCCCTACTTCAACCTAATTTATCCCACCTTTTATTTTACTGTCCATACCATCCTTTTCTATACAAACCCCAACCTAAAAGGAAGCTAGGTGTGTAGAAATCGCTTCCTACACTAATCTAATGAAGAGAGATGTATGCAAATTCAAATTAACCTTTCTAGTTATAGCGTTATTAACACAATAACAGAGATATTACAACAATACACATACACACAGAAAGTAGATAGAAGAGAGAGAGAGAGAGAAGATATACGTGGGGAAAACCCTTACGGGTAAAAACTCCACACTCCAAAACATAGCTCAAATGTATTACAGTAAACAATAATAGATTACAATACAGTTTCAGAGCCAATGCTCTTTTAGGAGTCTTCAAATGTCAAATCTAGAGATATTCTGGCAGCATAATAGTACCTGTACAAAAACACTATATATCTCCCATCCAAGCACCTATTTTTATAGAGTTTACAAGGCAATTATGGAACCTTCTAGAGATGGGCATCCATCTTGGACTCATGCCCCAAAACCCATGCCTAAGGACACTTGTCCAACATCCCATCCCAATGTGGGCGCCTTGTCCCAAGATAGGCTATGACAAATGCTCTTACACACCTTACAACTGTCATAGAATCTGTCATAACTGACAGCACTTATAGCTGTAAGAGAATCTGTCATACACTGCCTAAAAATATCTTATTCCTCTTACAACATGTCATAACCTCCCTTGATCGCCCAAAGATGCCTTTCTCTCGTGCAAAGATACTCAACGACACTTGTCATTAAATAAAAGTCGTTCGGGGGCGTTGCCCCTCGACCCTGCCCTGTATCGCGACAGGGAACGCGCCAGGGGCGTTGCCCCTGGACCCCACAAGGGGCTCCGCCCCTTGACCCCGTCTTGGGGGTGCTACCCCCAAACCCCCGTTAATTATTCAAGGGGGAAACTACGGCTGCTAAAGTCACCAAAATTTATCCTATTGCATGTACACAAGGTGCCGACTATACCAACTCAACATGGAATAAATAAATACAACATTAGGAATTTGTGAAGGTTGAGACACCTTAATTCTCAACACAACCCATCTATCTCTCATACCATCTCTTTCATACATTCGCCACCTACTTATAACCTTGGCCACATCCCTCATATGTACACATGTACTCATGACCACAAGCACATTTCATCCTACTATTACCTTTATGTCTTCATCCCATCCTTTCTCTACCCCTTATATACACCACATCTCCACCTCATCCAACCTTATAACCACTACATCTACCCCCTTTTCCACCCAATCCCACCAACCTTCTTATACCACTATCCTATCCCCACCTTCATCTCCCCCTATTGATCCTACTATTTTCCATGTTTTACATTAACTACAAGTAAAACACAAAGTAGATACTAGACCCACAAACTCTAGGGAAATCACAATGGATCTTCATCACAATCCCCTCTCCCATGACATACTTACTCGTCCTTTCCCACCAAACTTAAAATCCCCTCACCTACCCTTTTATGATGGCAATGGTGATCCTACTACACACATTAGACCCTTTTATTCATTTTGCCTTGATTATGTGTACAATAATCACATTCTATGCAAACTCTTCTCAAGATCACTCAAGGAACATCATCTTGAGTGATTTTACTCTCTCCTATATAGTTCTATGTGCATATTTGAAATGATAATAAAAACCTTCATGAACCATTTTCATGTTAGAAATGAAGGTGCAAACCACACAACAAAAATCTGATTCAAACCTTATTTATGTCCTTTAAACAATGTAGAATCAATGGAGATTGCAACAGAAATAAAACCCACTACATAGAAATGACATGCATTAAGAACTAGACACATAACACAATATGTAACGTGGAAAAAACTCTTTCAGGTAAAAAACTCCACCAAGAAAAGAGGCTCCAAGTTTTATTATCTTTAAATATGAGATTACAATACATGCACTTCCTCTTCTTCTTCAGTCTTCAATCCAGCAGCGCCTGTTACTCTCAACTTTGCTAAAAATGTAGTACAAATATCCTTATAAAAGGGGGTTGCCTTCTAGGGCAAGAAAATCGACATAATATTGATTGTCAGATTTGTGACCTAATGATGAACGATCCAAATTTACAATGATAAAAAATAAATAAAATGTGGTTTCGGGGGTGCTACCCCCGAACCCTCATCGGGGCGTGTGGCCCTCAGATCCCCTACTAGGGGATGATCCCCCCAGACCCCTCACAGGGGAGAAGCCCCCCTGCGATCCCCCTATCGCGGACAAATTAGCATTGGGCACCAGATATAAATATGTGGCTGAAACAAGATCGTTGTTCGTGAAACCTTTCATCCCTTATGGGTGATTTACAAACAATAAGAAGAATAATAAATTACATATGATTTATAAGGTTGATGGCACCTTAATCCTAACATTTCAGTCTCAAATTTCCCTTAACATAAGTTTTACCAAACTTAATTCACTATAAACAAGGATCTCGAGAAAAGGTTGGTGATTTTGTGTTAAGCTTTTAATCCATTTTGGCCAAAATGAATTACCACCTTCCAAACATAAAAATACAAAGGGTTTTATGGATATTCTTTTACAAATATGGTTTAATGATGACGATGCCATTAGAAAACTTAGGGATGATAAATTGCTTGCGATGGAGAAGGAACCTAATTCTACTAATCCTTTTGACATGAATAAATTTCTTGATGAGTTGGATGATAAGATACATCTTTGGATATTTAGAGATAAATGAAATTGTTTTGTAGGAAAAGAGGGTGATGGGGTGATGGTTTTTAGATCCTCCTTTCACTACAAACATTCACTGACATATCAACCGAGTTGAATCTCCACTAAGTGGGAGCATTCACCTAATAGGTTGGGTTGTCACTTGGAACAATGTGGAAGCTCAGATATTATCAATCAATATCTCAATTTAATGCTCAAATACCCTTAAAACCCTAATTATGCAAAACAATAAACAAATTGATGAATTACGACAAATCCTTGCAGACTAAGGTAGTAGGCAGAGATTAATAACTGATCATTTTTTGAAGTTTGAAATGCAGAATAGTCGGGGACACTACCACTAATGCCCCTGTCCAAGGTAATGTTTTCTCTATGGAATCCTGATCTTCTCCTGACACTAATATTCACTGTACTTTCTGTTTCTACCCCGAAAGATGCGGAGGACACCTCCGCTAGTGCCCTAGTCCAATGTCAGATATTTTTTTAGATGTCAGAAGCTCTTTGGATGTTGATTATCACTATCCAAATTGTTTATGTATTTGCAACTCCGAAGGACACTACCACTAAGGCCCATGTCCAAGCAGTCCTCTTCTTTAGGGATGCAGAATCTGTACACTATCCTACTGTTCCCTACAACTCCACTCCATCCAGATGTGAAACCTGTAACTTACAATCACAAAGGAGTGTGGTTGGGGGTTGTGGTGTTTAGAGGCTTGCCTCAGTCAAGCCCCAGAGAGACATTCAAGTCTTTCGAACACCGTTGTCAGATAAAGAGTGCATATCCCTATGGGATAGAGGCAAAAACAAATGATAAATGATTCAAACACAAATAGATATCACCTTAGAAGTGTAGATCTCACATAAATGAAGGATCTTTAATCACATGAGAAGATGAAGCCAAATCTGCAATCACAAACACAATAACAATTCTTTGCTCTGCAACAATGAATATCATGGATGCTCTAAAATCACAAGTATGCATAAAGTTCACAATCATCTTCTAGTTTACAAATGAAACACTAGACATGCTTATATATGCAACTACAAACATTCTTGCTAAGAATTTCATAATTCAAACTTGAGATGTCGTTATAGGACCTAAGTACCAGTCATACAACTGACATTTGAATTTAGGGCTGACCCAAAATAGGGTAGGACTAGGGCACTAGCACCCAAGTCCACCCTCCCAATTTTGGTCAGGGGTCATCAAATTAGCATCCCCTAGGTCCTATTTGCCATAACACTGAGGGGTTTTCTCATTGGGATTCACAATTAACATGCAATATGATCTAAATGCATTCTAAGGACCCAGAAGCTAAACCTTAAGAGGGAAAAGCCCTCAAGGGGACATTTTCTGACATAACAAAAATAATGGTTGCCTTGTAAAGCAACCCTAGCCTTGAAATTTGATGATGGATCATAAATAGGGGATGAAGAAGAAGAAGATGACTACTAATACTAGGTTGGGAAGAAACTAAAATTGGAGAAGTTTCTTTGAGCACCATGTCGTCTCCAAGTAGTTATGTAGGTGTAACTTCAGAGGCTACTTAAGCAGATGCTCTTGAATCAAGTATCAAAGTTCAAGATTTGATAATGTGTTAGGTATCCCTATGTCAAACATTTCCAATGTGATTGTGAAGTCTGTTATTATTTAGACTAATTCCTTGGGTTTTGATGTTTCAAGTGTCCTAGTTAGTGTTATGATGTTCTAGATGTTAATGTTCTTGTACTAAGTAGTCAAGTTAGTAAAGTTATTTTATTTATGGATTCTAGTGTTCCTAATCCAATTATGTTTGACATTATTGATATTGTTAGTTTAAGTATTGCAAATATTCCTAATTCTATAATCAACACTACTATGTTATTATCATTAGTGCTATCCCCACCCAAAGCTTTCATTTGGAGACGCTCTAGAACACTTGCTATGCCATTTCCCCCTTTGTTTGTGCCTATGCCTACTAGTAGTATTGATGTTGATTCTATGGTTTCATCAATTAATGTTTCAAGTTTGCATGATTTAAGCTCTTAAGATTTAAGTGTCAATCAAGATTACTCTAGGGTTTTGATTCCTTCAGATGTTTCAAAGATGTTACCAAGCTAGACCGTATGGTCAGTCCCCTTGTTTAGTATTTGAAGTCAAGACACTAGTTCAAGTTGCTATTACTAGTGTGACTCTGCCCATGGCTAATATTCCCACGATTCCCGACATGGAGATCTTGAGGAAATGATCACACCTAGTGCCCTCGAGTAGAACTAGATGAATAAGTTGAGTCAAGATTCAAGGCTTTATAGAATTGTAGGTTTATAGATGGAAGAAGTGTCATCAAAAGGTACTTATGGTAGTAGTACTAGAAAAGTCAAGAGATTGCTTAAAAGGAAAGGTCATCTAAACAAGATGTGTTCATAGAGATAGAGAAACAATTAATTCAATATCTAAGGAACCAAAGGGACTTGAAAAAACACCTTTAATGATCAAAGCAATGTTAGATGTGGTTGTTGACCAAGTTCAACATTTGGTCAGAGAAAATAAGAAGTTAAAAGAAGATAATTATCATCGAAGTGCCTGATGATTTGATAAATGATATTAGCTAGAACTTGAACTAGGTGTATCAAGAGTTGAGGTTTGCTAAACAAATACAACAATATGCTGCTAAAACCTTGAGGAAGTTCTTTGAAAAGAGCTCAAAGATCGGGAAGGTCCTAGGAAAAGTTGAGCTCATTAAACAAGTGAATGATAACAGTGAGAACGTCAATGTAATGATAGGTGCACTAGTAAATTTCTCAAGGATACTAACCAAAGAGCATGAGAACAAGTAAACAATATTAAATTACAAGAAGAAATGAACAAGGAAGTCTTGAAAGCTACATGCTCAGTTTAAAGATATTGGGCATACACAAGTGTTCAATGAAAATGATGAGTTAGTTGCATAGGAGGTATTTGATGTTATGGTAATGGACTTCGAGAAGTCCTTTATTAAAAATATGGAAGATGGAAAGGCTATAATGAAATAGATTAGAGATAGATTAGAGAGACAGATTAGAGACAATGTTCAACATAGTCTTCATTTCCAAGGAATAAACAAAACATGTGTTTGATATGATTAAGGAGGGACTCGTGACAAATCTGCAACTAAGGATAACTAGCAGTTGCACAAAATTTACGCGCAACAAATTGGTCGATAGGGTGAAATATTAAATAATAATATGATCATAATTTAAATACATAAGTTTATGTTAAATAACAATATGATCATAATTAAAATAAAATTTGGCATATTTTTAAAAAAGACAACAATGGGGTTTCTATTTTTCTCTTTTTAATCAAATTGCAACAAACACATTTAAATTAAAGAACTTATGCAAATACCTTTACAAAAATATTTGAAAGCAAATCACTCAGGCGAGCATATCAAACTATAAGATTTGAGGTGAGCTAAAGGGGGGCGTGAATAGAAAACAAAAGAATCGCCTTTTGTTATTCTTTATTATGAAAATTCAAATGCCACTTCCTATATTAAATTTCAAATGTCGTGCCACTTTCGTTGTATTTTTGCTAAGCGAAATATTATTAAAGTAAAATAAAAGACAACAATAGGGTTTCTATTTTTCTCTGCTTAATCAAATTTTAGCACACATATTTAAATTAATGCACTGATTCAAATACCTTTTAAAAAAATGGATATACGTGAAGCCAACTTGTTCTTGCTTGTTCAATGCTTTTTTAAAATTTGAAAAAATGCAATTCTACAGAATAAAGACAATGCTAAGTAGAGCAGTATAAAATATAAAATCTAATACAATAGCTACTTCATTCTGCCTGTTCAATGTTGTCCTGATTTAAAAATTAAACGATAACTACCAAACATTTCATAATATTTATTTCCTCAATATTTGTGAACAGATAAGGTTATGAAAGTTCATCCTCTATAAGTATTTAAAATTTAAAAGCAAAAGTGTTGAACGCCCAATTGGAGTTTTTGAACACAAAGCCAAAACTTTTGAGTGGACGAAATATCGGACAAAACTTTCTCTGACAATTGTTCTCCTATAAATAGCCTATCTTGATGCAAATACCTTTAAAAAAAATAGTTGAAAGCAAATCACTCAAGTGAGCATATCAAACTGTAAGAGTTGAGGTGAGCTGAAGGGAGGTACGAACAAAAAACAAAAGAAACGTCTTCCATTATTCTTTGTTATGAAAATTCAAACATTGTTTCCAGTATTAAATTTGAAATGTCGTGCCACTTTCATTGTATTTTTGCTAATCATAATATTATTAAAGTAAAATAAAAGACAACAATGGGGTTTTCGTAAATTTCTCTGCTTAATCAAATTGCATCAAACATATTTAAATTAACGAACTGATTCAAATACCTTTAAAAATAGATATACGTGAAGCTAGCTCGTTCCTGCTTGTTCAATATTTTTTATAAATTGAAAAAATGCAATGGTACAGAATAAAAACAATGCTAAAATAGAGAATCTAATACAATAGCTACTTTGTTCTACCTGTTCAATGTTGTCTCATTTTAAAAATTAAACGATATTTACCAGACATTTCATAATATTTATTTCTTAAATATTCATGAACAGATAAGGTTATGAAAGTTCATCCTCTGTAAGTATATAAAATTTAAAAGAAAAAGTGTTGAGCGTCTAACTGGAGCTTTTGAAGACAGAGCCAAAAATTTTGAGTGAACGGAATATCAAATGAAACCGACTGATCAAACTTTCTTCGACAATGGTTCTCCTACAAATAGCCTATCAACTAATTAATGAAGGAAACATTTCAAGTGATTTTCAAGCTTGCATGATTCATCAACTTGCTAAATCTTTAGAGTGACTCATAACATCTAGCTATATTCCCAAGACATGTGCAAAAGGATGGGGTAAACTTGTGCTTAGAGTGCTTGCTAGGATGGCGTAATTCTGTTATTTATGTTTGAACTTTTAATGTTTCTATTTTAAAGACTTGATAGGTTTTAATTACCCATGTTTAACTGCTTTATTAGGAATATTCTTTTATAAGCCCCAATATTTGAATTAATAAAGAGTTAGAAATAGTTTGAAAATAATTAGAGATAGAAGTTGTTGCAAGTTTTAGTTTCATCTATATTTTAGATTGAATTTCAACGAGAAGTAGTTAGTTCATCTATTTTTTTTGCAATGTTTTATTATTTGAGTGAAGACTGAGCGAAAAATTCTTGCAATTCAAGTATACATGTTGATAAACTAGCCAATCATTTGGGTTATATGTGAATTTTGTGTGTAAACATGTGCATGTTCTATGGTGGTTTACATTTTGAGAATTCTATCTTTCATTATTCCTTTGGATCTAGCACCTTAGTAACTAGTTGTTGCATGGTGATGATTATTGTTGGTCAAGGTCACATGGTCAATATGTCTACATTGTGAATCTGGAATTACTGCTCTAAAAAACTTAGGCTCTATTTATTAAACCCTTACTTCTATTTTGATATTTATTTTAAAATTTGGTTAAGTAAGTTACCTTAAGATAGAAATAATCTTAGTGAATTACCATATCTAAGCATCACATTAAATAGATTTAGAAAAAAACATTTGTATTTTTTAAGTTTATTTAACCTTGTTGTTGCATGTTAAAATATAGAAAGATTAAAAAGAATTGGATGTGTTGTGTGAGAAGGGAGTTTCATTAGAAGATCTTGTGAAAACTTAATTCAATATCTTAGTCCAAAATAAGCCCTTAATATTAGAATGGAAACATAGAGCTCTGAGTTGATTTTAGTGAGCCAATACAATACTTAGTTATAGAGGCCCTAGAGAATTTCTTTTATTAAAATTTATCAATGCAACATAGGTTAATAAATAATAAATAAATAATGTAAGTGATTATGTAATAATTAATAATCACTTAGTTTGTAAAGATTAGTTTTTAGTTAGGAGAGTGGTTATGAAAGTGGTTTGGGTAGATAAAAGGCTTTATAAATCCATTGAATTGTAATAATTAGAGTGTTGAAGATAAAAATGATTTATTGATTGATTGTTGTGTTGGAGCCTCTATCTCTTCTTTTTGTCATAATTTAAATATGGTATCATGGTGGGTTTTTTGGACCTCTCTATTTGTCTTCCACTGATTCATTCTTTCTTCTCCAAAGTGGTGATTATAACAATGATGCAGTGATGACCATGCGCAACAACGATTGTTTTGCATGTCCACCATTCTTGCATTTTGTCAATAGGTGTGCAATTATTATCTAGAATAATGAGGATAATAATGATTTGATTGAAATGGGTGTTGGCATTAAAATAGAAAACATCTAGTGGAAGAGAAGATGTCCTTGATTCCACAAAAAGTGTAATGGAAAATTTTGATAATATCGTTATTCTTGTGCTAAAGGGCCTGAAAAATGGCATCCATATATACATAGTGCACAAGAGAAAATAGTGATAAAACCATTGGTAGAAGGAACCCACTAAGTATTTGCTGTTGTAACTATCATGAATCTGAAAATAAGCTTGGCCAACATTCATCCAAAGCATCCCAACTAAAATTTGAGTCTCTGTCAATCGTCTAAAGTGTAGATTCATTCTACAAAGTTGGAGTACAATGAAAGACATTAAAGCAGTTTCAAGGATTGTCATGTGGGAGAAAAGGACACAGAGAGGCATGGGGCGCTATATGTAATAGTTGATTTGTCAACATATAGGGAAGCTTATTATTGGCAGCATATAGAGATAGGTTTGCATTGCTCAGTTTGGTAGAAGTTATTTGAGCAATCATTGACATCAATAAGGTATATTGTGGTAGATTATGTAGAGTGACAAGGTTAAAATATCATTTTGGTAGTTGGAGATATTTTTGTTTTTGTATGGATGCATTATCGATGGAAATCAACATCCAAGGCATTTTTCCATTGAAGGGGAGAATATGTAACAAGTGAACCTTCACGACTCAGAAGATGGAGGTGATGAATGACCAATGCCAACCATTGATACATCAATGCAACATCAAAATAAAAGTCCTATGTCAACACTAAAAGGGGGTGTTAGGAATTAATGCTTAATATAGGTTAATAAATAATAAATAAATGATGTAAGTGATTATGTAATAATCATATTAGTTCGTAAAGATTAGTTATTAGTTAGGAGAGTGGTTATGAAAGTGGTTTGGGTAGTTAGAAGGTAGAAAGGCTTTATAAAGCTATTGAATTGTAATAATTAGAGTGTTGAAGATGAAAATGAATGATTGATTGATTATTATGTTGGAGCCTTTGGCTCTTCTTCATGTTGTAATTTCAATAAGGTAAGGCAAATTTTAAGTGAATATGTTGTTCCTAAGTTGATCGTGTCATTTTGACCACCAACACCCCCATTTGGTGGATCTATCTCATTAGTTTCTAAAAAAATGTCACTACAATGCATGCCTTGCAAGATACCATCCATGTCATCATGAATTGTGTCACCACAAACAAAAGTGTGATTTAGAGTTGCCAAATGTGATATCAGTTGTCAAGGAGTTGACATAGATGTGATATCATGTGGTTGCTTATGTTTAATGTAATGCATCTATAGATAAAATGACCATGAATGCGATGATAAGCACATAAAAATTTAACCCTATGTGGTGCAAGTTTAGACATATCTATTGGCTTAACACAAGGTAAATTAATAAATTTATGTTACATAGTTTTTCCAATATGACATGTGGAGGCTCCTTTAATGTAGTGAATTTTGTAAGTCTATGTGGTTTTATGTCATCATGACGATCCTTACTATCATTAGGTACATCCTCATTGCCCCTATTTTCTAAATGTGACAATGATGTTAACTCTTGAACATAAGGGGAATTGCTAGAAATATTATGATATAAAAGGGGTTCCTCTAATAAAGTGCACTCACATTAGCATACACTAGCACATAAATTTGAAAATGAATGACAAGGCTTGTAAAACCCTTGTCCTTTAAAGAGTGGAAGTAAATTGTCAATAAATATACACTGAATCTCATCATCCTATAATGTAAAACTCAAATTAGTAATCGAAGCTCAAAACCTAAAAATACAATCTTTAATTGGCTCACATTCTTCTTACTTGTGTTGCATGACTTGAGCAATAGATGTCTTAGGATCAATATTGTAGTGAAAGTGTTTCATGAAAGCACTAGTAAAATCCACAAAAGCATGTCGCAATGAATAAAACCATGTGAGAGCATGTCCACTCAAGCTTTGTAGAACCAATTTAGGAAGCAACTTATCCTCATTAAAATAAAATGAAGCATATAGTTTTAAAAGTCCTTAGATGAAGCAATGGATCATATTTACCATCATACTTTGTAAAACAAGGTACCACAAATCCACATGGTGAAGGATAAAGTTAAAATGTCATATCCAGAGGATTATGCAATATCTCATTAGTATCAACTTTCCTCTTAAATCTTTTTTGATAAGCATCCACACAATTTTTGAGATAGTCAATCCCATTGGTGAGGGAGCTCAAATAAGGTGAAATATCATTCTCCATATTTCTCATATCTATACGTGTGTACATGTCATGTAATAGCAGGGAAGGATGTGAGAGATGTATCATTGACTAGTGGCACATTATCCTTAGATATACCAAGTAAGAACTATTAAAGATCCTTGTGTTGTTCTTCATCCTCATACATGTCTAAGTCATGTATTTGGTTAATATAAGGTGTATAATAATGTATTCCATATTCATTGTAATGTCCCTAGCCAAACTATTAGTAAAATAACTCTAAATCTATACAATCGACACAAAACCAAGCTCTTTTTGATCACCAAGATCTTAATGTGGGCAAGGTGAGAGCATACAAAAACCAAGATGTGGACAAGAAAGCAAATAATGTAACTTATTGTAGCAAGCCAAATAGTTTACAATTAATGTCAAACTGGCAGATAGTATGCAAATGCTCAAGCCAAACTAGATGATCACAAACTACAGATCTAATCAATGCTAAAATGATAGATCACAAGTAGATTTGGATCAACACCAAATTAGCAAAAAATGAAATGCAACTCTTGGTGGCTACGCCATCCAATCATTTTACAATGTAAGTGTAAGAAATTAAACACATATGGTGGAAGACCTTCCAGATTATTACAAGTCACACAACTTCTCTCTGGCGGTAAACCGCATAGAGATTACAATATAAGCATGCTAAAACCTTATTGATTAATTTTAGAATTATTACTATAGAAATTTCATTGAAATATAAATCCTAAATAGCAGATTTAAAAGGTATTATTAGCTGTAATATATATATAATAATAATTCTACAATATGAGGGAATTATACTTGACCTTATTACTATTGTACAACCTTCATAGTACGGTTCAAATTGCTACAAAACTGATAACACAATAGAAGCACGAAAGAATGCTTCCTTGAATATGTACGACACCTCCTACCAATAACACAACCCCTCTAAAATCATTCAAAAATGTTGCAAATCATTCTTTAATTCAAATGCCTCCTTTAAAGGCTTGTATGACTAGCAAGAGTTGGGAAGATAACACTTAGGAAATGGTTCGATCCATTAAATATTACAAAACAACCAATAATATGAAGCAACTAGGGTAGAGAAAATTGTATGAGCAAACAAGTCATTAATAAACTCTTCCAAATAGTTGTGCCTCCTTATATAGCCTAATTGCCCCTTTTTGAGCTTATACAACCCAACATAAGAGTTAATATCAAGTCAACAGTTTGTATGACTAGGCAACAATGGTACAACGTGATTAAACTCTTCCAAATAGCTACACCTCCTTGAATAACCTAATTACCCCTTTTTGAGCTTGTATGGCCCAACAAAAGGGTTAATATTAACTCAATAATTTGTATGGCCAGGTACAACAATGGTACAACTTGCAAACATTGAAAAAATATCTTTTCCAACATAAATAAATGATTAGATTTGTAAACAAATATATTAGATATTGTCCTTCGGTTGGAACTTACACAAACTACTAAAAATCACACTACATAGAAATTTGGAAACACACAACATTATTTTTTTTGTATTTTTCGAATATATCACACCACACCAATAAACTAAAATGTTCACATCAACTGAGATATTGAAAGTACAATGCAAATCGACTCAATGAAAATCCTTGGATGAAATTCTCCTTGAGAATGGAGGGCTTTCATCCTCAATTCCATTTGCTAGTAGGGTTTTTGTCCTAGGGCAAAGAAATGAACAGAAAGGCTTGATTTTGAAAACAAGAGTTTTTTAGATAATTTGGTAGAGAGTTGCAAATGAGCCCTCATTCCCCTTTTATAAACTCTTGATGAATTAAAATTAAAATATTTACATTTTTCCTCCCAAAAATCTAATTTTAAATTGACTTTAGTAACTCTACCCCAAAATAATAAAATATAATTAAGAGTTACATAAGGCCTTATTGTGCCCCATTTAGCTATTGTGGAAATAATAAATAATTTTGTTTTTTACAATGCAAGAAAAATAACTCTAAGATCAAATTTAATTATTATTAATTAAAATATTTCCCTAACTCAACCCATTAACCTACAAGAAATTAGAAAATAGGCTAAGGGGCCATATTGAATGCCTAGGGATGAAAAGGGGAAATGACATTCACCTAAATATACATCATAAGAAAGCATAAGAGGATCCAAAGGGAGGTCACCATGGACATAAAAAAAAATGGTGTATAATTATGATACATAAAAAAATCCATGGGATCCATCAAAGAAGGGCCACTAGAAGGGGAGGAATGAGGATCATGAGTAACACATAATCTAGAGCCAAAAGTAAAGTAATTTATAAAAGCAAATGACAAAACATGGAATGATGTATAATAAGCATGGCGTAAATTAAACCACTATTTTGCTTTATCAACCAAAGTAACACAAAATTCATGCATCAAAGTACTATCATTGTGGACATGTAAGCATGATAGGAAGATAAGAATGATCTAACATGTAATGTTGCATCTTTAATTTTAGTAAATGACTTTATCATCAGTGTTGGAAAATGACACACACCATAAATTGAATCCTCATGAATCAAAGAGTCATCAAACTCATCATGGGAAGATAATAACTAACACTATGCTCATCACTAAATGTAGCATTGATATACTAAGAGCCACAAGAAAGGAAAGAAGGACTAACAAGCTCACGTGGAGATTAAACGTGCATATGAACATATTAGGATCCTCAAGGAAAGATGAAGTGAGAGAGACACAAGTAGGAGAACCCGTAAATAACAAGAAAAGCTAGTATGAGATGTATAAAGGATATGGTTGTATACGCCTAAAAATGATGCAAATTATCCTAAATAAATATTCTAAATATTTATTCCATTCTTCTACCAATTAAATAAATATTCTAAATATTTATTTCATTCTTCTACCGATTAAATAAATATTACAAATTTATTTAATCGATTCACTGTTCTATAATTAAATAAATTCAATTTATTTAATTAAAATTCTTCTAAATGTCCTACACAATTAAATAATCATAAATTATTTAATTAATCCAAATTCCTCTATCCTAAGTTCTAAATTCAAAAATCCACCTCACCTTTACACCTCACCTTTTCCACCTCACCTTGTCCACCTCATCAGGTTGCACATGTAATTAAATATATTTAATATTTAATTACCTTATTTTCCCTCACCCACATGGCCTATTTCTTCTCAAATCAGAGGTTAGTTAACTAATCAATCAAAAGTGTTAACTAACCTGTCAATTGAGTCAATTCCTCAAACAATTCAGTCAGTTCCACAATCCACTCTTCTAACTGATCAATCAAGTTTGTTAACTGTTCAGTCAATGGAGTTAACTCTCCAATCAATTTTGTCACATCCCCTCTTTCATGATGGAGCTGGGACACTTGTCACATTTCCACTGGTTGCACATTCCTCAACCATCCTCAGCCGTTGATCTTCATATCTTCTCTCAACCGTTGATTCCCTTTCTTCCAAGTCTATAAACGAAACCTCATCCCTCCATTCTATTGATCCAAGCTATCTATATTGTTACTCTGCAGAATTATCACCAGTGTGCCTTTGGCACCCTCTTACCATTCACAAGCTTGAGATCACATACTTGCTTTGAAGCTCATCTTCATTGCATACCACAACAGCCATTTACCATCGACTTCCTACAAACAGCTAAAAGAGTGCACTCTCTGAGGGCCTACTTAACCAGCAAAAGGACGATTGTGATAGGCGAACAACAGAAGTTTCGAAACGGGAAAGGTTTGCACTGTATTGTTCATTGCTTCATTTATTGAATCTTTCTTGTTTTCACTATTTTGTTGATGTTTGGGTCATACATTATTCATTTGATTGATCTCCGTTTTACCCTTACATTTTTGGCGCCCACCGTTCAATTTTATGTTTTTTACAAATTTTTGTAGTAAAAATTTGTGTTTCTCTAAACTCCATTGTTGAGTTTTGCAAGGATCTATCAAAAGGTGACCTCCTGGGCTGAAACTGACATCACCAACATGCTCAGAAGGGTCAAAAACCTTAGAATCACCTGTTAATTCACAAAAATTGGAGACTGCAAAAAATCTCTGTGATATTTTTGAGGGTGCATCCTTTTATCCAGCGGTCCAAAGGTGCTTCCATAGGGTGCATCGCTTTATCCAGCGGTCCAAAGGGTGCTTCCGCAGGGTGCATCACTTTATCTAGCGGTCCGAAGGGTGCTTCCGCGTCCTTTTATCCAACTGTCCGAAGAGGTTTTTTTGCAGGGTGCATCCTTTTATCCAACGGTCTGAAGAGTGCTTCTACAGGGTGCATCCTTTTATCCAGTGGTTCAAAGGGTGCTTCCATAGGGTGCATCGCTTTATCCAGCGGTCCAAAGGGTGCTCCCGCATCCTTTTATCCAACTGTCCTAATAGCTTTTTCGCAAGGTACATCCTTTTATCCAGTGGTCTGAAGGGTGCTCCCACAAGGTGCATCATTTTATCTAGTGGTCCGAAGGGTGCTTCCGCATCCTTTTATCCAATGGTCCGAAGGGTGCTTCTGTAGGGTGCATCGTTTTATCTAGCAATCCTCTATCCTGCCTTCTTCTACATGTCATAAGGGTGGTATCTTTTTCTTTTTTCCATAACAGGGGCATACGAACTCGTAATCTCGCAAATAAACACTCGTTGGAAAGGTAATTCTGTGCACTTCACAATGGAGCAGGTTTGATCAAGTGATTTTATCATTTTGTTAGCTATTTTTATAGTCAAAGTTCAGCTATCTTTCCAAGCTTAAATCTAGCATTTTTTCTTGAAAACTAATGATTTATCTGTGCAGCTTGACTTAAACACTTGTCAAAGAAAGGAGAAAAGAAACTTCTGATATATCTTCTACAGGGTTGAGAGCTAGATAGTTTTATTTTCCTTAACACACACATCATAGTTTAACTAGGGGGAAAGTAAAACAACTTGCATATAATTTCCATCTAGTTCTAATTAGGAAGGAGTAAACCATTGTTCATGCAACTTGCATACAATTCTCATCTAGTTCTAATTAGGAAGGAGTAACTCATTGTTCATGCAACTTGCATACAATTTCTCATCTAGTTCTAATTAGGAAGGAGTAACCTATTGTTCATGCAACTTGCATACAATTTTAATCTAACTCTAATTAGGAACGAAGTATCTGGATCATTTGTTTCTTGCATTGCAACACTTTCTAAGTTAATGCTATCTGGGATTAAAACTAAACTCACCTTTGATTTTGGGGTTAAAATTGAACTACTGCTATCTCGTGAGACCAAAACTTCAAAGTTAACTATTTCGTGCTACGAGGATTAAAACTGAATTCACCATTGATTTTGGGGTTAAAATTGAACTACTGCTATCTCGTGAGACCAAAACTTCAAAGTTAACTATTTCATGCTACGAGGATTAAAACTGAATTCACCATTGATTTTGGGGTTAAAATTGCACTACTGCTATCTCGTTGGACCAAAACTTCAAAGTTAACTATTTCGTGCTACAAGGATTAAAACTGAATTCACCATTGATTTCTAGGATTAAAACTGAACCAATGCTATCTTGCTAAAATCACTTCAAAGTTATGTGCTTGAGTAGATTAGCCCATTCAGTTTTTCTAATTTTAACTAGGTTGGATTAACCAGTGTATTCTGTGCTTGCGAATAACAATAGGCTTATGCTCTCCCCTTTACTGGGTGATCAGAGTGCCAGACTTGTCATTCTATTTGTTTAACCTTTAGGAGGGGCCTGCCCTTGGATGCACGCCTGTCTAAGTGGGAACGACCCTGAGTGGTAACAGGCTAAAGCCAAGCCCTACCAAGCCACTTAAAATAAATTGTGTTTGAGGTGAAAACCTCCTGCAACGAGTGCTGTTGTGTTACACCGACGGCCAACCTCCCCCAAAACCCTCATAGGCGTAACCCTTTGAGGCTGGGAGACTCTATAACGGAGAGTAGTGCCGCCGCATGTGTAACCACTTGAACGGTTGCCCTCATTAAACACCTCTTGTTCTAATGGCCAAAAACCCTTGTAATCCATTTCGAGCCTAGGATTTTGTACTTACTTTTTTTTAGTCCAAATAGAGTCGACAAAATCTCAAAAAAAAAAAAAAAAAAAAACCATAAAAATATCTTTGTGTTTGCTGTGTCTTCTTGCCATAATTGAGAAAAATCAGATTAAAAGACTGACTTGCAACCAAGAAACCAAAAAGCACTAAAAAACGTGTCAAAAACTTTGCAAAATCATTCGAAGAAACCAGAGTTGCGCATTTGTCCTCTGCCAGAATTGTGCATTTACCTCGACTTGCTGTGCATTTACCTTCTGAAATTGTGCCTCTAAAGCTGCATATCCAAAATAGTAGGCTTTTTCGGCCTTCTGCTAGTTTCTGTCAAGATGAGAAACCAATTATAAGCATTTGCTCAAAAAGTCCAATATCTGCAATTGCAAATAAACTCAGGTCCCTCGCCCCAAGAGTGTATAGCAATTTCTCAACAAATCCAAGTCTTACAACAAGAAATGGCAATCTTGAAAGCCAAACGTGTCAGCACTAGCTACGCCTCGCCCCAAACTCATACATCTGTTTCCCGTCTTAATGATGCTCATGACAAGGCAAGCACCACCTTAAGTTGGAAATCCTATACCACCCCATCTACTAGTCCTCCAAAACCACACAAATCCTTCATTATCCTCTCATCCTCCTCCTTTGTCTTAAGCATTGTCATGAAAAATCCTCCGTATTCTACCTACAATGGGGCATGTTTTTCTTATGCGACATAGTCCTTGGAGATCGCATCCTTGTTTCCTTCTACCAACCCTGCCATTTCATTCCTTATCACCCATGCATCTACCTATCCGTGGTGTTTCCTTGTCATCAGTATTATTTGATCCATATCTGTTCCATATCATGTCTTATCTGTTCCATATCGTGTCTTGTCTGATCCATATCTGTTCCATATTGTATCTTGTCTGATCCATATCTATTCCATATCTGATCCATGTCTATTCCATATCATGTCTCATCTGATCCATATCTTAGGTCCATTAGGGTTTACCCCGAACTACGTTGCCTCTGCGTCATCACGTAGGCAAGGCCATTTAGCAATGAGCCCCCGAGGCACTAGGTCAGTCCCTTAGGGTCCGTCTCACTAATAAAGATTGTGGAATCTTCTCACCAAGCAAGCAAGCGCAAGCAAAGTCCACTTTCAAGCAGAAATTTTGACACAAGACTTTAACCTAACCAAAGCAAAGCAAACAAACTCCTAAGGCCTTCTAAATGATTTTACCCAAATTATGGCAAAAAACAAACACATCTAAATGCAAGAATGTTTTGTGGATTGGAACCATGGTTAAGTTACAGAGTCTTAATTTTTGTTATCATGTCTTTCTATGCTACTCAAGGATGCCAAAAGCTAGAGATGCTATGATGGGGGCATGATTAGTTTCTTTGTTTGCTATCTGTGGATTAAGCTTTAGTAGTGTGACACCTTGTCTAAGGACATGATCGACAAAAGATCATCGAGGACATCAAAGGTCTAACATGAATGGGGGCAATCCTTGTCTGTTGATACGCAAGAAGTACTCAGGTCATCTAGATTCAATTATACCTAGATGCTTGTATTAACTTGCTAAATCCAAATCCATGTAAGTGGTACTCAGGTCATCTCGGTTCAATTATACCTAGATGCTTGTATTCACTTACAACATTTCAGAAAATGTACCAAAAACACAATGCCCATTGATGAAATAAAGCACTCCAATAGCAAAGCATCCATCCTATATCCATTTATACATCCATACCATACCCCGTGCAATAAAGATCCAACAATGTAGAGTATCAATGTTTACAAAATCTTGCGAGTCCTTATATCGAGTCTTTCTTCTATCAATCAGATTTCTATCTATCATCAGCTCTTTCATCCTTGTCCAGTCAGTTTGAGCAATGATCCAAATGCAGGTCCATCCTTAATCCATATCAATCATGTCAAGTCAATCTTGCACAAATGATCCAATCACAATCAGTGGTCTTGATCCTTGTCTGGTCGTAAACCAACTCGGTCAGTTAATCAATCAATTGTCTTATACAGGATGTTGCATTGTCGAAATCAGACCAATACACGCGTCTTACACGACATGCTTCATTTCCTGGAACCAGACACTATCGTTCATGTTGCTCTGGGGATCCATCATTCCCTGCCATGACAACACGCCTGCCGTGTTGGTCTAGGGATACATCGTTCCCCGCCATGACAACATTGTTGTATATCGTTATTAGTATATCATTGGTTTACCGCTTGACAGGGGCAATACCTTGTTTGTTCTTGTGTCATTTGTATATACTTACTTGCCTACTTGTGTGTGTCATCATTCCATCTTGCATGGCGTATCATTCAACTCTTTTTTCAACCGATTTCTTCATTCTAACCTAGCTTCCCTTCGTCTTCGTGAGATTGTCCGTCTCACGCCTTCTGCCTCCTCCTCGTCCAATCTCCCGAGGGGGCATCCTATCATCAAACTTGTACCAAGGGCAAACTGGGGCATGTATCATCATTCAAACTATCGATTTCTTTGAAGCAACGCTGTAAACTGCATTGCATCAAAGAGGGGAAAAATGTATACGCCTAAAAATGACGCAAATCATCCTAAATAAATATTCTAAATATTTATTCCATTCTTCTACCAATTAAATAAATATTCTAAATATTTATTTCATTCTTCTACTGATTAAATAAATACTACAAATTTATTTAATCGATTCACTGTTCCATAATTAAATAAATTCAATTTATTTAATTAAAATTCTTCTAAATGTCCTACACAATTAAATAATCATAAATTATTTAATTAATCCAAATTCCTCTATCCTAAGTTCTAAATTCAAAAATCCACCTCACCTTTACACCTCACCTTTTCCACCTCACCTTGTCCACCTCATCAGGTTGCACATGTAATTAAATATATTTAATATTTAATTACCTTATTTTCCCTCACCCATATGGCCTATTTCTTCTCAAATCAGAGGTTAGTTAACTAATCAATCAAAAGTGTTAACTAACCTGTCAATTGAGTCAATTCCTCAAACAATTCAGTCAGTTCCACAATCCACTCTTCTAACTGATCAATCAAGTCTGTTAACTGTTCAGTCAATGGAGTTAACTCTCCAATCAATTTTGTCACATCCCCTCTTTCATGATGGAGCTGGGACACTTGTCACATTTCCATTGGTTGCACATTCCTCAACCATCCTCAGCCATTGATCTTCATATCTTCTCTCAACCGTTGATTCCCTTTCTTCCAAGTCTATAAATGAAACCTCATCCCTCCATTCTATTCATCCAAGCTATCTATATTGTTACTCTGCAGAAATATCACCAGCACGCCTTTGGCACCCTCTTACCATTCACAATCTTGAGATCACATACTTGCTTTGAAGCTCATCTTCATTGCACACCACAACAGCCATTTACCATCGACTTCCTACAAACAGCTAAAAGCATGCACTCTCTGAGGGCCTACTTAACCAGCAAAAGGACGATTGTGATAGGTGAACAACAGAAGTTTTGAAACGAGAAAGGTTTGCACTGTATTGTTCATTGCTTCGTTTATTGAATCTTTCTTGTTTTCACTATTTTGTTGATGTTTGGGTTTTATATAATTCATTTGATTGATCCACATTTTACCCCTACAATGGTCATTAGGTATATTATCATCACATGAATTAGGACCCCTAGATGCCTCACAAAATATATAATGAGACAAACATGGATCTAAGGGAATAGAAAGAAGGATATCATGACATGTAGGAGAAAGAGTATCACAAGGATCAACAATATCATGGATAGGTAATGAAGGTAGAATCTCATCACATACATCATCATCCCTAGTTGTATCAAATGAGTAGAGGGTTGAAGTAAGTGCAGGTCATTGTCATAAGCCATGAAATAAACATCCTCATCATAAAGCATGAGGTATAAAGAGTGAACTTGGTTAAGACAAAGGAAAAGCCATCCATAATTTAAATATCCAATAATGAAAGCACCATGAATGAGTGGGAGGGTATGGATCAACTAGAGTGGATGAAGCACAATGAAGAGTTGATCAACTAGATAACAAACAATAAATGTTTAAACTCTAATCAAAACATAATAATGAAGCACAATGGAGAGCAGATCCAACCCTAATCAAATTTGAAATAAGAATATAGCAATAAAAATATTAAGTCTGAAAAACCAAAAAAATAAAGGTGGTCAAAACCCTAAGATAAATTCTAGAGGGTTCGAATGTAGGGTTCACAAAAAATGTGGAAGAAAATAACCAACCTTCACAAATATCCCAGGTCATTTAAATTAGATGCAATTATCAACCTAAGATTAAGAGTTGAGACAATAAAACGCAAATAAATAAGCACACTTTTCAAAATGACAAAGATGCATTAGGATTACTTAGCTCTAGGTGCAACTTGGTGGCGTTGTACTACAAGTTATTACTCTATGATTCAAAACAACACTTTGATATTAGATCCATTTTTGTAGCGCTCTATAAACAATAGACTAAACTCTATTTTAATTTTGGGTCAAACTGCAATGTGAAATTGATTTGGTTTGATTTGTAGTGACCTTGTTACGTGAAATCAATTTAGCAAGCATTGCAATTTGAAAACTAGTTTGCCTTGCCTTTAGATATTTGGAATTGTAGTAAGGAATTGCCAATATTTACAAACTCCTTTGAGGAACTTGTTAAGCAAGGGCCATGTTCTCCTCAGTCAAACCCTTAGGCAAGCTAATTCAATGGCTTGTGATTGAAGATTGAAGACAACAAACAACCATATAATATGCTTATTCGTTGCTACTATAGATGTTGATGCTATGCTCTTCTAATGATGTAGTGTATAATGGAACTCCATGGATCTAAATGATGCTTATCTAATGTGTGTTAAAATGAATTAGGATTTGTCATTTTATACAACACTAGAATTGAAATATTTTACATTCACGTTGGTGGCAATGGTTGGTAAGAAAAAGAGGGAATGTGTCCTTTCAAAATTGAAAATTTTAAAATTTAAAAGTTTAAAGGTTGATTTTGTGTCCCAATGTTGATCTAAATCGAAAATAAGAAATCTAAATTTTTGTGAGACATGAAAAATTAAAATGAGTTCTTATGAAAAAAATATGCCACTTTTATGTAAGAGATTAGATTAAAATGAGCCCATAGCAAATAAGGTACACAGTTTTCCCCATTACAAAAACATAAAACCGTAATCCCTATTTTATTAAAATTAGGGCACAACTAGTCCCCTAGAAAACGTCACGAGGTCAAATCTCCTAAACACCGTTAGCGACACAGGCAAAGCAGTAGAGCAGAAGGAATTTAAGTAACCGAGAACAAAATAATTCCTTCTTTTGAACTTTGTTGGCTCTGTGATAAACTGGAAAATAAAGATTAACATCAGTAGCAGGGCGTAGGGTTTAGAATTTAGGGTTTAAGGTGAAAATGGCAAAGCAAAAGAGTAAAACACAGCCACAGGCGAAGGTCAAAGGTAAGGGCAAACCGAAGCACAGTCTGGATGACAACAGAAGAGATGGGGACTCAAATATGCGAAGCTCAGCCACTGTTAGACGTCTTAACATGTATAGCACCCGTCCCAAGCGTAACAGCAAAGGACATATCCTGCATCACGAACTGCAGTCCAAAGACTTGCCTTCTACAAGGATTCAGCCCGACCGTCGCTGGTTTGGTAAGCCTCCATACTTATTTCTGTTTGTTTTTAAGTTGTCAATCTTATAGAATGGTAATTATGGTAAGTCTTCACAGTGATTTCTGTTTGTTTTAATTTTATCAATCATGATGGTAATCATCACGACGAGAAAATGCGAAGCGATTTATCAATTGACAGCATAATTGCCGTATCAATTGAGGTACTTGGCTTGCTCTCCCTCTTCCTTCAATCCCGCCAGGGGCATAAATGCCTCGAAATCGGTTCGACTTTGTTGAGGTCCTCTGCTGTCGGTCTGAGTGTCATAGTAATTTTGAATTAAGTGTATTAGTCTGAAGGATTGTGGTGTAACGATCAAAGGGTATATGCATTTTCAAATCTCTACATTGCAATAAGGCTTGTACTTTGGAGGAACTGGAGTATTGAAAATGCATTAGTAAATGTAGAGCTTTAAACTATGGGAAAGTGAGATAGTGGAGTATTGAAAATGAGGTACATTTGATTTCAGCCGGCAATAACACCTTCTCAGGAAAAAAATATTTTCTCTGTTTTGGATTGACAAAATATGCCACAATATGTTTGATTTGTTGAAATTTTAATGATGAAGAATAAGTTAGAAATGATGAGGTGCAATAGAGTATTACAAATTAATAAAGTATATTATCTTGAAAAAATGGGTAGTAATTGTCATTTCCGGTTTAGTACTCAGTGGTGGTATTGGAGTATTTAAAACTGATGCAGTCATGGTAGGAGGGCCCAATGAAGGACTATCCAGCTGTGCAGTCAACACCAATAAACACATACACAAAATAGAAACTCTCAATAACATGACACAAGATATACCTTGGGAAAACCCTCAAAGAAGAAAAAACCCTGCCTCCAAAAGATTCTTCATTATATTATTAAATTCTCAAACAAGTTACAATCTGCTGCAAGGTAGGCTGCTAACAACTAAAACTTATAATGTCCCTAACATCAAACTCCATCCTGAACCCTCATACTCATGCTTATGCTTGGACCTCCAACTCCTACTAAAATGTTCTCTACCTCCCTTGATAATCTCAATCTCTAGCCTCCTCGATGATCTACGTCGACCGCAAGGTGGCTCAAAGTTCAATACTCCCTGAAATGTGTAGGTCAACTAATAAGAAATCCATGCAGTGCCCAATGTTTGCTTCCATGGGTCCAATAAGTCTTCACATGTCTCCCTTGATTGTTGCAAACTTTGAATTCTTTGGCGCCAATAGTGACTCTGCATCTCTGACAATCTGCCAGTCTGATATAGGTTCACAAGCCCAAATAAGTCGTTACATGAATCCAATTCTCCTCAACGTGGATATGACCTCCAAATACTCTAGAATGTTATACCAAAACTGCAAGATTCAAATGAAAAATGCGGTAGAATGCAGTGACTTCTTCTACAACTGACTCGTGAATCAAAATTGCAAATAAACAAACCAAGTGAACGTTGGCAATGTAGGATTGCTTTGTTTCCCCAAGGATGCTCCTGCATTAAACACCTCGAATATATTGAAAAGCAAGCCCCTCTCTTTCCAATGACTAGAGGGAAACCTAGTCGATTTACCTTGGCCTTGGAAATCCGACTTGAATCTTCTTCCGGCTTGAATCTCATTTCACCAAATACTCCTCATATTGCCTTTTTCTGGTGCTTTTTCCAATTTAGGTGTCTATTATTTCCTCAAGCTCTTCTTTTGGTGTTGGTGGTATGGGGTTTTGTCCTTGATCCTCTGTGCTGCTTCCCTCTAAGTCTCCCTCATGATACTGATATAGGTTTGCAATGTTGAACATTGAAGATACACCTAATCCTTTTGGTAGCTCTAGCTCAAACGCATTCCCTGAGTCAAATCTTCTTATAATTTTGCAAGGACCGAACTTCTTCATTTTCAACTTGTTATATGTTCCAATTGGAAATCTCTCCTCTCTAAGGTATACCATCACTTCATCTCCTACCGCAAAATCTTTGTGTATTTTGATTTTGTCAGCCTCTTGTTTGTACTTGTCATTCATCTTCTTCAAGTGGCTTTTTAACTCCTCATGCACCTTCTTCATGTGTTCAATAAACTCTTCTGCCTTCGCACCCTCTTGTCTTCCTTACTGATGTCTCTTAATCTAGGTACATTCTTTGGATTGCTGCCATTTACAATCTTAAATGGTGTCTTTTCGGTACTCCTGTTCATTGAATTATTGTATGCAAATTCTGCCTATGATAAGACCATGACACAATTTCCCGCGTTTTATCCAACCAAGCATCTCAGTAAGTTACCCAAGCTCTTGTTCACTACTTTTGTTTGCCCATCAGTATATGAGTGATATACTAGGGTGAATTTCAAGTCTGTTTTCATCTTCTTCCACAAGGTCCTCCAAAAGTATCCCACAAACGTAGTGTCTCTATTTGAAACTATGCTCTTCGACAAACCATGCAATCTTACTACCTCTTTGAAAAATAAATCCGTTGTGTACTGCATCATTGCTTTTATTTTGTGGAATGAAGTGCGCTACTACTACCATGATTGAATCATTTCCTCTTTGCGTCCTTGATAGTCCCAATACAAAATCCATACTTATGTCCTCCCATTGCTTCTGCGACACTAGTAGTGGCTGTTATAGCCCAACATTCTGACTGTTTCCTTTGGCAACTTGTCAAGTTCTACAACCTTGAACAAATTTCCTCCCATCCTTGTATATTTGTGTCGTTGACCAAGGCAACTATCTTCTATGTCCCAAAAATTTCAGCCAAACCTCCGCAATGCTTCTCTTTGATCGGATTCTCTCTCATAGAGCTTCTAGGTATACATAATTGGCTTCCTTTGAATAACATCTTGTTTTGAATCAAGTAATCCAAACACTTACTTCCGTGCATGCTTATTGGCTCTTTACATGCTTTTTATGCCTCCATAAAATCAGGATCAACCTCATACAAATGTTTTAACTTCTCAAAACCAACTACTTCTACCTTCATATCTGTTAGCAGATTCAGTCTTCTACATAATGCATTGACAACCTTGTTTGACTTACTGCACCTATGTTTCAGTACAAAAGTGTAACTCTGTATGAATTCTACCAACCGCACATGTCTTTGGTTAAGTTTACTTTGATTGTTCAAGTATTGTAGTGCCCGATGATTAGTGTACAACACAAACTCTTTGGGTAATAGGTAATATCTCCACTTCTTTAGCGCTTGTATTATGGCATAAAATTCTTGTTCATAGATTGAATATCGCTTGTTGGCATCATTCAACTTCTCATTGAAATAAGCTACTGGTCTTCCTTCTTGGCTTAATATCGCCCCGATTGCCTTCCCACTTGTGTTGCAATCTACTTGGAATATCTAATTGAAATTTGGGAAGGTCAATATTGGCTGTTTTGTTACTTTCTTCGTCAACAACTCAAAGCTCCTATCAGCCCTTGTAGTCCACTTGAATTCCCTCTTGTCCCCTCTCATCGTCTCTGTTAGTGGCACACAAATACTACTAAAATTTCTGATGAACTTCCTATAAAAATTGGCCAACCTATTGAAAGATCTTACTTCCCCTACATTTGTTGGTGTAGGCCACTTCTCAATGGCTTTGACTTTCTCCGGATCCATCTTCAAACCTTTAGCTGAGATCATAAATCCCAAATATACTGGTTCTTCCTTCATGAAACTACACTTTTTGAAATTGATCAACAACTTTTCTTCCCTCAACCTTTGTAATACTAATCTGATATGCTCCAGGTGTTCTTTTTTGGTGTTACTGAAAATCAAAATGTTGTTCAAGTAAACTATTACAAACTTACCCAAGAATTTCCGTAGTACCTCATTCATCAATTGCATAAATGTGCTTGGCGTATTGGTTAATCCAAAAAGCATAACAAGCCACTCATACAACCTCTCATTAGTCTTGAAAGTTTTTTCCATTCATCCCCTTTTCTTATCCTAATTTGGTGATAATTGCTTTTTAAGTCAATCTTGGTGAAGTACTTTGCTCTGCTTAAACAGTCCATGATATCATCCATCCTTGGCAAGGGGAATTTATATCTTGCAGTGATCTTATTAATTGCTTTGGAATCAATACACATTCTCTAGTCACTGTCCCTCTTGGGTGCTAGTCTTGTGGGTATTGCACATGGGCTCAAACCCACCCGGATCAAACCCTTCCTTAACAACTCTTGTACTACCTATTTAGCTCCTCATTCTTTGCTCAGGTCATTCTATGTGGCACTTTATTCGGCAAACTACCTCCTAGAATCAGGTCCATGTGATGACTGATACTCTGTACTGGTGGCAACCCTTCTGTCATATTGTTAGATATGATATCCTTGTATTCCTCTATCATTCTAAGATTTCTTGCGGTGCTTCCTTTGCGGTGTTGCATGTCTTGGGAATCAGTGCAAAACAAACATTCTCATGCCTCAATCCATCTAAAAGCTTCCTTCCATCTACCAAGCATATCTTGGTATTGCTACAAACTTGGTCTTCTCTGTCTTTCAGTGGCATTAACCTGTGTCTCCGGCCATTCCTAGTTACAGTATGTGTTTGCTCTCCCATCACGTATAGCCTGTCGGTCGAATTGCCATGGCCTCCCCAACAGTAGGTGACACACATCCATTGGCACTATATCGCACAAGACTTCATCATGATAACTCCTATGTTCCATGGAGTTTCTTGACAGGGAGACGGGGGGATAGGTTTTGGGGACGGGGGGACCAAGGGCCTAAGTTTGGGGATGGCAAGGGGATAGTGGTGGATGGGGGTCTGGGGGGCGGAGCCCCCAATGGGGTTGAGGGGCAACACTCCCGCCACCAAGCCCAAATTAAGGCCTCTTTGACACCACACAAACCTTCATGGCGCGTGTCATTTTCACAATTTTATCACTATGTTTTCTGCAATACCAACTCCTTATTTTTTCTATCCTAATACTCTCACTCTTGCAATCTTTAGCCTTTCTCATTTTTTTGACTTTTGTGACTGCTTAGGGTGTGGATGCGGCCCATAGACCATTAGGGTTAGGGTTACTAGCACGAAGATCCAAAAACTCTGATTTAAAAAAATGAACTTTTTGCCTCAATTGCCATGGGGGGTGTCTAGGAGTCCTTTGGGCATCTCGGGGACGTCTGAGAGTCTCCAAGAAGAGCAAAAATGAAGGGGATATCCCGGAAATGTCCCCGGGTTGTGGGTGGTGGGATGGCGGGGGACGTTTCCCCCAAGTCCCCGCATCCTAGAAATGACCCCGTCCCGGAAACGTGGGGTTTTTGGTGGGGGGACACGTCCTCGTGGAACACTGGGTAACTCCCTATTTTGAATCTTACCCAGCATTGTTCATTGACCATTACCTTACGTTCTCTCTGTAACCAAGCACTTGAGTAAGGGTTTGGGTGCTTCTACCTCTTCAAGTTTAGTTTTTCGACCATTTCTTTTGATACCAAGTTGTCTATACTTCTGCTGTCAATAATTACCTTGCAACACTTCCCTTCTACTTTGCATCTAGTTCTGAACAGGTTCTTTCTTTGTACTGGTCCTCCCTCATGATGCTTCATCAAAGCCCTCCTCATCATTAGTGACTCTCCATGTTTAGGGTTGCCATCTAATTCACATGATCTCTGGGGTTCTTCTTCCCCAAACGCATCTCTAGCATTGCTTTCTGGCCGCATACCTTGGTCTTGAAAACATTCAAAGGCTCTGTGTCGCTCCTCTCCACACTTGAAGTATGTTCCTCTAAAAGTCCTCTCATTTCTTCTATATTCTTCTCTTCCTCTCTGGTATCCTTCTTTGCAATATGTATCTCCTCCTCCTTTGTCCTTGTGGTAGTAGTTGCTATCTTTTTGGCCTTTGTGGTAAGTGTCACGACTTCTTTCTTCATTGCGATGCACACCATTGCCTCTGCGGTAGAAATTGTCAACTCTCGTCTTCCTAGTAAGGTGTTCTATCACTATACCGTGATCTCTCCCTTTGGGGTCTCTCCTCTTTTCCTCTTTGTTGATTCTGTTGGTTCTCAAATCTCTTGTTTAACTAGTTTTCTACCTTGATCGCAAATTGGTATGCTTCTTCTATGGTGTTCAATTTGACCAAACTCAGCTCTTGAATACTTTCTCTCAACCCATTGATGCATCATTCACCCTTCTCTTTGCCTATCTCGTTGTGCCTTGTCCTAATAATCAGTTTGTGAAATTCTTTGGTGTATTCCTTAATAGTCATGTTGCTTTGTCTCAAAGTTGCAATTTCTTTAGTAGTTCTAGCTCATAGTCCATGGGTATGATTTGCCTTTTTAATTTTGCAACCATCCTCTCCCATTTTGTTGTTCTTTCCTTTCTATACCTATTTCTTTCTAGTTGTGCTCTCTTCCACCAAACAACATGTCCCTTCGGCTTGGTCTTCACAAACATAACCCTCTCGGGGTCTTTAATCTCCCCATATTCAAAATATTTGTCCAACTCATTTATTCAATCAATCAGTTCTTCCAGATTCAGATCATCGCAGTAGTTTGGAACTTCCATTCTAGGTCTCTTGCCGATTTTGGAAATGGCCTTTTAACACCTTCACCTGTTCTGATTCTTCTTCCTGATATTCCAAGTTTTGCACATCATCTCTGGCATCCTCCTCCACATCGCTCACCTCATCATCCCTTGGGCTTCAGCCCCCTTTTCTATCTTCCTCTAAAGCTTTCAACCGAATTCTCTTCTCCCTTACCTCTTTTAGGACTTCAACCAACTTTCCAATTATGTTGATAACACCTTGGACTCTTCGTGGCGGCATCTTTCTTGGATTTGTTGCAAATTGCCTCTTGTTGGCGGTCCACGTACAATCACCGTTTGCAACTGCCTCTCAGCTGGCGATCTGTTGACAAGTTTTTTGTAGGTTGCCTTAGTCCAGTGATCTGTTCACAAGCAGAATCCACATAACAACCACTTACCCTCCTCAAGATTCGAACCTTATGCTCTGATATCACATGATGCAGTCACAATAGGAGGGGTCTAATGAAAGACCATCCAGTTGTGTAGCCAACACTAATAAAACATAGACAAAACAAAAACTCATAATAACATGACATAAGATATACCCTGGGTAAACCCTCAAAGAGGGAAAAATTCAGCCTCCAAGAGATTCCTCATTATATTATTAAATTCTCAAACAAGTTACACTCTGCTACATAGGTGTATATGCTAGGCCATAGCCAAATGACAACTAAAACATATAATGTCCCTGACCTCAAACTCCATCCTAAACCCTCATACTCATGCTTATGCATGGATCTCCAACTCTTGCTAAAATGTTTTCTACCTCCCTTGATGATATCAAATGATCGTGGGCAACCAATATAAATATGTTTTAATATATATATATCCAACCTCCTTAATGATTTGCATCAGCCACAAGGTGGTGCAAAGTTCAATGCTCCCTAAAACGAGTAGTTGGCTAATGCCAGTTAATTCTGTGAACCAAACCAAAACAACAGAAAAGAAATTTGTGCGGTGCCCAATGTTTGCCCCCGTGGGTCCAATAAGTCTTCACATGTCTCCCCTGATTGTCGCAAACTTCGAATTCTTTCGCACCAATAGTGACTGCAACTGTGACAGTCTGCTAGTCTGATACAGGTTCACAAACCCAAATAAGTCGTTACATGAATCCAATTCTCCTCAAACGTGGATATGACCTCCAAATACTCCTTCTAGAATGTTACACCAAAACTGCAAGATTCAAGTGCAAAATGTGGCAGAATGCAGTGGCTTCTTCTACAACTTACTGGTGAATCAAAGCTGCAAATAAACAAATCAAGTGAACACTGGTGATGCAGGATTGATTTGTTTCCCAAGGATTCTTCTGCATCAAAAACTCTCTAAATGCAGAGTATAATAGAGTTAGTATATTCCTATGTCAAATTATTTTCTTGCTTGAAGATAACCCTGAGCTCTAGGTAATGTTATTTGCACCTTGCAGACATGGAGTGGCAAACTGATGAAGGAGAATATAAATTATTTCCCATCTTAAAATAAGCCTTAGCTCTTCAGACATCGAGTGGCAATCCAACTAAGGAGATTTTTCCACGGATTTTTTTTTGGTCAAGACATTTTTGTGAGTGACTATTGGGCAGATACAGCAGTGAGTTTCTTTACCAACTCTCAGCAAAAGCAGCTTCCTGACTTCTCATTTGCGGCATCACTAAAAACTTTTGGCATCTTGATGTCAGTTTGGACTGAATAAAGGCAGACGATTACTTAGCCTTTAAGCTTATTGATTTGCCATTTAAAATTTAAATCAATGGCTGCAAATTGGAATCCTGCATTCCTGTACATCCACAAGAGCATTTTGCTGAAGCCTGGTTGTGATGGGACGTGACATTAGGTGATCCATTTGAAGAAATCATGGATCATACTATTTTTCAGAATATCCAACAGTTTATAACCTTAAATTACCATTTTCAATTAGCTGTTGTTCTGAAAGCAGCCTGTATTAAAGGGAAACTGTAGCAAAATGTTGCTATTAACTAGAGCTGGCACATCATTTTGAGAGATGGATTGATTTGGGGGTCTTAAGCTAGTAAAATAATTCAAGATAGCAACTGCTGATGAGGTGCCAAGATTGGACAAAATTCCTTATAAGAAAATAGCACAATCTTCTACTTATTCCAGCCTGAACTTGATGGTGGGAGGGGGTAATATTCGTCAATTGCTTGTGCGCATAGAGGAAAGCAGTCTTTAAGGTTGAAACCATTGTGTGGCATCTTGTTCTTCCCTTTCTGAAATTAAAATTTTCTCTTTGTGGGGTTTACTGGCCAAGTATCGATATTTTTTCCAGAGAAATCTTCTATTCATGTTTGTTTACCTACTTGGTGTTCCTGGGCATCAATCTCCAATCCAAAATTTTCTCAATTCTGTATTGCTGGCATTGAACCAAATATTTTCTTCAGTGCTTGGGTTGATAAACATCTGCTGGTTGCCAAACTGTGTCTTTGAGCACGCTGGTCATCCTTCTTTTGATCTCTCTGATCTACTATTTCAAAATGTCTGTTGCCTCTGTGCGTTGATGATTTCTTTGATTTCAATGATAAGATGGCGAGTTTAACCTCCAAAAAGCTGCAATAGTCTCCTATTAGCTGGACTATATTGGCCTTGGAATGGGGTTCAAAAATCAAAGAGCAGAAGATTATGAATGATGATTGATTGGCAACATATTGAATGAAGGATTTGCATACATAACTGTGAAATATTAAGCTGCTTCAATTTCAATATCATAAAGCTCCCAATTGCCATGAAGTAGTGCTTCCAACCATAATGTGTAAGCCCATTCTCATGACTCATTTCTTTTCCCTGCCTCCTTGCATACTATCTTGCCTCTGTCCACGGCCTACCTCTATATTGCCTTCATTAATTCCTAATGGCCAAAAGTTCTTGCAAATCCTGGAGATGTGAGCTAGGGTCATTACAGTTATGACACTAGATCTTAAAGATGCTTTCCAAACTTTTTAGATCCTTCTTATTCTTTCCCTCGAGTCCTTTTTTTGTGAATATTACTAATCAACTTTGGATAGATAAACATTTGGAGGAATTTTCATGAATGAGATGATAGAAAAGTGTGTTTTTTCCTCTACATTTTATATTTCATTATGTTCAATTGTTTACTAGTATTTTGTTCTACCATCTTATAAATTCAGGGAATACAAGAGTTGTCAATCAGAAGGAGCTTGAAATTTTCCGAGAAGAGTTACAGAGTCGTCTGTCCAATACTTACAATGTGATTTTAAAGGAGAGAAAGCTTCCATTATCATTGTTGACTGATCACCAAAAGGTATTTATCTCTATTGGTCGTCTATGGGAGTTTGTGAATCATTTGTTTAAGTTGGGAATTTTTACTGTTAGTTTTTTTTAATTTCTTGTGTAAAAAGTTTGTGCATTAAATTTTTTTTTGACATCTCCTTATATTCCTTAATTGATCAGTCTGTGGTCCAAATCTTAGCTTTTTAACATTCCAACTTTGCACTAAGAATCTTGGTAGGAGTATGTTGTTCATCTTCCTTTGCTTGGTAAGGTTGAAAATATATTGAAGCTTTTATTCTAACTATTGACAAAGCAACATGTTAATCGTTTTACATGAGATATTTTTGCAATTAGTTCATCTCAATTTCAAACATATTGTAAAGGCCACTCCAATCAATACAATATAATATTGCACAAAAGAGTAAAATTAAATTTTATTTTACTCAATATAATTTATTCTACAACAATATTCCAACATGAATATACAATAAGCTAAAGAATATATCCTAATAAAACATAAGGATAAATTCCTTTACATCATCGTCATTGCCATTAAGGCATTAATACAACAAACTTTGTTATAACATAAACTGTTATCCTCCAGAGATCATCTGTGAATGCGAGGATGGAGAGAGAGCATCATTGGAGCGATTTACCGCCCATCCACGAAGCTTATGTTTCCCCAGCCTTACTCCAAAATAGGAGAAGGCCCTTCACGAGAGGTCTAGCAATTAGAACCGGCAAGCGTGATGGAATCTCTAAATAATGTACATCTCGAATCAACCCTAAAGGGTAAACATTGACTCTAGAACTTTACAACCATTATGGCCCTAAGTCGAATATCTAAAACTCAACTCAAATCATAAATTATGAAACTAACAATTTCCTAGAATAACTTTTATGCAATATCTGTAACTTTTATGCAATATCCTTGAATGTTTGGTGTCACAAAATTGTTAATTTTTCCTATTTTACTGTGCGCTTTAGCTACACCTATGCAATGCAACATGTATAATGATATATTCATTATAATCGGTTTTGTTCACCACAAACCCTAGGAAAAGTCAGCATCTTTATTTTCTTTTAACCATCGTGTCAACCGCGTCTATAGAAAGTCTAATCTATCTATCTTGAGTTGTTACTTAACTCAATCTATCTGCTCTCTGTATTGTCGACCAAGGAATATTATCAATCAGCCTTTTAATCTCCTTAATTAGACCTTTTATGATAGACTTCATTTGCTTCTAAAACCAAATTCTTCTTTAAGGATAAAAAATATCAATTAAAGTATTAGTTTGAATGAAAAGATTTTTAGATATTAAATAATAGAATAAATATTATTCAAAATAAGATTTTTTATCAATATTGGAAAGTAATTATTGCTTTGTGCAAAATCGAATTTAAGAATAGAAAGTAGTTAAGGTCAATATTAGTTTTGTGTATCTTCGATATTCTCATTAAATTCATTGATAGCAGAAATTTCTTTTAATTGTTGAAATTATTCTTCAGTTCATAAGAAATATTGGAAGTAATGGCTTTTGGTTGATCATGATTTCAATAAGTCTAATTTCAACTCAATAACAATATATGTTTTTCTTCTAAACATTTATTTTGGAAAAAGTGTTAAAAGAGTTTCAAATTGTTAGTCGAGTCCTAGATAATCGAATTTTAGGTGAAAGTGGTTGTTTAAGCTCTTTGAGACTTTTGTATACCTAGGGTTGAATTTGAAATATACTTCAAACCAATTATTCCTTTTTTTTCCATACTCTTGAACCCTAGAAAGTTATAAATCTTTCTAGTAAGATGAACCATTGGAGTAAATGGTGTCGTATGATGTTATCTATTAGATGTTTAGACTTGTGTGAATTGTCTCTCAATCTTTTGTGAATTATCTCCTTGTTAAATTCTTGGTTATCAAGCTTAAGTAACTCTTCTAAAAACTCTTAGTACCTTGGCAGCGTCGGTTACTTTGAGGTCATATATTGTATTAATAGAGAAACTTTGCTCGTCACCTAGTTTGGAATCTTTGGTTAAGGTCTTAGAGTCATCATGATTTTTCTAGTAACTTGTATCTAATACAATGCTCTAGTTTGAGAAAGCTTAGCTAGTGGAATCCTGTTGCTTTTGTGACACTTGGCTTTAGATGAGTGTGTTGGCTGAAAAGTGAATGTTTTGCATACTTGAGTTACTTGCTCATCAATGTGGAAAAATTGAACAACTTTATTCCTTATTATATATGTTTCTGCATCTTATTAATTCAGGATGCGATACAATTTTAAGTTGTTATGAACTCTTGGCTCATTAAAATGTTATCTTTGGATTTTTGAAAATTATGTTAAGATAGGAAATTTCTTTTCTCTCTACCTTGTTTGAATAGATAGAATGATTATGTGTTCCTAGAGTAATAGACTTATTTTTATTTGGGTTTTGGACGGGTGCCGAATAGGGGGTCACAGAGAAGGGTAGGTTAGGTTTACTAGCCTATCTCACTGTCATTATCAACTTAAAAAGATGCTTTGGCAAAAGCTTTGAAATCAAATTAAGTATTTGCATTGGTTTGATTTATTTTCACTCTCTGCCATATCATGATATTAGTTCATTTGCAATAGTTTTCTATTTGTTAAATACTAGATATATCATGCTGCACCAAATTCCATCACGCTTGCCGGTTCCCATTGTTAGATCTCTCGTGAAGGGTCGAGCTTCTCCTGTTTCGAGTAAGGTTGGAGAAGTGTAAGCTTCGTGGATGGGCGGTAAATCGCTTTGATGATGCTCTCTCCTTGCATTGATGCCTTAATGGCTAGATGATGTAAAGGACTTTATCCTTATGATTTATTAAGCTATGTTCTCTATGTTATTGTATATTCATGTTGGAATAATTGTTGTGGAATAAATTATATATATGTTATCAGAGTAAAATTTATTTATTTTTTACTCAAAATAATTTATTCAACAACAATATTCCAACATAAATATACAATAAACTAAACAACATAGCTTAATAAAACATAAGGATAAATTCCTTTACATCATCGTCATTGCCATTAAGGCATTAATACAATAAACTTTGTTATAACATAAACTGTTATCCTTCGAAGATCATCATCTATGAATGTGAGGATGGAGAGAGAGCATCATCGGAGCGATTTACCGCCCATCCACAAAGCTTACGTTTCCTTGGCCTTACTCCAAAATAGGAGAAGCTTGACCCTTCACGAGAGGTCTAGCAATTGGAACCGTCAAGCATGATGGAATCTGGTGAAGCATGATATATTTAACATTTAACAATTAAAAAAAATAAAAATGAACTAATATTATGATATGATAGAGAGTGAAAATAAATCAAACCAGTCCAAATACTTAATTTGATTCCAAAATTTTGGCCAAAGCATCTTTTTGAGCTGATAATGATAGCTAGATAGGTTAGTAAACCTAACCTACCCTTCTCTGTGACCCCATATTCGGTACCTGTCCAAGACTCAACAAAAAATAAGTTTATATCTCTATGAATACATAATAAATCATTCAACCAAAGTAGAGATAAAAAATTCCGTATTAAAACATAACTACCAATTTATCCAATGATAACATTTTGATGAGCACAAGAGGTCATATCAACATAGAATTGTATCACATCCTGAATTAATGAGATGCAAAAACATAAATAAAACAGTAAGGGTTAAAGTTGTTCAATTTTTTTCTTTCCACATTGACCGAACAAATATATCTAGTTCGCATACTAATCACATTAAGCCATCACACCCTTCCAACCAAGTGTCACAAATGCAAAAGGATGCCACTAGCTAAGGTTTCTCAAGATCATGCATTGTATGAGATACAGGTTACTAGCGGTATCAAGGTGATCCTATGGCCTCAACAAATATCTCAAGTCTAGGTGATGAGAAATGTTACCACAATAATCCCATCTATGATAACAAATAAACATCACAAATAAACCGACGCTACCTTGGTACTAAAGATTGTAATATCCCCAATGGGATCTGCCCTAAATTCTGAATTTTATTTTTCTGATTTCTGCCCTAGTTTTCTGCTGAGACCCTAAAATTCTGATCTGATTTTTTGCTCTTAAATAAATTGTTCCAGAGACAATAAATATATCCAAACAAGGCAAATCATAATAACAAAGATATTACAAGTTGACATTCATCATGGGCATGAATTACACCATGAAATACACAATGTAGGGCAACCAAAATGGCAACAACAAGTCTGATTTTCTGAATTAAACTCTGCTGCTACAATCTGAAATTCTGGAAATGCAATTACATCCAAATACATAGGCCAAACATGCCTAAATACAAGTCAGATCTCTGCTGTTACAAATCAGACCTATAATTAGGTTTGCACATACCAAAATAATGTAGAAATGATACTCCAATACAAACCCTATTTGGGCGAATTACATTGGCTAGGCGAGGCTGTCAAATCACATGCAATTGATGATGCTTGATGCTCCAAAATCCCTCCACAATGTGGCACTAGGTCTGCTGCAATAAATTAGGGTTTAGGAAACCCTAACAAAGGTGAAATCTGCCTCCAAAACTCCAAATTGCCTTTCATAAACCAAATCGCTCTTCTCCTAATGGTGGTGCTCAAGGTTTAGGGTTAAACCCTAATGTCAAGGATGCACAAAATGCCACAAAATTTGCTGCTCCAAATCTGATCTTGAAATCTGAATGTGCAATCCACTCAAACCCTCCGTAGATCTCCAATGAAGTGCAAGTAGGTCTCCGTTATGAAACCTTCACAAGATGAATTAGGTTTTCGTCTAATCCACCAAGAATCACAAGGGTTTTCATCCTTGGATTCAAGCCCAACAAAATGTTGCAGCCAAAGAGATAACTCCATGAAAAATATGAAATGAAAGATATGATGGAAATGCCTCCAAACAACTTGTATTTATACATGATTTTCCTTATTTCCTCTAGCTGACCGACCACCTTCTAGAATCATGTTTTATTTCATTTATCCTTTTCAAACTTGACCGAACACATCAAGATAAGATAGGCGCTCAAAATACAAAGTAAAGATTTGTCTTTTGTGTTTATTTCCTCCCTTTGGCCGACATCCCTTTGGCACCCAAATCATCATAAAAACCATTTTGTTTTATTTTTCCATCTTTCCCTTCTCAAAGGGCGAACCAATTAGGCACATGAGACATCATAAATTTGACCTCAAATGAAGTCGTCCTCACAAGGAAAAATCATATAAATTACACTTATTTTTCACAAGGCATTTTCCATATTTTTCCTTTATTTTTCTATCCTCAAATGGGTCGCTCCACCTTAGGGCAATTATTTTAGTAATGATGACTATATCAAAAATACCACAAAAATATGCCAAATCATCTCCCATACTCAAATTGCCCTACAAAATTAGCCAAGTGTGAAAACTTGCCAATTAGGTCTTCACTAGGTGATCACTCCGAATATGGGGACATTACAAAGATGATACTCTTAAGAGTTTTAACAACGATTACTTGAACTTGGTTACCAAGACTTCACAAGAGGGAGGTAGGGTAACTATTAGTTTTAGAAAGATTCTTCCAAGGGTCCAAATAACTAACCCGGAACATACTATTTCACCTTTCTATTCTTGAGATTCATAACACTAAAATAGACCTTACTCACTAGGGTTCAAAAGATTAGGCAAAACCAGTTGGAGTACATCTCGAATCAGACCTAAAGGGTAAACATTCACTCTAGAACTTTACAACCATTATGGCCCTAAATCAAATATCTAATACTCAAGTCAAATCATAAATTACGAAACTAACAATTTCCTAGAATATCACTAACATTTAAAATCATTAACTACCAGCCAAACATATATATACTTTTGTTAAAAAAAATTATAAAGGCTTTTAAGGTTAAAACTACTTCATCCATCATATAAATTCTACCAAATTATTTATCCAAGGAAAATTTGAAAACATTGAACTATTATTTTGAAAACTAGATTTATTTCACTTTCTTATCTAAGATTAAGAAATATTCATGACTATGATAGAAATAAATTATCTTCTATTTTATTCTTAATTTGATTTTAAAAGATCTTTACATGTAGACAATCACAAAAAAAATTCATTTCTTTCTAATTTTAATAAAATCTTAAATTAGAATATAATTTAAGATTTATATTGACTATCGTTTATTATTCACTATGTCATTATTTCAAAGTGAAGCTAAATCAAGCAAAGATAATATAATTCATAATGATATTAAAATCTATTTAAACGAATTTGGTTTTGAAAACATAAGTCGATTAAGGAAAAGAAGCTAAGATCTACATTTTAAGTTGCCACGAAATGATATAAAAACTTGCATTTAGGGTTGATTTGAATGTCTAAGGATCGATTTGAAATAAGAATTGATTTACATTTCAAATCAATAAAGAAAACTAATAAGGTAGTTTATAAATAGGATCAATTTAAAAAAAAAAGCAAAAGAATCGATTTCTAAAGAAAAGAACAAATGGAGAATTCCATATACTTGTGCCATTACTCTAAGCCGAAAAGATATATAGCTGCTGCTCTTAGATCATTTAATAATGCTTTTAAAGGATTGAATAGATATGCAGAAACAAGTTTAGGTTTGATTTAAAATGGATCGATTTTCAAAGGGTTAAATAAATCGATTCAAGAAATATATATTGAATTCTCAACCAATAAATTAACTAATAAATTAAGAAGATAAACACATGCCGATTAGATCTTTACACAGATGAAATTAGCTTGCTAGCCGAAAGGGGTTTCAATAGGCTAATAAGGAATACAAACTCAACTTTAATACATGCAGGCCAAAGAAACCAATATTTATTTGTATTCGGAGACAAATCTATATGCAAAGGTCGGAAAAGGATTTTAAAGCAAGGCGACTCTTTGCCATTTGACACATGATAACCTACATGCATTGAGGAAAACATCCAGAGTCATAGAAAACCAGAGCAAAGGTGAAGAAATTGGTTTGAGATTGAAGGCATTGTTACAAAGAATCGATGTTATTCATTATACAGAGGAGACAAAGGCTCCTTAAATAGAATTACAAAGACAGATGTTTCTAAAAGAAACAATCGTTAACAAGAGACGAAGTTAGATACTATTGGATGACCATTAATAACATAAATAGAAAGATATTATTCTAATACCCTCCCTTAATGGTCATCATTCTAACTACCCAAAGAGATAACAAAGAAGGCTGCCCCCTTCTTCTTAGAACACTTCTGCAACAAAAGACAAAAGCTTGCCACTGACTCTGTCACTTGAGATGAGTCTGCCACCAACCCTCCTAGAAACTGCAGAACTTCTGGATAAACTCAAAAAACAACACCAATCGTCCAACCTAATGTTGGAGAACTGTCCCTCCCTGTAACCAGAGACACACTGAGAACAGCTGCCACGATTTTGAGGAAAAATCGGCAAACCCTCCAAACTTTTGCAAATGAGCACGACGCTCCAGAAAAGACTCCAAGAAGTCAGCTGTGCAGATGTTCGCCCCAGCAACTCCAGGTGCGACCAAAATAGACTGCAACAAAGTACGATTTTTGAGGAAAAAATCACCAAACTCAGAAATCCGAAGATTACAAATCATCGTTTTTTCGGAAAAAATGGTAAAAACCAAATACTAGAGAGCCTTCCCCAACAACGGAAACCCTGATTAGGGTAGACAGGAGAAAAACCCTTAATTTTTGAGGAGAAAATTATAAACCCTACCATGATTTTTTAAGCAAAAAATCAGAAAACCATATAGAATTTTTAAGGAGAAAAATATTAAAACCCATCAGAACATCGATTAGGCATGCAGACCCAGTTGCACAAATCCCAATGCACGGATTTCGAGACACTAGAGAATTTTGATGACCACCCAGAAATCTTCTCGAAAAACCCAGAAAGAATCTAGAAACATAAAATTTTTTGGCTTGAAACTAAGGATGAAAACCCTAGCCGAAATTCTCAGAAACCCTAGGCGAATTGAGATACAGCCAAAAAAAAAAATTCTTCAGCCTCGAAACTAATGCAGACTATGGGATTTGCTGGAGATCACCAAAGATTTTAATGGCAACCAAAACAAACAGAGGCTACAAAAATGCCAAGGACGACCAAGGGTTTTCAACGTAGAGGCAACAAGGAAAACGCGAAAGGAAAATCACTAGCAAGAACAAAGAACGCGACTTCCAGAAACAAAACGTGACTTCTAGTGACCAGAAAACCTTCAAATTTCAGAACAAAGAGCCCTCCCAAGATCCTGAGCCCTCCCATGAGGGAGTCCGACTCAGATTGGCTCTGATACCATGTTACAAAGAATCGATGTTGTTCATTATACAGAGGAGACAAAGGCTCCTTAGATAGAATTACAAAGACGGATGTTTCTAAAAGAAACAATCGTTAACAAGAGACGAAGTTAGAAACTACTGGATGACCATTAATAACATAAATAGAAAGATATTATCCTAATAGGCATCAAGAATTGATGGATAACTAATGTCTTGCATGCGAATACAGAAGTATATCTGGACACAAACCGATAACAGGAACCTAAGAGTTATGGGCCACAGTATGCCAAGAAAGCTTAAAAGTTAAAACACAATTTTGAACATTGAACCAGCTCCAAACAATGGTGGAAAACAGGGGATTTAAAACTCGAATAAATCATTATAGAGATTCATGCACATTCAACACAGAACAAGATATTATTCAGAAATTGCATACCTGGAGATGCAGAGCTTAACCCAAATCCTATCTTTCCCAGAATTTGCTTTTTCCCAAGAAGTTGCTTTTTCGACTGTTTGCTTTTTCGGGGGTTTTAGCTTTTTCCCAGATACCTAAATCTTTCCCTCTTTTTCCTTTTATAAAGGATTTTCCCCCAAAAAAGTAAATAGTCCAACGACAATTGAATTTCCTCCACTACCTTTCCCACTAAGCTGCCTTTTCTAATTTTAACCTCCACCTCCCTTAACTGTTGAGAAGTAAAGTTATTTAAATAAGATTCCTTTTAGTTATTTCCATCACCAAAGTGTGTGTGTGCAAAAGATAATTAATTTATTTGAGAAACAAAACAATTTATTCTTTTCTTGATTTATAAGATAAAAATAACATTTTATCAAGAAAAAATTATTAAACTAATTTTCTCAAACACAAAAGACATCACACATTTAATGATAGAATGAGAATTAAATAATTTCTAAGTGAGTGTGTGCGAGATTCTCATCACAGTCATTCGCTTCACGACGGCTAGACTCCCTCTCCCTGATGATACTCTCTCTCACGAGAGAGAGCATCGAATCATCCTGTCTCACTTTGTAATGCCCTTGACTGTAATCCGCCTTGATAAAAAGAAATAAAAACTAAACATAAGAAATAAGGCTACATCGCATGATGAGAGGAGCAGTTATGGTGGCGCCCATCTCAAAATCGTAAGGCTCAAGGAATGAGACGTTAATCTCATAATAACAATTTAAACAAAGCAAAATTGAATTACCAAAGGCAGCAGCTGTTTTAAGATAAGTCAAAGTAAAATTAAACTATTATTATCAAAAGGGAGCGGTTGTATTTAAAAAAGGTATGACTCATTAAAAGGGGTAGTGGTTGCTTATGAGAGGTTTTGACTCTCTCCAAAATAAGATATAAAGGAGAATCATTTCATTTTGAAAAGGACAAGCAGCAAGAAGGTCATTCACTCAAGCATATTCATTCAAGTAGAAATCATACAATCAGCAAGAAGAGTATTTATTACAGCAGCAAAGATGAATCATTTATTCAAATATATTCATCCAAGCATATTCATTCAAGCATACTCATTTAAGCAACAATCATTCAAGCAAAATTCGTTCAAGCAATCATTCATTGAAGCAAATATTGTGTAATGTCCCCTACTTAGCCCATGCAGATGGATAGAGTTAGTCTATTATTGGGTTCCCGTAGACTAACCAACCTGGTTAGGGAACCATTGTTGGCAGTGACTTGGATGAGTTGGTCAATATTTGAGTGGATGTTGGCTTGGTTTTAGTATGATCTTTAGTTTGGGCATTTTCTGAGGTGGTTTTGATTGCTTGGGCCCGTACTTTCTATTTTTGGCAAATTAGGGTTTCTATCCATTTCGGGATTTTCAGTGTTGGAGATGAAGCGTCTTGGTGAGACCTTTCCAACGGTCTATAGATCATTGGATTCTGAGTTCATTTAGGCCTCTGTTTTAAAGTCCGTAAATTATTAATATTATTTTAATATTGGACTTTGGGTTATATTGGCTAAGTGTCAAAAATGAAATATTATTAAAAAGACACTTAAGTAAAAAATGAAATATTATTAAAAGTCACTAAGTCATGGAGTTGGGCACCCACCTTGGGAAATATTAGAAAGTGATTTTAAATAAATTATTCCCTCCAAAAGTGAATCGACCCTCTTGAATAAATATAAGAAAGGAAAAGGCAATTCATTTGTTATGCTTGTTTATTCACTATTTTGGCTTTTTGCTCTGGAAATGAGTTTGGAGGGTTTTGGAGAGATTTGAAACCAAGGCTGATTGGGAATGAAAACTTCCATCAGTAACATCATTCCGCAGGTGTGAAAGACCATCCAAGCGTGCTAGTAGAGGCAAATACATCTAGTTTTTGCATTGAGCTTCATTTGATGCTTTTTGGTGGAGATTCAATGAAGATATCTTATGAAACTATGCAGATTTGTTATGAGCAGCAGAGGTATATATTCCAACGGTAGATTTAGATCAGCTTGAGGCATTTTTGTGGACTGCAGACCTTCTTTTTGCTGGCCGTACATTTACTACAGCAGGTCGTACCAAATTAGATCAGGCTGTACACTTCAGGGAGCTTCATTGCATGATTCAAGGGTCTCATTCTTACATCAACATGGGCGCCTAGGGTTTCAATGTTATTGCTTTCAGCTGTATGCAAATAAGCTATCATTTGTAGGTGATTTGGAGGTGTTTCATGTAATTCATACTGTTGGTCCATCTAAAGCAAAAGTACGAAGTTGGATATTTTGAAATGGGTATGTGATGATAATTCATTTCGTGTGACTTAATGAACTGGGTCTTTGCCTTTTTGCCCATATCTCTTGTAAATTTTTTGGGTTTTCATTGCATGCTTTATATTTCTATTTTACATTGAAAAGGCAATACATGCAAAACAAAAAACCCCTTCTGCATCTTCCGTCTAGTTCTAAAAGACCACAAATTAATAAATAAACACAAATAAATAATCTAAAAGAACAAACAGGGGCGGCATATTACAGTGGTATCAGAGTAGTGTATCTTGCTAGCCTGTTGGGTAGTTTGTATATCAGTTTCAGCAGTGAGTTATCATTCAAAGGATTGACAAAGGTTGACTCTTCTAGAGTATAAATTATGGCATCATTTAGTGAAGAAGATGTGGGAAGGAAGCTTATTAGAGGAGGTAAGAAACTTGAACACTTGCCGCAGTCCAGGAATGATCTACTTTGTATTTTGGAAGAAGTGGGGATATTTTTATTCTTGATAGATCAACAAGATTCTAAGAGGCTGCAATATGCTTGGGCTCCATCAGTAAATTCTTTGGTTTAACCAGAGCTCATGAGACATCCAGATGAGGAGGTAAGACTTGCAGTTGCTTTTTGTGTTAATGAAATTATGAAACTAACAGTTCCACAAGAACCTTATAACAACAGTATTATGAAAAAGGTTTTTCAATTAATTGTAGAAAGCTTCAAAGGTTTGCATGATTTCAATAGTCCAACTTTGGCTAAAAGGATCTTAATTCTAGAAAATGTTGCAAAAATCAGATCTTGTGTTATTATGTTGGATTTGGGTTGTGAAGATCTTACTCTTGAAATGTTTCAACATTTCTTAGCTGCTGTTTGTGAGAATCAGATGAAAAATGTTATATCCTCTATGCAGACCATCATGACTTTGATTATCAATGTGAGTGATCAAAATTCACAATCACTCTTGTTTTCTCTACTAGCTATTTTGAGACAAGAATAGGTTACTTCTACAGCTGCACAAGAATTCGTTAATAACGTTGTCAAAGAATGTGAGCAGAAGTTGATGCCACACTTATCAGTTGATGTGTTAAAGGAAGACAAAGCCAATGATGCACTTCAGCCCTACGAAGACAAGGTGAAAGAAGATGTTGCCATGAAGGAGGAAGATATACTTGTGGATAATTTGCATCCTACAAGCCATTGTAAGGGTTTGGGTAAAGAAACATCATACATTGCAAAAGATGAATACCGAAGGTTTCATAATGATCACATAAAGGAAGGACATGCTATCATGGAGATTTCTGAACCTACAAGGTCAAGTCAAGGTATGGGTCCGTTGGATGTTACTAGCATTGTCTCATTACCTTTGCATCATATTGGCATGGAATCAAATGGTGGTCATAAGGACAATTCAGAAATTTCAGCGGGAAGTGATCCAAGCGGATTGGATAAGCTTGATTTGTCATTGCAAAATAAAGAGGTCATAGCGGTGCATACATGTTCTAGGCCAGCCATGGAGGAAGATCATGAGGTTGAAGACTCTACCTACTACTTTGATGGAGGAGGTGACCATGAGTAAGTTGACTTGTGGAGGCATGAGCAGGGTATGTTGCATAAAGACATTGGGTCCTATAAGCCTCATCATTTGGAGAACCAAGTGAAGAAGCTTCGTCGGGAGTTGAGCATGGCACACTCTTCACCATATGCAGCAGAGTTCCAGTTTCCTATGACAACCGTGTCTGAGGAACTACAATCCAAAATGAAGATGGTTAAGGATAGCCACATGGGTGAAGAATTGGATGAACCCCATCATGAAGCCTTGAAGGTGGAAGAGACATGTCTTATCCATTTCAGCCAAGAGAGAGATGACACCTCAAATTTTCAGTTGGAAGCCTCAGCCAAATCAGTGTTGGGTATAAAGCATGTGGCAATGAAAGAAGTGTTTACGGATCTTGAATACAGGCCTGATTTTCTGACTTATAACAGCAGTCCATTACCTTTTTATGATCATGAGGTGGCGGCCCTAATGCATAAGGATGGACGTGGTATGGGGACTAGACATGATACACGTGTTGAGAATCCAAGTCAAGGAAGGTCTGATATAATACAGCAGCACCTAGACAAGAAGATCCTACAATTTGATAATGTTTGGTTTGTCATAGATACCACACTATGTAGTTGGATAGAAGCAAAAATCATATCAGCTAAGGAGATGAAGGTATGGATCAGTTTTGTGACAGCTATGGCAGCTAGAAGAACGCATAACTATCAGCTGGGCACACCTCTTAGACCAGCACTCATGGAGGAGCAACCTATCTATGAAGAAGATACAAGAAAAGGCAAAGAAGTCACCTCAGAAAGCTATGATCACAGTTCTGATTTTCTTAGTATGGACAAGCATGAGGAGCACCCAGATCTACGGATACTTGATGGGAGGTTTGTTGTTAAGAACGATCCTGAAATTTCATATCATGCATATGAGTTGGGTCCTTGGATTGATGAGACACCTTACCTGTTCTGCCCTAAAACTTGCTGGTGAATGAGATTTAGGATTTCTACTTTTTGAATTCTTCTTGGAGTTGTACCTGTAACAGCACATATATATACACAAAATCCATATTGCCATATGTCAGTTCTAATATCTATTACCCAGCAATTCAACATAACTAGACTTGCAATTGGAAACACATAAGAAAGAAGAAACAATCAGCCAGCCAGGGGAGGGGGAATCATAAATCCTTAGTAGCCTAAGGCCTACCACTGTCCTATTGCCCATTCCCTTGTCTCGGGCCTATGGGGCATATTCCAATGTGGGATCCCCACCCCTCCTTGACCCAACCCTTGCCTCGGGCCTGTGGGGCAGAATGCCCAACCCTTGGTTTGGGCCTGTGGGGTGGAGCCTGGGTGGGGTTTTTAGGCAATCTACTAAGGTTATGTTTCACCCTCTTGGCTGAATCATAAACATAATATATGCATTTTTCCACACAATTCCAAAATATACTATTTGCCTTCATCATTATGAAAGGAGTAATACAATAGTCGGAGTGCAAACAATTTCTAGCCAATTTCAAATATGCAGTTATTCCTTTATCTATTTTCATTCTGCTTTAGTATGTTATCAAAGATTCAAACAGAAATATATATATGACAGTACAAAAACAATCGTTAGAGAATTTATATTTATTCGTAGTCATCCTTCTTACAGTTTTCTAGTTTTATGATTCAGTTCTGATACATACTACTGTACAGTATAACAACCATCATTTATATATGCCTGCAGATGGATATCAGTACCCAGATAGACTATAATTTTCTACAGTTATTATCATAATGAAGATCACAATTGCCATGTCACAATTGCTTAATTCGCAGATCCGATTTCCTCATAGTGGAATGACTTAAACCAAGTCAGGGATGGATTCGTGTATTTTAAATGAGAAAGACAAAGCATATAAAATAATATTATGTTGAATAGAGGAAATTAGATGCTAGAACTGAGTGAGGAATCTCAACTTCTGCAAACGCCTGGATCCTTGTTTGTCCTTTGATGTGTTCTAACTATTGATTTCCCCACCCTTTTTATGGTATCGAACAAGGCTTGCCTTCAGACGCGTCCCATTGTGACTTATGCCCTTTACTAAATTGTTGTTTTTTAAGGAAGATTAAATTAGTTAATCAACTAACCATAAATTATGATTAGATTGATCATAATGTTTAACTAATAGGAATCGTAGTTATTAGACTTAATAATATTTGCAAATAAAGAAATGTATCAAGTATTTCTCTTTCGGGCCAATTGAAGACTAAATTCAGATTTATAAGAGAAGAGATGGCATATATATCCCATTGGGCAGCAAGGGATGATGTTGGCACAAGTAATCTCAACTCAGATTTGAAGAAGTCCCTATGTGTTTTGGTCTCCTTGGATAGACATCGTGCTTCTAGGCCTGAGTTCTTCAAGAAAAGGACAGAGTTAATCATTATGGACATCAGTTCTCTAACCAGTACAGCTGGCAACCTTGAGAAGGGAAGTATGACAGCTCCTAGGGGAAGTTTTCAGTATGGCACACACCTTGGGACAGCAGTCTATGATAGTATCTATGAAGGCGAACTCGAGAGGTACAAAACAAAGATGGGTTTCGTAATGATGACCAACCATCTTCTATCTTCTCATGGTTTCATTCATCTAGTTGTAATGCAAGGACATATGACGAGTATTGAAGAACCACATTGCATACAAGGGTTGTCAACATGTAATGCTTATCTTTGTATCATAACATCACCAATCTTTGATCATTCTTGGAAAGAATACATGGTATATGAAGAAAACATCATGGGGCATGTAGAAGACAATGGTACTTCATGTTTGTACCATTGCGTTTTGAGTTACAACACAAGGACAGAGGGTTGTTCTACTTTCCTGAGCAAGGAATTTTCAGCCCTAGTTCATGGGGTTAGAATTCTCACATTGGTGATACATGGTTGTTTAATACTACTGATCACAAAGAATTCAGTTTGGTCCTTTAGGACAGCAGTTGGTTGGAGGATTTGGAAAGTTTGGGTTCATCCTTTCTTTGTCGAAGGTTGGCATAGCGATAAGATTCCATCTTCCTTTGACATTGGGGATACTTGTTGCTTCATTTCAAGCGGGATTTTCAGTTTGACAAGTGCTGTTCTAATTCATATCGGCAGTATGTGGTGGATGGGTATGATTAATTATGTACCTATGATGATCATTCTTCACACCCATGAGAGTTCATTCCCACTTAGGTGGATGTTCGGCATTGGCATGTTTGGTGCACTACTTCATGGGGATCATGATGAGTTGCTTCACAATTTTGGGCATAGTGATGTTCATATCAGAGTGGAGCAGTGGAAGCTTGAAGGAAAAGCATCTACAAATGAGATAGCTGATTTTGATAATGATAAATTTTCTACACATGAGGGCATATCAGTAAAATTATTACATGGCAGCCAGGTCATTTTGATGACTTTGATCAAAGGTCTTTGGCTTTGCAAGATTCGGAAGAACAAGTTGATAAACATTCTTCATTACCTACAGCAGATTTCCAATCTTCTATGGCAGCCACATCCGAAGAAAGGCACGGGGTGAGGTCTGAATTTCTAACTTATGACAGCAGTCCTAATTTTCTGATTTGCGACAGCAGAACTTTACCTTTGCATACCCATGAGTTAGCAGCTCATATTCATGGAGAAGACAATGTTATGCATGCGTGTAAAGAGGAAAATAAATGTGAATCAAATTTAGTGCATATGGATAGAAGTGCTCCAGCCCTAATCCATCGGTTGCTAGTTCATACATCAATAATAGATGGCTATCCTACATTGTTGGTCATGGAATTTCCAGGTTGGACTTTAGTGAGAACAGTTGTTTGGATAGTTTGGGAAGGTTGGGATCACTATGTCACTATTGGATATTGGCATGGTGGTGATCTTCTATCATCATATGTGGTTGGAGATACATTCAGGGTTAGATGGATAATTAGCATTTAGGACACAACGATAGTCATCTATTTCTTCATGTCTTGTTGGGGTGAAGGTATAAAAATTTGGGATCCACAAATTTGCTTGATGGATAGTGCTTCACAGGTTGCTGCAATGTGACAGGGTGACTAATGACAATTGTATCAGAGTAGCGCAGCGAATGGGCGAAGCAGTATTTCAAAGATTGTTATGGGATCTTGGTATTCAACTTTGGCATGCAGGTGTAGATTGCTTGAGGGCAAGCAATCTCCGAGAAGGGAGGATTGTAATGTCCCCTACTTAGCCCATGCAGATAGATAGAGTTAGTCTATTATTGGGTTCTCGTAGACTAACCAACCTGGTTAGCGAACCATTGTTGGTTGGGCCTCTGTGTTGGTCAAGATTTGAGTGGATGTTGGCTTGGTTTTAGTATGATCTTCAGTTGGGCATTTTCTGAGGTGGTTTTGATTGCTTGGGCCTGTACTTGCTATTTTTGGCAAATTAGGGTTTCTGTCTGTTTCGAGATTTTCAATGTTGGAGCTGAAACGTCTTGGCGAGACCTTTCCAACGGTCTATAGATCATTGGATTGCGAGTTCATTTGGGCCTCTGTTTTAAAGTCCGTAAATTATTAATATTATTTTAATATTGGACTTTGGGTTATATTGGCCAAGTGTCAAAAATGAAATATTATTAAAAAGTCACTTAAGTAAAAAATGAAATATTATTAAAAGTCACTAAGGCATGGAGTTGGGCACCCACCTTGGGAAATATTAGAAAGTGATTTTAAATAAATTATTCCCTCCAAAAGTGAATCGACCCTCTTGAGGAAATATAAGAAAGGAAAAGGCAATTCATTTGTTATGCTTGTTTATTCACTATTTTGGCTTTTTGCTTTGGAAATGAGTTTTGGAGGGTTTTGGAGAGATTTGAAACCAAGGCTGATTGGGAACGAAAACTTCCATCAATAACAGCATTCCACAGGTGTGAAAGACCATCCAAGGGTGCTAGTAGAGGCAAATACATCCAGTGTTTGCATTGAGCTTCATTTGATGCTTTTTGGTGGAGATTCAATGAAGATATCTTATGAAACTATGCAAATTTGTTATGAGCAGCAGAGGTATATATTCTAACAGCAGATTTAGATCAGTTTGAGGCATTTTGTGGACTGCAGACCTTCTTTTTGCTGGCCGTACATTTACTACAGCAGGTCATACCAAATCAGATCAGGCCATACACTTTAGGGAGCTTCATTGCATGTTTCAAGGGTCTCATTCTTACATCAACATGGGTGCCTAGGGTTTCAATGTTATTGCTTTCAGCTGTATGCAAATAAACTATCATTTGTAGGTGATTCGGAGGTGTTTCATGTAATTCATAGTGCTGGTCCATCTACAACAGAAGTACGAAGTTGGATATTTTGAAATGGGTATGTGATGATAATTCATTTCATGTGATTTTATGAACTAGGTCTTTGCCTTTTCCCCTATCTCTTGTAAATTTTCTGGGTTTTCATTGCATGTTTTATATTTCTATTTTACATTGAAAAGACAATACATGCAAAACAAAAAACCCCTTCTGCATCTTCCGTCTAGTTCTAAAAGACTACAAATTAATAAAAATAACAAAAATAAATAATCTAAAAGAACAAACAAGGGCGGCATATTACAGACTAAGGCCAAACCACTACACCAAAAGACCGACCTGGTGGTAAGGGTGGCATCCCAGGGTGCTAAGGGTGGTGACTTGGGTGGATCTGTTTCACCACTGAGGCCCCCACCAGAAATCCGAGGCCTTACGCAAGCCCAATGGACACGTGGCCATCGGGGCACATCACCTGCGCACAGGGACATTACAGCCCACCATGCTCCGCGGGCCTCGACCTCGAGACCCCGGCTCTAATACAACTAAGGCCCAACCACTACACCAAAAGACCGGCCTGGTGGTTAGGGTGGCATCCCAGGGTGTTGAGGGTGGTGACTTGGGTGGATTAGTTTCACCATTGAGGCCTCCGTCAGAAATCTGAGGCTTTACGCAAGCCAAACGGGCATGTGGCCGCCGGGGCACATCACCCACACACAGGGGCATTACATATTGATTCAAACATTAACTTGTCAATCCATCAAGAAATATCAATCAATCCTAATCAAGCCAATTCATCAAACAATCAATTTTGAATTTGAGGAAGTATCTTGCAAGTAGTTGGAAGGGCGAAAACCCTTTCATGCTCTAGGGCTAGGAGTTGGAAGTGGTACAGGGACCCTTTCATGCTCTTGGCAAGTTAATTCCAATAGAATTCAGGGTTTGATTGACTTTGAGGATTGTGCTATGATTTGTTGATCTGATTATTATCTTGAATTTCTGATGTTTGATAAAGTTATTATCATTTTGAAGTGAATATTATTGTTTAAGGCAAGGAAATCAGGTATATTCCAAAAAGGGACATTGCACGCTTTTCAAAACAATCATCAAGTGATTAGTTATTTCATTAGTCAATATAATAATATTAATCAACAAAATTTAATAAATTCAATATTTGAATAAATATTTGAATCTCACAATGATCGACCATTGAGAGCATCGATGAATTTCCTGTCTCGTTCATTGATAATATTATATTGGACGGGTAGGAGTATGTTGTTAATCTTCTTTTGCTTGGTAAGGTTGAAAATATAATTATATTGAAGCTTTTATTCTAACTATTGACGAAGCAACATGTTAATCGTTTTACATGAGATATGTTTGCAATTAGTTCATCTCAATTTCAAGCATATGTATTAGTGTAAACATCATCATTTGGATTAATAGTAGGGAGACATACAGTATTTCAGAACGTTTTATGAATGAATGTCTTGTATTATAAAGAGAATTATTGCAGTATATTCAAAGGCTCTCACTGAAAGATTTCTCCTATTTATACAGTATGATTGGCAGTTACAAGGTAACCACATAGTTGAGAGTAATAATTACATGTGTCAGAGATCGTATGCATATAATTTTGACAAGTTACTTATTGATGGATACCTGCCATCAATTCTTCTGATATGTGCTAGAGGTGAGAGCCAAATTGTAAGTATTATAGTAGTATCATAAAGACTTTAAAAGCCACAAAGGTTTGACTGAGAATACAATGTGGTATTTCAAAACTCTGAACTCATGTTGATTGCAAAAGAACCAAAGCCATTAATGTAGAGGAAGGACCTTTCCTAAATAATTGGTGCCTTACAAAGGAGTTATGAATTATTTTTGACACTTACTGCAGCATCATTCCTGGACAGTAATATAAGTTTGCTTCATTCATGGTATTCCAAGCAAATATACAATGCCTTTTAGACCTGTGATCACACAATAATGCTTATCTGCATTTGTAAAAGAAATGCATCCATTTCAGCAGATTACCTAAATTTGTAAGTGAACTGTCTATTTTCTTCACTGACATCTTTAAAAAGTTGAAATTTCTTGCAGAGTAACTTGTATGTCTTGGTGACACCTTATACTGATATAGAATTATTGGCAATGTGAAGATCTCGTGTGAATAGCTTTTAAGTTTTTGCACTTCGATCGCAATTGATAGCAATTAGACAAACAAATTGCAATGAATATTACGTCCCATTCAGGTTCTATAAGCAGTCTGGACTGAGTACTTGCTATATAATGTATATTTCCTTTTGAGTTGGGACTGTTTGCTGTACTGCTGCTTGTTATCCATTCACCTGTTGGTTCCTTTGCCAGTAAAATCCAGCTTTTCCTGACCCTTCACCATCAATTAAGCTACATGCATCAATAGATCATGGTGTACATTAAAACTTTGCACGTTTTCTAGTTAAACTCAAAATTCTCATGTTTTGTTTATATTTCTCTTTAGGTGTTTCCTCACAAAACAGTTGACTAATCAGTCTATTTATTAGGTGATACTGCTGATACTGTATCTTCCTCCTCCGCTGGACTCACATGTTGATGGAACTAAACAGTTTGTGAAAATGACTCCTGTTCATTGGTTCTATTTTGCTGAGTTTGTAATATGTATATTCCTATTATAAAAGTATCACAGTTCAACTAATTTGATGTTTTGCTAAAATTATGAGTAGCCAAGTTCAAGGCACCTTCACTGATCTTTTCTCTTATTCTGGTGGTTATAATTTCCGTAGAAAATAGCTTGTGTTAGGGTCATGCTCAATGAATTTTTGGGCACGACATTCACAAACAGCAATTTATTTGTGGCCCTCAATTCTTAGAATTTAAAACAAGACAATTATCTGTTATCTGACCCAATCTGTTAAACAAACAGATATAAACTAGAGAGAATTACCTATAAACTGAAATGAAAAGCAGAGAACTGTAAGAGCACATAGATTGGTTCTTTTGTGGATACAAAGCCCAGGAAGACGTTCTGCAGAGCTACCCCTTGAGGTAGAAAGTTCCTTGATTGACAAACAGTGGCGCGGGGCCAGTTAATACTGTCCAAAGTGTCGCTGCCATAGCAGAGAGACAGAGACCTGCAGTAATTATAGAAGGCTGTAATGGACTGTATATGCCAAACTGGTGTCTTGCTTGGCCATGACCTTAACAACAACATTCTTCTTTATTAGTTTATCTCCTACAATATTCTGGTATTCAAATCGAGAGCCATCCTATGCATGTTTATGTTTCCACATTACCTTCTTATATTTATGAGTGCATTGAAATGTCCACCTTTTTACTTAACCTGCAATTTATGGTTTCCTCTGCTCTTGTTTTCATGGCTTCACAATGCAACAATATCTGACTCTGATATGCCGTGTTATATTACCTGTCTTAGTTTATTCATTTCGCTCTAACGTAGCCTTGCTTGGCATCATAAAATTGGGATGGACTGCACAAGCAGTCTTTATAGGCTGCTAGAAAGTTTTTTTCAATAATTTTTTGTCATTTTTTCATTTTGAAGTTTATCAATGTAAGAAAAGGGCATATTTATTTTTTTAATAGTTAGTGAAAATGGGGGAAGCTAGTCCCAATGATAATTGTCATCCATCATGGTCATCTTACATACCATCCTTCTGTACATTGTTTCCTAATGATATGCAGGGAGATTGTTCCCTACATGTTGGAGGATTCCTTTCTGAGGACATGGGGAAGAACTCCTACATAGAGATTTGTTATTATTTCTAAGTGTGTACTGCTAACATTGTGTCATTTTGCAGCAAACAAGGGTACATCTCCTGGACACAGAGGGTTTCCAGGATACATTTGGGCCAAAGCAGAAAAGGAAACGCCCAAAAATTTTGGTTGATGACTATGAAGCTCTGGTTCAAAAAGCTTCAGGATCACAAGGTGAGTTTAAAATTTTAAATGCAAAGAAAATGATCCTGGAATCTCTTAAAGCTTATGTAAAACAAATGAGAGATGAAGAATAGTTCAGTTTCAGAAGTGACATTTAGCTCCTATATAACATTATATTGCATGATGCCCCATATGAAGATGCCAAGATGTTGATTTTTATGTGAATGCCAATAATGTCTCCACTATACTGTAGCAAACGTGATGCCTCATGTTTGTTTTTTGAGTTGGGTGTCCATATGCAAGTTTGTTAATTTGAAATTTCATGTTTGGGATTTTGTGAATTTAATTCACATGAAAGCATGATAGGAGTGCATTATTTCAAGATCTTGATTCCCATCTTGGTGCAAAGGTGACAAAGTTGTGACCATGCCTTTAGATCTACTTAAAAAGGTCATCTAATATAGAAGATGATTGGAAGTGTAGAAATTATTTTTGTTGGAAGCTTGTGAATACTTAAATTCTAATCTATGTAAATTTTTTAATGGGCAGATGACTTTGAAAACCAGTCAATTGATCAGACTAAGACAGAAGGAAGTGGAGAAGATGGTTTTAGAGATTTAGTTAGACATACTATGTTTGAAAAAGGACAGAGTAAACGTATTTGGGGTGAACTTTACAAAGTTGTGGACTCCTCAGATGTGGTTGTGCAGGTGAATATTTCCATAACAATTATTGAACTCATTGTGCAGCTCTTTTATCTTGCAGCTTATTGGATAACATGCATTTCTTGTTTTTGTGAATGTCTTAAATGTGCTGTCTATGACATGTATTGATTGCAATGCGTGCCATTATTTTGCAGTTAGAATCTTTGGAATTAATTACCTTTTTCTTGCTTTTCATTGAAATGTCAAGAAAACATTACTTTCTTTGTTTATTTATTTAGGTATTTATATCGAACCATAAATTTAACCTGCTTCATGCATAACAAAAAAATTGAGGAGTGATCTTTGAAATATCAACTGCCCACAAGGCAAGGAAAGCTACTAGCATCACTGCTAGGCCCCTTTTGTCTTAATAATCATATTATATATAGTTATGTTGATTATAAAAATGTTTTAGCTTTTGGTTTTATACCGATTGTAATTGAGAAGGTTCCTTTCTGTATCCTCTTAGTCTGGATGATGGATCTTGTTAAAATTCAGACCATGGTATGAAGATCCTGCACTCAAAGAATTGACCTAAACTGTCTCAGTGAAACTTCAATTAAAACTGCAACCCTGAGTGCATTAATCTGCAGACACAAATCTGCTGAAAATAGAAAAAATAAATAATACTGAATTCAGACTTGCAGTCTAATTTTTTTTTTTATTCTGATTTTTTCTATCTGAAGTTCAGTTACAAAATAGTGAGCACCCAGAGTCTTAAATAGATCTTGTAATGCCCCCTTTAAATTTTCCTTATATTCCTTCAAATATAATAAAATCTGACTCACAATTATAGCAGCACAATTAATTAAAAATATAATATCAACTTCAGAAATTGCAGTTTTAACAGTTTATTTTAATTCAGTATAGTATTTAGAATATATCTTAGAAAGAGGGAACTTATCCTTTGTATCTGCTGCTAATTATCCCAAATCTGCAGTGATCTATCTTCACTAAATTGCCTTTGAATTGTCTCGAAATCTGCCTGAATCAGGGGTTTTCGTCCACTAAGTTAGCAATGGAAATTGGGGGGTTTTTGTCGTCTAATCTCTAACCTAGAGGGGTTTCATCCTCACGTTGGTTGAACCACAGTCCACGCTCCACAAGGAGTGAAAATCAGATATAAAATATATTCACAATTGATGCTTCCTTCTCCCTTTTTGATTTATCTTATATATCTTCTTTTCTTCATAGACATAAGTCTTCATAATGCCCTTTGACCTTTGATAAAATTAAAGTTCAATTTTAATTCTAGTTTGTTATGACTTAACCACTCCTTAATGAAATTGCAGGTAACTTCACTTTAAATTTAAGTGTTGCATTTTAATTATTTTGGAGGACTTTACTCTTATCTGCTGCCGCCCAGCATCATCAATGATTTATTTTACTTGGTGCTTTATTTTTTAGGTGGGGCATTACAGATCTCCAACTTGGGCAATCCAAAAAACAAAAAACAAACTCTTATTTTTAGATGTCTTTATCCCAAAGAAAACTCATAAAATATATGTGTGCTGTCTGCTGAACAGAAAATAAAAACTTTCCAGCGCTGCCTAGAATAAAACACTAAAAGGCAGAAATAAAGCACTAAAAAAGAATGTGCCAACTAACACTAAATATATGCGCCTGGGTTTAGGAGTCTTCACACTAAACATAAATGCCTATTCTAGCAACTTTAAACACTATATAAAGTATCGAAATCAGCTCCCAACTGAAGGAGGTTCAACCCTAAAAATAAGACTGATTTTTTTGCTAATTTCTATGCCCAGCTGTAGGAGAACAGCAGCTGAGCAACTGACAACAACAACAAAAAAACTAACACTTCCTCATCACGAGGAAGGTGTTCTCTATCAAACCCAACTTCTCTCTTAGTATTTCAAACTTCCCTTTTGACAAGGGTTTGGTCAAAACTGCAGTCTGCTCATTTGAAGGAACAACCTCAACAAAATCTGTCAGGCCTAGGAATTTAATGCAAGAGAAGATTGACAAATGAATGGGACTTGGACATCCAGAAAAAATATTCAATGAAAGCTTATTCCATTCAATCAAAATGTACATACTTAACAATATGAAAATGACTGTTCAGTTCCTTCTAGATAACTGTTCAACTTCTAGTGTAGCTAGGAAATACAAAATACAAAATATTATCCTACTACTTCTAGGATTGTGTACATTAGTGTTACAAAATCACCTCCCTTTTTCTTAGAGAATCCTCTAACAATTGGAGTAAGAGTTTCATCAAGGTCAACTCCCTCTTTTTGAGAGAATCCTCTAGCAATTGGAGTAAGAGTCTCATCAAGGTCAACTCCCTCTTTTTGAGAGAATCCTTTGGCAATAAGTTTTTGCTCGGTTCTCTTCAATACTCCCATCAGTTGCATGCGTGGAACCGATCAATGATTTTGTAGTAGGTTTAGGAACCATCTCTATAAAGATAGGACACTCCTTCGGTGTGGCATCTTGCCATGCCTGCATGATTGGATTAGCAAGTGGCTTATAAAGGCCACCATCAAAAACTCTTCTGGACAAAACTTGACCAAGTTCAAGGCTGTGTTTTCTAATAATCACTTGCTGACCATCAAACTTAGAGATACACAGTAAATCTATCATGCAAGAAATTGAAAGAAGACCCTTCGTCAAGCTAGGAATAGACAAGACATCATCTAGCTCAATAACATCACCTAAAGGCATGTGGAAGGAGACAAAGCCCAATCTAGTAATTGGACAAGTGGCATTATTGCCCAACTCCACTTGTAAGCCATTCTCTCATTCTACAAGTCTGTTGAATACCTTTTTATTCAGGGTCATGTGTCTAGATGCTCCACTATCCAGATACCACCTTACACCATAAACAATGTTAGTGGATAGGCACAAAACCATGGCGAAAGTTATCTTAATTCTAGGTGCTAACTCATCCGTTTTAACTGGAGTTTCTGCACTCCCTCCAAACTCCTGTTGCTGCTGCTTGGCTTTCTTCTTCTCAAGACACTGAGATGCATAGTGGCCCATGTTGTGGTACTTGAAACACTTCAAACGACTCAAGTCTTTCTTTCCTTGGTCCAAGGAATTTGATTCTTCCTCCTTGCTTCAGCTGAAACAGTCCCCAGTTTGGTCCCAAAGCTTCTCACAAGCACAAACACCTCAAACAAACAGTTCCTGGATGGATAGAACCCATTTCAGATTGTGGGTGCCAACTCTTTATACTCCACCTTAAAATAGCTGCAAGCTGATCATGAAGTTCTATGATCTTCATTAGGAAGATGGCTACTATGTCTGTGTCACTCAGGCGTATGGTATTGAGTTTGTTCTTCAACAACATCGTCCAGGAGATGTTCATACTTTGATAAGTTGTTGTCAAGGAATCATACATCTCCTTTGCTAATATTTTTTCAACATTTTGAGGAATTAAATGATCCTTCGTAGAATCCCAGATGATATACATTGCCTTGGCCATCTTCTTGTTATAATCAGCCAACTGAGTAGGATTAGTTGGAGGTGTCAACATAGTTTCCACAAAGATCCAATGATCTACTTCTTGCAGCAACATCTGCAATCTACACTTAAAAGGAGTAAAATTTGAAGGTCCCTTTAGGCAGTCACACTCTTTTGAGGCAGAGAGTTGTCGTGTTTGTAGTTACTATAACATGCTGAAACTAAACAAATTAGCTAAAAAAAATTAGATCAACAACCTAACTAGGTGCAGATCAACACTCCATCATTGGAGCAACTAGGGCATCACAACCAATAGCCTTTCATAGGTCCCAGATACTCCAATCATTGAAGACTCTTGGACATCACACCCATTGAAATGTATCAGACACTTATCTCAGGTTAAAATTGTTGGAATAAAAAAAAATTTGTTGGAATTAAGGTGCCATCAACCTTGTAAATCCTATTGCATAGTTTCCATTGTTCTTCGAAAGTTCCAAGGTTCTTGAAGAGTTCCAACATCCTTGGAGATAGGGTGTTAATTTGTAAATTTATTCATAAGGGATGAAGGTTTCACCATCAGCAGTAAATTATTTTATTGGTACGGTAAATAATTATTTATTGGCCCCTATAATTAATTAGTTACCGGCAAGTTGTTTGTTACAGAGTTACTTTTACTGCTCAAGGAATCTCGGTAAATAGTAAATGAGTTGAGGTGGAGAATCTTGGTGCCTATCTTAGGGAAATGTATTTTTGGGCTGTTATGATGCGTGTCATAAGTTTGTAAGAGCATCTATGACAACTTACAACTGTCATAAGGTGTAAGAGATTCTAGACAGCATATGACAACAATTATTGTCTTGAAAGTGCCTATTCTTGGTTCTAGGCACCTATATTGGGAAGATGCCTATGACAGGTGTAAGGGAATCTATAAGAAGATGATTTTGGTGTATCCCAAGATAGGAATGTTGGATTTTGTCCATCTCCCACGAATTTCTTTGGTGGGTACTCATTTTTCGTAAATATGAGACTTGAGAGTGAAGGTTGTAAGAGAGGAAAACTTGTTTGCAGGTAACAGGTTGCATGAGAGAGTTCTTCTGTACACAAGTGTTTTTGGATTGAAGACTGAAGAGGACATTGGAAGTGGATGTATTGTAATCTTGTTTTGAAGATAATACAACTTGAGCCTCTCTTCGTGATGGACTTTTTTCCCGCAAGGGTTTCTCTGCGTAAACATTGTGTTATGTGTTTGATCTTCTGCTCCATTGTTACCTTGTGTTGTGAGATCTTGCATTCTTATGTTGCTGATTTGTGCCTCTTTCTTGCTGCTATCTTAAGGTGATGTTATTGTTGTTATAAGTTCATCTAAGGTGGTTTTATCAAACATGTTAAAGTGGCCGATTTTAGCATCATAAAGAAGTTGAATCTCTTCATGGTATTTCAAGGATTACACAAACTTATTTTCAGATTTCAAGGCTTAGAAGGAATGATTTCTGGGACACCCTGCTGTAGCTGCACCCCTAACCTTCCATCATGGAAATTAATTGAATCATAAGAGGATTCAGAATGGTTTTGATAAGGGGAACGGTGATAGGATGCCTCACTAGGCACACCACCCCATATGGATGGCAAGAGGCCACATGGGGCCAAGAGGGGTGAAGCACCCGCTCTTGGGCCTAGGGTAGAGGGTTTCTTGGGCACCCTATCAAACCATTTTGTTCCACGAATTAGAAACCCTAACCCTAAACTTGTGGGATTTGAATTTTTAGGGTAAAATTAGTATCGTTCCAATTGGGGACATTACAAGTGGTATCAGAGCATCTTTCCTGCCATCCTGTGTATGCTTTGTGTATTCAAATGTATACCTTGTGATTTATGTGTATTCAAACGTATACTTTGTGGCTTATGTCTATTTGAGTGTATTCAAAGGTATACTTTGTGTATTGTGTATATTCGTGTGTATGCTTCATACTCATGTGTATACTTGATGACCTTGGGATGGTGGACGGGTCCACGGTGTAGTATGGGATGCACTGAATCCCCTTCGCAATTGTCCAATGGTATACTTCATGACTATGTATTCGAGTGTACTTGTATTCAAGTGTATACTCTATGACTTTGTATTTGAGTGCATACTCCATGACTTGTATTTGTATGTCTTTGTAATTGTATTTGAGTGTATACTCTATGACTTTGTACTTGTATTTGAGTATGTACTCTATGACTTGACTATGTATTCAAGTGTATACTCTATGACTTTGTATTTGAGTGCATACTCCATGACTTGTATTTGCATGACTTTGTAATTGCATCTGATGTATACTCTATGACTTTGTACTTGTATTCGAGTATGTACTCTATGACTTGACTATGTATTCAAGTGTATACTCTATGACTTTGTAATTGTATTACTCTGACTTGACTATGTATCTGAGTGTATACTCTATGACTTGTATTCATATTCGAGTGTATATATTTGAGTGTATACTCTATGACTTTGTGCTCAAGACTAAGTATTCGAATGTATACACTATGACTTTGTATTTGTATTCGAGTGTATACTCTATGACTTGTATTTGTATTCGAATGTATACTTTATGACTTTGTACTCAAGAATATGCTAAGTTACCGGATTCGCATGCTAGAGGACCGGGTGCGGTGCGGCTCGGGTGTGGGTGCGGGTGCGGGTGCGGGTGCCCTGTGGGTGCGGGCAGGGTGCTGAGCAAAAGAGTTGGGTGCGTCCCGGACGCACCCGGGTTCGTTGGGTGCGAACCCAGACTTAAAACATGGCACCCGGAGCGCACCCATGCACCTTTCAATTTTTTTTTTTATGTTTTTTTCAACTAAAACACAATTTAATATTATTTTAAACATTCCAAAATGCAAATATAACCCTAAAAAGTCATTATAAACACACGTTTGCCATTTTCAACTCATTCTTTCATTCCAAAACACAAAAACTGTCCATTGTGGCTGGACTCAAGAATTTTTTTGTGGTTGAAGAAAGAAGCTTGAAGATTGAATCCTGAAGGTTGGAAGTCCATTGCTCCACCATTCCTACTCATTTCCAACGGTTTAGAGGCTGCCAAGAAGATCAAAGGAAGAGATTTTTGCAAAGAGGTAGGTTTTCTATTCATTTTTTTTTTTGCATTTTTGAACAACAAACAAATTTTTTTCAACTTGTTTTTTTTTTAAAACTATTTATATGAATCATGAATGTATCACCATGCTTTTGTTTTTGTTTTGATTCTTGAAAGTTTTGAGTTTTCATTGTTTCAATTTTGTTTACAAAACTTATTGCCACACCCACAGGTGACAGGAATCACAATGGCAGCTAGTTCTAGCTCAGTATCACAATCAAAATTCAAAATCGATCCACACTCACCTCTTTGGAGGCATGTTGAAATGATTCAACAACAACCTCTTGGTGGGGGTTACCTTTGGAAATGCAATGGCTGTGATGTGCAATATAACAGTTCATATAGTCGGGTGAAAGCCCATTTGTGTAACATCCCTGGGATGGGGATCAAAGCTTGCCCAGGAAAGAGTAATAAACCTATACCACGAGAGCAAGTGCTGGCATATATCACCGAGCAAGAAGCAGCAGATGAAGCAGCAGGCCGTAAATCAGTAGCAAACGTGTTAAGGAAAAGAGGCAGAAATCAAAGAATGGGTCCTCCATCTATTCCTAGTTCCAATGTTGTGATAGAGAGCCACCCATTTTTGGTCACTCCTCAAGAGCAACCCACAAGCACTACAAACAAGAGACCAAAGGGACCTTTAGAAACATCATTTCAAAATGAGGCTCGAGATATTGCTGACCAACATATAGCCAGATGCATTTATGCAAATGGTATGTCATTCAATGTTGTTCGCTCACCATATTGGCAAGAGATGGTGAGAAAAATTAATGAGGCTCCAAAAGGGTATAAGAGCCCAGGTTATGAGAAGGTGTGTGGCACCTTATTGGAGAATGCGGTGAAGAATATAGAAGATGCATTGAAGCCCTTAAGGGATTCATGGAGTGAGATAGGGGTGTCGATTGTCTCTGATGGATGGAAAGATGCAAGAAATCGGCCTTTGATCAATGTCATTGCAGTGTCCCCTAAAGGGGCAATGTTTTTGAGAGCTGTGGATTGTGAGGGATAGGTGAAGGATGGTGAATTTATTGCTTAGATCCTCATTGCTGCCATTGAGGATGTGGGACCTCGTAATGTTGTTCAAGTGATAACGGACAACGCAAAAAATTGTAGAGCTACTGGGTTGTTGGTTGAGGAACGATATTCACATATCTTTTGGACACCTTGTGCTGTCCACTCTCTCAATCTAATGCTACAAAAGATTGGGAAAAAAACTGACTGGATTAGAGAGTTGTATGCAGAGGCCGAGGAGATACGAATGTTCATCACCAACCACCACATGTCCCAAAGCATATTTAGATCATTTTCTACATTGGAGTTGTTGAAGGTAAGTGAAGCAATATATTTTTAAATTTAAATTTTTCATAGTGCTTTAAATTTTAATTTCACATATTCTATTTCTCCTTAAAAGTTATAGTTTGTTTTCAATTTTTTCAATGTTTAAATTAAATTTTATTTATTGTACTTTTTATTTTTGATATTTCAATAGGTTGCTGAGACCTGTTTTGCCTCAAACACAATTGCCTTGAGACGACTTGTGAAGGTCAAACAGGCTCTTATCAGCATGGTAACAAGCACTACTTGGTCCGTATGGAGGCAAAGCAACACTGAGAGAGCAGCAAATGTTAAGGGGATGATCCTAAATGACTATTGGTGGGATCGTGTGGAGTATCTCCTTAGTTTCACCGAGCCCATTTTGAGCATGATTCGTTATACGGACATGGACAAGCCTTGCATGGAGGAGATATATGATGGCATTGATTCAATGATAGAAAAGATAAAGAACATCATAAATGAGAAGGAGAAAGATCCTCAAGAAATTCTCTTCGAGCAAGTGCATGAAATTATTGAGGCTAGATGGAACACAATGACAACCCCGCTACATCTTCTTGCATTTGCATTGACTCCAAAATATTACAGCAGTGAGATTCTTTCGGTGACAAATAGGATTCCCCCATGGAGAGATTTAGAAGTGTCTGAAGGGTACAAGGCAGCATTTCGTAGACTCTTCCTTGATCCAGATTTGCATGATATGGTCACTGATGAGTTCACTGATTTTGTACACTCCAATGGTCTAAGCATTGAAGCTCTTTGTGATAGATTCAAGAAAGATGCTCACAATTGGTGTTACTTTCATGGCCAACAATTCCGGTGCCTACAGCCTCTTGCAGTCAAAGTTTTATCACAAGTAAGTTTACTAAATTTCTATGTTTTTTATGATTTATAATTTTATCTTAAAGACTTTTAAAAATTTGAAGTTTGAAGTTTCATAATTTTTAATTATTATAAATTTTATAACTTGTAACTTTATAAGTTTTAACTTTGTAAGTTTTTATTTTTAACTCTTTCTCTCTACTTTGTCATCATAGGTTGCTAGTGCCTCTGCATCTGAGAGGAATTGGAGCATGTACTCTTTTATCCACTCGATAAAGCGCAACAGATTGCACTCCAAAAGGCGGAGAATTTAGTGTATGTGCATTCCAACTTGCGCCTCCTTTCGCACAAAAAGCAAGACTATAAGGAGGGGGAATCAAAGTTGTGGGATGTGGAGCCAGAGCAAATTGACTTGGATGCTTCTACTTCCCAATCCAAACATGTTGCACTTGAGGGATCAGAGAGCGAGCATACTTTTTCAGCGAGTGGCAGTGGTGCTGGTTGTGGTTCTTCAAATAATCCTGCTAATGTCCAAGAAGATGATGATGATGTGGAGGATTTAGCAAATCCATATGATGATTGACACTTGTCATTTGACATTGAAACAATGAAAATTGATTGTTGAACATGATATTATTATTTTGAATCTTGTTATTGAACTTGAAGTTCGAGTTTTATGTTTTATGATATTCAAGTTGATGGTGGTTTTGTTGATTATATGATGCTATGTGGTGTTCTACACTTAATTCTTGCATTTCTACACTTAATTCTTGCTTCTATGCTTAATTTTTTTCCATATACATATATTTTTATATATATATAAAAAAACGAACCCAAACCCCAAAAAAATTTTTGGCCGAACCCGCGAACCCGAACCCGCACCCGCACCCGAACCCGAACCGGCAACTTAGAGAATATGTAATCGAGTGTATACTCTATAACTTTGTATTTGTATACTCTGTGACTTTGTATTCAAGTGTATACTTCATGACGATGTATTCGAGTGTATACTCTATGACTTTGTATTTGTATACTCTGTGACTTTGTATTCAAGTGTATACTCTATGACCTTGTATTTGTATACTCTGTGGCTTTGTATTCAAGTGTATACTTCATGACGATGTATTTGAGTGTATACTCTATGACTTTGTATTTGTATACTTTGTGACTTTGTAGTCAAGTGTATACTTCATGACTGTGTATTCGAGTGTATACTCTATGACTTTGTGTACTCCATGACTTATATGTATTCAAGTGTATATCTTGTGAATTATGTATTCAAGTGTATTCATGTATATAACTTGTATTCAAGTGTATATTTTGCGGCCTATGTGTATTCAAGTGTATACATTGTGGCGTATGTGTATTCGAGTGTATTCAGATGTATACCTTGTGGCTGTGTATTCATGCGACTTATGTATTTAAGTGTATACGACTTACATGTATGCTTTGTGACTTGATGTACTCATACGTATGCCTCATGTATTATTCGCATATATGCTTCATGCTTCTTGTATATACTTTATGTATCACATGTATTGATGTATTATTGCATGTATCTTCAACAAGATGTGTTCTTATAATTACTTTATGCTTAAAAACTATGAGTGTTAAAGATGTTGTCTTTCTAGCGGCTCAGGCTACTCAGTTGTGTGCTTGAGCTGCCTAGTTGCGTGCTTGAGCTACTTGCTTGTCTACTTAAGCTACTTGCCTACCTGCTTGAGCTGGTTGCTTGCGTGCTTGAGCTACTTGCTTGTCTACTTGAGCTACTTGCCTACTTGCTTGAGCTGGTTGCTTGCGTTCTTGAGCTACTTGGTTGTCTACTTCAATTTTATTATGTAATTAAATGGCAATGCATGTAACCTACAAATTGGTGTAATCACTTCTATATTTAACACCCTGAGGAGGTCACTCACCACCATTTGACCTTGAGGCCAAAAAGGGGAAGAGCATTTCATATGAGAAAGACATCCAAAACATCATTGAAGGATTCAATTGAGAATAGAATCCTAAGAGATTCTACAAGTAAATAAGAAAACAAAATGGAAAGTAAAGAAGTGGAGATGAATATAATATACAAGCAACACAATGATATGAAACATAAGTAAACAAGAAATTAACATACAAGGAAAATTAGAAATGGAGCATGTAGATCTATAACAAACAATACGGATTCGATTACTAAAATCAAATTTAGGTTCTTCATCAACTACATTTCATTCAATTCTAAATACACTTGCTGATTTGTTTCATTCCCCATGTCTCACGTATACTTCCTTCAAGATCATGGCTCTTCTCTTTTCTAATAATCTTATTTGTCATTGATTGTCTCTATCTATCTTATCATCAATTATTGGAATCTTGGAATCTCATACTCGAAATCTTCTTTAACATTGAAAATATTTTCATTGCTTAAACCCACATCTTCATCTATGATACTTGCATCACATCGTTATTCAAAACATTAAACAAATGCTTACCTATACATTTGTCTTTCATTAGACCTTTCAAGTATTCTTTGGTTACAAATTCTCTTTTATGGAATCAAAACCATTTTTTCTTCACTAAATCATGTTCATCCGGAATCAAAAACCACGACTTCGTCTCAATACATTGAAGGTAAACAAGGACTCGTTGTGATTGCTTGAGGACAAGCAAATTTTGAGTGGGGAGGGTTGTCATGTCCCCATATTAAGACATTGTTTAAATTAAAGATTTAAACATCCTGATAAAAGACGGAAGTCACTTTCGGAAATATGGATAATATCTAATAATAATATTATTAAAATATAATAAATAATATTATTATATATTCTAATATAATTAAATATATATGATATATTTATTTAAATTATGTAACAAATATGATTACTAATATAAATATAAGTGATTTAAATGTTATTATAATATGTTATCATATTATATAAATAGAAATAAAATATTATAAATTAATTAATATAAATATAAATCTTTAATATAATAAAGAGACATCCCCTAAGTCAGCGATGAATGGACTGACATGAATAAGACAAAAGTTTTATTAAATAAGAGGATATTAATTCTTATAAAGAAGTGATCCATATCCCAAAAGCCACGTCCCTTTTTAGGACAGCAACTATTAAAAGTTGCAACCCTTGAATGAGATCGGGGATATAAGAGGATACCGCTGGGCAATAGGAAAGGATGGAAGACAGGAAAAATAGATAAGAATTTCTGAGTTGGGAACTGCAGTAATCAGCGATCAAACAAAGGCAAATAATAGTAAAGGGACAACATCATTGGTAGTGATTTAATTTGTAGTTTGAGATTGAGAAATGAACAAATAATATATGAATTAATATTCAGATTTGCATGATTATGAAAATAAAAAGGAATAAGATATACAATTCGGAGATTGGAAGAAGAGTATGGGAAGAATATAATCAACACTAAAGGAAGACAAATCCTTAGATCTCCAAAAATACAAAGGCAAGAATTATATACTTGGTATGATGTATCTAACCCTATGTTTCTTGTGATAAAGGCCATATGATAAATAACAACAAATGCATATAATTGAAAGGCTATCATTAGTATTGTGCAATTTGCTATGAAATATAGATTATATTCCCAAGACATCTGATATGATTGTTTGCAACTATGAGTATGATTAGTTATTATGCATTAATGTGGATTCTTGTATGAATGTCATGATTTCTATGATGGCGGAATTGAGGACCTACGAGGAGGGGAAACGGCGTTGGGATTATCTTCTAAGTACGCCACCCCATGGTGGATGGCTGAGGCCTCCCTCATGTGGGCCAAGGGGGTATGAGAGGCTGCCCTTGGGCTTAGAAGAAATGATTTCTGGGACACCCTGCTGTAGCTGCACCCCTAACCTTCCATCATGGAAATTAATTGAATCATAAGAGGATTCAGAATGGTTTTGATAAGGGGAACGGTGATAGGATGCCTCACTAGGCACACCACCCCATATGGATGGCAAGAGGCCACATGGGGCCAAGAGGGGTGAAGCACCCACTCTTGGGCCTAGGGTAGAGGGTTTCTTGGGCACCCTATCAAACCATTTTGTTCCACGGATTAGAAACCTTAACCCTAAACTTGTGGGATTTGAATTTTTAGGGTAAAATTAGTATCGTTCCAATTGGGGACATTACAAATTTTCAGATTTCTAATTTGTAGTAGTCAAAGTCTTGTATCTCACCAATTGGCATCATATCTTGGTGATTTGATGATTAACAATTGGATTAGAGATTGTTCATTTATTCCAACAAAAATCAACCTTCCAATCACTGGAAGATCCTAGGCATCACACGCAACAACCTATCATAGGTCCTTGTGCCTCTCATAGGCATGGATTGGTTTCAATCACCAAAACTCAGGCATGACACCTGCTGAAACCTTTTGACATTTCCCTCTCACAGGCAGCAGCTGTTTCCATCCACATAAACCTTGGAAGATTTCAGATTCTTTGCTCTGACACCATGTTAAAATTTAGACCATGGTATGCAGATTCTGCACTCAAAGAATTGACCTAAATTGTCTAAATGAAACTCCAATCAAAACTACAACTTTGAGTGTGCTATTTCAAACACAAATCTGCTGAAAGTACACAAAATAAATAATGCTGAAATCGGATAACTTGCTGTCTGAAAATTTTTATTATTCTCAATTTTTCTATCTTGCAGTTAAGTTACAACATATTGAGCACCCAGAGCCTTAAATGGACCTCCAACTTGGGTGATCCAAAACACAAAAAACAAAGTCTTATTTTTAGATGTCTTTATTCCAAAGAAAACTCTAAAAATATATGTCTGCTGTCTGCCTAGCAGAAAACTAAAAATACTCCAGCTCTGCCCAGAATTAAGCACTAAAAAACAGAAATAAAGCACTTAAACAAGTGCCGACTAACACTAAATATATGCACCTAGATTTAGGAATCCTCACACTAAACATAAACACCTATTCTAGCAGCTTTAAACACTAAATAAAGGATTGAAATCAGCACCTAGCTGAAGGGATTTTTTTTGCTAATGTCTATGCCTGGCTGTAGGAGAACAACAGCAAAGTGACCAACAACAACAAAAAAAAAAAAAGAAATCCCAATAATCTCCAAACAAGTTTTGGGGGTTTTTTTTTACGATCATGCCTGTGATCATGAAGGCCCATTTCTATAGTTTGATTTTCTAATCTGGATGATAGATCCCACGAATATCAGGGGTTTTTGAGATCTAATATTTTGACAATATCAGAAAATCAATTAAATGAATGTCACTGTCAAAGATAAATTTCTGTTGTAAGGATCTAAAATCTGTAGTGCTTAAAAAGTGCAAATACTTGATAATAAACTTTAATGTTCTCATTTTGGACTTAAACAATTTAAAATTCCAAGGCTGTCAAAATGATGTGTTCATAATGTTATTTTGCATTCCATGCCTACTTATGATAAATCAGTGTTTCTCTGAGTTTCCAGGGAAGGGTTTTGGGGATGGCTACTAAAATAATATATAAAAATAAATTACAAAAACAGTAAAAGAAATTGCAATTAATCATTTATGTAAACAAATATGAGTAAAAAACGCTGAAATTTATATGAATCTGTATTGTTGTACAACATTTTGCATTGAGTGATAGAATCTTAATATTTATTCACCCGTATCTTTGAGTGGAAATTTTACCATTGAACAAAACTCCACTATTCGACTTTGTAGGAACATCTTCTGCATTGTCTAATGTCTCAATGTCAGTCATGTTGTAAATAATCTGAGCAAATTCTGGTACTATTTCTGCAGTTGCTGTTTTCAAAGATGATAAAACCTGTTGCTATTCATCATTTGAAAAAGATTACTAGGCTCTAGCATTATTCATCAAATGACTAATATAGATACATCAATGACAGCCAATTGAATGGGCCATTTTATAATATCAGTCAGGAGCTACAGAATGTTCAGAAGTAAGGGATTCACTAGAGAATAGAACTTGACAAAGAGGTCAACAAAAAGTTGCAGAGCCAATGTACATGTGTTAGAAATCCAAGCGCCTTCACCAAGTCCATTATGGTTACTGTCTAAATCATTTGACTGTAACCATAGCAGCATTACTCAGAATTGAGATTAACTTAGCAAACCAAAAGTATAAATGGAATTAAATCACTTGGGATTTGGTTTCGTGAACCCCAAAATAATTTTTAATTTTTGTATTTCTGATTTTTTTATGTTGGGGGTTCCTTGGTAGGCCCCACTTTTAGGGTCATTGTTAGTTTTCTTTTTTTATAATTTATTTTAGTTGCAGGGGTCTTCTTTTTGGACTTTGCTGTCCCTGGGCATCCCTCTAGAGGGGAACATCCCTAGGAATGGGCCTCAATGGGAGTGCTGCCCAAAGGGGATGACGGGGGGGACATTTTGTCTCTGTCCTGCCACCCCTAGGATGTTCCTGTTCTGGGAAAGTGGCTAAAAACCCTAAGGATGTGTCAACAGGGAACACTTTGATAAACATACTTCAGTGATTAGTAATAAATAAATGCACATGTTTTTTCCCACTAGATGCTCCTCGACCATCCTGAGGATGCCAGGATGACCTCCCAAAGGCAAATGTCTCTATAGACATCCTTGCATTTGTAGGGTGTCTCGAGGATGGGTCCCTATGGGGGGCTTCCTAGAGAGTCGATAGGGGGATGTTTTGACCCCATAGTGCTGCCCTTGAGATGCCCCTATTCCAAGGAACAGGGTAAAAACCTTGGGGATGTGGAGATATATTTATTTTCCTATTTTTACTGTTATGCAACGAGTCAATGACTTGGATTGCATTCCTACCTGAGAAGATTCATAGAACATGGGGAAAGGAGGATCTGATGCTAGAAAGTTCAACATTTTCTCTGTATCTATTAGAAATATCAAGCATTGCTTGACCCAATGATATGATAATTAAGATACATTGAAATCTAAAACTTTTTGATGAATTAGTTGGAAAGTACGTATGGATGGTATCCAGGAGAGGCTTTGACTGTTTTGCATAGAAGTGAAGTACATTTGGAGTTACAAATCTTGTTCCACAGTTTCAGAAGGGAAAGACGAAAGGTTTAAATGCTGAAACCAATATGATGGAAAGAAATGTGAATATGGATATGAGTTAGTTTTGGTTTTTGAGGTTGAAACAACCAGTTTTATGGCTTCATGCACAACTCTCTCCAATGTTATTATTTACAATGGTCCATTTCTTTCGGTCACAGAAGGACCATGATTGGAAGATGAAAATTGAGCTCTATTAGAGGTTCCCATGTTCTTAATATATTATGGACTATTATAGAAAAAATGCTGTTGAAGTGAAACATTGGGTAGGGTATTGAGTCAAACTATGGTCATTTATTTGGATGTCATACAGTGGGTTGAAGGAGGTCATCTGTTCGGCAGCTTTTAGATACAGTTGGCAGAATATAGTGGTAAAGATACGATACATTGTGAGATGAACTGGGATTCAGATATCTGCTTTGTAATCAATCTAATTTGTTATTACTGCACTGTAGATTAGCAATTTTCATTTTAAGTATGTTATTTTTTCATTTTTATTCTGTTTTCCTTAGGAATGCATTCCCATCGCTTGGTCCTTTGTCCCTCATGCTATGTTTCTTCTCAAACATCACTCCTTGGATTTTGGGGGTACTCCTAGAAGTTACCTTTTCATGGTCCCAGATTTCGCTACTGCCCTTCACCAACCTCAACTCTTCAAAAGAGGACCTAGAGGAACATAGTGTTTATTTTGGATGCAAATAATTGCACATTTGGTTTACCTTCTGAAGGAGGTTTCCATGAAACTCATCCCACTTAAAACCTAAGCTAATTCTTGGTTCAGTTCATTTTTGATATGGCTTCTATTTCTCTCAATTGTTTTCTTGGATATTTTAAAATTGCATCATCTTATCTGTGCCTGTATTTTTTTTGTAATGACGGCAGTCAATAATGAGGATGAAAAGGGAAAAATAATAAATTTGACCATTGTTTATTTTAAATCAATGTTCTAGTGGTTACTTGATGCTTTTCTTTTGTGTGTGGATCGAGTGTAGTATGTTTATATTCATATCTGTCCGTAACGCCACATCTTGTTACAGCTTGCATCTTTATACTCTGGTCTTTTGGCAATGCTGCACATCAATATGATCTAACTTGGATTTTTCCTTGTACAGGTCTTGGATGCAAGGGATCCTCATGGCACACGGTGTCATCATCTTGAAAAACATTTGAAAGAAAATTGCAAGCATAAGCATCTTATTCTTTTGTTAAACAAGGTATAATTGAGATGATTTTATCCCTTTTAAGTGTTAATGGCATTGTAAAAATGCTTTCAGGAGCTCATTCACAAGACATTTTTATAAATTGTTGGACCATTCTTACATCACTTTACTCCTTTGTTTTAGTGCGACCTTATCCCTGCTTGGGCCACAAGAGGGTGGTTACGTGTACTTTCAAAGGAATACCCTACTCTCGCCTTCCATGCAAGCATCACAAACTCATTTGGCAAGGTATTTCCTTTGCTGAAAGAGAACTTGGATGTACTGGAATATACTATTCAATAAGCTCATTATGATAATTGCAATGATTATCTTTTTTTAGTGTTTATCAGTTCTGGGTACTGCATTGCATTTCTTTGTTCACAATCTTGATAGCTGATACCATGTTTGGATGGTTTACATTTTGATTCCTGGACAGGGTTCACTTCTTTCGCTTCTGCGGCAGTTTTCTCGGATGAAGACTGATAAGCAGGCAATATCTGTGGGCTTTATTGGGTATCCTAATGTTGGCAAATCATCTGTGATCAATACTCTTCGAACCAAAAATGTAATATTTATTTTCTTTAGCCATTCTTATCTACTACAGAACTCTTGTACTTGCAGAGTTATACTTCACAGCTCTATATTATCATTTACATAGAATATTATATTTATTGGTCCATATCCATTGATTTTATGATGGAGGTCCCATTTAAAAAAAAGTCAGTTGTTTAGCTTTTATAATGGAGGTTCCATTCATATAAACACAATTTAAACTTTTTAATCGATTATCGATTAATTTTAAGTATGTTTTATTTAAACACCATAAAATCATAACCATTTATAGAAAGTTGTGGCATCAATCGCACAAGGAAATGTCTTACTGTACTGATGGTTTTTTCGTTTGTTTATGATTTTGCTAGGACTACAAATTAAGTGGTCTTGCCATTTCTAAGGATAAGAAAATGTTTAGGTAAAGCATGCCATTTCTTTTGAGATGCATCATATCCATTGACCAGTATCATCAGAAGTGGGGATAGGGTTATGGGATATGGCATGGTTCAAAAACTTGGACTCAGCAAAAACTCCGCAGGCCTAAAATTTGTCATGGACTTGGGACACTAGGTACTGGGATGGGGATGCCGAACTTTGAAAAAAATGATACAGGGCACTGAGAAACTATATATATATTAAAAAGTATACCCACACCCACACCCCCACCCCCCCGCACACACATATTATGCTAATGCATGTATGTGTATATATTTATATTAAACACACACACTTATCAAATACATATATGTATATTTATTTATTTATATGAAAATATAAATAAATAAATATACATATATGTATTTGATGTGTGTGTGTGTTTAATATAAATATATACACATACATGCATTACTAATATTTAATTTTTTGAATTTCAATTTACTTATGCACGCACACACACATGTAAAAATATATATGTGTGTGTGTGTGTGTTTTGATATGTATATATATCAAAACACACACACACACACACACACACACATATTTTTACACGTTTGTGTGCGTGTGTACGTGCATAAGTAAATTGAAATTCAAAAAAATTAAATATTAGTACACAATGTTGAGTAGGATTAGGTAGTGATAGGGTAACTTTGTCATCGTTTTAATTTTATTTCAAATTTATCTATTTTTTATAGAAGATGTCATTCAAGTCAGAAGACTGCATGGTTGATCTGGAACAAAGTCTCCTGGTTTTGTGAGATGTCTTGTATCCATCTCTGATACTTGAGATGCATCTCCTGGTTTCACTCATTGAACAATTTGGATGATATCCTATTTCAATGCTTGACTTATATAGTCAATAGTTTTAGTTCAAGATACCTTTGTCTTAAATTTGAAATTTACTACTGCTAATCTGAACTCAATTTTGCAGGTATGCAAAGTAGCACCTATACCAGGAGAGACAAAAGTATGGCAGTACATCACTCTTACAAAACGCATTTTCTTAATCGACTGTCCTGGGGTTGTCTATCATAACCATGACTCTGAAACAGATATTGTGCTCAAGGGAGTGGTAGGATATGCATCCTTAACACAGATATATTCTTTGTATGTTTTACTAGTATTCTTTTATTCTCAGTTTCAAGGTTGTGTTGATCTCTCTGTATATTGTATCAATCTCTATCATGAACTGAAAGCTTGTGAAAACATGCATATGCAGTGGTTTTTCAGATTTTCTTTATTTATTTTATCAGTTAACATGCCTTTGGAGTTTGATTAATGATTGCATTTCTGTAGTTATCTACATTTCAGGAAAAATGTTTTTTGTTTGAATTACTGCAAAAAAGTTTTCATGTTAAATTAAATATGTAGTAATGACTAATCAGGCACCTATTTTGGAAGGGGCTTATTATTTCCTTTATTTTGAGATTGCAGGTATGAGGAAACTTTTATTGATAATTCCTCTTAGCTTGTTAGCCTTGTTCATGGATAAAGTCCTTATCCATAAAGTGAGTCCTAGTATGAAGTCATTTTGTAATAAGCTTTTTTGATTATGATGAATATAGGGGTTGACTGTAGTAAGTGTACAATGCCTATTATTATGTTTTGATAATATGGTTAATCTGACCGTGTATTAATTGTTTGTTGGCTTTCGGGTAGTTATAGGAGTCGGTTGGTCAACGGCTGTGTTCTTCTTGGCAACCATTGGGTTCTTTAAATAGACTTTGTATCGTCAAGGAAAGTAGTATGATCAAGTGTGATCCAGTTTGTTCCTTGACCGACCATCTCTAGTCTACTTCTATAATAACTTCATGTGCAAATAAAGATATACTTTTACTCCTCTATCTGGTATGCATTGTTAATTCTGTTCATTAGTTCAAGTATTTGTTTTATTAAATAGAATAGTAAACATTGATGTCATTGCCTTAAAAGAAATCAGGTCTAATATAAGATATTCATACCCTTAGACCCCAATAAAGGTGGGAAGAGACCACAACGTGGTCAAGATCAAGAGATCAAACAATCTATAAGGTTGGTAGAACAAAGAGAACACAGAGGAAGACTAAGAGAGATTGTCGAAGCCGAAGTCCGAAGCCGAAGTCCATCCAGAAGTAGAAGTCGGAGTCGGAGTTTGAGTAGGAGTCATATGCGGGAGAGACAACACATTTCCACTACAAATAAGCATATGAAGAAAGATTGGGAGGAGATAGCAAGGCACTTACCACTACTCAACGAAGAGTGGGTTGATCATTCAGATCAAGTTGAAAAGTCAATACAACCTCCTCTAGATGAGGGAAGTTGGGAGACGGAATTAGATTTAGAAGAATACGAGAGCAACCTTTAAGGCATCGAAGGGTTGTCAATTGAAGGAGAAGAAGCCGAGCCAAGGGTGCATAATAGAAAACTTGAAGACAAAACAAGTGCACGAAAGTTGAAGCTTCGAGAAGAGTGGAGGATTCTCACATGTCTGAGAGTGCGAGAGAAGCATCAGAATGTCCGAATCTAAACTCCCTAGTTAGCAGGTTCCAAGCACTAGGTTTGCATCAGAACAAAACCATGGTAAGCCCCAGGGTAGAAAGGCAAAAGTTGCCCAAGTTTATAGGCAATGTATTAGAGGATTCTGTGAGGCACTGTAAGACTTGTGAAAAAATCTAGACAAAAAATGAGCAAGATGATAAAACAATTTGGCTATTGTCTTTTTGAGCCACTTTGCGAGGTGTAGCAATTGACTGGCATACAAAAATTGACCAAGCCTCCTGAAACACATGGGAGAGATTAAAGAAGGGCTTTGAGGAAGAGTTTAAATTGCTCCGATACAAGACGAGGTAAGCACGAAAATGTACACGCTTATAATTGTAGATTTAAAGAATTGTTTGTAAAGATGAAAAAAAACCCTGTTGATGGGTTAAAGAAAAGATGGTTTATTGAGGGACTTATTCTGTCACTAAGGAAAAAGATGAAGGTAGTACAACCCTCTTCCTATGTAGAAGCCTACAATCAGGCAATGGACATAGAGAATGAAGACAAAATGTCCTATGGTAAAAGAAAAATAGAGGAAGATGGAAATTTGGATGACAATAGCGACAATGAATCAGGAATGGTACAAGTGCTCCAGAGGGACATGCTCCAAATGATGAAAGAATTGAAGGTGGAGAAAGAAACCAGTAAAGAAACCAACAAACTATGGTGTATTGAGTGCAAAAGTGAAGGTCACACCAAAGGCAATTGTCCTAGAAAAATGTTTTGTGATATTTGCTAGGTTCTGGGTCATTCAATAAAAAAGTGCACATATAATTTGAAGATGAGTATGTAGTCAGTGTATAATGCCGATTCTTATATCTGATAAAATGGGTTATTTGACTAAATCCGACGAATTATTAATTGTTTGTCGGCTCTTGGATAGTTGAGAGTTAGTTAGAGTCAGTCAATTGACGGTTGTGTTCCTCTTGGTAACTATCGGGTCTTTTAAATAGTCTTTGTATCATGAAGGAAGGTAGCATGATGTAGTCGGATCAACTCTGATCCTTGGCCGACCATCTTTGGTCTACTTCTATAATATTTTTGTGAGCGAATAAAGATATACTTTTACACCTCTATTTGGTATGCATTGTTAATTCTATTCATTATTACAAGTATTCATTTTATCAGATAGGTGAGTAACATTGGCATTGTTGCCTTAAAAGAAATCGAGTTGAATATAAGAGATTCATGCCCTTAGACCCCAAGAAAGGCAGGAAGAGACCACGTGGTCAGGATCAAGAGAACAAACGATCTTTTAGGCTGGTAGAACAAAGAGAACATAGAAGAAGACTAAGAGAGATTGTTGAAGTCCGAAGCTAAAGTCCATCCTGAAGTAGGAGTCATAGTTGGGTGAGCATGAATAGGAGTTGTAGTCGGGCGAGCGTGAGTAGAAGTCATAGTTGGGAGGGGGGACACATTCCCGCAGAGTGGGAGGAAATCGCTAGGCACCTTTCACTGCCAGACGACGTGTGGATTGATCCTTCCAATCAAGTTGAAAAGTCAAGACAACCTTCTCTGGACAAGGGAAGTTGGAAGTCAGAATCAGATTCCTTCATAGAAGCGTATGAGAGCAACCTTCGACGCATCAAAGGGTTGTCAATCGAAGGAGAAGCCGAGCCAAGGGTGTATAAAAGAAAATCTGAAGGCAAAACAAGTGTGCAAAATGTTGACGTTGTGAGGAGTAGAGGATTCTCACGTGGCCGAGAGTGCGAGAGAAGCACTAGAACATTTGAATCAAAACTCCTCAGCAAGCAGGTTCCAGGTGCCAAGTTTGCATCAGAACAAAACCATGGTAAGCCCCAGTGGAGAAAAGCAGAATTTGCCCAAGTTTACAGGCAATGGATCAGAGGATCTTGTCCGCACTATAAGACTTGTGAGACAATCTAGACAACAAATGGGCAAGATGATAAAGCAATTTGGCTATGGTCTTTTCCAGCCACCTTGCAAGGTGTAGCAATTGACTGGTATACTGAACTTGACCATGCTCCCCGAAACACATGGGAGAGTTTAAAGAAGGCTTTTGAACAAGAGTTTAAGTTGCTGCGAGATAATGAAATAGTAGCCGAAATTTACAATACCACGCAAGGTAAGCATGAGAACATACGAGCTTATAATTGTAGACTTAAAGAACTTGTAAAGTTAGAAAATGAAGTTGATGGTCTCAAGAAAAGGCGGTTCATCAAAGGTCTATTTCCGTCCTTAAGAAAAAAAGATGAAGGTACTACCACCCTCTTCTTATGCAAAAGCCTACAATCGGGCGATGGACATAGAAAGTGAAGATAAAATGTCCTCTCGTATAAAAGAAAAACAGAGGAAGATGTTAGTTTGGATGATAGCAACGACAGTGAGGCAGGAACGGTGCAAGCACTCTGGAGGGACATGCTTCGGATGATGAAAGAATTGAGGATGGAGAAAGAAACCAACAAAGAATCAACTAAACTTTGGTTTAGTGAGTGCCAAAGTGAAGGTCACACCAAAGGTAATTGTCCTAGAAAATTGTTTTGTGAGATTTCCCAAGTTATGGGTCATTCAATAAAGGAGTGCCCATATAACTTGAAGACGAGTACACAAGTACTCTTCACATAGGGAGAGCAGTCCACTCCGTCAAAGCTACAGAACATAGGTAGTTATCGAAATCAAAGAGGCGGAGGTCGAAATCAAATATAGTATAACTCCAAAGGATGTCTAATCATACAATTCCGACAATGTAATGAATGGGGACACTTTGCGAGAGACTGTTCGAAAAAGTAGGACAAAGTACAATTATTCTGCAAATAGTGTGGACCTAGAGACCATGAAGACACTGGATGTTCGAAGCAAAAGGGCAACATCAACTTGATTGATGTGGAAAGGCAAAATGAAGTATTGGCCGTTACTCGAGCCTAAGCAAAGAATGTTGTGTACCCGAACCCACGTCCATAACAAGAAAGATTTCGTGAAGCAAGGGCAAACTATGGATAACAAACGACGTCACTCACATGCAAACACCAATATAGTAACAAATCAATTACACTGAGAAAAATATTGCACAAGTACCTCAAACTACCGTACCAATTAAAGTAGTGGAATTATTACAATGTATTCCAGAATTCTGAAATGCTATTATATCGGGGAAGAATGAGACGGTGCATGCTATGACCAATTTGGAGTTGGGCGAGAATGATGATCCAATAACCAAACCTGCGTTGTTTGGCGACCAAGTAATTGATCCCATGCTATTAACAGGCAGTACGACAAAGAAACCAACGGTGGTACATATGGAGATCCTTGGAAGGAATCTCATCGATACAATTATTGATGGCGGGTCTAGTGTGAACGTACTTTCGGAAGATACTTGGAGATGTATGGGTAAGCCATCTCTGGCCCTCAACTTTTCAACTGGTGGGTGCAGATCCACATGGTATTAAGGTACTTGGTGTTTTAATGGCCCAAAAGGTAATTATTAGAACCCAAGTATTTCTATTGAATTTTGTGGTCATTTCATTACAAAAGAAAGCATACGATGAATTGTTGGGTCAAGGTTGGATAGTAGCAGCCAGAGCCGACCACAACTAGAAAAAGAATACAATCTCCATTGAAAATAAGGGTCGGAAATATATTATTGATTTGAAAAACCAAATAGTTAGTGAGGAAGCAACTTTATCTGATTCGTCAGATTCAGACTTTGAAGAAGAATGGATGGAGAAGTATGAGCCAAACGATGAAGGGATTCTGGAATTACAGTTGTGCTCGAAGGATGAAACAAATTCTCTCCATGGCTTATTTCACTGACAAATGGAGGATTATGAGGTATTTCCGTCAACTTGTATTTTTCTCGAGGCTATGGCAATTAATGAAGAACAACAGATGAAACATGAGTTTGAAAAGTTAAGCAATTTATGTGTGCGAAATGCAGTACTTGGTTCACAAAAGAAAGCAGTTATGGAAAAGGCACCCAACTTTACAAATGATTGCAAAATTAATAAAGGTAAACCTTAGAGGAATAATGTTAAAATATTGGATTTGGAGCGTATAGATACTTATTGTCAAGTAAAATCTCTTTCACAGTAAAATTCCAAAGGGCAAAATATTGTACAAGAAAATTACGGAGAAAGGAAACATATTGCAGGACAGGAAGTTTTTGTCGTCAGAGCGGCAAATAACAGGTGGACCCCGTCGAAGAAAAATAAAAAAGAAAAAAGGACAACAATAGAAAAAGACGGAAAAAGTGAAGAAAGTAAATTGCAAATTAAAAAATTTCGAGTGTATAAATAAAAAATACGACCTCTTTAAGAAATCATTTCATTCACCCTCGCCGTACGACTTGAGTATTAGTCAAATAATTCTTTGGTTGTACAACCTGTTGTACTTTACCAAGTTGCTGTACAACTGAAAGATAAGGTCATACGCTTCAAGGGGGTAGCTCTACGAAGTGAGGGGGCAACCGTATGAAGTGAGGAAACCACCATACAACTTTTAAAAGGAGCCGCCATATGACAAAGAGAAAGCACCACCATCTCCACCGTATGACTTAGACTTTGGAAGGGGGTAGTACGATTCAGTCTTGCTATACGACCTACAGTAAATTGCCTCGCCATACAAGCCGTACAACAAAGTCTCTTTTCGATCACCATATGAGGAAGCATTGTTGTACGCCATGAGGTTATAAACATCGCCGAACGATTGGAGGATGTCATCAAAACTGTACAACTTGGTCTCTCTGTTGCTATCGTATGACTTGCCTTGTCAGTCGTACAATTCAGTTATGGTTCAATCGTACGCCTTTATCCTTGCCAATTCAATTATGGTTCAGTCGTACGATTCAATTTTGGTTTTGACGTACAGTCTTTGCCAAATCTCATTGCACACTCTGCAAGGTTACTCTCTACCGTACTCACAATAGTACACTAATTCTTGTGTGATAGAACAACCTCTACTGCTAGTTATACAAGTTTTAGGTATGCTTTTTCTACAGCCAACAAGATGGTATTGGAGAGAAAAAAATGGTGCGCCATGAAGGTTGGCTGCCCCTTGACCTCGCTGCCCCTCAACCCTGCTGGGGGCGTTGCCCCCAAACCCCCATCAAACTCATTGTTGAAGTCTAGAATTCAAATGATTTAGCTCTTCCAGGCAGACACAGAGAATTATTCTTGTTGGTTGGGGAATTAAATGAATGTACATTCATGGCATATGGGGACACTAAACAATCTTTTCATGATCAAAATGCTTCTAAGGTGCTTGCAATACTATCTCAGTTCAGTGATTGATTGGGTTCAACATTCTCAGCCTCCAGTGTGCAATAAGGTGGGGTCCCTTGGTTGGTTGGTCCTTAGTATTTCTCATTTATTGGCATATGTTCGGAAGATGTTGGTTCTACTTCTAATTTGTGTGTTCTTCTAGATGTTACTTGATGCTTCATGCTTTTCTGTCGTCTCAGTTTAGTGATCGATTGGATTCAACATTCTCAGCCTCCAGTGTGCAATCAAATGGGGTCCCTTTGTTGGTTGGTCCTTAGTATTTCTCATTGATTGACATATGTTCGGAAGATGTTGGTTCTACTTCTACCCTGTGTGTTCTTCCAGATGTTACTTGATGCTTCATGGCATCATGCTTTTTTGTCGTCTGGAAGATGACTTTTTCTTTTGGGGGGATGATGTAGTCAATGTATAATGCCGATTCTTATATTTGATAAAATGGGTTATTCGACTATGTTATCCAACTATGTAATTCGACGATGTATTAATTGTTTGTCGGCTCTCGGATAGTTGAGAGTTAGTTAGAGTCGGTCGGTTGACAATTGTGCTCCTCTTGGCAACCATCAGGTCTTTTAAATAGACTTTGTATCATGAAGGAAGGTAGTATGATGTAGTCGGATTGACTTTGATCCTTGGCTAACCATCTCTGGTCTACTTCTGCAATATTTTCATGAGCGAATAAAGATATACTTTTATGCCTCTATCTGTATGCATTGTTAATTTTGTTCATTATTACAAGTATTCATTTTATTAGATAGGCGAGTAAATAGATTATACGAGTGCTCTTTACACAGGAAGATCATTCCACTCCACTAAAGCCATGGAATAACATGAATGCATTTGTAGACGTCTATCGAAAACAAAGAATAGGAGATCAGAGTCAAATACAGTACGGCCCAAAGGACGCCCTATCATACAATGTCGACAATGTAATGAATGGGACACTTTGCAAGGGACTGCTAGAACAAGTAGGACAAATTGGGATTATTGTGCAAATGGTGTGGACTTGGAGACCATGAAGATGTTGGATGTCCGAAGCAAAAGGCCAACATCAACATGATTAATGTAGAGAGGCATAACGAAGTATTGGTCGTCACTTGAGCCCAAGCAAAGAAGGTTGTGTACCCGGATCCACGTATAGAAAAAGAAAGACTTTGTGAAGTAAGAGTCAAAGTGGAGTAGGCTATGGATACTGAATGCCACCACTCAAATGCAAATGCAAGTATAGTAACAACTTAATTACAATTTGAAAAAAATATTGCAAGGCAAGTACTGACAAACTACCGTACTAATTAAAGTCGTGGATTTATTACAAAGTATTCCCGAACTATGAAATGCTATGACTAATACAATATTGGGGAAGAATGAGACGGTGCATGCTATGACCCATTTAGAATCTGGAGAAAATGAAGACCTAATAACTGAACCTCCATTGTCGGGAGACCAAGTGATTGATCCCTATTAACAATTAACACGACAAAGAAACCAGCGATGGTGCATATGGAGATCCTTGGAAGAAATGTCACTAATATAATTGTTGATGGTGGGTCTAATGTGAATGTTCTTTTGGAAGACACTTGGAGAAGTCTGGGTAGGCCGACCATTTGGCCCTCAACTTTTCAATTGGTGGGTCTAGACCAACAAGGTATTAAAGTACTTGGAGTTTTAATGGGCCAAAAGATAATTATTATAACCCAAGCATTTTTGTTGAATTTTGTGGTCATTTCATTACGAAAAAAGCATACAATGCATTGTTGGGTTAGGGTTGACTGGTAGCAGCCAAAGCCAACTACAACTAGAAAATGAACACTTTCCATCGAAAACAAGGGTTGGAAGTATATAATTGGTTTGAAAAACCAAGTAGTAAGGAAGAATCTTCCTTGGATTCATTGGATTTAGACTTTGAAAAAGAGTGGTCAGAGAAGCATGATCAGGGCTCAATGGAGCTAAACGCTAAAGGAATTCTGGAATTGGAGTCATGTTCGAAAGATGAAACAAATTCTCATTGTGGCCCAGTTTCACTGGCAAATGGATGACTATGAAGTATTTCTGTCGAACTATAATTTTATTGAAGCCACGGAGATCAATGAAGAAGAGCCAATAAAGAACAATTTTGAAGAGTTGGATAGTTTGTCTGTCGGACATAGTACAAGATTCGCAAAACTCAGCAGTTTTGGTTCCAACAGAGGCAACTGACTTCACTAAAGATCTGAAAATTAATGATACTTCACAGGAAAATTATTGAAAAGGGAAAAATACTGTATAGTGGAAAATTAATAAAGGGAAAGTACCATATTGTGGGTCAGACAAAATAATAAGAATGATATTGAAGTGGGGGAAGAAAATAATAGGTGGGCCCCACAAGTAGAAAATGGAAAAAATAATTATAAAACAATAAGTCTTGCAATAGGGTGAAAGGATGAAAATTAAAAAATTAAATTATAAAGTTCCTAATTCTTACCTTTTTGTACGGCAAACAAATGCGAAGGAAATTAAAATTACTAAATTTTTTACCATACAATAGGCTGAAAAAGACCCCACTGTACGGGAGCAATACATTAGAACTCCTGATTATAAAATTCCTTTCCTAACTGTATGGTCGATGGGATCAAACATTAAAAGGAAAAATGCAATCAAACTTTATAGTATATATTATCAATCTTTCTTTGCCACTGTACAACCCTCTCCTATGACCATGCAATATGTTTATGCTGCCGTATGACCAATAGGTATTAACGATAATAGAATGCTACGTTCCCAAACCAACAAGTTGGGTGTCTTCAACAAATGTTGCAAATAAAAATTGTGTTCAATTCTTTTTGACCGTACGACCACCCAAAGATTGCATTGTACGACCGTCCACAACCCCTCTATTCATCGTCTGGCCAAATAACTGTTAATTAAATTTTTTTAATCATTTTAATTTTCTCTTCATCGTATGGCAGCCAAAAGCAAACTATACTCCAAAGAAAGTCTCCATCGTTTGACCCATCTCCTATATGTTGACTGTACGACCCATGCTTCCCTTAGCCACTGTTGTACTATTCCAAACTGTTGCCTTCATTTCCATCGTATGGTCTAATGTGGTTCCTAGTCCTGCCGTATGGCCTAACCTTTCAACTAAGTGACTTCATCTTATAGTGGTACTTGCTTCTATTGTACGATCAATAGAAAAATTCCCTTAAGCCTTCCAATTTGTTTTGTCCACTGTATGGTTTGTCTAACACCATTTTAACAATCCAAATTTTGCCATACACGATGTTCAGGATGCCAATGATTCACTTGTATAGCCCTTACTGAGTGATCTTGTTGAAATAATCAATGAATTTTCTACTATACTTGACCAGTCTTCTGTGATTGACTCTCCCTCAAATTGTATATTAGGCAGAAACAAAGAATCATTCATGGCATATGGGGACATTAAACAATATTTTCATGATCAGAATGCTTCTAAAGAGGCTATAGTACTATTTGGTTCTAGTGATCGATTGGGTGCAACATTCTTAGACTCCAGTGTGTCGTCAGATCGGGTTCCTTATTTGTTTGGTCCTCAGCCTTCTCGCTTTACTGTCATGCGTTTGGGATATGTTGGTTCTACTTCTACTTTGTGTGTACTTCCTGGTTTGCATACATGTTCTTCATCTATAGCGTCGTCACCAGTTTCTTCTTCGTCTTCACTAATGTGGAAAATCTTACCTAATGTTACTTGATGCTTACTTATTTCTTGTCGTCTGAAGGACAAATTTTTCTATCGGGGGGATGATGTAGTTAGTGTACAATGCCTATTATTATGTTTCGATAATATGGTTTATTCGACTATGCATTAATTGTTTGTTGGCTTTCAGGTAGTTATAGGAGTCGGTTGGTCGACGGTTGTGTTCTTCTTGGCAACCGTTGGGTTCTTTAAATAGACTTTGTATCGTCAAGGAAAGTAGAATGATCAAGTGTGATCTAGTTTGATCCTTGGCCGACCATCTCTAGTCTACTTCTATAATAACTTCATGTGCGAATAGAGATATACTTTTACTCCTCTATCTGGTATGCATTGTTAATTTTGTTCATTATTTCAAGTAATCCTTTTATCAGATAGAAGAGTAAACATTGGCAATCTCTTGCTTTTAGCATTGTTTTGTATATGTATAGGACCTTCAATGCTATATTGATGCCTACCATTTTAGTTATGATTTCATGGTCATCCAAGGGATTATCATATAGAAACTTTGGGATCATCACATTCTGAGTGTTGAAACCCACATCAATTAGCATCCTATCCCATATACTTCCATTATTTTTTCTGTCTAAGTTGTGTTTGATGTTTTATTAAATTCTTTCATTTCATTTCTCCGAGTATATGTCCAAAGTGTTTTTGTATCTTTCTCTCGATTGTTGGTATTTGAATTGTTGCAATTTTCTGGCCTTAACATTATTTTGCACTATTCCACCCTCTATGCTGTCCCTGGCATTTGCTATCCACATGAGTCAAATCTGTTGAGCTGGTGCTTGTTGGTGGTGATTTTGATCCTGCATATAATTCTAAAGCCAAATTTGCAATTTTTTGTGAACAAGATTACCTTGATTTATTGTATTGTCCTCAACATCAACAATGTGAGGCCATTATTAATCTTGTATTGCTTGAGCTGAGAATTTCTGTAAATTGTTGCTCAGTACATCTGTGGCATCTTATTGTTTTGAGGCTGGATTATTATCACAAGTTGAGTTGTGAAACCATGTGGTACGCTCAGAATGTTTGCAAAATGTGAGGTGAAATACAATGTGTTCCTAGAACACTTGATTCATGTACAATGAAATAATGAGTGCAAGGTGAAGCAGTTATAAAAGTCATGCTTGGATTGACATGACACATAGTTGGGGCCAAATTTTTCATTGTAATCAGATTGCTTGTATCACATTGGTGATTGCACAACACTTCTTGATTAAATCAAGACTTTCTTGCACCAGGACATGATCAAATGTACGTCATAACATAAAATTAATTTTATAATTTATTAACTACAAAAAATTACTCAAAGGCCAAGGCTTAAGCACAAAACACTAAGATTTCATTACAATATGATGGCTAAAGCACACAATCACAAGCGGAACATTTATCAAAGATGATTGTCTTATCATATAAGGTGAAGTAATAGGATTATATAAGGTGAATAAACACAATGATTTCAGTTGAATGAATAATGTTAATGAGAGTTTATTGACATAAGCACTATGATTAAATGGAATAATATGGATGCCACCATGTTGGGGTTCAATATTATCACTGTGACGAGTCTCCTTTGGCAGTCTTTGAAAGGACCATGTAGTCAATTTTGAGCAGGGGACCCATTTTCATACTTGGAGGTTGCGGCCAACAAACACAATGGTTAGTAATAACTGCTTGTCAACCAACATATCCTGATGAGATTTAATTAATAACATAATGCATGCTGTTCAGGCTTTACTTAATCATACCAGGACTTTCAGTTATCACATATGTATGTAAGACTGGACAAAGTGTATGGTAAATTATTGTAGTACAAATCTTTACTGTAACTATATTCCAGGATTTCATTACAAGTGGGGTCAATACTTGCTAGCAAGTGAAAAACCAATAAAAAGTTCATTGGCCTCTTGTGAATCCAGCTTGGGATTCTATTACAGATAGTGGAAAGATGAATAGCATTAGCTTTGGTCCACTTTGTCTAGTTTGACAAAAAAACTAGGATTCTCAAAAAGAGGAGGAATTTTATCTCCTCTTGCATGTATCTATCAAATAACTTTTTGAGATGTGTTTCAAATAAATTGACTTTTGCTATTGGTTGTGATTTTGATATTTTAATTTTTGACACAACAAAATTGTTTTTCTTTGTCTGCCCTGCATTCAACTTTTATATAATCGATGTCAATTAACTGCTTGAAAATGCTTTTTGTTGCAATCAAAGCCTATGTATCATATTGACATTTTCTCTATCCACTATAATATACTCACTTATGTGTTGGATATTCTCTGTATCTACTAGGTTCGTGTTGCAAATTTACAAGATGCAACTGAACATATTTGTGAGGTTCTTCGTCGAGTGAAAAAGGATTATCTCAAGAGAGCATACAAATTAAAGGATTGGTAAGCTTTGACTGTCATATCTGGGTGTTTTCCTGCCTATTAGGATTGGAAGATTTTGTTCAACTCTTTGAGTAATGTGAATCTTGAAGTCACTAGTTTAGAAATTGCTACGGAAAACATGTTTGAAAATTATAATCTTGGTTGGTCATTTGACAAAATAATCTCATCACTTTTCTCTTGTTATTGTGATCTCTTACTTAATAAATTATTAGTTATAACATACATGGGTTTAGACCGTACCATGGATTAGATCATCAATTGCTTTTTATGCATTGTTGGACATGACATGGCTGTCATATTTCATGTTCTTATCGTTTGCAAAAAGCAACATTCATAAATATGGACATCACATGTTAGGAAATTGCTGGCATTTAACATTGAACACGACTTCATTCTTTGTAGTAAATGTAAAGATTTGTTTAACTTTTTGTCCTGAATTCTTGAATATCCAAGTCCATGGAGAAATGATAACAAGTAAAATCCTCAAATTTGTTCATTTTATATCACGTGTGATGCTGATTTTCTGATGATCAAAAGTAAGAGTTCTTTGATTTGGTTTCAACATGGATGTCAAAGTTAATTCGATGGGATCTCTTTGATATCTAACGAATTTTGCAGCAATGAGCTTCAGCTTTTGTGCACAGTTCTTTTTGCACTTTTCAAGAAAGTAACTCTTGAGATGGTGCAGATCTCGATTGATTTCACTTGTTTTCAACAGCTATTGTTCTTGCCTTTTCCAAATTGCCCAAACCAACCTTGGTTTTTTTCTTCTTCCTGTGTTTCTTAGAATTTTGGGAATGGGGGCGTGCAACAACACGGTTTAGGAGATGGTAAATATCTTTCCTGATTTGATGGCTATTAAAACAATATAAAAAAGTAATACTTTAACTTTTAAAATTCAAATAAATAAAATAATTAAAAAATAACTTAAACAAACTAAAATAATCTGAAATGTTAAAAATGTATACACAACTTGATTAATTTGCAATGACATCCAATTGATCACAAGGAGGCATCAGATATCAAAAGTTGTACATGTTAGAATGGTGTAATCCAAATTTATTTGTACATAATGTTGAAAGCGTGGTAACTAGAAAACTAGCACGGCATAGCATTGCTTTGTCCTTCCTCTTTTTTTCATTGAATCTAGCTGACAAGAATATTCAGTTACTGGAGTTTAGTCTCAATGAGAACTTTCTCAGTGTAAATTTCAAGGGCTAGTTTTTAGCTGAAAACAAGTAGCTCAAATTTCAAATGCTCATATTATTATGTATTCCAATAAAGGGAACTTAATAAATGATAAGTATGTGATGTAGAATTTTTCTCTGCTTCCAAATAATGAGGAATTCTATGCAATATTGAAATTGGAACTGGTTGTGAAGTAGACCAAAACAAAAAAGAAAAAAACATGGGATAAGAGAAATCCCATATGGTACCGAACATTCATTTCATTGAAAAATTTGTTGACAATCAAACAGATAAAATAAATATCAACTATATAAATATGATGTATTTGGCAACAAAACTCCAAAGAATAAACAGTTGTTTGCTTTTTGTCTTAATTTTGACTTTTATTTGTTTTTGAGTTAAAAATAAATAAAAGCTGTCAAAGGCATCTTGATGTCCCTAAGATGGTCGAGGGATGCCAACGTGTCCTTGTAGTGTACCAAATAAGGGGTATGTTCCCAACTGCTACCCCTCTCCCAAACACACACATTGAGGGGACTTTCCTCCTTTTTTAAAAAAAATGTTGTGGACAGGGTGGGACTGATTCATCCACTTACTACTTGAGTCCCCAAATCGTCCCATTTCTGATGCAATCATGGCTAGAGAGTCCAGTTAAGGATTATCCAACCGTGTAGAGAAATACACAAACACTCATAGTGGAACTCAATGATACAGTAGATAAACAAAAATATGATCTTTATTGATTCACAGTTACAGATACATTCAGAACCTTGCCGCAAGGGCTTACAACATGAGGCCTTAGCCTTCGATGAATCACATGCACAATCAGTATGCGAATTACAACCTTCTGAGCTTATATGCAATACAATGCTTTTAATTTGCTATCAAACTCTATGAGCCTAAACTCAAATTATGATCTCAAAATCTGATTCTTTGATGACAACTTACTTCCAATGAGGTTGGATGAGGTTTATTTAGAAGTGAAAGCAAATAGGATGAAGTGTACTGACCATCAAGGTGATACAATGCTCTACGCACATGAATGTGGTATGCTGTGAGATGCACAATGAAACTCAATGTGGTTCTAATTATGAACCTCTTTGGGACCAATAAGCTTGAACATGTATTCAAATGTTGGTGTGAAGCTTTTATGTTTGCTACACAGTTCAATTGGATCCTTTGTAAGTATTTGACAAGTCACAACATTTGGCCAATGACTAGTTTTGAGGAACCATGCTGAATCTATGTAGAGTCAATCATCCTGGAGCTTTGATAGCAATTTGGAAGCGCTGCAATGCGGTGATCTGTTGTGTCAAACAGTGAGATCTCAGTCTGGAATTTTGATATGTGCTGAAATGGTGACTGGAACTAGAATATGCCTTTGTGGTGAGAATAATCTTTTGTGGTGAGAGTATGATGACTAGAATTTTATTAGAAGCATGCAAAACAAACAAAAATTTGAGAGAGAATATTTTTTGGGTGATGCAAGATTGCTCTTACAACTTAAATGCTCTTGCATTGGACACCTCGAGTAATTGAAAAAGCGAGTCCCGCATTTTGGGATGGAGGGAAACCAAAATGGTTTGCCTCAACTATAGATATCCATGTCGAGTCTTTCAATCGGCCTTCCCTTCCATTTCACCAAATATTCTTCGTACTTCTTATTTTTGGTGCTCCTTCCAACTCTATTGTCTAATATCTCTTCAATTTCCCCCGCTTCTTGTTTTGATATCCGTTTTCTCCAATCCACTTTTGTTCTTCCTTCACCTAACTCTCCTTTATGGCGTTCATACAAATCTGCAGTGTTAAGTATCGGTAATATACCTAAACCTTCCGATAATTTAACTTTATATGCATTTCTTTAATCAAACTTCCTAATAATTCTCCAAGGTCCAAACTTTTGTATCTTCAACTTGTTGTATGTTCTCAGTGGAAATCTCTCCTTCCTTAATATTCTATCACTTGATCTCCAATTGCAAGCTCCCTTTGTCTCCTCTTCTCGTCAGCCTTTTTTTGTCTACTTAGAATTCATCTTCTCCAATTGATTTCTTACTTCCTCATGCACTAACTTCATGTGATCTGCAAATTTTTATGCTTCTGCACTTTTCTTCTCTTCATCTCCAATGTTTCTCAACTCTGATGCATTTCTTAGATTACTGCTATATTCTACTTCAAATGATGTTTTCCCTGTACTCCTATTCATTGAGTTATTATAAGCAAATTCAGCTTGTGCTAAAATCATATCTTGATTTCTTTGTTTTCTCTTTCACTAAACATCTCAACAAATTACCTAAATTCTTGTTCACTATTTCTGTTTGCTCATCTATTTGTGGGTGATATGCTGAATTCAACTTTAACTCTATCTTCATCTTCTTCCACAATGTCTTCCAAAGGTAACCAAGACATTTTATGTCTTTGATACTATATTTCTTGGCAATCCATGCGATCTCACATTCCTTGAAAAATAGAGTAGCTACATGTGCTATGTTATTTCTCATCTTATATGCTACAAAATGCTCCATCTTAGAAAACTTGTCAACTACCACAAATATTGAATCGTGACCTCTCTATGTTCTTAGCAATCCTAATACAAAATCCATATTTATATTGCCCCAAGGTCTCTCTGGAATTGGCAATGACTTATACAATCCAACATTTTGACCATAGTTCGCAAACTTGGACTCAACTCGAAAATGACAGACCAAAAATTTCTGACTTGGCGAAAACTCAACAAGTTAAAAAAATACTTCAATTTTTGAAAAATGCATAATTTTTATGCAAAATACAGCTACAACATGTGTCAAATGAGTTTGGTCGAGGTTTGGGGGTAGCACTCCTAGCGGGGTCAAGGGGGAGCACCCTTTGTGGGGTCCAGGGGCAATGTCTCAGTGTGTTCCTTGTTGTGGTATAGGTTGGGGTCGAGGGGTGAAGCCCCTACCACCAAGCCAAAATGAAGACCTTCAAAACCACATAGACCTTCATGGCACACGTCATTTTCATAATTTTTTAAAAGGCAAAAAATCGTGCTTTTTTAGCAATTTTTCAATGTTTTTGGCACGTTTTTGGCATGTGGGTGAGTTAAATTCTTAGACTTGTTGAGTATTCGGCGAGTACTTGGCAAAAATTTGCGCAGACCTGGTAAAAGCTTGGTGCTTGAGACTTAGTGAGTCTACTCGGAGCAAAAAAAAATGGTGAGTACTCAATGACTCACCGAGTTGTCGAACTATGATTTTGACTATTCCCTTTTGCAATTTGACAAGTTCTAAAATTTTGAACATACCTTTGCACATCCTTCTACATCTGTGGCCAAAAATAATTATCACTCATCAATGCTATTGTGTCATCTACCCCAAAATGTCTTGCTAATCAACTGCCATACTTCTCCTTTATCAAATTCTCTCTCATTGAGCTTCTAGGAATACAGAGTTGACCACCTTCGAACAACATGTCATTCTGAATCAAATAATCAAGCCACTTACTTCCGTTCATACTTGTAGGTTGTTTACATGCCTTCCGTGTTTCAACAAAATCAACATCAACTTCATACAAATATTTCATCTGTTCAAATTCAGTTACTTCAACTCTCATCTCTATCAGCAAATTTTTGTCTTCTACTCGACTTATCTGCAACTTTGTTTGACTTTCCACTCCTATGCTTTATATAAACTCTAACCCATCTCACATGTCTTTCATTCAATTTACCTTGGCTGTTCAAATATTGCAACACTTGATGATTTCTATACAACACAAATTATTTAGGCAACAAATAATGTCTCAACTTCTTCAATGCTTGAATTATGGCGTAAAATTCTTGATCATATATTGAGTATCTCTTCCTTGCATCATTCAAATTCTCACTGAAATATGTTATTGGTCTACCTTCCTGACTTAATACTACTCCAATTGCACTCCCACTTGCATCATGATCAACTTGGAATACCTTATCAAAATCTAGCAATCCTAATATTGGTTGTTTTGTAACTTTCTTCTTCAATAGCTCAAAACTTTTGTTTGTTCTTAATGTCCACATAAGTTTCTTCTTCTCTCATGTCATGGTCTTAGTTATTGGTGCACAAATGCCACTAAAATTTCTAATGAACTTACTGTAAAAACTAGCTAATCGATGGAAACTTTTTACCTCTGCAACATTTATTGGTGTAGGCCATTCAACAATTGCTTTCACTTTCTTTGCATCCATCTTCAAACCATCTATTGAGATAACAAATCCCAAATATACTAATTCTGTCTTAAAAAAACTACACTTCTTGACATCGATCAACAACTTTTCTTTTCTTAGTCTATAATACTAATCTAACGTGCTCAAGATGTTCCTCTTTTGTCTTATTGAAAATCAAAATATCATCAAAGTAAACAGTCACAAACTTACCCTCAAAACTAAATTCAACAATCTCATAAATGTGCTAGGCATGTTAGACAACCCGAAAAGCACAACCATTTGTACAATCCTTTGTATTGAATGCAATCTTCCATTCATCTCCTTTGCTGATTTTGATTTGGTGGTAATTGCTCTTCAAATCTGTCTTGGTGAAATACATTGACCCACTTAAACAATCCATCAAATCATCCATCCTTGGCAATGGGAATCTATACTTAATTGTGATTTTATTTATAGCTCTTGTATCTGTACATGTTCTCCACTCACATGCTTTCTTCGGTGCTAGTATTGCGAGTACTGCACATGGATTCAAACTTTCCTTGATCAAACCCCTCTTCAACAATTCTTGCACCTGCTTGTTCAACTCTTCATTCTCTATTGGTGTCATTCTATATGCAACTTTATTTCACAAACTTGCTCTTAGGATTAAACCTATATGATGTTTGTTACTTCTTACCGGGGGTAATCCACCTGGCATATTATTTGATAGATATCATTGTACTCTATGAACAATTTTGAAAATTTTATCTGTGGCTCACTTTCTCCATTTGTGCTACCGCATACTCTAGTAATCAATGCAAAACATAACTTTTCATGTTTCAGACCATCTAAGAACTTCTTTCCATCCACCAAACAAATTCTTGCATTACCACATACTTGCTTCTTTTTCTTCTTCAACGGTATCAAAGTATGTTTCTTACCATCTTTCATCGGAGTGTACATATTTTTTCATCCATCACAGATAGCTTTCCTATTATATTGCCATGGTCTTTCCAACAACAAATGACATACATCCATTGGCATAACATCACACAATACTTCATCATGATATGTACCTGTCTTGAACTTGACCAAACATTGTTCACTAATCAACATCTTATGTTCATTTTGCAACCATGAAATTCTATATGGCCTAGGATGGTCTAACCTTTTTAGCTTCATTTTATCAACCATCTCCTTTGACATTAGATTATATGTGCTACCCCTATCAATAATAACCTTACAACACATTCAGTCTTGCATACAGCTCTAAATAGATATCTCTTTTGCACTAGTTCATCTCTATCTATACCATCAGGCTTTAACAAAACTTTTTTCATTATTAATGACTCACCTCTTTTTGGTTCATCTGGTAGGCTTCGTGATCCTTTTGACTCATCAACATGTGCAACTTTTGCGCTACCTTCCATCCTTCTGCTAGTACTTCCTTGACTTTGGAAACAGCCAAATGGTCTATGTCCTTCTGCTCCGCATCTAAAATGAGTTCCTCTAAAGTTTAAACACTCTTTCATTGCCTCTGCCATATCTTCCTCTGTCTCTTTAATATCCATTTGTTCTTTCATTGTGGCATGACCTGCTACTTCCTTTTGCTTTGACATCTTCATTATAAGGTCTTCTACCACCACCATGATGTCTTCCTCTCTAGAATCTTCCTCCTCTTCCTCTCTGTCTATTCTGTCTTATCTCAAATCTCCTATTCAGCATTTCTTCTACTTTTAATGCAAATTGATACACCTCTTCAACTATCTGCAATCTACCGTAATCAACTCTTCTTGAATAGCTCCTCTTAATCCATTTATGTATCTAGCCACCTTTTCTTGATTTACTTTACGATGACTGGCTCTAATTATCATCTTGTAAAATTCTTTAGTGTATTCTTTCACACTTTTATTTTTGTCTCAAATTTTAAATCTTTTCAACAATTCCAATTGATAATCAACAAGTATAAATTTGTTTTTCAACTTTAAAATCATTTTATCCCACCTTTCTATCATTTCCTTACCTCTCTCATTTCTTTTCAATTGTACTTCTTTCCATCATATAGCAACACACCCTTTCAATTTCGTCTTAACAAATCAAACCCTCTCTCAGGATCTACAATTTTCTCATATTCAAGGTGTTCTCTTCTAGATCATTTATCTAATCAATCAATTCTTCTAGATTCAAACTCCCAGAATGACCAACAATATCTATTCCAAGTCTTTTACCAATTTTAGAAATAGGTTTCAACATCTTTACCTAATTTGTATTTTCTTCTTCTTGATCTTCCACGACTTGTTCGGAAGCTGGTGCATTCTTTAGCACAATTCTTGTTCTCTCAATTTTCTAATCATCACTTTCATCATATCCAGGGCTATGACCTTTTCTTCTACAACATCCAATTGGATCTGCACGTTTCTCATCATATCAAACATTTCTTTGTACTTATAACAATATTGGCAACACCTTGGCCTCTACCCACTCTTTGTGGAGGTATCTTGACTTTTTGTTCTGATGCAAACTGCCTCTAGTTGGGTGATCTATTTACAAACTCCCTTGCAAATTCCCTCAAAGTTAGTGGTCTTTTTACAGCTTCCTTTGCAAACTACCTAGGTTTGGCAATTTGTTTACAAGTAGAATTGTCTTGATACCTTTTATCCAATAAACAATATTGGAAGATATCGCTCACAATTAAGGATTATCCAACCATGTAGCCAATTACACAAACACTCACAACGGAACTCAGTGATATAGTTGATAACCAAAAATATGATCTTTATTGATTTACAGTCACAGATACATTCAGAATCTTGCTGCAAGGGCATACGACAAGAGGCCTTAACCTTCGACGAATCATAGGCACAGTTAGTGTGCTAATTACAACCTTTTGAGTTGATATGTGATACAATGCTCTTATTCTACTACTGGAATATATGAGCCTAAACTCGAATTATGATCTCAAATCCAATTCTTCAATGACAATTGACTTACAATGAGGTTGGATGAGGTTTAAATATAGAGTGTGAGAAAATAGGATGAAGTGTGCCAGCCACCAAGGTGGTACAATGCTCTATACACATAAAACATGTAGAAGGGTTTGTTTGGGACGAATGTTGTATGGGGTGAGATACGTGCAATGAACTTGATGGGGTTCTAATCATGAACTGCTTTGGGACCAATAAACTTGAACATGTATTCAAATGTTGGCGCGAAGCTTTTATGTTTACCACACAGTTCAATTGGGTCCTTTGTAAGGATTTGACAAGTCACAACATTTGGCCAACAACTAGTTTTGAGGAACCATGTTGAATCTATGCAAAGTCAAATCATCTTGGAACTCTGATATCAATTTGGAAGCTTTGCAATGAAATGTGATGTCACACAGTGAGATCTCAGTTTGGAATTTTGATATGCGCTAAAATGGTGACTAGAACCACAATATGCCTTTGTGGTGAGAATAGTCTTTTGCAATGAGAGTATAATGACTGGAACCTTATTAGAAACCTACAAAACAAACAAAAACATGAAAAGAAAATATTTTTGGGTGATGCAAGATTGCTCTTACACATTGGATACTCTTGCATCAAATTTTGAGATCATAATTTGAGTTTAGGCTCATAGAGTTAGGTAGTAGAATAAGAGCATTGCATTGCATATCAGCTCAGAAGGTTGTAATTCGCACACTAACTGCACCTGTGATTCAAATTGAAGGCTGAGGTCTCATTTTATATGCCTTTGCAGCAAGATTTTGAATGTGTCTGTGACTGTGAATCATTAAAAATCATATTTCTATTTATGTACTGTCATTGAGTTCCGTTGTGAGTGTTTGTGTATTTGATTGCATGGTTGGATAATCCTTAATTGGCCCCTCTAGCTGTGACTGCAATTTGACACCACATGAAGATTGGCCTTAGGGTCACTGGGACACCCAAGAAGGGTTCCCTACCAGAAGGTGCAGGACTCATCCTACCACTTCTAACTAGAATTTACCACTACACATGCAGACCTTCTTACAGCTCCGTATGACACACCAAAACCATGCACATCTACTGTATACCAACTAAAACTGTAAATGCAAATATATGTTTATACCCCAGATTTAATTTTACTATAACATCCATTGCTGTGTGTGGGCAGTGAGTAAAATAGCAGAGCTATGAGCAGCCACACCAAAAATACATCATAGTCTTGCCAATGCCATATGAGAAACATTTTGATAGGGCCAACAAGATCTGGAGAGCTTTTCTTTAAGTTACAAGCACATGTTATAAATTTTAAATTTTTAATGAATCTATGGTTAATTTTTTTATTTTGGTTTCCATCTCACTTCTGATCCTTCTTGGCCTTGGTTAATTTGGCACCTTTCTTTCATTCAAAGTCTGATTTATGTCCTGAAATAAATGGCATATGAAATGAGGATATGGGGAACCACTAACTTGCTGATTCTAAGAATTAGGCCATAACAGTTGTAGTACTAAAATCAATTTCATGGACAACATTAAATAAAAGAGAAATTTTCAAATCTTTTGATTGTTGTATTATGTGTTTATTTCTAAGAGAAATTGAAGATTAATTCTACAGAGAAAGACATCTACCTTTGATCATAAAGGCTGAGATGATATCCGACACTTTGTAAGGTTTTGTTGATTTTAATGCAATAGCTGTTGTATCACCTATTTGTGGTGAATATATGCATACAGAAGCCCGAGGTTCATGGACTCAATGATGTTTTAAGTTCTTTACCATTCCACAAGGATTTATTGAGGTCTCCTGCCCTTTCAGTCATGGATTGATCACTTTGAGTCCCTGGAGAAATTAGTTGCTTAAATTCAATTGTGGGTTGTCCACTGGGAGATTCTGCTGAGAGCAATTGGTCATTGGTTGCACGTACTAAGACCCAACTATAGGGATTTGTGTAAGGATATTCTTATTAATGAAGGACACTTATTTTACGGGTATGGTGGATGCATGTATTTCATTGGAGCCAGAAATTAGTACACTTGAATTTTAAAGATTTAAAATGTTACTTATGTGGGAGTGCCGCAGGAATTTTGTAATGGTGGTATTCCAATCCTTACCCTAGGATTCAGTATCGTCTCTTATGTATCTACATCCCTTAGGACAAGAGTAGGGTTATTGCACATGCGTGCATATGTAGATCCAAGTTTCAAGTGATATTTTAAATGATTTTTTCTCATTATATAATAGTTAGGCTATTTCATCGATCTCTTCCTCTCCTAGATAGAAGCTTATCCCATCCTTTGCATAGTAAAGTACTAGTTGTAAAAAAATACACTTACCAAACATTGAAATGTCTCAAAATCCATTAGCATTATGATTAGGTTATAAAGGCAAACAATTAATAGCATGCTAGCTTAAGATATCACATTGAAATGTATTACAGCTCCTAATATGGGTGTGTAAAGTTCGCAGAAATTTGTATATGACGAACATAAAAATCATTTTTGATAGATGTTTACTGTTTTCTCCTATGCTATGTTCAAAGCCTTGTCCACTAGAGCATCTAAAAATTGTTTTTGATAGGTGTTCCTCTCTTTTCTCCCAGACTATCTTCAAACTCCTGTAAATTAGACTTTGAATTTTCTTTTATGTGGCCTGAAAGAGGACTGTTGTCATGCCATCTTGTTTTGCAGCAATGGCTGCAGAATAGCCACTAGTGTCTCATTCGTCAAGGATTATGATGAACAATTCAATTTTGTTGAGGACCTTAGTATTATTAGGTCTGGCTACAAAATGAAAAGGAAACAAAGTGAACTCAACATGGAATTGTTTTCATCTCTATAAATGAGGGGCAGAAGACTGGAAATGACCTTCTTTTGTAATGGGGTATTTTTTATGGGCAATTTTTCGCCAATTGGCTAAACTTTCACAAATTCTCAAAAATATATATATGGTAATTAACAAATTTTGAAAATATAATTTGCCTAGTTTTCTTATAAAATGTACATAAAACTTGTCAGATTTGCCAAAATATACACGATTTTTAGTAGATTCCGTGATTTTTCTCAAAAATTTGCTTACACTACATATAATTTACATTCTTTGAGCTGCAAACACTTGACTCACATTATATACTAATGAAAAAATTGCATTCCTTCAAGTTTTTCCCTGAATTGCATTGTGTGGTGATATCTGATAATGCATGACATAGTTTTATTGAATGGGCTTTGCCTTTAGCATCTATATTTTTTTTTTGTTTTTTGATCAGACTCAAATGGAAAATGAAGTTAGACATAGAAAAGCTGCAGATTTTAGCAAGTTGTGCACGTCTTGGAAGTGAGGATTAGCTCATACCAAATGACCAAGAGTACAACTCATATGCTTTCTGCTACAGAAAAATGAAAAATACAAGCTACCAATGAAAAATGAATTGAATATTAGTCTAAACTATTTTAAACTGTAGGACAATTATATTATATATTGCATCCAGTTTTTGGTATCTATGATAACAGTACATAGAATATAATGTACTTTAGAATGATACAATGTTACCAGAGTATTTCTACCACTTGAATTATTGGCTTTGCATATGGTCTTGAATGTTCACAATAATGTGCACTGAATAGCATTCACAAAATACTAATTTGCCTGCCCAGCTTCAAGTGGTTACTTAAGTTCTGCATTTGTAGCTCTGAGGTCATATCCATGTTATGTATTGCAATTTAGCCATAGTGAGTCATTTTCTGTTTTGAATGTGCTCTGCAGGACTGACGAAGAAGACTTCCTCAGTCAATTGTGCAAGGTGTCTGGCAAGCTTTTGAAGGTATTCTACTTGGATTGACAGTTCTGCTGTGACATTGAAACTTGAATCATTACTATCCTGAGTACCTTAATGTCATAAACTAGATCTAGTAGTGATGTAATTAGTGTTGGTTTGACTGGGGAAAATGACTTGTCTTTTTTTTTCTTCTTAAAGGGTGGAGAACCGGATTTAATGACTGCTGCAAAGATGGTTCTTCATGATTGGCAGAGGGGCAGGATTCCTTTCTTTGTACCGCCTCCAGAAGTTGAAGATCGCCAAGCTAATGAGCTTTCAGGTGAAATTCCTCCTGTCAGTGATAACACTGAAAAAATACCAAAGTCTAAAGAGGTAGATGAAGCCGCTACAATAAAGGCTATTGCAAACATTGTTGCTAATCAGCAATTTAGAAAGGTTCCAGTGCAACAGAATTTTTTTAGCCGTGAAGACGAGAGAATCGGAGATGATAAAGATGGCAACCTTGGATTATATGCGGAAAGCAATGATGTTACTAATTTGTCTGAATTGCCGAATTCAAATGTTGGAACTCATGATGCTAAAGCAGTTCAGGCAAGTCAAGAGGATATGTCAAACATGAAATACGATGATGATGAGGAGCAGTCTCTTACATGGGAAGAAGTCTTGGAAAGTGTTAAAGCTAGTATGAGTGCCAAGAGTATAACATCAGTGAATGTGGCTGACGGCAGTGGGTAAAGAAATTGTAGTTTTGTTTTTGGACAAAGGTGAAACTTGGAACAAGTTTTTTCTTCAGGTTCTTTATTAGTCCCTGACCTAGCAGGGTAACTCTTGTGATCGATGTTATTTTGAGTACTTTCTAACCAATCAAAATTTTGTATTATTTATTTCTCAATGTGAACATTTGTTCGTTTAATCATAATGCGAACATGTGAATTTGTTAACCAAAATATTTATAAAAATCAATTATTTGAAATGTTATTGGCTATAAATCATTCGGGATCATATTAAAACCTTCACGCGAATCAAGAAAAGAGTAACATATTTAATAAAGATTGCAATGAATCTGGACCTTACATGCACTCGAAGCTCTATGGAGTGCATAGCAAGCTTTCTGAACCTTACACGTTTGGAAATTTGGGCTGCTTAAGTGAATGCCATAATGTATACGCAACAGAACTGTGGACTATTATTCCTTGGATGGCATGGTTTGACTTTAAAAGCTTGATTGTAAATCGTGACTGGGGCTTCCTTAGGTTGTAAATCGAGACTTGTTTTTCAAACAGCAAATGATCCATGCTCTGGTGTGTTTCCTTGAATGGCGTTTCGTATTTCCTTTTTCCTTCACATGACTTCAGCCTGCATTTCCTTCCCCCAGTGAATGTTTTGATGCTGTTGTTTTCTGAAGTTTCTTCATATCGCATTTCCTCTTTCATTCCTTCATACATAACTTCTATCAACTGCTCTCAGGCAAAGATTGTGAAACTGTGGTTATTGTGGTGTTTTGGATCAGCAATTGGGTTTCTTAGCAGTGGAAGGTGAGGATTGCTTCTGCGGTAAGATCAGAGGTCCAGTTGTAGTGGTTTGTGAATTGCAGGGAAGGTTGGGCCTTTTGTGGTTCCAGTCAATTCCCCTATCAATTTCATCCAAATTTGCGCTTTTGCTGGACTACTAAAAATGTCTCTGCAAGGATAAGTGCAAATGTCTGCATTCTTTTGCCCTTCAGTTCTGTATTTTCTTGTTTTGTTGTTGAAGACATTAAGCGTTGTTTTGGAGATTAAAGTTATGATTCAATGTTTTTGTTGTTGGTATTGCTTCTTTTGATTGACTGTTAGTTAAGATTAATTCGTCGCACACAAAATAGATTTGACGCACACAAAATAGACACTGGAATTATTTTGTTTGGTAAGCAGAGGCCTCGGGTTGTCAATGATAGGATTATGGAGGGCTTTTGGTCCAATCCCGATTTAGCCATTATTATTTGTCTTAAAGATATGGAATAAAAAATGTTTTTCGAGATGCCTGTTATTTTGCGCTCCTTAATCACATCCTTTGCCAGCAAGCTCACTGAGTTATTGAGGCTAGGATATCTATTTTTGGGGGGATTGAACTGGTGGCAGTTGACCACTTGCATTGTAATGGCAGGTGCAGATGGGCAGATTGAAATTGACTCTGTAATTGAAGCTATTTGGAAAACTGGATGCATTTAGAGAGAATCCTCCTTTGTTGAGTTGGTGATAGCAATCTTTTATTGGATAAATAGAGAACAGAGATTTCATATTTTAAAGCCATAAAGACGTTATACTAACTAAATACTATATAGTTTACAAATAGAGACACATGCGAGACATGAAGAGCTAGAGACCTATGCAAAAAAAGCAGTCTGATCTGCTGTAAAAACTGAAGAAGATGAGAATTAGATTGCGTCTGATCTGTTGTTGACTTAACAGCTTGCCACATTGAAGGCATGCTTGAGACATATATTTTTATTTTTCAGGCCATTGTTCAATTTTTAATGCTGAAGTTTGCCTATAGATGGGAATTTATGCCAACAACCTTGATGCAGATGAAGAATCAGGTACCTAATGAAGGGCAGCTGATTCTAGCAGCCAGACACGCCCAATCACTTTCAGCCATTAAACAAATCATTACAACTAGAACTAACAGCTATTTCATATATGCATAACGGAAACTTCAAACACCAAACCAGAAAGCTATAACATTCTATGGGATGCATACGGCCATTAACAGATTGGCATGAAACTCAGAAAAATCAAACTGATACATTCGACCAGGCATACAGCCTTCTCAGAAACCCAATAATATTAACTTGCAGGCATATTACCTAGCTGCAAATCAGCATTAAGGAAACCAAACTCAACTACTGTAGAAAATGACCTCTGTATCTGCCTTGATCTTCTGTGATTACTGTATTTCTGGACATTATCTTCATAAACCAGCTGAAAAGATGCTCCTCCTGTATATGCTAGTAGTCTCTGTACTTCCACGTCCCTTATACTGGTAAATACATCTCTTTCACGTAAGTTTTTCTACCCAGCATATGTTACCTATCTTCCCTTCAGATGAATTGTTATATAAAAACAAACGCTTGAATGAACAAGTCAATAAAATGGCATGACCACCATCATCAAGCAGATACAGCAAAGGATGACTGTTAAGTAGGTAAATGTATGCCAGTTTTCCATGATTTTTTTAAAGAAGAGGAATGCCAGCATTAAGATTGATATGCTATGATTAGGAATGAGGTTATAGATTGGCGAATGGTAACCACCAACCATTACCTGGGAATAATATCATGTCAGAATAGAAATTGCCATTCAAGGGTAAATGCTGCCACCATAAGACCCATGACCTCGTAGAAATTCCAACTAAAGATTTACTGTTGGGATGACAAATTGATATTTTCCCACAATTTAACCTTTTATGCCCAATATCGGAGACATTGTTGACTCAAAAGGAGTGACCCCACAAACAACAAATGAAATCGCCCGGCAAGGATTATGTGGACCCCACAACCAAAGTAAAGAGATTTGTAACTGCTGCACAGGTGATGGAAACAGATGTAAATGCCAACAAGGATGGGCGGGTCCTAGTAGGGAAGCAAATCGAACCCCAATTTGTTATAGAATAGATAAAGATAAAAGTGTGAAGACCCCTTCCATTCTGAAGTCTTGAAGAATAGAAATTGCAGTGAATCATATGCTTCCTCGAATTGCCAACAAATGAATAGGAATGGCACACAGGCCAAGGAAGTGCCAGGTTTAAATCGCCAACCACCAAAGAGCAGAATAGTTGATTAAATTGCGAAGCAATAATAATCACACTATCCATGGGACACTGCCGAGACTGAGATATGCCTGGAGACACACCCAAATTAGAACAAAAACCATAATTGGAACAACCATGTTTTTGGGTGAGCAGGATCGCACATGGACCTGGATGCTCCTGCATTAAAAATGCTGAAGTTTGCCTATAGATGGGAATTTATGCCAACAACCTTGATATCATTGTTACGTAACCCAGGTCCATTCCTTATTTAAGGCACATTTGACTTCAAGAATATATTCTTGCGCATAATATATTTCAAATTTGATTGAATGGAGGTGCCGTGTGAAATTGAGATGATAATCAGCAGGTAGAAACTTTGATTTCAACTTTGCTATTATTCGGTCACATTTTCGAATCTTCTCCTTTCCTTTCCTTTGTTGATCCATTTGCACATAATCCCACCAAAGGGATGCATGACCCTTCAGCTTGGTACTTGTCAACTTCACACTCGTTGGGTCTTCAACAGCATCAAACTCAAAAGTATTTTTCCATCTCAGAAATCCACTCTAGCAATTCTTCTGCATTCAAACTTCCATTGTAGTACAGAGTCTCTATCCATGGTCGATTCCCAATAAGAGACATAGCCCTTATGAAGGGCTCGTTCATACATTCACCTCCTTGTTTGATTGGTTCTTTTGTTTCTTCGTCTTCACTCACATTATCTACCGGTGTACCTCGCCTTAGGAATTTGAAGGCATGCTTAACAGCTTATGTCTTAAGGCATGTTAAGTCTTGTCTTAGCAGCTCCCCACATTGAAGGAATGCTTGAGACGTATTTTATTTTTCAGGCCATTGTTCAATTTTTTATGCTGAAATTTGCCTACAGACAAGAATTTATGCCAACAAGCTTGACATCATTGTTATGTAACCCAAGTCCATTCCTTATTAAGGCACATTTGACTTCAGGATTGTATTCTTGCTCATAATGGATTTCAAATTTGACTGAATGTAGGTGCGATGTTAAATTTTTTATCTTGCATAAATTAAATTCGACTGACTACTCACATCTAGACAGCAAGGAAAAACCAAATTGAACTTAGCTGGTTCTAAACGCTGCACAATTTATCAAAACAACGAGGGTAGCAGTTTTGACCTCTCTATCTTTGGGCCTGAGTTAAGCAAGTGTTCTGCGATAGATTTGTAGATGCGGAAGACTGAATAAATTCAAACATTCTCTTTGTTTATTGTGTACATGTTTAACAAAGTTGCTGTCTGATCTTTGAGAATAATATCTATAATTTTCTGATTTTGAAGTTGGTGAAGTCATGCATAAGCAAGATTTCTCTGAATCCAATCACTGTTGTGTTGCCCATTGCTCCTGTTGGAGTATTAAATTGATTAAGGGGAATGGTATTGTAGAGCCATGGGAGTGTCAGTATGGCATTCAGGTGCCCACGCTTTATTGTTATGAAACTTATCTTGTGATGCAATTCTCCATGCTAAATAATAATGTTGACCAGCAGAAAACAGATTTAAACAAGGTTTTTGAAAAAAAAAAGATGGTTATTGTTTTGTAATTACTATCCATACATAAGCTTTTAAGCCTGATTATTTTTCTGCTTCTTTAGGACAGGCATTGCATTTGTTTCTGCAGGGGAATATATGAAAGCAAATCAGGGTTTGGATTCTTGATTTATATATTAAATAGCAGGCTCACTTTTCCTGCTTAGTTACGTGTGACTGTCCAATTCAGACCAGCTTGTTTGTGCTGCTTACTGCATGGTGCGGTGGAATTTCTTATACTTGATGGAAAGTTTTCAAGATAGTAATTTTTTGGAAGCTTGTGTTGACGTTGCTTATTAGTAATTGTTTGCAATTGATTGGAATTTGAGCGGTGTCCTCTGTTGATAGGCATTTGTGCGTATATTCACACTTTAGACATTGAGTTTTGTTGTTCAATGCAATTTTATCAAAGCTTTGACCATAGCCCCAAAAATCTCTTGGGGAAAAAATTGGCAAATAAAAAAAAAAAAATTTCAAAAAATGGTGAAAAAATCAACAAAAAAAATTGTGAAAAATTGTAGAATTATTATATTAGAATAATAACTATTAAAAATATATTATTATATTTTAATAATTAATAATATATTTTTGGTTGGGTTCGTTTTAAATATATTGGTTATATATATTAGAATATTAAATATTATAATAGAATAATAAATATTAATAATATTATATAAATGTCCAAGGGGTTGAGCTTATTGGTTGAAACATTGGGTTCTTGTTGAGGAGACTCAAGTTCAAATCCCCATAGGGACATCTAATGTGAAATTCTAAGTTGTGACTCTTGGTCTTCCATAGTTGGCTTCTAATGTGGATGTGTTCAAAATTTCTAAGTGTTCATGCGTGGGGATGAGGACCCCATGTTGTGGCCTCACTGGTCAAAGCGTTTCAATATAATATATTAATGTATACAATATTATAAATATTAATAATATCATATTATAATATATAACTAATAATAATATAAACTATTAATAATATAATTATTATAATGTATAAATATAATAATATATTATAATTTTTATAAAAATTTATAACTTCGAGTAACTTGCATTATAGTGCTCACATATAGGAGGTAGTGCTCACATATATTATAAATATTATAACATTTATAATGCGAGTAACCCCCAAGATACACGAAGCTTTTTATATGTGAGCATTATAGTGCTCCAAATTGTCTCATGCCGTAAAAAAAATTCACATCAGAAAATTTTCTAAACTTGTCGATTGTTCCTATCGGTGTATTCCTTAAACCTCCTATGGGTGCAAGTGCTAGTAATATTGCAGCGCGCACAAAGTCCTACCTCAGAGTCTAAGCCTAATCTGCTAATTCGCGTTTTGAACCTAATCCGCGCACAAAACCAAAAAAACGCAGCAATAAAACTAAAAAACGTAGGTATAAACCCTAATGGAACTGAAGAATTTTTGCCCAATTGACCATTCAATGATTTCTATGTGAAATTATGATTTTTTGGGGGAAAAAATTGAGATACTTGAAGATTTGAAAAAATCGTGATTTTAACGATTATTTGCCAATTTCTACTTCTATGCTTTGACCTTTAAGTGCAGTTTGAAAAATTAAGACGAGGTTCGTATTTTTTCTTAAATCAAATCTAATGATTTTATTAGTTTTTGATAAGTGAGAAAACAAGGGTCTTGATCCTTTACAGAAACAACCCAAAGGCTAGACAAAACAAGCCCAAACTAGCTAAGAACAAAAAACTAACAGCACAACGACAACAACCTTTTACAACGCTAACCACAAACCAACAAAACAAACAACAAACATATCAGAAAGCTATACAACTCCTAACCTAGTCCTAGAGATCCTCACCTCCTTTACACGGGTATTTTTTTGCTTCTTTGAACCATTGTCCAAGTTACATAACAAATTCCTCAAATCTAGGAGAGGAGAGATCCTCAAATGTTGCCTCCGCCAGAGATGTCTCTCGATAGGAGGGAGACCGAAGACCCAAGGAAGTCAAATACTGTCTTATGTCCAAAGATAATTCAAGAGCAATAATCCCATTGCAGCGTACCTTGGGGGGATATCAAGCTGAACTAGAACTGGTGAAGAAGTCCCCGCAGAGGACATAGAGATACCAACCACATGAGTCCCCACCACAAGCATGTGATTTGCGACAGGGGGTGTTGGAGGAGAAGAACCATCATTCAAAGGGGACTCGTTGTCCTAAGAAGAACCCACCTCCAGAGAATTAGGGTCTTTAACTGTTAAGTGTTCAAGACGAGCATTCTGCCACCACGTCGCACCAACCTTACAACGAGAGGGGGCAATCTGAAGCCAGATGTCCAACAATGAAGCAACGTCTGCATCGGAAGGGTAAACCCTCATAGTCGAGTAGCTGGGACCATAGCCTATCCTCCACCATCAATACTATATCTCCGTGAAAGAGCCTTGGAGATATCAATATCCACTAGAATACGAGCATACGTATTGAGTCCCATGAGGATTGTAGTTCTGTCCAAATGGCCAATAGCATTACCAATGGCCTCATAGCAGGACTCCTCCCAAAACTGGAGAGGCAAATTAGGTAGCCCGACCCAAACTAACTTGATATTGAGAGGTTCTGAGATAAGATTAAACAAAGAAGTCCAAAGTTTGAGCAGAAGGGAGTGCTCTCCCCATAACCACAACTTGCCATAAATCACCGAGTTCCTAGCCTCAACAAAAACAAAGGCAGCAATGGAGAAACCCCTTGCACAGGGGAATGAATCAATATCTCCTTGGATAATAGGTCTCCAAGATTTCAAAATCCACTTGTTCAGTTTAGGGAGAGAGGGCCATAGACCATTAAACCTACCAACTAAGCCATGCCTGGCATAATGGTCTTCATTTTCAATGACTTCATGTCCACACACCACCATAGGGGAGGTGTGGAAGCAGGGAAGGGGGCAAGTTTTGTCTCGTTGCGGCGGACGAACGAGAACATTTGTGCTTGCCACGAAGGCAAAGGATGGCCCCTATGCGCCCAATAGACCTGAGGAGACGCCATTTGAATGACTCGGATCCTCTGAACCCCTGCCACAACCAGAAACATTGCCAGATTTAGGGATCTCGCCTATTGTATGTGTTGCCAACAGAGGGAAATCCTTGTTTGAAAGGAGCGTTACAGGGCTAGAGCTAGGGAGAACCAACTTAGCAGAAGCCACGACCATGGGTATGGCCCCTGAAACCGTGCAAGCACCATTAGGAGCAAGATCTAGGGCTCACAGAGGAGACGAGAGCGCTGAAGTTAGGGCTCGCAAAGGAGATGAGAGCGTCAAAGCTAGGGCTCGCAGAGGAGACCAGAGCACCATAAGAATCTAAACTAAAATTGTTATGTTTTGTAAACATCAACACTGATTTTATTAGTTTCTTATGATCACGTTTTCACCTTTTAAAAATATTTTTCCTAAAAATATTAAAATGTACCTGTCTAAGATTGTTTTTACTAATGATAAATAAGTTGAATTTGAAACTATGATTATTTCTAAGATCAGCATTAATGTTAATCACTTGTCATGCTATAATATTTTTAACTATAATCAAAATAATTAGAAAAATTTCAAATCAAAACAATTTGAAATTGTATACGCCTAAAAATGACATGATTCATTCTAAATAAATATTCTTAATAGTTATTCCCTTCTTATTTTTTTCTATCAATTAAATAAATATTCTAAGTTTATTTGATTGGTTCATTATCCCATAATTAAATAAGATCAACTTATTTAATTAAATTTCCCTAAATTCTTCTAATGTCTCACATAATTAAATAATCCTACATTATTTAATTAATCCCAAATTCCTCTATCCTAAGTCCCAATTTCATAAATCCACCTCACCAATCCACCTCATCTTTCCACCTCACCATGTTGCACATGTAATTAAATATTTTAATATTTAATTAGCTAATATTCCCTCACCCACATGTCTTATTTATCCTCTAGTCAAAATTAGTTAACTCATCAATCAAATCAGTTAACTAATTAGTCAATTGAGTTCACTGGTCAATCTATTATGTTGACTCTTCAATCAACTCAGTTAACTGATCAATCGATTCAGTCAACTCCCCAATCAATTCACTTAACTGATTGGTCTATTCTGTTAACTCTTCAATCAATTTTGTTAACTCCCATGTTGCATGATGGAGCTTGGACACATGTCCTCTTCCTATTCGTTGCACGTTCCTCAACCATTCTCAACCATTAATCTTCTCGTTTCTTCTCAACCGTTGATCCTCATTCTTCTGAGTCTATAAATGGAACCTTATTCTTCCATTTCTTATATCCAAGCTTTAAGTAGAATTACTCTGTCGAATTACTAGCGCGCCTTTGGCACCCCCACTATCACCCATTTGCTTGAGATCACCCTATTGCTTTGAAGCTCATCTTCATAGCACATTCATATCACAGCCATTCTATTCTTGTCATCTTCAACAAGCAAGGGAGTATACGTTTCTGAGGGCTTCATTACAATCAAGATCAAGAACAAATAGGCGAACAATGGAAGCCGCAGGATAACAAGGTTTGTGAGGTTTGTGCTTTATTTGTTCAATCTTGTTATTTGCATATTTCATTGTGTTATTGGGTTTGATATGCTTACTTATTTCATCCAATTTTCCTGATAACATAAATAATTTTAAAAATTTAAAAATGAATGTCCCTAATTTTATTGTTCTTAAATCAAAAAAATATTTTATTTACATAGCAATGCATTGTAGAATGTTAATTCTTTAATATGGGCTATTAAGAACCACCCAGAGATTCCACTCTTGATTTATGGACGATAAGTCTCTGTTAAATCTGTTATACTCTCCAAATTATTGTTCTTTCTAAATTTAGGAATATATTTGTTCCAACTATATATTATAGTCAAGTGACATACTCATGGCTTTGATTGGACTCTATTGTCCAAGCCCTGCTTATTGACTTATTGTGTCTTTATTTATTTTCTTTAATATAAATAATACATATATCAACAAAAAACATGGTAGTACTTTTCTTGTCCTTGCTTTAGATGTATTAAGGCCCATCCATGCTCCCTCATCTCTCCCTTTTTGCCCAAATTAAATATTGTAGTATTTAATGGAATGCTCCTCATGAGATTGTCACTCTCCACTTGCCCCTTACTGCTAAGCCTCCCCTCCTTGCCCCTTGAACTTGGCACCCTTGCTCACCCTCCTCCTTGCAATCACCCTTTCCCTTCCCCTAAAAAGATGAAAAAAAAACATAACTCATTGAATATTAAAACCACTAACATTAGGTTCAATTTTGAGAAAATATACAATTATCTTCATATGAAGTTTTCTCAGAAGTATTGTTACTTTTAACCATTGAGATATATCTCTTGGATTTTCTATTAGTAATAGTACCTAGTGAAAAGATATATAATTTAGTTTTGAGTTGTGAATTATATAGCTTATACAATTTGCATTGGCAATTTTTTTTATTTAAACTAGTGATTTGATCTACTTGTGGTCACATAATATTCTTTGTTCACTCGATCTACCATAGTTTGTCTTTTGTCTCAAGTGTACTAATCATATTACATTTGTGTTGGTTCGTGATTTAAGAGTAGTAAACGATTCATTTCCAACTTGGTTGAATTTGAAATTTATAAGCTCAAGGGCCATCTTCTCACACCTTGCCTAATATTCATACCCACTCTTATCATTTTCTAAGATCCCTTGATTCTCCCATTAAACTTGTAATATTTTGATATTCATTTGCTATACTCTATATCCTTGGTCACTGTTTTGATAACAAAATCCTCATTTGTTCTAGGATTGATTTGTTGGTCATAAATAGTTGGACTTATTTTGAGAGCAATCATTGAGAATGAACTAAATATAAGGGTTGGATAATCAAGTGCTTATGTTACTATCTCTCCAAGATGACTTGATTCAATCCTCACAACATGGAAAACCCTCAATAGCTAGTTTTGTTAATGGAAGCATGCCTAAGTTGCTTCTCATTAATCTATGTTTTAAATGATTTGTGAGGGCCAAAATATTTTCTAGCTAGAGTTTACATGGTCTCTTTTCAATACTAACATATTCTCATTGCAATAGGGGATATTAATTGGTGTAGTTTGGGTGACTAATGTGAACATGTGATGCATTGAAGAATATAATTTAGTGACAATGGACATAGAGTCATGTTGACACTAATATTTTCCTCCCATATTTTGGTCATTAAATTATTAATCATGTGTAATTGGAATGAAGTGTAACTAGAAATGTAGAGTGCTATAAGTTATTGGAGCTTGCTAAGGAATGACAATGCCCAAATATCATAAAGTAACTAGTAAACATCTCATGGTAATAATCAAATTGCTTCAAATGAATGTTATGAAAGCCATGTTCAATGGTAAAAAATAGATATCTCATAAATGTAGAAGTGTCATTGTTTTTTGTTATGGTAAAAGTGGTTGAAGGGCTCCAATCCTTTACAAATAGTGCCACACAGGTATAGAAAATATGGTTCTAAAAGAGAAGAACCTCAAGACACAAAACAACCAAACACAAATAGAAAACCAAATAGTTAGCTGAAGAAAACAACTGCATTACAACACAACAACCTTGTTGCCTAAACAAAATAACAACCAAGCAAAACACAAAAGGGTCAGCACCTACACAACATTAGACCCCAACCTCTCAATCCACACACCCCTAATCCAAGTATGGGATTTAGTGACAGATTTGGAAAGACCTCTCTTCTATCTTTGGACAATCATCCAAGATACATCATTATCTAGATGCTCTGAATGAGGTGAGAGGAGAGGGGATTCCTCAACCATTGTCTCCACTTGAGACAACTCTATTGAGAGGGAGAAAAACTAACATAAGAAGTTGTATACTGTAATAAAGTTGTTGATGTGTCAGGAGCATGAATCCCACCATGGCACATTATAGGGAGGGAACCATGGAGGAAGCAACCCATGTTGGGTCTAAAGAATAGGTCTCAATAGGAGTCGAGGAATACACCAAAGTCATGCCAACCACCGAGGAAGCCTCCTTGGGAGTAAGACTCATTGTTGTGGTAAAGAGGTGGGTCGCATTTTTAAAAGTGTCATAAAAGAGGTCAAGCTTGTAATAATCAAGGAGTTTGATGAAAAGTATATAAGTGGTGGCAAAAGTATTTAATAATACACAAAAAACATTTGTCCATATATGATGGATGAGGTAATAACTAGATTGTGAAGGATATTGGTTTGGAATCTTGTGTACTAGAGTGCGATATGAAACTCATCCTAATTGGTTAGTTTTAAATATGTCACAAATATTCAATTCTCTTATTATCTTGGGAAATGTCTAGAGGGTTAAAAGTATGGACAAGCATACACTTGTACATTTAATTTGGCATAAGTTATATCTACCACCACATTTAAAGGTTGCACATCAACATGGAAGATCATAACATGAAAAGAGCTTAATGATTATCACTTAATTTTAATAATTGTCATTTTGGCCTTGTTGCTAGGGAAATTTCTTATTGGTGGTAGTTATTGTTCTTTTGTGAGTGATTTACACTAGCAACTTGCCTTGGTAAAATTATTTTATTGCTATAGTAAGTTTGCTTTGGTAGTTTTAGACCTTATTGGTTTTATTTTTCATCATGGTGATTATAATTTTTATCATGGCAACTTATGTTTTTATAGCAATGTGTTATTATATTGTTGGGATTTTAGGTTATTAATGTATTGGGTTGTAAGTTAAGGTGAAAATTATTTGTTGGATAATTGTTGTGGGTATCAACTAAATTTTCTAAAGTACCCCAAGTATAAGAGTGTTAGACATTGTTATTTTTTTGTTGGAAGAGCAACATAAATGAAAACAACATACATTAGTTTGTTGCTATCTTTAGGCTATCAATTAGAAGACTAGGACAAGGAAGGATATGTAAGATTCCTATTTTGTCATCCAAATCTAGTGAATATTCTCTCTTATTTATCTAACAATTTGAAAGGATCACATAGTTGTCATGGATTGATAAGAATAGAGTAATGAGACAAGTCTTTTCCCATTACTCTAGATGGCTCACTAAGGTGGTTTGAAACCAAAATGATGAAATTAATAATTCTTGCCAGGAATTAACACATGAAAGGTTTGTTATATAATTTGTTTCCAATGAAAAAGAACAAGTATTTATATCTCATGATTGAGATAATGAAGTTGAGCCGAAGTACAAGTGAAAAGTTCAAGGATTATTATGCTAGAGGCTAACAATTCAAAAGGAAGGTAGAGGTTCGTACTAGAAAAGATTACAACTAAAGACAAATGATAGAAATAGATAAATTATTGTGAAATAATTTCATTTCAAGAATGAATGCAAAGTCAAAAAAGAGTTAAGTATGAGTATAAAAAACATAAAGCAAGCAAAAGCTATTATAAGGTAGTAGGAAGAAAGATTAAAAGATAAGCCATTGAAGGAGAAAATCAAGATAGTGGCGGATACATCATCTTCTATCCAAGGAAGATAGTCCTCTATAGTAAGCACTTCTCTTCCTCTTTTGTCAAGTGATGTTGATGATTTGATTAGAAAATGGGATAGTTAGACATAATTTACTACATGTAAAAGATTTAAGACCTCAACATCATCAAGGATGTGATAAAGGTCTAAGGATGAAATTATTTAAAGTTATATGGGATGAATGTGGGAAAAATGGATACTATAAATCAAACAATCTAAAGAAGGCATCTACTTTAGGGACCGAGGAGTATGATAAATGTAAAGCTCCTATTAATGTTCATAACTCTATAAATAAAAATAAATATAGAAAGTTACATGATTTTGTAACAAAAAGAGATAAATAAAGAAAAAATGAGGATGAGAAAGAAGCTAAGCAAATGAAAGAAGAAAAGGACAAGAAACACATGCATAGGAAGCTCAAAGTGCAAGTTTTAATAATTTTGTATGGGCCTACAACATATTTAATCCTAGAAGACTTATGCAAACATAATTCCAACATTACATATTGACAGCTTCTTGCTCTATCTTGTAGATTAAATGTTGAGTGAATATAGAAGCTATAATTCTAATTTTGGAAATTATGTAAGGATATTTCTATTCTCAATATTCTAATTGATGAAGTTTGTATAATGAGTTCGATGATTGTATTTGTAGCAAACTTGTTAATATTAAGTGTTGATCGCTAATCTAAGTTGTTGTTAAGGTCTCTCAAAAAGGCAAAAACAAAGACAAAGGGTATTGTTTCAATGTGAAAATATGTCATGGGTGAGGTGTGTGTTGTTAATTTTTAGGTAATGAAAGATAATACAATGGTTTACCATATAATTTTTGGTTAGTCTTAGTTGACAAGAGATCATGCTCAAAACTCATGGAATAAGGGGTACATGCCAATTAGTCATGGTCCAAAGAAGGTGAAGATCAATGAGTTCCTAAAAGTTAGATGGTAGATGATTATATTTATGATTGCACATCCTTTTAACTATTCTAGAACTAATGGTGAAGATGCAACAATGAATGTGTCATTTATGGATATTCTTCTACATTTTATTCCTATTGGTGCACCTCATTTTTTCACTAAAGGAAGGATAAGCATTAACTTCAACAAATAGAAATTAGAGATATCGTAGGAAAGAAAGGAAAAGAAGGTTATCTTCAATACTTTTGTGGATATTCATCTATATAAATTTGATAATAAAAAAGTATGCCAAGTTGGGTAGAACATGTTATTGAACAAGTCTAGATGATGCAAAGGCTAAGAAAGTTAAGCAAATGTTGTATCACATCAAATCATAAATTTATTAGTCACTAGAAGAAGAGATAGAAAAGCTTCAGTTGATGCATGATTCATCTTTCTAACTAATAGCTTAAAGTGGCTATAACTCATTGTACAGTTTCTAAGATAAACGAGTAGGAAACGTAAGATTTGTGTTAACTATAGAAATTTAAATAAAGTGACAAAGAAGGATCATTGTCCTCTTCCTTCTTTAGATATGATCCTGGATGAAGTGGTTGGTTACAAATGCTACAACTTTTTAGAAGGTTGCAATTGATGTAATTAGGTACATACATTTTTGCATGATTACTTGAAGACTAAATTTACTACTTCTTAGGGGTACATTAGCTTATTGAGTCGTGTTTTTTGGTCTTTTCACTTCACTTGCAACATTTTAAAAGTTGAGTGATAATTTTTTGGAGTCATATATCATTAGTTTTATTGGAGTATTTGAGATGATTTTTGTACTATGGGAGGAAGATAAATATTTGTCCTAGATGGAAAAAATTCTAGAGAGTAGATGAAGGAATTCATTAAATCCTACAAGTTCATATTTGGATGTTCAAAGGGTTTTTATTTGGGTATGTAATTTTTGGGATGTGGATTCAAATCCACCTTGAAAATGTGGCCAATTTAAAGGAATTGCCATTTCCAACAAATATAAGTAAGCTAAGGTTATTCTTGGCCACATGAGTTATACAAGAGACTCATTAGGATTTTCTTAAAAACTTCATTTAAATTGACCAAATATTTGGATAAATGTCTCTTATGAACTAGGTAGGAGGAACATGACACTTTTGAGAAACTTAAAAAAGCCTTGATAAATTCATCATTTCTCAAAAATCTAGTTTGGAATAAGTCATTCATTGTGTAGACAAATGCTTCACATGCAATGTTTAAGAGCACCTTGAGACAAAAGGACAAGGATGGAAATGATCACCCCATAATCTTTAGAAGCATGCAAATGAGTAACGTGAAGGTAATTAAAATTATATAATTGAGAAAGAATTCTTGCATCTAATTTTTGTTGTGAAGAAATTTGGAAACTATCTATTAGACCAAAATTTTACTATTGTAACATATCATCAAGCATTGAAAAATATTATGAATAGGCTTGATCCATATTGTAGGACAAAACACAATGGATAATATTGCTACAAGATTATAATTTTAAAATTGTCAATAGGATGGGGAGTAAGCATGCCATTTTAGATACTATTTCTTGATAATATGAAGTTATGGGCTCTTCATGTGATGTTGATTTCCTTGATGCATTTTTTCTTAGAACCATTGATGCAATTTCTAATGAATATTTGAATATGCAAAATTATCTAAATGAGTTCAAGTTTCTTGATGGTGTCATGATAAAGGACAAAAGGATTGACTCTAGCAAGTTGAACCTACTTGATTTTGTAGGGGATCTTATATTGTAAATAATGATGGAAGGTATCAAATAGTGGTGGGATGTGACAAAGGAAGAGAAATTGTTGAATAATTTTGTAATAGCAAATGTGGACATGTTGAAAGGGAAATAATAGAGATATATATTTTGGATGCATGTTACCATTGGTCAATTTTTTTAAATTATTGATTCAACTATCATAATACATGACATGTGCTAGTCACATTTGAACTATAATAATTTAACATCACCATTGTGCACTATTTTTCCTCTTGGTACTTTTGAGAAATTGGACATATATGTTTTCATCCCACTTCCTCATACACCAAAATAAACATGTACATTCTAATGGATACAAATTACTTTATTGAGTGGTTTAAGCAAGATCCTTAAATTTATCATTAATGGAAGAAATACCAAGGTTCATATATGAAGGAAACATATATAGGTTTGGATGTCCCTTAGAAATTGTGATTGATCAAGGTACACAATCCATTAATGAAGTGGTAAAGGACTTAATAGTTTCTCTATTTGATCATGCAATCTGGGATGGAGGTGCAAATTAATGGATATCCAAGCCCACAACCTTAACACATCAATCCACTCGTAGAGTGGAAATACAAAAAAAGAACAACATCCAACATAATAGAATTACACAACAATGTACAAAATGATATACTTTATTGATCATAGAATTACATCAAGCCACTTGGCAACATAATGATACCTTGAATCCTTACACCAATCTTAACATTCAATCCTTGAAGCTTTTAGTAGATTTTTACTACATTTAGATTTTAATAAAATTCTCCTTTTATTAGAATCTGTTGGCACTTGAATGTAGACATTTCTATTTACACCATATTTAGTGCCTAAGCTATATATAACAAGCACATGGTTATGAAAACATGCATAAGTATAGATAAGGATAAAGAATGCAGATATTGTATTTAGGAAAAATAATGTATTTTGGGATACATGCAACTTAGAATTAAATTCAAAGTAAGATTGATTTTAACATAGATTATGCATGAATCAATACATAGATTAGGTGACACTAGGAGATAGGTGCCTATATACCTGATACTATATATATTAGAATGATACACACTGATACCATTATACTAAGCATGATCATATAGCTTGTACATGTGATTTCTTTATATGCACATGAATAAGATCTATAATAGGTACTAGTGTTTGGAGAAAAGTAGGAGGGAAGGACTGAACATACTTTGGGTGAGACACAGAGATATGCTAGTACATTAGTAGAATTAAGTTCTTTGCTATTTATCTTTTTCACACAAGTAAGATTATGTCTAACATTTTGGTTCCATTTCGGGACCCTCTTACATTCTGTGTATTGCTCTATAAGCATGGTTTAGCAGTTTCTACTCATAGATATCCATTATTGGTGGATATATAAGGTGGATGAGTTTGTTATAAGAAATCCCAATATATATAAATATTAGATAGTGGTGTGAAAAGTATATCTTTGACCCATTATACAAGGGATTCTAGGCTAAATTACTAAAACAACTATTTGACTAGCCTGCAATGTGGTTAAAGCAAAGATAGAGTATCAAGGCCAGGTAGAGTGGAAGGATGAGAAGCTCATACACTTACAACATTTGATTATAGTTTGGACCCATGCAATTAATGTTGTTGTATGAGAATCTATAAATAGATACATATTGTAGTTTGTTGTTTTGATAGACTATTCAATAAACAAAGACTTGTTGAGAAGTGCATTTAATCCCTAAAGTTGGAGTAGTGATGGGGAGCCTCAGTCGGTAAGACTTGAATATCCGTCTGATCAATGAATCGATCCCTTTGGCGTCAACTTTGACTTTCGTTTATCGGGGAGTCTATTACTATCGACTGAGTCTTACACACTTCTACCGATACACTGATGGGCTTCATCCGTCAGTGTGACCTCCTTCGTTGGTGAACTCCTGCAATCTTTGGCCGATGCTCGATGATGGTCAAGCTTTGCCTCGTCTTAACCGCGATGACTTCCTCACTGGTTAGATATGACCTTATCGGTGGGACTCCTCTCGTCGGTGCAACCTTCAACTCACCTGCCGATGTCACACATCTGTCCGATGGCATTTACCTTTGGCGTAACTTTTCCTATGCTTATGTTCAACACTTGAACCTCCCTTCAACCAGACTATCCTCGTCACTCTGAGTGAGGAATGCTTCGTCGATGGCCTCTGTCTCATCGATAATAGCTCCAACTTCTCTGATCCAAACCCTAGCACATGGAGATGCTAGGCGATCTACTGTGCACACTCCAATTTGGTCCTCTGCACTGCCGAACAGGAAAATGAAACAGGAAACAAAAACAAATATCTATAGAATGAAGCCATTCCACTGATTTCGACAGAAATCTTATTAGTGAAATGCTTCACATCGACATTTTGCAACAACAAAAATACAAAAAGGAAAAGAAATCTACAACTATGCAATTTGTATTTTACAGAGAACAAAAAGCAGATTGATGACACAAAATAGTTTGATTTCTCCTTCACACAATGCATGATTACATTTAATCCTTCTCTTGCTTCGATCTAATTACAATATTATCTAATGCCTGAGTTGGTTCATTTCCTGGGGTTTTATAAACTCACCCAGAGGAACACCAACCCAATTCCAAGCGGCTGGGAGATTGATTCCAAGCGGCTGGGAGTAAAACTAACTAACTCCAAGCGGCTAGGAGACCAACCAATTTCCAACCAGCTGGGAGAAACCAACTGTCAAAAATTAACAACCTGACAAAAGTGACCTAAGTCACGAGGGACTTACAAATAGAAAGGACATTGCATTGGTCCAATAGACCTTATTACAACACAAAACCTGTTTTAAAACAAAACATGAACTTAAATGCCTCACGGAGGCCACTTTGAGTTAGGTGCTCCTGCACCATACACCCCACCTAGAAAAGAACTCATGTCACATGAGTTGAGTCTGTGTCTTGCACCACCTGTATCCTTTGATGTATCATGCCTTCCCCATGATCTCTGGATTGCAACTTGCTTCCATGGAATCAAAAATTCATGCCTAGCATTGTAGGCTCTACTCACACCTTGCCATGAGTGAGTGCTTGCAACCAAACCCATACTTTGCTCGCCATTCTTCCTTACTGTCATCTCTGCCTGAACACTTGCATTCAAAACTGTGTTTGATGCTTCTTGTATTGCTACTATGGTAGAATATGTTTGCCTATCAACTCTTGTTGGCTCTAGAGGACAAACAATGGTCCCTACTATGATAACATCCTCTTCTTTCCCATCAACTTGTGGCTACCTGTAGACCTACTCTTTGACCTTCTGGTCCATCTGAGACATCACCATCTGATCTCCATCATTCAAAACTGAAATCGTCTTCAAACTGTGATCTTGGGTTACCTCACTCCTTGAGACATCCTCAACTGTCCCTATCTCTTCTTCATTGCTGTTTACAAACTCTTTCTTACCCACCAAAATGATCTTGGCTTCCTTCTTTGCTTTAGCATCCTCCTGCAATGGTTTCATCACAAAAGTCTTTCCATCCTTCTTGATGGTGTATGTGTTAGCATATCCATCATATAATGCTTGCCTATCAAATTGCCATGGCCTACCCAAAAGTAGGTGACAACACTCCATGGGGAAAATGTCACATAAAATTCTCTCTTTATATTCTCCAATCTAAAAATCAACATATGCCTGCTCATCTACCAAAAGTGATTGACTATCACTTACCCAAGATGCTCTGTAAGGGGTTTGATGAGGAGTCCTTTCTATGTTCAATTTATCCACCATTTCCCTAGACACCATATTATCTATTGAACGATAATCTATGACTACCTTGCATATTTTACCTTTGCTTTTGCAATTGATCCTGAAAAGAGCTCTCATTTGTGATGGTTCAGTCTTCACTGGTTCTTTGAGCAGTGTCCTCTTGATCATCAGATTTTCTCCCACTTTTGATGTCAAATTCACTTCAGGAGATGTCACACTCCCTGCATCCTCTTGAGTCAATGTGGTTCTTCCCTCATTACCATGAGAAGTTGAGGCCTTCTATGGACACTTATAAGCCAGGTGCCCCATCTAATTGCAGTTATAACATCTCATGTTGGAGAACTTGGATTCTCTACCTGATCCATTTGTCCCACCTTTTTCATTTGGCCTTCTTCCTCGGTAGCTTCCTCTGCTACTTGAGTCTCCAACTTGCTCTTCTTGGCTAGACTCACCACTAGGCCTCTAGTTAGGACTTCTGCCTCCAAAACTACTTCTAAAATTTCTGTCACCTCTTCCTCTACTCTGTTGTTCACCTTTCCCCTTCAGCTCTTAATGCTACTTGAAAGCATTTTTCCATAGTTTTAGGTGTAAATAAACTTATCTCATCTTGAATATTGATCCTTAGACCATTTAAATACCTTGCTACCTTAGCTTTTTCATCCTCCATGTACCCATAACGAAGAGTGTATCTGTGAAACTCCTCGGTGTAAGTAGCCACATCCATATCTTTTTGTTTCAGGTTCTGCATTTTCCTGTAATTCTGCACCTCGTAGTCAGATGGAAGGAACTGGGACTTGATCTTCTCCAACATTTTTCTCCACGAAGAGATCATATTCTTCCCATTCTTTACCCTTTCTCCTTGGGTGTAATTCCACCATGTAAGGGCAGCACCTTTGAGTTTAGTTTTTGCAAACTTAACCCTCTTACTTTTAGGAACTTCCTTGTATTCGAAGTAGTTGTTCAAAGCCTCAATCCATTCCATGACTTCATCAGCATTCATCTTTCCACTGAAAATGGGAACATCTATCCGAGCCTCCGAAGAGTCCTTGCCAATTGCCTTGATGGATTCCAGGAATTGCTTTTGTTTAGCCGGTATCTTTGCCTCTTCTTGTTCCTCTTCTATTTCCTCTTTCTCTTCTTCTTCATCTGAATCTTCTTCTATCCTTTTTCCTGTCTTCATTGCCTTCAATTATGCTTGGAGTGCTTCCCTGACTCCAATTTTGATCATCTCTTCTATCTCTTTAAATTTCTTGACCACTTCAATGGTCATCCCCTTTGGAGGCATATCGCTAGCCTCTCCTTCGCTTTCTCTGTCTGACATAAACATTCACAGACAACGCCAACACTTCTGCAAATCCTCAATTTGACTACAACACAATGCTCAATCAATTGTCCTTCATTCACGCTGCTTCACAGACCCATTCCTCTCGTCCAACAGCGAATCTTGGAGATGCACTACCACTCTCTCACAGTGGCCTCACTCTGCACCCTCTTTCAGCCAAATCTCTATTGGTGAATGGTCTTGATAGACCTCATCATTGTCTGCCCACACACTACAGGAATCCTATTCCTCCTCGCAACTAGATGGCATGAGCATCTATTTTGCTCCAACTCTTCATCTGCCTTCTCAGTGATAGAAATCAAATACACAACACCTCCACCCAGACCTTTCGCAAGCTCTAATACCAATATGATGGGAAGCCTCAGTCGGTAAGACTTGAATATCCATCTGGCTGATGCACCGATCCCTCTGGCATCAACTTTGACTTTTGTTTATTGGCAAGTCTGTTACTATTGGCCGAGTCTTACACACTTCTGCCAATACACCGATGGGCTTCATCCGTCGGTGTAACCTCCTTCGTCAGTGAACTCCTGCGATCTTTGGCCAATGCCCGATGATGGTCAAGCTCTACCTCATCTTAACTGCGGTGGCTTCCTCACTGGTTAGATATGACCTTATCGGTGGGACTCCTCTCATCGGTGCAACCTTCAACTCACCTGCCGATGTCGCACATTTGTCCAATGGTATTTACTTCGGTGTAACTTTCCCTATGCTTCTATTCAACGCTTGAAACTCCCTTCGGCTAGACTATCCTCATCACGTTGAGCGAGGAATGCTTCGTCGATGGCCTCTGTCTCACTGATAACAGCTCCAACTCCTTCGATCCAAACCCTAGCACATGGAGATGCTAAGCGATCTACTGTGCACACTCCAATTTGGTCCTCTGCGTCGTCGAACAGGAAAGTGAAACAGGAAACAAAAACAAATATCTGTACAATGAAGCCATTCCACTGATTTCAACAGAAATCTTATCAGTGGAATGCTTCACATTGACATTTTGCAACAACGAAAATACAGAAAGGAAAAGAAATCTATAGCTATGCAATTTATATTTTACAAAGAACAGAAAATAGATTGACAACACAAAATAGTTTGATTTCTCCTTCACACAATGCACGATTACATTCAATCCTTCTCTTGCTTCAATCTGATTACAATATTATCTAATGCCTGAGTTGGTTCATTTCCTGGTGTTTTATAAACTTGCCCAGAGGAACACCAACCCAATTCTAAGCGGCTGGGAGACTGATTCCAAGCAACTGGGAGCAAAACTACCTAACTCCAAGCAGCTAGGAGACCAACCGATTTCCAAGCAACTGGGAGAAACCAACCATCAAAAACTAACAACCTGATAAAAGTGACCTAAGTCACGAGGGACTTACAAATAGAAAGGAAATTGCATTGGTCCAATAGACCTTATTACAACACAAAACCTGTTTTAAAACAAAACATGAACTTAAATGCCTCACAGAGGCCACTTTGTGTTAGGTGCTCCTGCACCAAGTAGTTTCTCCAGGTTGCACAAAACGATGAGTGGTGGAGGGGATGACCAACTCAAAATTAAGGTATAAAAGAGTGTAGGTATGGAAAACATTAGTTTTCTTGTGTGAGTTGATTGGAGTGTAGATGAAGGCAGAATGAAAGAAGGGAAAATACATTCATGATCATTTAGAAGGAGGAATCCAAGAAGGCACAACACATGCACATAAGGCAACATAGATAGAGAAGTGTTGATAGAAAAGATCACATGTGCTAGAAAAAAAAATGTGGATACGAAGAAGCCTGCATAAAGAGAAGATGTTGCAGTAGAAGTTACCACCTACATTCCAATGGTCAAACAATACAAGCTATGTGCACTCGTAGGGAGATGAGATAGACACAACCTTGAAATTGTCATCCAACATAGATTTGTCATTATTTAGTTCAATAATAGTTCTAGGAAGATACTTTATTTTTAGAAAATAGGAAATACGAAGGATATAATCAATAATTGTTTTATTTATATAGGCAATTTGATTAGCAAATTATGTAGTTGAATTACTAGAGACTAAAATATAGGTGCATTATGGCTCATATAGTAGTTGTGGATTCAATTTGAAAGATTAAAAAGATGTTTGTAACATGGTAAGAGGATGCCCTTCGACATTGGAAGGCTTCTGAGAAAACTTGGCAAGTAAAGTACATGACTAATGTGATGAATAAGATTGACTTATTTGTAATTACTTTGGGAGGTTGTGCACAATACTAATACACTAAGTATAACACAAATGGTCTCAAGATCAATATTGATGAATTTAAAAACAATAGTTCTTATAAGATTTTGAGCATTTGTAAGTGCCTAGCTATTAATAGGCATACATGATAGTCTGATGATGACCTAATGGACCAACTTGTGTGGTGCAGGGGCACCCATAGGTCCATTATGCCTCCAAGAGTCAACAGTTGGTATTTGTTTTGGGTTATTTCATGTTAATAAGGTCATTTTGGGCCTTTGTTGTCCATTTGGACCCATATGTGAAAGTTTGGGATCAATTGGTTAATTCTTCTAAAAGTTGTCAAATGTTGTCATTGTTGTCTTAACAACTCTTTGCATTTTTGTTATCAACTTTTCAAAAGGTTGTTAAAATGGTAGTTGGGGTCAGTTGAATGGTGCAAACTTCTTGTAGAGGCATAAATAGGCCTATATTGTATGACCCAAGGGTTGGTGGTTGAAATCTTGAAGTTGAAGCAATAAAATAATTTTTGTTTCTGCATTTTCCTAACATTTTCTGCTGCTCTCTTCTGTACGACCCTATACTAATCTAAAATTGATTGGGAATGAAAGTACAGTGAATCTACTCTCCATTTCTTTTTGTTGCATCCAATTTCATTAGGAATTAAGGAAGTTGTGGTGATTTCTTTCCTGACTGGTCCAAACCCTAGGTAGGGTAACCAGTGATCAAGAAAAATGCATAATTCTCCATTCCACCGGTAGAAAACTTTCAAACTTGGTGGAATGGACTGTTTGGACATGTACTTTAATATTCCAAGGTTACAGAGACAAGTGTGGATGTTTGCACATGTGAAGATGCCCTGATTGTCTGATATCTCTATGTATCAGACCTAGAAAACCCTAGAGGCTTAGAGGATTTGTTGTAAGGGTTATTGTAGGATGGTCCATGATGAGGGAGCAACTTATTGAGGCCATTTTGAGGTGTTGGAAATATTGGAATAGAATTATAGACCCTTGAGCCCAAAACCCAATTGTTGCCAAGCCTAATTGCCCTATTAGGCCTAATAAGAAAGAGGACAGTCAAAATTTGATCCATTCCATACAGAGAAACCATACCCCATTTCTGGATATGTGTAGTAATGGCCAAAAGGGTATCTCAAATTGGTCTCACTTTCTGAATGTTAGGTGTGCTCCAAAAGTTATGGTCAAAAAGACCTTTTTGAAAGGCTACAAGGATCAATGGTAGTTTGAGAAGGAAAGCCAATAGATTAATGACTAAGGGTTCTTGTGAGTGGTTATTTGATTGTGTTTGATTAGTTTATACTTCTGCTCTGCATCATTGTGACCCTATATGGCATGAAGTCAAAATTAATCTCTCTTTTAACTAGTTTTTCCATGGTAGAAGTGTTTAGTTAGCCTCTTAGGGTTGTCTTTTGTTATTTTTTAGTTAGCCTATGCCACCCATAATTTATTTCTATGTTAAAATTTGTATTTCTCGCAAGAAGTTGCAGGTTCACCTTGATGAATGTGCTATCCACCTCGATGAACTAATAGCTATGAAAAAGGGGAAAATGTGTGTTTTATATTTAGTATTTGTGAGCCTTTACATGCATTTAAATTTTCTAAATTCACACCATTTTACTTGAATTTGCACCAATTTAAGATGCATTATCTTTACTATAACTTTTGTTTCCCCCCTAACCTAAATCTCTCCTATTTATAGATTTTTCTCAGCCATTTTGAGGTTCAAATTTCTTGTGAATTTTGTCTAAACTCTTTTATAAATTCTCTTGAAAATTTGGTCCATTAACTTCAAAGTTTTTTACACATTTTGGTACAACTACTTCTTTTTCTAGTCATCTACAACCTCTGGGCACTTGCAACACATTAATCAATCATTTTTTCTATAGTACAACTTCTAAGATTCTTGTGAATAACATTACACACAACTACAACATATCTTTTGTTTTGTCCTAGTTTATTTGTTGTATTCCCATTAGCTTCCACCAAAGAAGAATTCACCCATTGTTAAAGAAGAGGAGAATAGCAAATCAACTGGGTCCCTAAGAATTATTACTTAGCTCTACATTGCTCCAAGCCTTGCATATTGTTGATCCTAGGTGTTGGATTCCATTGAATTCAATTTAATTAGAGTATTTTTATTTGCATAGATTAGTTTTAGTTATAAAATTTAGATTAGTTGTAGGTTTTCAGTCTGCTCTAGATTGAAGATAATTCTTATCCTAGGTGTAGATTTAGATTAAATTAGATTTGTGTTGTGATAGAGTAGATTTATTTTCAAAATTTGTTGTGTAGATCAATTGTTATCATTTTCTTTCATATCTATAATTATAAAAAACATAATCAAACAAATTAAAAATAATAGATGGATCCATCATTTTTAATAAAAAAAGATTAAGTTTAGATTTTACCTTCAAAATATGCAAAGAATTGGAAACCAAGAACATACCAAAATCGAGAAAATTAGAAACTTTGTGTTATAAATATGAGAGAGTACGTTGCTTATTTTGTTTGATTTCTTATTTCTTTCTTGATTGAAATTGTTTATGAAAATAAGAGGAAAAAAGTCATTTGTTTCTTGGTTATTAGATTAAATTAGTGAAAGATCTTCAATTTCAATAGCAATTTTAATTATTAGATTAATTGTATGCATCCATAAGGTTAAAAAAAATGAAAACACATTCATTTAGATTAATTTTAACATACTAGCATAAATCAATTAATTTATTTCAACATTGTTCAAATGTTCAAAAAATACCAAAAATACTAAAGAAAAGATAAAACTCCCAAAAATTATTTGTTTTGATTCATTTGAGCTTAGAATTCACTCCAAGATTGTGTGTGGGGTGTGCTCAAGTGGTTGGGCCAATTGGTTCTCATGATGGAGACTAAGGTTTAAATCCCCCAAGGACACATTACTATTGAATGCTATGTTGAAAGCATTTTTATCTCATGTACCTGATTCATAGCTCCGATAAAAAAACATTTACCCTAAAACAAATAGAATTTACTCCAAACGTAGTCAAACTTTCAACAATTCAATCAAAACAATCAAAACATTTCAATCAATTGGAATTTAAATATTAAATCATTGCAAACACATTCAAACATTTGAACATTCATTGAACCAAATGTAACAAAGGAGTCTCAAACTATTCTCTTTAGCCTCGTCAATCATACTTAGAATTTCATGCCTATGTGCTTAGGAGTGAGGCAGGATTCAGTAAAAATAACTTTGAGAGAGCTAAGGGAGATTTTACCAACTCCTATAACTATTGAGATAGCAAAGAAAATAAATATTTTAAACGAATCCAATGGAGGTGATTGAGATAGTTCATCTTAATAGGATCTTTGAATGAGTAAATGCACATTTGGATGGTCTCTTTGAATCAACCCAACAAAACATTTAGTATTCTCTACATATAAGTTGGTACTCTCCACATGAAAATTACATGTCAACTAGACATCCATGATATTTTCTAGATAATCCTTAGACATGAAGAGGGTAGTCCACCTCACTCACCCAGTAGACATACTTTTTCCACATGAGCAAGAGTGATCTTCCATATATCGAATCAACATGAACTTACATGTGTGAACCATTTGTGAGTCATATATAGTTGTGTGTGTCATTTTTGGGTCATCCATATTTTGGTGAACTTGATGTGAAAGACAAATCCTTGTGACAAGTTATCTCACCTTTCATTCTTTTCGTCCATTTATTTTTAGCCCTCTCTTCTTCCATTTATTTTGTGGTGTCAACAATATCCCCAGATATGTCAAGACATAGGAAAATCTAAGCGAAAGTTCCTCATGTTGAGTCTTCTACTTCCAAATTTGATAGATATGTCCCTTTAGTTGATCCTCTATGAAAGGAAGATAGTGTGTGGAAACACTTCCTACACTAATCTAAAAGGAGAGATGAATAGAAAATATAAACTAAAATAATTTGCGGGAAAGAAACAACACAATAAAACAATTCACCATAGCACAATGATATATCTTAGGAAAACCCGTTTGAAAAAAACCCAACCTCCGAACTCTAAACCAATGTATTAACCAACATTAATATCATTTACAATATAATCTAGACAAGGATCCTTCATAGGAGATGAAACTAACACTTAGATATGGAGTAATACTAGTAGCATAACAATACCTACAAAATACCCTATATAAGCTCCATCCTAGGTACCTAATAAATAGAGAAAGTGTGCAAGTTATTAAAATCATCATATGGTTTGAAACAAGCCCCATGAGATTGGTATGAATAGCTCACTGAACACCTCTTAAATATGAACTTCAAGCATTTTGAATTTGAATATGCAACTCTTTTTGTCATAGTTGGCAAAAATAATTGTATATCTAGTTGTATATGTGGACGATCTATTCATAACATGAAATAATGCAAAATACACTATAAAATTCAAAGTAGAATTGATGAGATGTTTTAAAATGACAGATTTGAGCCATCTTCATTACTATTTAGGTATTGAAGTGATTCAAAAATTCAAGTCCATTTTCATCACACAAAAAAAGTATATTGGTGAAATCTTGAGTAGATTTGTAATTGCATACTGTAAATGATTGAACACACCCATGGAACAAAATCTAAAGTTGACATCAAATGATACTATAGAGTTTGAAGATGTGACTAAATATAAACAACTCATTGGAAGTCTAATAACCACAACTAGACCAGACATTTCATTTATTGTTGGTGTTCTCTCTAGATTCATGCAAAAGCTAAGAGAAAGTCATTGGCTAGCCACAAAGAGGGTTCTTTGATATCTCATGGGAACTCAGAATTTTGGACTTCATTACTCCAAGGTAGCATATTTCAAACTAAATAGATATTCATATTCATACTATGTAGGGGATCTTGAAGATGCGAAATCTACTTTAGGTTTCTTGATCAATTTAGGATTGGCAGTCATCAGTTGGAAGTCAAAGAAGTAGTCAATACCAGTTCTGTCTTTAGCAGAAGTAGAATATATGGTAGCTTTCGAAGTAACCAGAGAAATATTGTGGCTCAAAAGGGTTCTTAAGGATTTGTAGAAAAAATAAGTTTCATCAACACCACTCATGAGTAATAACACTTATGCAATCAAGATGGCAAAGAATCCAATATTTTCATTTGATTTGACATTATTTGAAAGATGGTAGTGTCAAAATGGTCCATTTTCCAACTATAGAGAAACCAACAGACATCCTAACAAAAGTGGAAGGGAGAACTTTGAAATTTTTTGAGGCGTGCTTGGTCTCACTAAAATCCCTACAGATTAAGGGGGGATGTAATATTATGTAAATAATCATTGGGATTTTCTGTAGAGTTTGAATAGTCATCTTGAAGATGAATTGAGTAGTCTCTTTGTTGTGAACTGAAAGGTCACATTGATGATCTATATATTTACAATTCCTTCATTCAATGAATTAATATTTTGGGTTTGCATTCTTATTGATTTCTATTTTCATTCGATACATTCTTTGCCTAACATTGTTTAAACTCCCTCCAATATGTCGTTTGAATCCTTGCAAACTGCTTCCTAGAACATATAATAAGCAAGCATCTTGTAACTGAAAGGGGAAAGAGAACCCAATATGTACCTTCTAGTATCCTAGGATTTTTTTAAATAGATGTTTAATAAGTCGATACAAGAACATACTACTATGCCCTTAAAGCGAAAACATACATAGTTGATTTCCCATCACATTAAACCTTAGAGGAAAGACAATGTAGCTTACAGATCTAAGTAAATTTTCAACAGCATAACAACATGTAAATTAACACTTTAAGAACATGAGAGAAGAAGTTAATAGTAGAAAGATAGACAGAAGAGAAGAGACACCAATATATGTGGGGAAAACCCTTTCAGGTAAAAAACCCCACACTCTAAAGCATCGAACCGGTGTATTAATCTACAACAACAAACATGTTACAATGCACTTGCAAGCTCAAAGCCTTAACATGTAGATTTACATCTTGCCCCTCTAGAGGAAAAACTGACAGCATAACCCTGCATAAAAATCTCCTCAATGCCTCCATCTCAATCCATCAATATATAGACTCATGGGGCCCAAAAAACAACCATGAGACATTACCATGGGCCCAAACAAGGTCCAAAAATACCATGGTAAAAATCCATACGACCCACATTGCACAATGCCACTTGTTCAACACTTACAACCATCACCAACACTTGTCCAAACATGTCATAGGAATCTCCTCTACACGAGCACCCCAAATTTACAAAATTTGACTTATGATAGATGTTCTTACACATCTTATAACTATCATAGAATTTGTCATAACTGAAAACACTTATAGTTGTAAGAGAATCTGTCATGACTATTAATAGCCGATTCTCTTACAATCTATCATAGGCCAAGTTGGGCACTCCAAAAGGATAAGTCAGATGTTTTATGACAATGTCATATGCATCATAACACTTGTCATGCTCCCCTCTAGTTCTGGCTTTTACACCGTCATAAATCTTACATGTCATAAACCTCTTACAACACCAAAAGATGTCGACACATGGAAAAATACCTCTACCAACCCAAATCCATATGTAATGCCAATTATGCATACATGTCACCTTCTCCGTAGAGTGATACTTCACCGTGCCACTCCCACAAGATACATCAACATAATAATTTTGCACACTTAATTAAATATTTGGGAAAAATAATAAATAAATAATTAATACAACATTAAGAACTTGCAAAGGTTGAGACACCTTAATTCCCAACAGTAACTTCAATAGAGTTAAAGGGAATTATACTCAATCATGCATGGGCCTCAAATAAAAGGTACACGATTTAATAGATAAAAATATGATCAAGGTTGATGATAATGGAAATCCTTTCCTTGCACCTACAAATAGCCAATTAGAAATTTACATAAATCCATTTCCAAATCATACAAATAATGCTAAGGTACATAATGATACACATAGGGATGGTGTTTTAAATGAAGATATATCACATGAACATGCTTTTATGGGGGTTATTAAAACTATTTCTATATCTTCTTCTCCCCTACCAATTGTACTATTTGATGTTGAGATGCTACAAGATAATCACTATGGGCCATTGTACATCATAGTAGAGTTACATTATCTTGATATTCATGATATTCTTGTTGATTCTACAAATCAATATAGATTATGTAAAAAGGAGTTTCTATTTAGTACACATATCAAACATAAATCTTATGCTCATTCATGAGCATCTCTAAAGATGAAAGATGGAATATTAATTAATACTTTGGGTTGTGTCATCATACTACTTAAGTTTGGACCTAAAGAAATACAAGAGTTATGCCATGTCATTATTGAATATTATAGATTCTCCACATTACTTAGAAGACCATGGTTAGAAAAATTAAAAGAAATATCTTTGGTTGTACACCAATGCATCTAATTTGGTTATGAAGGAAGAGTTATTAAGATTCAAAGAGACAGATGTGATCCAAATCCAGAGTTGAGTCACATTACTTTGGACACATACATTCCAACTCCAAAGTAACCTTCATATGAGAGTGAATAAGGTCCTTATGAAGTATACCAAGAGAGGTCAGCAAAAATTAAAATAACATTAGAAGAGGACATCATAAATAAAGTGCAAAGAGACTCACAAAGAACACATCATTCATGAACAAAACAAAGAAACAAAAACAACAAAATTAGTACAAAAACTAGAATTTCATGCTCAAAAGAGTACTTGGGTACCAAATCAAGAAGTTGCGGTGCATCAAATGCCAATCATTCCTCCAAAACCACAAACAAAGAAGCAAGAAATTTGGGTAAGAAAAGAACTGCCTAATGTGACACTAGTGGATCATGTGTTTGTAACAGGCATGAATGATTATAAATATGAAACATATGTAATTGAAAATTCAAGTAATGAAGAACAAGAAGAAACGTTTAATGAGGAAAATATGAAGACTTTTGTTGGGATGATGATGAACTTTTGGGTAAGGATGATTTTGCCAAGTTTGTTCAGTGATTCATGAGCATCACTGTAGTATATATACATATATACCTATAGATTGGATTTCATTTTGTCTTTTTCTTCCTTATTATTTTTACACCTTGGTCTTTGATTATGCCTTGTTTTTGTGTTTCACATGCTCATTGCACCTTCTATATTTGGTTACATGTTTAATTTCTCCCACTTGGGGGCATTTAATTCTCCCTCTTTTCCTTCATTTATATGCTTGTTTACACCTTCTTCATTTGTGTGTTTAAATTTTCCTTTGCTTATGTTTTCCACTTTAGTTTCTCTTTTACCTACTATTTTTCCACTTCACCTTGTACATCCTTATGCTTCCTTTACCTTTTGATCTTATCTACTCATGATTTTATGGTCCATATCTTACCACTTTAGTTTCTCATGTTTCTTGTTATCTTTTATTATATGCTTGTTAAATATATTCATATGATTACTATGAAGCTTTTGTTATGGTTCTCATGTTTGTCCACATCTATTATCATGTCTATACTTATGACATTTACCATACAGGTCTAGACTACACGTCTAAGTTGTATATTTGATCCTATATTCCCATTGCACACTCTTAGAGCTACCTTTACATAATTGGAAGCATCCACTTTCTCCATTCCATATTGTACTTGAACAATTCTATATCTCTACAATGGGAGTATCATGTCTTCCTCCATATCATTTGTGCCTACACTAGCTTATTATGCTTCTAGAGCTACCTATTTAGATTGGGAGTAATTTCACTTCCCAATTATTTCCTAAGCTATCATTGCTTACCATTTTACATTGGTGTGCATCACGCTTTCCCCCATCTCACCTTGAGATCACATTCCTAGACTCATAATACCACTAGGTACCTATTGCCTTATTCCATCCATTGTGTTCATGCTCTTGGATGCCATATTGGAGGCATATGACCATCCTAGTGCCCTATGCGCCTACATGGGTATTTGAGGATGACATCATCATTTTCATTTGCCCATGCTAGTGGTAACCATATACCTTGATATTCAACTCCAACTCATAAGATTTCCATGCTTATTTTTCTAGGTATTTTACTTGATTATATTACATGATGCATTTATTATAGTTACTACTTTACATGAGTTACATGCTTAGCTCATATTTATATTTCATCTACTATATTTCCCTCTCCTCTAATTCCTTGCATCTTACAAATGCAACCAATTGTAAGGGGAGGATATCTTGTCACTAACACTCCTACGTTGTGATTGCAAGCAATTACATGTACCTATGCAAAGATTCATCACCATGTCTAGATAGAGCTTCATCACATAGTGTGGCATTACCCAATATGCCACATGGTAGTACAATGTGTCACTCTAACCCTATTCCTTCTTGTGTATGCTTTTGAATTTCCAAGATAGTTAAGCAAGTTTATATTATTTGCCTATTTCATTTGTGAGACATAAGTTACTCATTGCAAATTATTTCTCCATTTTTAAGGTTACCATGGAGCACACATGCCAAGGACATTGAACACACAAAGATATCTAGTGGGGCCCATTACTTTAAATATGGACTTGGTATCCTTTTTATGTCCAAGTATTCACTTTATGCATGTTTTTGAGTGCTCATTTACTTTGAGATATATTATCATTTTAGGATTCGCATGCACCTCAAAGTGGGGGAAAAATGTAACGATAAATTTTACATAACCATACCAATTCCCATTTAGTTTTGGGCTCATTTTGAGAGAATATATTAATACAATTACTATCAAAAAATGGAGCACTCTTGTACTAAGTTGGGCTCATTTTCCCATGATTATCACTCATTTCTATTTACACATTCTCCAACACTTGACTTGGAACCTTATCCATATCCACACCTATTTCCACATATTTGACATTTATTATGCCTACTATTGTGCCCCATTTATAGATAATTATTTACCACCTTGATCCTATGACTCCCTTGTCTTGAGTCAATCCCATGAGTGTGGAATCAATCCTACACCCACAAATCTAACCTCTAAAATTCAAAAGTTAAATTATTCGCCCATCCCTTTTCCACCATGAGCCAAATTGGTATATTTTTGCATGATTATTGCTATGTAGGGGTATTTAAAGGCATTCATGTGGACATTAATCCACATCCTAGAATCATTTTACTTCATAAAGCATTCAAAGAGCATGTATCAGAGGAACACTTCAATTGGTGCACTAAAATGAATAACATGTACTTTAGAATCATCATCTAGGACATTTGCATGTTTGCTTGTTGCATGTCAATCTTGGCATGACTATAAAGTCGGTCTCTCTTGGGGGTTGACCTAGAAGAACTTGTCCCTTAGTAATCTAGCAACCTCCTTAAGGTATTTTTAAATGCCATCAGTCCTTGATGACCAAAAAGTGATCCATAAATAGGTTGGTTATGCCACACTCTACCCCTTAGCAATGGATTCAATTTGATGTCCATGCCTCACATGAATTAAACTAGCACTTAATCTAATTTACAATGGATTTGCTAACAAATTCAACATTTGTTAAACACTTAGACAAAGATATTAACATCAAAACATGTAGAAAATAAACATGACAATATGCACAAATATGAAAAAACACATTTACCTTGGAGAAAAACCCACTTTGAGTTAAAAAAACTCTAGTCAAGGAGAAAAAACTCCAAATTCCACTAAGCAATATGAAAATACAAAGGTTACAATGACCAATCTAGTCCAAACAAGCACTAGTAATGCTTAAAAAAACTCTAAAATACCTTAGCGAACACTCCCCTACTCACACAAACTTTGCATACACATGTAGTCTACCACAATGTCTCAAAACTATCTACCATTTGTTTAACATTTTTCATGCATGGATATAGTATCTCAGACCTCCCTCTATCTTCCCCAAAGGTAAAAACAAAAAGATCAAACACCATAACCAAAGATCACATAGTTTGGAATGAAAAAAGTCACTCTTTTGAGTGTTTTAATTAAAATGTGACATTTTTGTCTTTTATGTCATTGTTATGATTTGGATGCTTATAAGATGTTTATTTTCCACATAAGATGATTATAAAGTCTTAAAAAACTTCCAAAATAACCTAACAATCATTTAAATGGGTTAAAAACACATCAAAAGCACTTTGGTATAAATTATATGACTTTAATAACATTGTACATTTCAGACATGAGCCCAATAGTCCAGGTGTCAAAACAAGGCCCAATTTCTTAGCTCACAATGAAGTAGAGATTCAAATGAGTTAGGAAGCATAAGTGCACAACCAATAAGATCAGATCCACAAACTATATAACAAATGGGATCTTGTAGAAGCAATCCAAATCCATGGATTTAACTTAAAAAGGACACAGTTTTGCACAAAATACAAGACAAAATACAATATATTTTAACATATCAACATCAAAAATATCTTCTTCATCATTCCTAGAGTTAAATACACTCCTCTTTTGCATATACTTTCTAAAATAGCAATTGTAATAACTCTTTAAAACCCCTTAGTCCTAACTCTTTTCCTAACTCTTTCCTTATTGTAATAAAGGCTTTGGATACATATGCTTTGTAAGTCGTCTTTGAGCTATTACGAATAATCCTGCATACTTGGATAATAGTAGCTAGCTTGAATATAACTAGTATAAATATGAGACACAGGTTATTGTACGAGCATCCATGAATTATATTGTATTGAGTTTGTTTAAAGGAGGTTGCCCCCTAAAGAGGCTAGCGATATTTTGTAATATAATTTTATCAATCAATACAATATTATTCTTGTGTTTCCTTTTTAAAATCGGTTTTTCTATATTTCATATTTCGTATTTCTAACTAATCTATTATAAGGAGGAACATCACATTATCATATCCAATTAACACTTGAATCTAGGTTAATTTGTATCTAATTGTTTAAGTTAAGTTATTTTCCTCTACAATTATATAATAAAATGAAATTATATAATAAAATAAAACATGAATCCATATAATTAAATGAAACGTGAATCTGAATATTTGTATTTGTATTTTTATAGTTTTTTCCTTTTACAAAACCAAGCTGTAGTTTTACATTGAAATTTCTTGTTTCCTAAATCAACAAGTTCTTGGCTTAGACAATTTCATTTCAATGTCTTTGAAAGAGATTATTTTTAAATCACTCTAATGTGAAGATTAAGTAATTAGTTGATCCCTATGGAATTATTGAAGAATAAATATACGTTTTTTCTTCGGAATTGTTTAGTTAATCATTAAGTATTTTTGGTAAGAAAAATGAGACATTTTTTAAATTTTTAATCTCTTAAATAGAGCCATGTGTAGGCAGCCCTTTGAAAAACTACAAAACTTCAAGGCTCTGAAAAATGCAAAGGGCCTATAGCTCAGTGGTAGAGCATTCGACTGCAGATCGAGAGGTCACCGGATCGAGCCCGGTTGGGCCCTTTTCCTGTTTTTGAATGTCATTTATGTTCATTTTCTGTCAACTTCTGTTCTCAATTTCAATTGTCTTCGTTGTTTAATTAGCTATTCATTCATGTAATTGGATGGGCTTGACCCCACAACACCACTCCCAAATCTGACATGTAGTAAAAGTCTTCCTTGTTAAATTTTGGATCACGCCGCCATGAATGTCCCATTGATTCATTAGTTTCTTTTTCTCATAGTTGAAGATACAATATAAGCTCATCTGAACTACATGTAGATAGAAAAAAAAATGCTCTGAGCTGTTAACAAGAACTAGAAGAAGGCCCACCATGCTTGAATGGATACTATTCTTTTCTAGTTGTCTACATTCTGATGATAGATTACGAAATGTGATCCGAAACTTGATACTAAAATTTTTTTTCACCAAAGATTCTCACACAACTGTTTGTAAATATGAATTATCCACCAAATATATTTGTATGTTAGTAGGAGGAATATCATTGGGTTTCTCTGTTGCTAATGGAGACATTCTCATTTCGTGGCCAGCTTGAACTACTGTCATTTGATATTGGGCAAGGATAAGTGGGTCAAATTGTTTAACCATTAAACCGATTAAACCACTTACTATTTAAATAAAATAAGACAACTTAAAAAACACCGTCATACTGTTACAAATGATTTATTTCATTTCCACTCCTAAGAATTTTAGAATTGTCGTAAGAACTACCTGGCACTGCATCCTTGAGCAATCAATTCAAATTGGGGAGCTGAAAGATGACGTTGAATATCTTTCTAGTTCGAGATTCCTTATCACTGGGATATCTTTGATGGTCAAGATGAGAATGCCTCCTCCAAATGGAACTAAAGCTTATGTCAAGAACTGTGCAAATCTTAATGATCTCATAAGCAGTCCCACTCTTCACACTCTCTCCTCTAAATCTTGCTGGTGGTTGTAAGAAGTGAAAGTGGTGTTTTCTTTGGTTTACACAGGGCTTTTCAAGCTACCAATGGGTCTGATTATATTTATTTTATTTAGATAGTAAGAGATTTTTAGTTGTAGAAGTAATTCTAATCCTCTTTATATTTGAGTTGCCCTTATCTTATTTTTAAACATCATCCAATTCAATAGTCATAGTCAATTTTAGCCAATTAAAATAGGACAAATATTTACCACCTTTTTGTGTGAATGAGGTGTAAAATTGCTATTGATTGTTTGACCATTGAATTGGATGATATTTAAATAGAGTGATATTGTCCACGTAGACGCATTTCCAACCTATTACTAATAAACATCACATTAACCTTGGAAACAAATTTACATCTTTTTAAGAACGCTAAATCACCTTGTGCTTGTAACTACAACTCCACTATGTAGTGTATAAGAAATATATACCCCGTCTATAAGTTTTTAGCATAAATAAATGTAATAAGTAATAATATGTAAATTGGTTTGGATAGGAGAGAGTTTGGATAGAAATATGTATTTGGTTCGATTTGAAAAGAGAAATAATTAGAAGTAAATGTGTACCTCACTAAAAAAAAGAGGAGATGGATTTGAATGTGACACATGACTAATGTTCAATTTTTGGAATTGGATAATTTGAGATAAATAGACTGAGATAACTATCTTGTAAATTCTAAAACTTTACAAAGATCTAATTCAATCCCACAATTGTGGATCTAATCCACGCAAGTGCAATTTTGACCCAAATCTACAAAATTGACCTTTTGTTGTGGATTTGATGTTATGGCCTTCAAACCTTATGTACCTAGAATAAAAATTTAACTACACCTATAACTTCCAACGAAAGACTTGATGGTGTTGAGGAGCGTTTTTAGAACTTGATATGTGTGGTGTGGGAGGGACCTAAGTCCCTACCTCTTGCCTTAGTCAAGCCTCATTGATCATTTTAACGATTTTGATAAAGTTGGAAGACAACAAGCAACAATACATATGATGTGGCTATGATGATGCTAGGGCTTTAGAAGTTTGATGTAATGATGTGTGAAGTAATTGATGTTGGAATGACCTAGTGCAAGTTCTAAGGTTTTGTTATGTGTTGATGCAAGAGATGATGTGGAAAGTTGAGTAATGACTATGGGTTAATCCCCTGTTGTTAGGAAAGGTGGCTCAACCTTGCATCTTAATGTTGAGAACACTAAAATGCAATTTACGAGCTATATAGGTCATTTTTGGCTTCAAAAATTAGTGAAATGGATTTTAACTAGCTAAAGTGAGTTATGGTGACATGGACCTCTTTGAAATCTTCAATTTAAAAAAAAAGGCTCAATCAACTTCCTAGATCAATGCTATGGGCTCCACAAATTAGGGACCCCACATCATAAATGTAAGAGCATCTATGGCATATAAGAGAGTTGTAAGGAGGAGTTATGCATGTTGACCAAGAACATTCACCAACCTATGACATCCCATTATGACTGTCACAAAATATCTTTGAAGGGTTTGAAAAAGATAAATTGGAACACCCAAGTTGGGAGGAGAACTATGGCATGTTATGATAGATTCTTATGATCTAGATGTAAGGAATATGTTATTTTAACATGAGGACTCTTCTTGGGATTTGGGTGCCACCTTTGGGATGATATAGGTCATGGTTTTGTGATTCCCCTTTGGTGGTTTCATGTATTGTCTTCTCTATTTATTGGGTACTTGGGATGAAGTTTGCATTGTGTATTTTGCAGGTATTGCTATTATAATGACATTATGCTAGATCTAAGCGTTGGTTGGTAGAAAAGGTGTCTCAACCTTGCATCCTAATGTTAAGAACAAAAAAATATAGTTTCTTGGCTATAGAACATAAAAATTGAACTTATGGGTGATAGAGGTCATTTTTGGCCCTAAAAAATGTTGAAATGGGTTGTAACCAAAAAGTTAGTTATAGGGACGTAGATCTCTTTGAGATCTACAATTTAAAAAAAAGGCTCAATTGGCTTCCTAGATCAAAAGTTATGGCCTCTAGAAGTTGGGCCTCCCACGTCGAAAATGTAAGACCATCTATTACACATAAGAGAACTATAAGAGGGAGTTACGGATGTTGACCAACTTATGACACTATTATGACACATCATAAGACATCTTTGAAAGGAGATAATGGAGCCAAAATGGAGCGTTAAAGTTAATGAGTGGATTATGATGAGCATATGGCAGATGGAAGGAATATGTTATATTTAGTCTGTGGACTCATCTTGGGTATTGGGCATTGGATTTGTAACTAGGGATTTGGATGCCACATTTTGGGTGGTTTTAGATCATGGTTTCCTAATTACCATTTGATGGTTTCATGTACTGCTTCTTGTATTTATTAGGTGCTTGAGATGGAGGTTTTCATAATGAGTTTTTGTAGCTGTTGTTTTGCACCAGAATTACTACAAATCTCTTATTGTGATACTCATGTAAAAGAATTAGAATCTGAAAGTGTATTGTAACCATTAATTACTAAATAATACATTGAGTTGCTTTGGAGTGAGGTTTTTCTCCCGAAAGGGTTTTCCCACATAAATCACTATGTTATGGTATATTGCTTTTATTTTTATTTTCTTATAATTGTATGATTAGTTTAATTAGTTTAGTTTAGGAAGTGTACAGCACACCTCTACTTCACTTCATTTGGTATCAGAGCCTAATCACCTTAGATTGTAGGTGTTAGGGACAAGTGTTTTTTGTACTAATCTTGGATTGAGTGGGAGCTTGCATGGAAGGTGAACTTGTTGTAGGAAAAATGACAAGCACATCAATGATAGAAATGGAGAAGTTCTCGGGAACCAACTTTGAGCTTTGGAAGCTCAAGATGGAGGATATGCTCATGGATAAAAGGTTTATGGGTTGTAATATTCGTATCCAAACTTTATGCTATGTCACAAGAAGACAGCAATAAAATGGACAAAAAAGTGAAGTGCCTCATTAAGCTCTATTTGATAGACTCTATAATGTTGAATGTACATGAAGAAGCTATCGTTGCATCTCTATGAAAGAAGTTGGGTGAGATTTATTAGGCTACATTTCTGGTAAATAAGCTCTTCCTAAGAACAAAGTTGTATACCCTCAGGATGGAGAATAGTAGTTCTCTAGTTGAGCCCATGAATGCTTTAAACATGTTTGTTACCCAATTGCACTCCGTTGGAGTGAAGATAGATGGGGGTGATCGTTGCTTGACTTTGTTATGTTATTTTCTTGACTTTGGGATCACTTGGTGATGGAAATCAAGAGTACTACCTCTAAACTCAAGATAAACAAGGTAGTTGCATTTTTACTTTTGAAGGAGATGAAGAGAGAAACTTTCAAATCAACCAAGGAGGCTCTAGCTGATCATGGAAGACCAAAAGAGAAAGGAAGGAAGAAGGACAAGAAGAGAGACAAGTCTAGATCCAAATCCCATAGGAGATCCAAATCTCCTAGAAAGACCAAGGCTAAATGTTGGAACTATGGCAAGCCTAGGAATTTTACAAGAGACTGCAAGGAGGAGAAAAAGAAAAAGAAGAATGATTCAAATGATGAATCTAAAAGTTCTCAGGATGATAGTGATGCCTTATTTGCAACCTTGGCAAGACATGCATCGATGCATGGTTCACAGACTTTGAGGCTTCTTTCCAAATGACCTCACATCAGGGTTGGTTTTCAAAGTATAAATAATATGATGGTGGGAAGGTGTACCTTGGAGATGAGTCTCACCTAAAGATTATTGGCCATGGAAGATTTTTGATATGATTCCTTAATGGACATGTGAAGGGGATCAATGGAGTTCTACACATCCTTGGTTTGGTACAGAACCTACTTTCAGTTAGAAAACTCAATGATGTGGATATGTAGGTTATTTTCTCTAGTGGAGGGTGTACTATGGTGTGAGCAACTATGGTGCTTGATAAGGGTGTTTGTGTGGACAATTTGTTTTAGCTAGATGCATGCATAGTTTAGTGCAATAGTTCTTCTATTCTTGTAGTGAAGAGATTTGTAGAATCGACATCTTCACCATTGGAACTAATGCAACAAAGAGGAGTGTTGTGTACATCTACTTGCAATGGTTGTGTTTTTTGGGCACCTAAGGGTGCTCTTGGTTCAAAGACAAAGTTACCCATAGAAAAGACAATTTTGTGGCTCTAGAGAATGGGTCATCTAGGTGAGAAGGGTTTTAGGACCTTGAAAAATAAAAAAACCTTGTAGAGGGTTTGATAGATTGTTCTCTTGAGTTTGATTTATGTGAGCATTGCATATATGGAAAACAAAACTATATTCAATTTTACTTGATTTCTCACAAATCTTATAGGGTGTTGGATCTAATTCATTATGATGTTTTTGGTCTTGTTATTGTTCCTTTGATTTCAAAATCTTTATAATACATATCTTTCATATATTACTACTCTAAAAGGACATGGGTATATTTCCTTAGAATTAAATCTGAAGTCTTTGGCCATTTTAAATAGTTTAAGGCTCTTGTAGAAAATTAGACTAGTAAGAAGATTAAGGTTTTGAGAACTCACGATGGTGGTGAGTTTTGTTTAGTAGACTTTGATAGATTCTGTAAGGAGCATGGTATAGAGAGACATAAGACAACTCTATATACCCCTCAACGGACTTGAATTGTAGAAAAATGAACATCACACTAATGGAGAGGCCCAGAAGTATGCTTAGGTGAGCTAGCTTAGAACAAAAGTTCTAGGAAGAAGTGGTTTCTATGACTTTTTACCTATTTAATAGGTATCCTACATCATCTCTTGTTGATAAGACTCCTATGGAGGCTTGGTTAGTCAAAAATCCCTCATTACATCATCTTCATGTTTTTGGTTGTCAGGCATATGCCCATGTGCTTAAGGAGAGGTGGTCAAAACTGGAGAACAAGGTAGTTAAGTGTATCTTCATCATCTATGGTGTTGGTGTGAAAGGGTACAAGCTTTGGGATCCTATGGATAAGAGAGTTATGTACAATAGAAGTGTTATTTTTAGAGAGATTAAGCCTTCTCCTATATTTTTGCAACTAGCATAGGATAAAACAAAATATTTGGTTCAACTACCCCCTAAGATTAAGAAAGTTGAACCAAAAGCTTGTGAAGGACCTAAAGAGGAGGAGACTTAGATAGTTTAGATAGTTTTTAACTTGAGGAGCTCCACTCAGCATGGATAGAAACTAGACAGGCATATTCCTCCTAATTGGAGATGCAGTTTTTCTTTGATCACTACATAGATGAGCCTATAACTATGCAAGAGGCATTGGGTATGGATGAGTCTAAGTCTTGAAGAGAAGCTATGGATGAGGAGATAGTTGCATTAAAGAAAAATCACACATGGGACTTAGTACCTTTTCCTGATGATTGAAAACCCATTAGTTGTAAATGGGTGTTCAAAAGGAACATTGATTTTAATGGTAGTATAGAGAAGTACAAGGCTAGACTAGTTGTAAAGGGATATTCCTAAGTTGAGGAAATTTATTATGGTGAGATTTTACTCCATTTTCTAAGCTAACATCCATTTGGTTCTTATTATCTATTACAACAGCCTTTGATCTTGAGATTGAGCAAATGGGTGTGAAAACAACTTTCTTTCATGGTGATTTGGAGTAAGAGATCTATATGACACAACTAGAGCACTATGTGGAAGAAGGTAAATAATTTTTCATTTGTAAGTTGAAAAAGTATTTGTATGGTATAAAACAATCTCCTAGGATGTGGTACCAAATGTTTGATTCCTTTGTGTTGGGTTTGGGATTTCTGAGATCCAAATTTAATCATTGCATCAATTATAAGATGAATGGTTATTGATTCCTTGTTATTACATTGTACATTGATGATATATTATTTTCAGTAATAGTAAGGATGTGACTTCTAACTTGAAGTCTTAGCTTTCAACATAGTTTGAGATGAAGGATTTAGGAGATACCAGATATATTTTAGGTACTGGAATCAAAAGAGATAGAGTGAACATCTGATTAAGAATAAGGAAGCCTTCTCTAGGGATGAGAGTGGTTTCTTGACCTATAGGTATGTTTAGTGGAACTTGTATTGGAATAACAAACCGTTGGCATTAGCTCAGAGTTGTTCTACCAAATTGTGGGCTTCTAGAGGTATTAATGATTTTGGGATGTGTTGGAAAGAGGCTTCATCAAGAAGTGGCAGGATTTGCAAAACAAGTTTGGGCTTCCTAATTATCAAAGGATTCTCTCAGTCTTGAAGAGGGATTTTTGGGGGTCAAATTCCTAGTGGAATTAAAGTTCAATTTGGAAATCTTGGTCAGTATTAAGTGGTGTGATAATTTTGTCTTTGATAAAATGTCCCTTAAAAGATTGTATTAAATCCTGGCTAGCACGAGTGAAATTTTTAGTAAGGTCAATTGTAACTAAAAATTGAACTATTCTAAGAGTGAGTTGTCTTGTATGTTAAGCATTTATGGTCTTCCAAAAATTAAGTTGTGTTTTAGATGGCTTCTTATCCTTAAAAACTTGTTGTTTTTAATGGTGTCCATAATGATAGGTTTCCTGTTAATGTTTGTAAGTTGTGTAGTTCTATAGAAATGTTTGAACATTTTTTTTCAGTTGTCCATATGCTATGAAACATTGGTTTGTGTTTATGAGTAACTGTCTAGGTTGGGACAATAAGAATGGGATTAGTTGGTCTATAATTGTTTTTGGTTATATTGAGTTCTTTTTCAAAGAATTGAATGATTTTTGGTTCATTCTTACAATTGAGATTCTCAGGAAGATTTGGAAGGTGAGAAATGATGAGGTTTTTTAGGATAAGAGGAGTCTTGCTGACTCTAATATTGAGCTCACATGCTTTAACATCTTGGTGCAGGTTTCTGTTATAATGGAGATTCCAAAGAACAAGTTTTTAATCCTTCTCAAAGAAGGGCTCACACTGGTTTACAAGAAAGAGATTACTAGTGCTCACTTCTAGTCTGAAGGTAGAGATAAGTTAGATGATCAGGAGCTGAAGACATTAAAAGAATATATTAAGGAAAAAATATTGAGAAACAAAAGGTGCAAGTGAAGATCAGGGTGAAAAGGAGATATAGGCAAGCAGATGAGTATGTGCCCATTGTCAAAGACTTAGAGCCAGAAGATGAAATTGATCCTATGATCAGGTACTTTTAGGAGGTTGATTATTATGAAAATGATAGTAACAAAAAATGATGTTGGGAGTAGCTGCTTGATGTTTTGTAATAGTTGGTTATGTTTTGGTTGTTGTACTAAGACTTTATGACTGTGGTGATCCGGTAATGTTATATTTTGATGTTTATGTGGTACTACTTGTGAGTCTCTAATAGATTGGTTGGTGGTTTTTTTTCCACCTTATATTGTACCTGTTCTTCTTTTTCGTTATTAATAGTATATGATCCTTAATATAAAAAAAAAAGATAGATTGAACAAAAAGCTTTGGGTAGGCTAGAGAAAGTATGTGAACTCAGTGTTGGGGAGATTCAACATGAAAACTTGCAAATCATAGTGTGTTCCTATTTCAATGGGAACCAAATTATTTGTAGAGTAGTGTTTGCCTACACCTAGTTCTATGGAGGACATGGATCAAGTACCTTATGCCAGTGTTGTTGGGATCTTAATGTATGCTATGGTTTTTACTAGACCAAACATTACCGAAGCAGTGGGAGTCTTGAGCCGCTTTATGGGTCCTGGACAAAATCTTAGGATGTAGTTAAGACACTCTTCAAATACTTGTGGGGTACTTCTAAGTACTCTATTTGTTATCATGGTGATTCTACAAGGGACCAACACTTAGAAGATATTAGTGGATCTATGGATTCATATTGGGTAGGAGATGTGGATAGCAGAAGATTCACTAGTGGATATGTATTCAGTTTATTGGATGGTACCATTAGTTGAATGAGTAAGCAAGAGGTTGTGGTTTCTCTATCCACTACAAAGACTGAGTACATGGTAGCTACTCATCCCTATAAGGATGCCATATAGCTTAAGAGATTATGTTCATATGTGGGGCTAAGTCAAGGAGCTATCAGAGTTCTTTATGACAATTAGAGTGCCACATGTCTGTCAAAGAACCTAGAACCTTTCATGCAAGGATGAAGCATATTGATGTCTAGTACCATTTTTTGTGACATGGTAGAGGATGGGAGGGTGATGATGGACAAATTTGACACTTTGCATAATGTTGCAAATGCATTGATGAAGCCTATGAGCATAGATAAGTTTAGGTGTGTTGAGAGTATATGGGCCTCTCGAGTAATTAGTTGATAGTATTAGTATTCCATTTTCTCTTGCAAGGTGTTTGAAAAGTGAGAGAATTTTAGGAAAGGCATCTCAACCTTGCATAGAACACAAAAAATACAATTTTGGGCTATATAATAGAAAACCTCAAATTTTGGGCTACAGATGTCATTTTTTGCCCTAAAAATGTCAAAATGGGTTGTAATTGGAAAGCTAGTCATGGGGATGTAGATCTCCTTGAGATATATAATATAAAAAGGGGGCTCAATTGGCTTCTTGGATCAAAATTATTCATTTTCATAATCCATATATATATATATATATATATTGACTTGTTTGTTCTTGTTAGTTTGCTTAGTTATCTTTTTTATTTTATTTGTTTTTAGATATTTGTTTGGTTATCATTTCATGCATTTTTGTATTTATATATATACTTTCATTTATTTACTTGTGCTTATTTGTTTCTTATTTATATTCCTTTATGTCTGTGTGTGTGTGTGTATATATATATATATATATATATATCTTTTTTCTTTTATTTTCTCTCTATGGTGACTAGTTCTGGTATTCTTGTTTTTGTTCTTACTTCCGTGCTATTAGCTTCTTTCTTCCCCCCATTGTTATTTAACATTCTTTTGTTTCTTATTTTTCTTCTTTCTTCATTTTATTTATGGTGTTCCTTTGTTTGTTCCATTCTTGCTCTCATTTTGTGTGTTTTTTTATTAGAATTGTAATTGCTTAGTTGCCTTTTGTAGGGATAGGAGTTTTCTTTTATTTTATTTTACTTTTTCCTCCTTATTGACTTTCAATTCTCGTGCTAACCCCTCCTCTTTTTAGCCTGGTAAGTCTGCAAATTACCTCACTTTTTTCTCTTCTCTTGCTCTAATTTCTCCTAATGATGGATCATGGAGTATGATCTAAAACATTGAAGGAAAAACAAGCACATAGTTAAATCCTAAAATACTATTTACAATCATTATGGACTATGGAAATTTGATGTCTATCATCTTGAGTATTGTTAAACAACCATAAAATCCCTTGAGATAATTTATTAGGCCTTTGAAAAGTTCCAAAATAGGCTCCAAAGTTGTCTTTGATCCTTGAAAGAGGCATAAAGCCCTTTGAAATTAGCTCAAACTCTTTAAAACCAGCCCAAAACCCTCTTAATAACTTTAAAAACCATTCAAATATTATTTGAGCACTAAATTCACATTTAAAAGGAGGGAAAGTACTTTAAATTTTTAGTTTATTTTATTTTTTGACCCTCTGCCAGCTATCACAAGTACCTTTTGATTTTAAATAGCTGCTATCCATTTTCTACATGGGTAAGTATGAAGGTTAGGTCTTGGTTATAATAAGAAAAGCAATTAATGTGGTGATTTTACCATACTAAGACTATCTAGAACCTCTCTCCAGTTGTCACAGAGTGGATTTTCTAAAACAAATAAATGTTGAAATGCCATTTTAGCATTCACCGCACATATCATGGGCCTTACACATGTGGAGGTACAAGTTTAGGAGATTTTACATGTTGGTCATTTAATTCATGAAGTGTTAAACTCTCATTTGTAGCATCTGTAGCAACATTTCAATGAACCAGCATGTTAGAAAAATAAGTAGTGCAGAATTGAAATAACAGTGAATTAGCAATAAAAAACACAAAACAGACAACACAAATTTATGTGGAAAAGTTGGTAATGTACTAGGAAAAAACCACATGCAAAGATCTCTTAATTTTATTCTTAGAAGAAAATTTGCAGTTACAAAAAAAATTTCTCATGCATTGGTAATTCAAGCTCGACTAACTTAAATAATCATGAAAAATCACATGCAAAAAACAAATCAAATCTAAAGATAGATTTTCATGCATAAAGAGCGAGTGACAAGTTTCTACATGCAATTTTGCATGGTGTACACGTGGCACATGGCCAAAAAAATTTGATTGGCAAGGGGGCTACACCCAACCCCCCTACAACCCCCTATCCAACAACCTTCGGTTTCAATTCCTTGGCCTTCGGCCCCACTGGGCGGGTACCTGAGGCACTAGCTAGGTACTCGTTGTCGACTGCTCGTCACTGCTGGAATAAGTAAAACTAACTTCACATTTCAAAAATCTCCCACTTGAAGTCAAGTTTTTGCCTTGTGAATAACTCATATTGAGAGACCAATGCTGATGCTACCTATCATCAAGTGATGTGCAAGCCAAGAGAAGTTCTGCACCATATGAACTTCTCTCTACTAGTAGGCTTCATCAAAATATCTGTTGGATTTATATCAGTGTGTATCTTAGCCAAAGAGACATGTCCTCCTTCCACCACCTCATGTACAAAGTGATATTGTACATCAATATGTTTCATTTTGGCATGATAAGCTGAGTTTCATGCTAAGTTTAAAGCACTATGGCTGTCACAATGCAACACCATGTTATCATGCTTTACCTACAATTCACCCAAGAGTCTATGAAGCCAGATTGCCTCCTTGCTAGCCTGTGTCGCTGCCATATATTTAGCTTCAGTAGTAGACAAAGCCACCACTATCTACAACTTTAAAACCCAGCTAACAACACCTCCTACTAAGGAGAAAACATAACCTATAGTAGATTTTCTCTTATCTCTGTCTCCACCAAAATATGCATCCACATATCCATTAACTTGAAGACTACTCCCACTATAACAAATAGCAACATCGGAAGTGCCCCTCAAATACCTGAGAGTCCACTTCACAGCTGTCCAATGATCACAACTCAGATTCACCATAAATCTACTGACTACTCCTACTACTTGTGCAATGTATGGTCTGGTGCACACCATGGTGAACATAAGACTACCAACTGCTGATGACTATGGTACACGACATTCTCCACTTCTGTGGTAGGGCATTGCTCCGAAGACAATTTAATATGAACAAGAAATGGAATACTAGCTGGTTGTGCATTTTGCATAGTGAAGCGCTGTAAAATCTTCTCCACATAAGTTTTTTTGTGACAACCAAATCTTCATGTTCTTTATATCTCTATGTATCCGCATTCCAAGAATTTGATTTACATTTCCTAAGTCCTTCATTTCAAACTCCCTAGCAAGTTGAGTTTTTAGCCTGATGATTTTATGCATGTTGGGACCTGCAACTAACATTTCATCTACATACACAAGAAAAATAATGAAACTTCCATCTTCATACCTTTTAAAATAGGCACAATGATTAGCCTCACATCTACTAAAACCCAAACTCATCATGAAGGAGCAAAGTGCTTGTACTAACACCTTGGCACCTGTTTCAAACCATACAACAATTTGTTCAACCTACATACTAGATTCTCCTTGTCTTTTTCCTCAAAGCCTTCCAGTTGCTATATATAAATTTCCTCAAAAAGATTACCATGCAAGAAATTTGTTTTAACATCTACTTGTTGTAACTCCAAATCAAGACTAGCAACAAGAGCCAAAATAACTCTAACAGTACTTAACCACACCACAGGTGAAAACATTTCATCAAAATTGATACCAGATTTTTGTGCATACCCCTTGGCCACCAACTGAGCTTTATATCGCTCCAAATTATCATTTATATCCCTTTTCAGTTTGAAGACCCACTTGTTTCCAATAGTTGTTCGCCCCTTAGGCAATTGCACAAGCTCCCATGTTTTATTTTTATGTAGAGCTCTCATCTCCTCATCCATGGCTTCTCTCCATTTATTTGCTTCTTCATCTTCGCAAGCCTCCTGATATGAGCTAGGCTCACCAACATTAGTAAGTAAAACATAAGCTAAATTACAATTAAGAGAATACCTTGTTGATGGTTTGATAACTCTAGTGGATCTCCTTAGAATGGGTAATGTGTTACCCTGTGGCTCATTTGGTTGTTGTTCAACCTCATCAAATAACTGATTCTGATTATTATTTTGCTGATTTTCATGAATAGTTGGCTGATTTTCATCTAGCACCTCCATATTAGCATCATACTTTTCCACCTCTATTGGAACAATTTATGTACTTTGATGTTGTTTACTTCTTTGCACTAACTTTTCATTAAAATAAACATCTTGGCTAATAATAATCTTGCGGGCAGTAGTATCCCACAACTTGTACCCCTTTGCACCTTCTGCATAGCCGAAAAATACATTTCATAGACTTCACGTCTAGCTTATTCCTATCCTCTTTGGGAATATGAGCATAAGCATCAAAACCAAAAATACAAAGAAAGGAATAATCAACAAGTTTACTTGTCCAAACTTCTTTAGGAATTTGACAATCTAGCATTGTAGTGGGTGATCTATTAATCAAGAAACAAGTTGTATTAACAGCCTTAGCTCAAAATTTCTACTCCAATCCAACAGTGCTCAACATACATCTAGCTCTTTCCATAATTGTATGGTTCATCCTTTCAGCAACACCATTTTGTTGTGGTGTTCTAGGAACCGTCAACTGCCTTGCAATACCATGCTCACTGCAAGACTAATTAAACTCACCTAAAAAAAATTCCCCTCTATTATCTGTTCTAAGACACTTAGTTGTCTTACCTTTCTGATTCTCTACCAAAGCTTTAAATTTTTTAAAATAAGAAAATACATCAGATTTCTTCTTCAACAGATAAATCCACACCTTACGGGAATAATCATCTATAAATGAAACAAAATATGATGAACCTCCAATTGATGTAACAGGTGCTTGCCAAGTATCTGAATGGATTAAATCTAAAACTTCTTTACTTCTGGTAGTGCAACTAGAAAAACTCAACCTATTTTATTTTCAAAACAAACAATGCTCACAAAAATTCAAATCTCTAGATTTAGCACCTGGGAGAAGATTTCTATCAAGCAGTACCTTAAGACCATGTTCGCTCATGTGGCCTAGCTGTTGATGCCAAGTAGATAATGAATCCATTTCTGCATGTGATACCACCGAAGCCTCTCCACTACAAGTTTCTCCAACCAGCTTGTAGAGATTTCCAATCTTTTATCCCTTTAGCACCACCAATGCTCCCTTTGTTACCTTGAGACAACTATTTTCACCACTGACTCAGTAACCTTGCTCATTGAATACTCCAAGTGACAGCAGATTTTTCTTTAATCTTGGTACATGTCTAACATGCTGAAGAGTCCTTACGATCCCGTCAAACATCTTGATTTTGACCTCTCCTTCACCAATAGCTTCACATGGGTTGTCATTTCCCATGTAAACCATACCTCCATCACATGACTAGTAAGAAGAAAACCAGTCCTTGTGAGGAGTCATATGAAAAGAGGCACTAGAATTAATGATCCAAACATGATGAAATGAACCTCTCAGACTAGTAGACAAAACCTCTCCATCTTCCAATGGTTCTTCAACTTCTGTTGCATTTGCCTCTAATGGTTGCAATCTAGGATTTTCTTTGTTTTCTTTTGGAAGCCTGCAATCCTTTTTGACATGCCCTATTTTTCCACAGTTCCAACATTTAACTCTTTTTCGCCCCTTGGATTTCAACCTAGCTTGTCCACGCTCAACTTTCTCTCTTTCCAGAGTTCCGCCCCTTGCAACAAGGGCATCAGAGGAAGAAGTCTCTTGAGATGTCTTCCACCTTAAATCTTTAGAAATTACTACAGCTACCACATCTTCAAAGATAAGTCTCCCCTTCAGTGTTGAGTTACTGAGCACAATAACTAGTTGATCCCAAGTTTCAGACAGAGCACAATAGTAAAGCCACTTTATCCTCTTCTTCAATTTTCACCTCCACTAAAGCCAACTTGCTAATCAGTGTGTTGAAATTATTGAGATGATCTGTGACTGAAGAACTGTCATGCATCCTCAAATTATACAACTGCCATCGTAACAGAATTTTGTTAGCCAATGACTTGGTCTCATACAACTTTTTGATCTTAGTCCACAAGTCATGTGTCGTTTTCTCCTCTGCAACATTGAATAAAACTAAGTCCGCCAGAGATAACTAAATTGTAGCCCTAGCCATGTTATCTTGTTCATCCCATTCCTCTTGCTCCATGGCTACAAGTTTTGACGATGTACCCTTGAGAGACAAGGTGCATCCATCCTTCACCAATAAGGCTTGAACCTTTGGTTTCCACAAAGCAAAATTGGGACCATCAAATTTTTGAACCTCAAATCTGGTAACCATGCCTTCTGTCATTGCTATTCACAAAGATAAAACCCCACAAAATAATTTCTACACAAAACAATGTGCTCTGATACCAACTGTTAGAAAAATAAGTAGTGCAGAATTGAAATAACAGTGAATTAGCAATAAAAAAACACAAAACAGACAACACAGATTTATGTGGAAAACCTGGTAATGTACCAAGAAAAAACCATGGGCAAAGATCTCTCAATAGGAGTTATTCGCAAGGCAGAAACTTGACTTCAAGTGGGAGATCGTTGAAATGCAAAGTTAGTTTTACTTATTCCCACAATGACGAGCAGTCGACAACAAGTACCTAGCTAGTGCCTCAGGTATCCGTCTAGATCACCATGAAAAGGGAGTTTGGAGGTTATCTAAGTTGACTGCCATTAGTGAAAAGAACCTAAGGAAGAACTTACATAGATTAATGGATTGCCATCATCTAATATTGCTGTTATAGAATAATGTTTAAGACTACTACAGTCAATAAGGGATTGCTATTCCTTGTGTATTACGGAATACCTAGGAGGACTGTTATAGCAGTTAGAGACACCATTGTTCACCATCATCTGAGAGACCATTAAAGATTGAAGGACTATCTTAGCTTTAAAGGATGCTCCATGGAAGACATATTATGCAAAGAAATTGCCCTACCTCGAGTCTGTCCTTAGGATCCATGAATATTGGTCATAATCATTTAAACCCTGCCATAACAAGTTATACAAGAATAGTTGTCTGAAAAATCAAGAGTTTGTTCATGAAGATATATTTACTTATGGTATCCTTGTTATCTCATTACTGCCCTGCCTTTGTTCATGAAGAGGTCATTATAGGAGGTGATTAAAAGGCTTGGAGAAAGCCAAATATGACTGTTTGGTTTGGAGGTTTCCGAAGACTAGGGTTTTGTGAAGTCATTCTTGTCTTAGAAGAATATGATTGCCATAGGTACTAGGGGAGAGGACCCAGTAGTGGTGCACCCTAACTTCACGCCTCTCAAAATCATACGTGGCAATTTCGAATCACTCCAAAAATTTTACAGTAGCTTACTTGGCAACGCCCCTGCTTATAACTAAGGTTTTAGGGCCACATCATCAAATATGATGCCACATCAGCATGCTTTTTTGTTGAGGTGTCAAATAGTTCCCCCAAAAAAAGGGTGGACCAATAGGTGTGCATTAAGTCATGTTTTGTTGGTGGGCTGATGTGGCATCACATGATTGGTTGCTTTTTAAATCTAAAGGGCACATTTCGTTCAATTATTAGTACTTATAGTAACACTAACAACCTTAAAGTCACAACTACTAGTACTAAACTTCAAAAAATATTGGGCCTTAAATGCACATATACTATCTCAACCATTGGAACTATCTCACCTATTGGGTCTTTTCCCCTAGGTCACTGAAGATAAGACTGTCGCATACATTAGAGGCATTGTATCGTTGTTTCACAACAGCCCTAGGGTATTCAGGGAGCTCTCCATGGTTTGAAATGAAGGCAACTATGGAAGGAGAGTTAAGAGTAAAAACAAATGTTGTGAAATTCATAAGGGCAAACTAAATTGAGGTAGACAGTCCTGAACTAAAATCTGTGGTATAAGAATTGAATTTTTTTGAGGTATTGCTTTTGTGTCTCAAACCAAAATTAGGAGCAGTCAGAAGAAGGGATTTAGATCCAAAAGGAAGGGTAGTTAGTGGAAGAAGGTAAGGCATAAACCTTAATCAAAGGACTGTCATAAAAGACTGCCTAGTCAAAATATCGATCCTTTTGTTGTTATGGGATTGGGAACGATTCAAACTCGTGTAGAAAGCTCTTAACAAACCCACAATATATCTAGGATAACTCATGGTTATGCAAGGTAAGTATATTGTTGAGGGTTAAATCACTGATACACTGGAGAATAGATGGCAGTGTGACAGTCATTTTTAAGCTGAATTGAGTAAGTTTACAAAGATCTCTCAAAACCTTCTGAATGCTGTCACTAAGATTTGACATTAACATTCTCTCATGATGTATCTCATAGGCAAGGACATCAACTAATCCAAATGGTTGAAATGCACAAGAAGTTTTGCGAGGAGGAGATAAGGATTGTCATAATGATGAAGAAGAATGTCGAAATCATAAGAGGACAGTCCTAAGAGTAAGAAGATTATGCTGTCATAAAACTCCCACATAGACAATACCTAAGAAGACGTCATTATGATACAAAGGTAATCATGAATTATGAGATAAGTCTAGAAAGCAATAGGTTTTGGGATTGTCACAATGCTAGTAAGACCATTTTGTTCCAATTGATGATAATCAAGTTGTTTTGACTGACAAAGCCTCACGAGGGATAGTTCATAGACATGAGAAAGTCAATGAATCCAATGACGGCTATAATAGTGAGGGAATGGATAACATGGTAAGATGATGAAGGCATGATGAGAATGATGAAGAAGATGACCGTTCTGGCTTTCAAAAAACTGCCCTGAAAGTTGGCCTAACAATCCCAAATTACATTTCAATAGGACAGCCATGAAGACTTTTATAACAGGAATATAAGGCTGTGAAAAATGCCAAGGGCCTATAGCTCAGTGGTAGAGCATTCGACTGCAGATCGAGAGGTCACCGGATCGACCCCGGTTGGGCCCTTTTCCTATTTTCGAATGTCATTTATGTTCATTTTCTGTCAACTTGTGGTTCTCAATTTCAGTTGTCTTCGTTGTTTAATTAGCTATTCATTTATGTAATTAGATGACCTTGACCCTCTCAACGCCACTCCCAATTCTGACATGTAGTTAAAGTCTTCCCTGTTTAATTGTGGAGCACGCCATCATGAACGTCTCAATGATTCATGAGTTCTTTTTCTCAATGTTTTGGCACGAGATTCACACACCATAACTGTTTGTAAATATGAATTATCCACCAAAATATACTTGCATGTTAGTAGGAGGAAGATTATTGGGTTTCTCTGTTATTAATGGAAACATTCTCATTTTGTGGCCAGTTTGAACTCCTGTCATTTGATATTGGGCAAGGGTAAGTGGGCTATTCTTAAAGAAGTGTAAGATTATCAAATTGTTTAACCATTAAACCATTTAATATTTAAATAAACCAAGACCAACTTAGAAAAATACTGTCATGCTGTTACAAATGATTTATTTCATTTCCACTCCGAAGTATTTCAGAATTGTTGTAATAGCACTGCATCCTCGAGCAATCAATTCAAAGTGGGGAGCTGAAAGATGATGCTGAATTTCTTTCAAGTTCGAAATTCCTTATCTCTGGGATATCTTTGATGGTCAAAATGAGAATGCCTCCTCCAAAAGGAACCAAAGCTTATGTCAAGAACTGTGCAAATCTTAATGATCTCATAAGCAGTCCCACTCTCCACACTCTCTCCTCTAAATCTTGCTGGTGGTTGTAAGGAGTGAAAGTGGTGTTTTCTTTGGTTTACACAGGGCTTATCAAGCTAACAATGGGTCTCATTATATTTATTTTATTTAGATAGTAAGAGATTTATAGTTGTGGAAGTAAATCTAATCCTCTTATATTTGAGTTGCCTATATCTTATTTTTAAACATCATCCAATTCAATAGTTAAAGTTGATTTTAGCTAATGAAAATAGGACAAATATTTACCACCTTTTGGTACCAATGAGGTGTAAAATTGCTATTGACTGTTTGACCATTGAACTCGATGATATTTAAGTAGAGTGATATCCTCCATATAGACACATTACCAACCAAACTTATTACTAATAAACATCACATTAAACTTTGGAAATAAATTTATAGCTTTTAAGAATGCTAAAGCACCTTGGTGCTTGTAACTACAACTCCACTATGTAGTGTAGAAGAAATATATACTCCGTATATAAATTTTTAGCATAAATAAATGTAACAAGTAATAATATGTAAATTGTTTTGGAAAGAAATATGTATTTGGTTGGATTTGAAAATAGAAATAATTAAAAGTAAAAGTGTATCTTCATTAAAAAAAGAGATGGATTTGAATGTGACACAAGACTAATGTTCAATTTTTGAAATTGGATAATTTGAGATAAATAGACAGATAATTGTCTTGTAAATTCTAAAACTTTATGAAGATCTGATTCAATCCCACAATTATGGATTTGATCCTCACAAGTGTAATTTTGACCCAAATCTACAAAATTGACCTTTTGTTGTGGATTTGATGCTATGACCTTCAGACCTTATGTACCTAGAATAAAATTTTAACTACACCTATAACTTGCAATGAAAGACTTGATGGTGTTGAGGAACATTTTTAGAACTTGACATGTGTGGTGTGGGAGGTACCTAAGCCCGTGCCTCTTGCCTTAGTCAAGCCTCATTAATCAATTTAACGATTTTGACAAAGTTGGAAGACACCAAGCAACAATACAAATGATGTGGCTATGATGATGTTGGCTTTAGAATTTTGATGTAATGATCTATGATGTAATGGATGTTGGAATGACCTAGTACAAGTGCTAAGGCTTTGTTGTGTGTTGACACAAGAGATGATGTGGAAAGTTGAATAATGACTATGGGTTAATCCCTTGTTGTTAGGAAAGGTGCTTCAACCTTGTATCTCAATGTTGAGAACACTAAAAGGCAATTTATGGGCTATATAGGTCATTTTTTGCTTCAAAAATTAGTGAAATAGATTTTAACTAGCTAACGCGAGTTACGGTGACATGGACCTCTTTGAGATTTTCAATTTAAAAAAAGGCTCAATCAACTTCCTAGATCAAATGTTATGGTCTTCGCAAATTAGGGAACCCACATCATAAATGTAAGAGCATCTATGACACATAAGAGAGTTGTAAGGAGTTATACATGTTGATCAAGAACTTTCACCAACCTATGACATGTCATTATGATTGTCACAAAGCATCTTTGAAGGGTTGAAAAAGATAAATTGGAGCACCCAAGTTGGGAGAACTATGGCATGTTATGATAGATTCTTATGATCTAGGTGTAAGGAATATGTTATTTTTACCACGAGGACTCTTCTTAGGATTTGGGTGCCACCTTTGGGTGGTATTAGTTCATGGTTTTGTGATTCCCCTTTGGTGGTTTCATGTATTGTCTTCTCTATTTATGGGTGCTTGGTATGGAGTTTGCATAGTGTATTTTTAAATATTGTTATGCTAATGACATTACTCTAGATCTAAGTGTTGGTTGATAGGAAAGGTGTCTCAAGCTTGCATCCTAATGTTAAGAACAAAAAAATATAGTTTCTTGGCTATAAAACAAAAAAATTGAACTTATGGGCTATAGAGGTCATTTTTTCCCTAGTAAAATATTAAAATGGGTTGTAACTAGAAAGTTAGTTATAGGGACGTAGATCTCTTCAAGATCTATAATTTTTAAAAAAGGCTCAATTGGCTTCCCAAATCAAAAGTTATGGCCTCTAGAAGTTGGACCTCCCACATTGAAAATGTAAGAACATCTATGACACATAAGAGAGCTATAAGAGGCAGTTTCACTTGTTGACCAACTTATGACACTATTATGACACATCATAAGACAACTTTGAATGGAGATAATAGAGCCAAAATGGAGCGTCAAAGTCAATGAGTGGCTTATGATGAGCATATCGCAGGTTGAAGGAATATGTTATTTTTATCCTATGGACTCATCTTGGGTATTGGGTGTTCGATTTTTAACTAGGGATTTGGGCACCACATTTTGGGTGGTTTTAGCTCATAATTTCCTAATTGCCATTTCATGGTTTCATGTATTGCTTCTCCTATTTATTAGGTGCTTGAGATGGAGGTTTTCATAGTGAATTTTTGTGGGTACTATTATGCACCAGAATTGCTCCAGATCTCTTATTGTGATACTCATGTAAAAGAATCAGAACCTACAAGTGTATTGTAACCATTGACTACTAAATAATACATTGGGTTTCTTCGGAGTGAAGTTTTTCTCTTGAAAGGGTTTTCTCCACGTAAATCATTGTGTTATGGTATATTGCTTTTGTTTTTATTTTCTTGTAATTGTATGATTAGTTTAATTTTTGCACATACCTCCTCTCATAAATTAGTGTAAGAAGTATACTCCACACTTCTACTTCATTTCATTTGGTATCAAATCCTAATCACCATAGATTGTAGGTGTTAGGGAAAAGTGTTTTTTGTACTAATCTTGGATTTAATGGGAGCTTGCACAGAAGGTGAACTTGTTGTAGAAAATCAATGATAGGAATGGAGAAGATCTTGGGATAAAACTTTAAGCTTTAGAAGCTCAAGGTGGAGGATATGCTCATGCATAGAGATCTATGGGATGTGACATTCATATCCAAACTTGTTGCTATGTCACAAGAAGACTGGGATAAAATGGACAAAAAAGTGAAGTGCCTCATTAGGCTCTATTTGGTAGACTTTGTATTGTTGAATGTACATGAAGAATTCATTGTTTCATCTCTATGAAATAAGTTGGGTGAGATTTGGTGAGATTTATTAGGCTACATTCCTAGTAAATAAAAATTTCTTGAGAAAGAAGTTGTATACCCTTAGGATGGAGGATGGTAGTTCTATGGTTGAGCACATGAATGCTTTCAACATGTTTGTTACCCAGGTGCACTCCATTGGAGTGAAGATAGAGGAGGATGATCGTTGCTTGACTTTGTTATGTTCTTTTCCCAACCATGGGATCACTTGGTGATGGAAATCGAGAGTACTACCTTCCAAAAATGAGCATAAGAAGTTGTGTTTTAGATGGCTTCTTATCCTTAAAAAAAAAATTATTTTAATGGTGTCCATAATGATAGGTTTCCTGTTAATGTTTGTAAGTTGTGTAGTTCTATAGAAACGTTTTAACATTTATTTTTCAATTGTTCATATGCTATGAAACATTGGTCTGTGTTTATGGGTAAATGTCTGGGTTGGGACAACAAGAATGGGATTAGTTGACCTAAAATTCTTTTTGGTTATATTGAGTTCTTTTTCAAATAATTGAATGATTTTTGGTTCATTCTTACAAATGAGATTCTCTGGCAAATTTAGAAGGTGAGAAATGATGAGGTTTTTCAGGATAAGAGAAGGAGTCTTTCTAACTCTAATATTGAGCTCACATGCTTTAACATCTTGGTGCAAGTTTCTGTTATAATGGAGATTCCAAAGAATAGGTTCTTTATCCTTCTCAAAGAAGAGCTCACACTAGTCTACAAGAAAGAGATTGCTAGTGCTCAATTCTAGCCCGAAGGCAAAGATAAGTTGGACGATGAGGAGCTGAAGACATTGAAAGAATATATGAAGGAAAAAATATTGAGAAACCAGAGATGCAAGTGAAGATCAGGGAGAAAAGGAGATACAGGCAATCAGATGAGTATGTGCCCATTGTCAAAGACTTAGAGCCTAAAGATGAAGTTGATCATGTGATCAGGACCTTTCAGGAGGTTGATTATTATGAAAATGACCGTAACAAAAAATGATGTTGGGTGTAGTTAGTTGATGTTTTGTAATAGTTGTTTATGTTTTAGTTGTTGTACTAAGACTTTATGACTGTGGTGATTCGGTGATGTTATATTTTAATGTTTATGTGGCACTACTTGTGAGTCTCTAACAGATTGGTTGGTGGTTTTTTTCCACCTTATATTGTACATCTTCTTTTTGGTTATTAATAGTCAACAATCCTTAATATAAAAAAACTATAGAGTGAACAGAAAGCTTTGGGTAGGCCAAAGCAAGTATGTGAACTCAGTGTTGGGGAGATCCAATGTGAAAACTTGTAAACCATTGTTTGTTCCTATTTCAATGGGAACCAAATTATTTGTAGAGTAGTGTTTGACTACACCTATTTATATGGAGGACATGGATCCAGTACCTTATGTCAGTGTTGTTGGGAGCTTGATGTATGTTATGGTTTGTACTAGACCAAACATTACCAAAGCAGTGGGAGTCCTGAGTCGCTTTATGGCTAATCCTGGAAAAAATCTTAGGATGCAAATTTAAGATAGTCTTTAGATACTTGTGGGGTACTTCTAAGTACTCTATTTGTTATCATGGTGATTCTAAAAGGGACCAACACTTAGTATATATTTGTGGATCTGTGGATTTATATTGGCGAGGAGATGTGGATAGCAAAAGATTCACCAGTGGATATGTATTTAGTTTATTTGGTGTTACCATTAGTTGAATGAGTAAGTAACAGGTTGTGGTTTCTTTATCCACTACAAAGACTGAGTGCATGGTAGCTACTCATGCCTATAAGGAGGCCATCTAGCTTAAGAGATTATGTTCATATGTGGGGCTAAGTCAAGGAGGTATCAGAGTTCTTTATGACAATTAGAGTGCCACATGTCTAGCAAATAACCTAACCTTTCATGCAAGGATGAAGCATATTGATGTCCAGTACCATTTTTTGTGACATGGTAGAGGATGGGGGGGTGATATTGGACAAATTTGACACTTTGCATAATGTTGCAAATGCATTGATGAAGCTTATGAGCATAGAGAAGTTCAGGTGGTGTTGTGAGTCTACGGGCCTCTCGGCCCCTAGCAATTAGTTGATAGTATTGGTATTCCCTTTTCTCTTGCAAGGTGTTTGAAAAGTGGGAGAATTTTAGGAAAGGCATCTCAACCTTGCATCATAATGTTAAGAACACAAAAAATGCAATTTAGGGGCTAATAGAATAGAAAAACTCAATTTTGAGCTACAAAGGTCATTTTTGGCCCTAAAATGTCAAAATTGGTTGTAAGTAGAAAGCTAGTTATGGGGATGTAGATCTCCTTGAGATATATAATTTAAAAAAGGGGGCTCAATTGGCTTCTTGGATCAAAAGTTATGGCCTTTGGAAGTTGGACCTCCCACATCAAAAATGTAAGAACATCTATGACACATAAGAGATTTGTAAAAGGTAGTTCTTGTTGTGCCTTGCACACATGCCCCACTTTTTACATCAGCAAAATGGGGACCCCCTTGTTTTCCTAGGATTTCGGTGAGTTTTCCCAGCCTCTTTTGGTGTTTCATCTTATTATGAGTGCTCCAGGTCTTGGTTGTCCAACTTGGTTTGATTGTAGAAGTTCATGATCCATTGCATTAGTTTGACATATTTAGGTACTCTTAGAGGTCTTAGTTGACCTGGGTTGATATGGTATTCTTTACTTTTGGTTGATCTATATGTTTGGGATGTTTTCATTTGCTATGATATGTCTTTTTGAATCATTTTGATGATTCTCTATTCTCTTGATGGGTCATGGCATGTTGATTGCTTGAAGATTCTTGTTTGGATTAAGGTGGTACTTCATGCTCTCACCTAGTTTCTTGGCTTGTATGGAGAGATTGTGATGGTCTTGTATTTGTTTATCATGCCAATATATTTATCTTCACAAGTCCTTCAAGATGGAGTGTTTGATTCTTTAGGTCTTTGATGCTTTTGAGTCTGTGTGAGGATTTGAGTAGGAAGGACCCTTGGCTTAGGGAAGTTCTTGGTTTATCTTTTAAGTGCATTCGTAGTTAAATGCTAAGCCAGAGATCAAGCTAGTGTTGGCTACCTTTATAACCTGATTTTCTTCATGATTGATCTTATGAGGTTGTTGTCATTGATTGTACGGACTTAGAAGACTAAGGATTTGACCAAGGTCTTGAGTATTGTTAAACAACCATAAAATCCCTTGAGATAATTTATTAGGTCTTTGAAAAGTTCCAAAATAGCCTCCAAAGTTGTCTTTGATCCTTGAAAGAGGCATAAAGCCCTTTGAAATTAGCTCAAACTCTTTAAAACCGGCCCAAAACCCTCTTAATAACTTTAAAAATCATTCAAATAATATTTGAGCACTAAATTAACATTTAAAAGGAGGGAAAGTACTTTAAATTTTTAGTTTATTTTATTTTTTGACCCTCCGCCAGCTGTCACAAGTACCTTTTGATTTTAAACAGCTGCTATCCATTTTCTACATGGGTAAGTACGAAGATTGGGTCTTGGTTATGATAAGAAAAGCATTTATGTAGTGATTTTACCATACTAAGACTGTCTAGAACCTCTCTCCAGCTGTCACAGAGTGGATTTTCCAAAGATCTCTCCAACCCTTCTGAATGCTGTCACTAAGATTTGACATTATCATTCTCTCATGATGTATCTCATAGACAAGGACATCAACTAATCCAAATGGTTGAAATGCACAAGAACTTTTGGGAGGAGGAGATAAGGATTGTCATAATGATGAAGAAGAATGTCGATATCATAAGGGTACAGTCCTAAGAGTAAGAAGATCATGCTTTCATGCTGTCATAAAACTCCCACACAGCCAATACCTAAGAGGACAGTCATTATGATACAAAGGTAATCATGAGTTATGAGATAAGTCTAGAAAGCAATAGGTTTTGGGATTGTCACAATGCTAGTAAGACCATTTTGTTCCATTGTTTCGACTGACAAAGGCTCACGAGGGGCAGTTCATAGACATGAGAAAGTCAATGAATCCAATGAAGGCTATAATAGTGAGGGGATGGATAACATGGTAAGATGATGAAGGCATGATGAGAATGATGAAGAAGATGACCTTTCTGGCTCTCAAAATACTGCCCTGAAAGTTGTCCTAACAATACCATTGTGAGAGGAACATAAGGCTATGAAAAATGCAAAGGGCCTATAGCTCAGTGGTAGAGCATTCGACTGCAGATCGAGAGGTCACCGGATCAACCCCGGTTGGGCCCTTTTCCTATTTTCGAATGTCATTTATGTTCATTTTCTGTCAACTTCTGGTTCTCAATTTCAGTTGTCTTCGTTGTTTAATTAGCTATTCATTCATGTAATTAGATGAGCTTGACCCTCTCAACGCCACTCCCAATTCTGACATGTAGTTAAAGTCTTCCTTGTTTAATTGTGGAGCACGCCACCATGAACGTCTCAATGATTCACGAGTTCTTTTTCTCATAGATGAAGATACAATATAAGCTGCAAACAGTGACCACCCCTCATCTGAACCACGTGTAGATCCAAAAGAAATGCTCTGGGCCCACCATGCCTGAATGGATACCATTCAAGTATTTTGATTCTTAAGTTTTCCCAACATCTTCTGCCAATAACTGTTTGGAACCTTTGGTATGTTTTGGCACAAGATTCACACACTATAACTGTTTTTAAATATGAATTATCCACCAAATATACTTGTATGTTAGTAGGAGGAAGATTATTGGGTCTCTCTTATTAATGGAAACATTCTCATTTTGTGGCCAGTTTGAACTCCTGTCATTTGATATTGGGCAAGGGTAAGTGGGCTATTCTTAACGAAGTGTAAGATTATCAAATTGTTTAAATAAAACAATCTTACCAACTTAAAAAACACCGTCATGCTGTTACTACAAATGATTTATTTCATTTCCACTCCGAAGAATTTCAGAATTGATTTATTTCATTTCCACTCCGAAGAATTTCAGAATTGTTGTAGTGGCACTGCATCCTTGAGCAATCAATTCAAAGTGGGGAGCTGAAAGATGATGCTGAATTTCTTTCTAGTTCGAAATTCCTTATCTCTGGGATATCTTTGATGGTCAAAATAAGAATGCCTCCTCCAAAAGGAACTAAAGCTTATGTCAAGAACTGTGCAAATCTTAATGATCTCACAAGCAGTCCCACTCTCCACACTCTCTCCTCTAAATCTTGCTGGTGGTTGTAAGAAGTGAAAGCAGTGTTTTCTTTGGTTTACAAAGGACTTATTAAGCTAAAAATGGATCTGATTATATTTATTTTATTTAGATAGTAAGAGATTTTTAGTTGTACAAGTAATTCTAATCCTCCTTATATTTGAGTTGTCTATATCTTATTTTTAAACATCATCCAATTCAATAGTCAAAGTCAATTTTAACTAATGAAAATAGGATAAATATTTACCACCTTTTGGTGTGAATGAGGTGTAAAATTGGTATTGATTGTTTGACCATTGAACTGGATGATATTTAAGTAGAGTGATATCGTCCATGTAGACACATTAGTAATCAACTTATTACTAATAAAAATCGCATTAACCTTTGGAAACAAATATATAGCTTTTAAGAATGCTAAAGCACCTTGGTGCTTGTAACTACAACTCCACTGTGTCGTGTAGAAGGAATATATACTTTGTATATAAATTTTTAGCATAAATAAATGTATTAAGTAATAATATGTAAATTGTTTTGGATAGAAGAGAGTTTGGATAAAAATATGTATTTGGTTGGATTTAAAAATAGAAATAATAAAAAGTAAAAGTGTATCTTCATTAAAACAAAAAGGAGATGGATTTGACTGTGACACAAGTATAATGTTCAATTTTTGAAATTGGATAATTTGAGATAAAGAGACTGAGAGAACTATGTCTTGTAAATTCTAAAACTTTACGAAGATTTAATTCAATCTCACAATTGTAGATTTGATCCTCACAAGTGCAATTTTGACCCAAATCTACAAAATTGACCTTTTTTTGTGGATTTGATGCTATGGCCTTCAAACCTTATACACCTAGAATAAAAATTTAACTACACTTATAACTTGCAATGAAAGACTTGTTGGTGTTGAGGAACATTTTTAGAACTTGATATGTGTGGTGTGGGAGGCACCTAAGTCCCTGCCTCTTACCTTAGTCAAGCCTCATTGATCAATTAAACGATTTTGACAAAGTTGGAAGACAAGCAACAATACAGATGATGTGGCTATGATTATGCCAAGACTTTAGAACTTTGATGTAATGATTTGTGATGTAATGGATGTTGGAATGACCTAGTGCAAGTGCTAAGGTTTTGTTGTGTGTTAATGCAAGAGATGATGTGGAAAGTTGAATAATGATTATGGATTAATCCTTTGTTGTTAGGAAAGGTGCCTCAACCTTGCATCTCAATGTTGAGAACACTAAAATGCAATTTATGGGATTTATAGATTATTTTTGGCTTCAAAAAATTAGTGAAATAGATTTTAACTAGCTAAAGTGAGTTATGGTGACATGGACCTCTTTAAGATCTTCAATTTTTTTAAAAATGGCTCAATAGACTGCCCAAATCAAATGTTATGGCCTCCACAAATTAGGCCGCCACATCATAAATGTAACAACATCTATGACACATAAGAGAGTTGCAAGAAGTAGTTATACATGCTGATCAAGAACAATCACCAACCCATGGCATGCCATTATGATTGTCATAAAGCATCTTTGAAGGGTTTGAAAAAGACAAATTGGAGCACCCAAGTTGAGAGGAGAATTATGGAATGTTATGACAGATTCTTATGATAGGTCTAAAGAATGTGTTATTTTTAGCATGAGGACTCTTCTTGAGATTTGGGTGCCAACTTTGGGTGGTATTAGCTCATGGTTTTTTATTCCCATTTGGTGGTTTCATGTATTGTTTTCTCTATTTATTGGGTACTTGGGATGGAGTTTGCATAGTGTGTTTTGTAAGTATTGTTATACTAATGATACTACTCTAGATCTAAGTGTTGGTTATTAGGAAAGGTGTCTCAACCTTGCACCCTAATGTTAAGAGAAAAAAATAATAATTTCTAAGCTATAGAACAAAAAAATTGAACTTATGGGCTATAGAGGTCATTTTTGGCCCAAAAAAAATGTTGAAATGGGTTGTAACTAGAAAGTTAGTTATAGGGATGTAGATCTCTTTGAGATCTACAATTTAAAAAAAGGCTCAATTGGCTTCCCAAATCAAAAGTTATGGTCTTCGGATGTTGGGCCTCCCACATCAAAAATGTAAGAACATCTATGGCACATAAGAGATCTATAAGAGGGAGTTACACTTGTTGACCAACTTATAACACTATTATGAGATATCATAAGACATCTTTGAATGGAGATAATGGAGTCAAAATGGAGCATCAAATTTAGTGAGTGGATTATGATGAGCATATAGTAGGTGGAAGGAATATGCTTATTTTAGCCTGTGGACTCATCTTGGGTATTGGGCGTTGAATTTTTAACTACTTGGATTTGGGTACTATATTTTGGGTGGTTCTAGCTCATAGTTTCCTAATTATCAATTGATGGTTTCATGTATTGCTTCTCCTATTTATTAGGTGCTTGAGATGGATGTTTTCAGAGTGAGTTTTTATAGGGACTATTATGCACCAAATTGATCTAGATCTCTTGTTGGTGATACTCATGTAAAAGATTAGAATCTTCAAGTGTATTATAACCATTGATTACTAAATAATGCATTGAGTTGCTTTAGAGTGAGGTTTTTCTCTTGAAATGGTTTTCCCCACATAAATCAATATGTTATGGTATATTGCTTTTGTGTTTATTTTCTTGTAACTGTATAATGAGTTTAATTTTTGTACATACCTCCTCTCATAGATTAGTGTAGAAAGTGTTTTCTACACATCTACTTTGTTTCATTTAGTATCAGATCCTGATCAACTTAGATTGTAGGTGTTAGGGATAAATGTTTTTTGGACTAATCTTGAATTGAGTGGGAGCTTGCACAAAAGGTGATCTTCCTGCTAGAAAAATGACAAGCACATTAATGATAAAAATGGAGAAGTTGTCGGGAACAAACTTTGAGCTTTGGAAGCTCAAGATACAAGATATGCTCATGGATAGAGATCTATGGATTGTAGTATCTGTATCTAAACTTTGTACTATGTGACAAGAGGACTAGGATAAAATGGACAAAAAAGTGAAGGGCCTCATTAGGCTCTATTTGGTAGACTCCATATTGTTGAATGTACATTAAGAAGCCACTACTGCATCTCTATGGAAGAAGTTGGGTGAGATTTATTAGACTACATTCCTAGTAAATAAACTTTTCCTGAGAAAGAATTTGTATACCATTAGGATGGAGGATGGTAGTTCTATGGTTGAACACATGAATACTTTCAACATGATTGTTACCCAATTGCACTTTGTTGGAGTGAAGATAAAGGAGGAGCATAATTGCATGACTTTGTTATGTTCTTTTCCTGACTTTGGGATCACTTAGTGATGGAAATCTAGGTGAGAAGGGTCTAAGGACCTTAAAAAATAAAAAAATTGTAGAGGGTTTGAATGATTGTGTTCTTGAGTTTGATTTCTATGAACATTGCATATATGGAAAACATAACTACATTCATTTTTACTTGATTTCTCACAAATCTCATGAGGTGTTGGATCTAATTCATTATGATGTTTTTGGTCTTGTTAATGTTCCTTTGATTTCAAAATCTTTATAATATGTGTCTTTTATAGATGACTACTCTAAAAGGACATGGGCACATATTTACTTAGAAGTAAATCTAAAGTCTTCAATCGTTTTAAAGAGTTTAAGGCTTTTGTAGAAAATTAGACTAGTAGGAAGATTAAGGTTTTGAGAACTCACAATGGTGGTGAGTTTTGTTTAGAAAATTTTGATAGATTATATAAGGAGCATGGGATAGAGAGACATTTAAGACAACTCCATATACCCCTAAACATACTTGAATTGTAGAAAGAATGAACATCACACTAATGAAGAGGGCTAGCAGTATGCTTAGTGGAGCTATCTTGGAACAAAATTTTTGGGTAGAAGTGGTTGCTATGACTTGTTACCTAATTAATAGATATCCTACAGCTCTTATTGATAAGACTCTTATGGAGGCTTAGTTAGTAAAAAATCCCTCATTACATCATCTTCATATTTTTGGTTGTCAAGCATATGCTCATGTGCCTAAGGAGAGGTGGTCAAAATTGAAGAACAAGGTAGTTAAGTGTATCTTCATCAGCTATGGTGTTGGTGTGAAATGGTATAAGCTTTAGGATCCTATGGATGAGAGAGTTATGTATAATAGAAGTGTTATTTTTAGAGAGATTAAACCTTGTCCTAGATAGCTTTGTAGCTAGAATAGGATAAAACAAATATGTGGTTCAACTACCTCCTAAGACCAAGAAAGTTTAACCAAAATCTTGTGAAGGACTTGAAGAGGAGGAGACATTAGATAGTTTAGATAGAACTTTGAAGAGGAGGTAGACCCTCCACCTCAACTCTTGAGGAGGTCCACTCAGCATGGATAGAAACTAGACAGGCATATTCCTCCTGATTGGAGATGCATTTTTTCTTTGATTACTAACATAGATGAGCCTATAACTATGAAAAAGGCATTAGGTATGATGATTCTAAGTCTTGAAGAGCAGCTATGGATGAGTATATGGTTGAATTAAAGAAAATCACACATGGGACTTGGTACCTTTGCCTGATGATTGAAAACCCATTGGTTGTAAATGGGTGTTCAAAAGGAAGATTGATTTTGATGGTAGTGTTGAGAAGTACAATGCTTGACTAGTTGTAAAGGGATATTCCTAGGTTGAGGGAATTGATTATGGTGAGATTTTTCTCTAGTTGCTAAGCTGACATCCATCCAGTTCTTATTACCTATTACAGCAACCTTTGATCTTGAGATTGAGCAAATGAATGTGAAATCAACTTTCTTTCATGGTGATTTGGAGGAAGAGATCTATATGACACAACTAGAGCACTATGTGGAAGAAGGTAAAGAATCTTTGGTTTGTAAGTTGAAAAAGTCTTTGTATTGTATCAAACAATCTCCTAAGATGTGGTACCAAAAGTTTGATTCGTTTGTGTTGGGTTTCAGATTTCTGAGATTCAAATTTAATCATTGCATCAATTATAAGCTAGATGGTGATTGATTCTTTGTTATTGCATTATACATGTTTGATGATATGTTGTTTTTAGTACTAGTAAGGATGTGATTTGTGACTTGAAGTCTCATCTTTCAACACAATTTGAGATGGACTTAAGGGATACTAGATATATTTTAGATATGGAGATCAAAAGAGATAGAGTGAACAGAAATCTTTTGGTAGGCTATTTAAGCAAGTATGTGAACTTAGTGTTGGAGAGATTCAATATGATAATTTGTAGACCATTATGTGTTCCTATTTTAGTGGGAACCAAATTATTTAGAGCAATTTCTGACTACACCTAGTTAGGACATGGATCAAGTACCTTATGTCAATGTTTTTGGGAGCTTGATGTATGCTATGGTTTGTGCTAGACTAGACATTACCTAAGCACTGGGAGTCTTGAGCTGCTTTATGGCTAATCCTAGACAAAATCATTAGGATGCAGTTAAGAGGGTCTTCATAAATTTTTGGGGTACTTCTGAGTACTCTATTTGTTATCGTGGTAATTCTACAAGGCACCAACACTTAGTATGTATTTGTGGATTCATGGATTCCTATTGGGTAGGAGATGTGAATAGAAGAAGATTCACCAATGGATATATATTCATTTTATTTGGTGTTACCATTAGTTGAATGAGTAAACAATAGGTTGTGGTTGCTTTTTCCACTACAAAGGCTAACTACATGGCAGCTACTCATGCTTGTAAGGATGTCATCTAGTGTAAGAGATTATGTTCATATGTAGGGCTGAGTCAAGGAGTTATCCAAGTTCTTTATGACAGTAGAGTGACACATGTCTAGAAAAGAACCCAACCTTTCATGTAAGGATGAAGCATATTGATGTCTGGTACCATTTTTTGTGACATGGTCGAGGATGGGAGGGTCATGTTAGACAAATTTGACACTTTGCAAAATGTTGCAAATGCATTGACTAAGGCTATGAGCATAGAAAAGTTCAGGTGATGTTATGAGTCTATGGGCCTCTCGGCCCCTAGCAGTCAATTGATAGTATTAGTACTCCCTTTACTCTTGCAAGGTGTTTGAATTTTAGGAAAGACATCTCAACCTTGCATCCTAATGTTAATAACACAAAAAAATGCAATTTTTGGGCTACAGAACAAAAAACTCAATTTTTGGGCTATAGAGGTTATTTTTGGCCCTAAAAATGTCAAAATGAGCTGTAACTGGAAAGCTAGTTATAGGGATGTAGATCTCTTTGTGATCTACAATTTAAAAAGGGGGGGCTTAATTGGATTCCTGGATCAAAATTTATGGCCTTTGGAAGTTGGACCTCCCACATCAAAAATGTAAGAACATATAATGACACATAAGAGAGTTGTAAGAGGGAGTTACACTGGTTTTCCAAATTATGACACTATTACAACATGCCATAAGGCATCTTTGAATGGATATAATGGAGCCAAAATAGAGCACCCAAGTTGGTGAGTGGATTATGATGAGCTTATGGTAGGTGGAAGGAATATGTTATTTTTAGCCTATGGACTCATCTTAGGGATTGGGCATTAGATTTTTAACTAGGGATTTAGGTCCCACATTTTATGTGGTTTTAGCTCATGGTTTCCTAATTACCATTTGATGGTTTCATGTATTGCTTCTCTTATTTATTAGGTGCTTGAGATGGAGGATTTCATAGTGAGTTTTTTTAGGTATTGTTATGCTACTAGAATTGATGCAGGAGCATCACAATGCTACTAGAATTGATGCAGAAGCATCCCAAGTTGCAAAGCAATCTTGCATCAACCAAAAATATTTGCATTCTTTCTTTTCTTTCATTTACAATTTCAGCATTTTCTACCGCATTTTACCACATCTCCATATCAGAGCTCGCAAAGCAGGACTTAGCATATACATAGTGTCATCTACATCATATTCATATTTCAAGTAATTTGGATTTGTTTCCTAAGAGTTATCGCTACCAGAAGATCATCAGCTTTCATAGAACAGAGCATTCAGACAGTCAGTTTAAAGGAGAAGGTTTGAGGAGCACTCCCATGACTTGCAGAGCCAAATGGAACATCATACATGACACATAAGGACCAAATAGACCTTCCTTGAGGTCTGCACCAAATTTCATTCATTTGCAAAGCAATACCATATGTTGTAGGCTGACCTACATGTTTCATCATTCATTGGATATTGTAACCTCTTGTGGCTGATTCAGAGGGTTTTATGAGCTTGAAGATGATATATATAGATCTCTTAGATGCATTAGGAAGTCAGTAGTTCAATAATGTGATTTTGATAATTTTAGAGGACAGATTTCTTTCCAGAAGGCACTTTAATGCCATATCTTGCATATTTGTTGTAATCTGGAAAACAGGCCTGTGAGCCCTTTGATTGTAGCCTGCATGTTGTCGACATATAAGCATTTTGATTATCTAATATATTTAGCATTTGAATCTTCCATTGCATTCTATATTTGTGTTGTTTCCATTGTGTTTACTCTAGTTGCATGGTTTGGACAGTTCATTCCTTGGACTGTCCTACCATGACTACACCAAGTGGTATCAGAGCCAGGTTTTGAATTCTTTGGGAGCAAAGGCATTTCGAAAGATCTTGTGGTGAACAGAGCACCAACCTGAGGTAGTCTACTTGTGTTTGTCAATAGAGTGTCGATTATGAGGCAGTTGCATCTCTGCAGTCAGATCCCTGAATTGAGGTAGTTGCACTAGATTCTAGGAAGAGATGCCACTAAAAAGGATGCCTAATATGGCCAATGTCGCTGGAAGAATGGAAGAAAAGATAGAGATGATGAGAACATTGAAAGTTCAATTGGATGTTGTAGAAGAAGATAGAAGAAGAGGACTAAATCCTATTAGGAATTAAGGTGTCTCAACCTTTGCAATTTCCTAGCATTGATCATTTAATTATTTATTTATTTATTTGCCTATGATATAATTTATGGTGCACATCTTATTTTGTCATTTAGTGTGAAGTGGCATGGTGAGTTATCACTCAACTTGGAAGGTGACTAGGATGGTCAACTCATCCCATGTGGATATAGGCGTCCCATTTGAGGTGGCACTAATATGCCATGTGTCAGCATCTTGTGGTATAACAAAGGTGTTATTATGTATGACAGAATCTATGAAGCGTAAGAGCCAAGCATAGAGATTCTCAGGACAAGTGAAGACAAGTGTCATAAAGTATATTGCTAATCTTTAGGTGCTCAAGTTGGGCTATGACATGTTGTAAGAGGAATATGCTATATTCAGCCTTGTATGGCGGATTCTCTTACAACATTTAAGGTTGTTATGTTGGGCAATTTTTATGACAACTGTAAGATGAGTAAGAGCATCTGTCATAGCTATTTTTAGCCTGGAGCGCTCTAATCTTGCGAAGTCAAATCTGCCATGTATGATAGATGTAAAAGAGGAATTTGCATCTTGGACAAGTGTCCTTTGATGCGAGAAAATGGCCATGTGGCAAAGATGGACGCCCATCTCTAGAAGCTTCATGTTTATGCCTTGTATCTCTATATAATGTGGAGTTTGGAGTTGTAGTTTGCATAGTTGATGTACAGGTATTGTTATGCTACCGGAATCAGTCTAGAAATGACATTTGCAGACCCCTGGAAGAACTTGCATTGCAAGTGTATTGTAATCCTTTACAGATTTGTTAATACTTTGTGTAGGTTTTGGAGTGTGGGGTTTTTTACCTGAAAAGGTTTTCCCCATGATATATCTTGTGTCAATATCTTTCTATGTGTTGTGTTGTTGTTGTAATCTTTATGTTATGTGTTTAATGTTGTTGCAATTGTAAGGATTTAAAAGAATTTGCATACTATTCCCCTCATTAGGTTGGTGTAGGAAGTGTGTTTTGTGTACCTTGCTTCCTTTCAGTTGGTATCAGAGCTTGATCACCTATAATCCTAGTTGTTGGGTAGGGGTTTTTTGTACTGGTCTTTGATTGAGTGGGAGTCTATGCAGAGTATTCTACAATCTTGTTGCAGGAAGGAGATGGTAGGCACATCTGGAAGAATAGATTTGGAAAAGTTTAATGGCAACAATTTCAAGTTGTGGAAACTCAAAATGGAAGACATGCTTGTTGATAGAGACCTATGGGAAACAATTTCTGGTACAAAACCAATGGCAATGGCACAGGTAGATTGGTATCTCAAAGATCGTAAAGCTAAGGGTCTTGTGAGACTATGTTTAGTTGATTCCGTCTTGTTGAGTGTTCATGAGGAGAAGACCGCGAAGGAGCTATGGAAGAAACTTGGTGATGTTTATCAGGCTAAATCTTTGGTAAACAAGTTATTCCTACGAAAGAAGCTATATTCTCTGAGGATGGAAGATGGAGGATCGGTTGTAGACCACCTGAATGCCATTAACATGCTAGTTGCACAGTTGACATCCGTTGGTGTGAAGTTGGAGGAGGATTGTTGCATGACCTTGCTTTGTTCTTTGCCAAACTCGTGGGACCGCCTTGTCATGGCCATTGGAAGTACTACAACCGCCTTCAAGATGGATGAAGTGGTGTCTTTGTTGTTATCTAAAGAGATGCAAAGAAAGTCTTCCAAATTGGCAAAGGAGGCTCTTGTGGTTTGTGGTAGACCCAAAGAGAAAGGGAAGAAAAAGGACAAGAAAGCTGAAAAGGGCAAATCTAAATCCCATGGGAGATCCAAATCTCCTAGAAAGTCCAAGGCAGTGTCTTGGAACTGTGGAAAAACCAAGAACTTCTGAAAGGAGTGCAAGGAGGAAAAGAAGAAAAAGAACACCTCTGATTCAGATTCTGACAAATCACAAGATGATGGTGATGCTTTTATTGCTGCCCTGGCTACCCATTCATTAGAAGATGTGTGGTTTATTGACTCCGGTGCCTCTTTCCACATGACCTCACATCGAGGTTGGTTCACAAAGTATAAAGAGTTCGATGGTGGGAAAGTGTACCTAGGTGATGACTCTCATCTAAAGATAGTTGGATGTGGAAGAGTCTTGATCCAATTCCCTGATGGATGAGTGAAGGGGAGCAATGGGGTGATGTACATCCCTAGTTTAGTATGAAACCTACTCTTTATAAGTAAATTGAATGATGCAGGTGTGCAGGTTGTTTTCTCAGGTGGAGGATGCAAGATGACAAGAGGAGATATGGTGCTTGCTAAGGGTACTCAGAGAGGTACTCTATTTCAGCTAGATGCATGCACTACTCAGTGTAATAGTTCTTTTGTTTCGAAGAAAGGAGCTTCAAATTCTTCATCCTCACCATTGGAACCCGCAGCAAAAAAGTGTGTTGCTTCAACTTCTAATGGTAGTGCTTTCTAAGTACCTAAGGGTGCTCATGCTTTGGAAATGAAACTTCTTACTAAGAAGTCAATGTTGTGGCATAAGAGACTTGGTCACATTGGTGAGAAAGGTCTTAGAGCCCTGAAAAAATAAAAACCTCGTTGAGGGGTTAAATGATTGTAATCTCGAGTTCAACTTTTGCGAACATCATATATATGGAAAGCAAAACTGTGTTCAATTTTACTCTAGCTCTCTAAGTCTTCTGGTGTTTTGGATCCTATTCATTCTGATGGGTTTGGTCCTGTAAATGTTCTTTCGATTTCTAAATCATTATATTTTGTATCATTCATTGATGATTATAGTAAAAGGACATGGGTTTATTTTCTCAAAAGCAAATCTGAAGTCTTCAATCAATTCAAAGAGTTTAAAGCTTTTGTAGAGAATCAGACTAGTAAAAAGATTAAGTGCTTGAGAACTGATAATGGTGGTGAGTTTTGCTCCGCAGAGTTCGACAAGTTCTATAAAGAACATGGGATCGAAAGACATAAGACAACTCCTTATACCCTGTAGCAAAATGGAGTTGCAGAAAGGATGAACAAAACATTGATGGAGAGGGCTAGGAGTATGCTTAGTGGTGCTAGCCTCGAACAGAAGTTTTGGGTTGAAGCTGTAGCCACTGCTTGCTACCTAGTTAACAAGTCTCCTACCTCAGCGCTCGTTGATGAGTCACCCATGGAGGTGTGGTCTGGTAAGAAGCCCTCGTTAAGACATCTTCGTGTTTTTGGTTGTGAGGCATATGCACATGTGCCTAAGGAGAAAAGGTCAAAATTGGAGAATAAGGCAGTTAAGTGTATCTTCATTGGCTATGGTATTGGTGTGAAAGGGTACAAGCTTTGGGATCCTGTGGCTAAAAAAGTGTTGTATAGCAGAAGTGTTATTTTCAGAGAGATAACACCTTCTCCTATTGTTCTACAGCTAGAAGAGAAAGAAAAGAAAGAGGATGTGGTTCAGTTTCCCTCTACCTCTGAGAAGACTGAACCAAAAGATTCTGTTGGCCCTAATGATGAGGAGAACTCTAGTAGCTCTAAAAGTTCAGAAGAAGTAGAACCTCCACCTCATCCTTTGAGGAGGTCCACACGAATCAGGAAGCATCCTGAAAGGTTTGGTTTTACATTGCTAGATTCTAATTGTGCTTATGCCTTGATTACTAACACTGATGAGCCTAGAACTTTGACAAATGCTATGGACATGAAAGATGCAGGTTCTTTAAACGAGGCCATGGGAGATGAGATGGCTTCTTTGGAAAAGAATAAAACTTAGGACTTGGTGCCTTTTACCTGATGGATGGAAACCTGTTGGATGCAAATGGGTGTTCAAGAAGAAATTCAGAGAAAATGGTAGTGTTGAGAAGTATAAGGCCAGATTGGTTGTGAAGGGGTATTCACAAGTGGAGGGAATTGATTATGGTGAAATTTTTTCTCCCGTTGCAAAGTTGACATCTATTCGGTTCCTATTCTCTCTTGCAGTTGCTTATGACTTAGAAGTGGAACAAATGGATGTGAAGACAACTTTCCTTCATGGTGACTTGGAGGAAGAAATCTATATGTCACAGCTTGAGCACTGCGTGGTGAAAGGTAAAGAAGATTTGGTTTGCAAGTTAAAGAAGTCTTTGTATGGTTTGAAATAATCTCCTAGGATGTGGTACTTGAAGTTTGATGCCTTTGTGTTGTCCATTAGATTTCTGAGATCAAAATTAGATCATTGTGTGTATTGCAAGTTTGACAATGATCGTATTCTCATTATTGCACTGTATGTTGATGATATGTTGCTGATTGGGAATGGTAAGAATATGATTTTTGATTTGAAGTCTCAGTTGTCAGCACAGTTTGAAATGAAAAACTTAGGGGTAGCCAAGTACATTATGGGGATGGAGATCAGAAGAGACAGAGCAAATAGAACACTTTGGTTAAGCCAAAGTAAGTATGTGAAGACCGTGTTGGAGAGTTTTAGCATGGCAGATTGCAGACCATTGTGTGTTCTTGTTTCATTGGGGACAAAGTTATTTGTTAATGATTGTCCAAAGTCTCCTTCTGAGATGGAGGATATGAGCAGAGTACCTTATGCTAGTGCAGTTGGCAGCTTGATGTATGCTATGGTCTGTGCAAGACCAGACATTGCCCAAGCAGTGGGAGTCCTTAGTCAGTCTATAGCTAATCCTGGATAGGTACATTGGGATGCAGTGAAGAGAGTGTTCAGATATTTGAGGGGTACTTTTTAGTATTCCTTATGCTATCATGGTTATTCTACAGGACCTCAGCATTCTGTGAGTATTCATGGATTTGTGGATCTTGATTTGCCAGGTGACATTGACAGTAGGAGATCCACCAGTGCTTATGTGTTTACCATGTTTGGTGGTGCTATTAGTTGGATGAGTAAGCGACAACCTGTGGTTGCTTTGTCCACAACAAAAGTTGAGTACATGGCAGCAACTCATGCTTGAAAGGAATTCGTTTGGCTTAAGAGGTTGTGTTCAAATATTGGTTTTGATGTAGAATAGATTACTATATGTTGTGATAGTCAGAGTGTGATTTGCTTAGCAAAGAATCCTACTTTCCATGCCAGAACAAAGCACATTGATGTTTAGTATCATTTTGTTTGTGATATGGTAGAAGATGGGAAGGTGATATTGGAAAAGGTAGACACTTTGAAAAATGTTGCAGATGCATTGACTAAACCTGTGGGCACAGATAAGTTCAGATGGTGTTCGGAGTCTATGGGCCTCTTGGCCCCTAGCAGTTAAATCTTGTCATTCTATTGGCTCTTGCAAGGTGTTCGACAAGTGGGAGAATGTTGGGAATTAAGGTGTCTCAACCTTTACAATTTCCTAGCATTGATCATTTAATTATTTATTTATTTATTTGCCTATGATATAATTTATGTTGCACATCCTGTTTTGTCATTTAGTGTGAAGTGGCATGGTGAGTTGTCATTCAACTTGGAAGGTGACTAGGATGGTCAACTCATCCCATGTGGATATAGGCATCCCATTTGAGGTGGCACTAATATGCCATGTGTCGGCATCTTGTGGTATGACAGAGGTGTTATTGTGTATGACAAAATCTATGACGCGTAAGAGCCAAGTATAGAGATTCTCAGGACAAGTGAAGACAAGTGTCATAAAGTGTCTTTGCATGTGGAGAAGGATCTTTGGGCGCCCAATTGGGCTATGACATGTTGTAAGAGGAATATTCTATATTTAGCCTTGTATGACGGATTCTCTTACAACATTTAAGGTTGTTATGTTGGGCAGTTTTTATGATAGTTGTAAGATGCGTAAGAGCATAGATGTCATAGCTATTTTTAGCCTGGAGCGCTCCAATCTTGGGAAGTCAAATATGCCATGTATGATAGATGTAAGAGAGATATTTGCATCTTGGACAAGTGTACTTTGATGCGGGAAAATGGCCATGTGGCCAAAATGGACACCCATCTCTAGAAGCTTCTCATTTATTCCTTGTATCTCTATATAATGTGGAGTTTGGAGTTGTAGTTTGCATAGTTGATGTATAGGTACTGTTATACTACAGGAATCACTCCAGAAATGACATTTACAGACTCCTAGAAGAACTTGCATTGCAAGTGTATCGTAATCCTTTACAGATTTGGTATACTTTGTGTAGGTTTTGGAGTGTGGGGTTTTTTACCTGAAAAGGTTTTCCCCACGATATATCTTGTGTCAATATCTTTCTATGTGTTGTGTTGTTGTAATCTTTATGCTATGTGTTTAACATTGCTACAATTATAAGGATTTAAAAGAATTTGCATACTATTCCCTTCATTGGGTTGGTGTAGGAAGTGTGTTCCGCATACCTTGCTTCCTTTCAAACCCTAGACATGAAGATAAAAGTGATGATGAAGAATTTCAATCAGCTAACCAAAATAAAGAAGCCCTAGAAGAAGAAGAATCAGATCAGGTGAAGATGTTGAAATCTATTTCTAAGATAAGGAAGAGACCTAGAGTGGAAATATTGAACTATACTGGAAATTTGAATCTTGAAGAGTTGATTGATTGAATAAATGACTTGGAGGAATATTTTGAATATGAGGAAATTGAAGATTCGAAGAGAGTAAGATTTGTAAAAACTAAGTTGAAAGGACATGCTTCTATTTGGTGGAAAGATGTTCAATTGGATAGAAATAAGAGAGGAAAAGAAAAGATCATAAAATGGGAAAGGATGGTGGCAAAGTTGAAGAATCAATTCATACCTATTGACTATGAGTTGGAATTGTTGAAGAGACTGCAAAACCTAAGGCAAAAGGAGAAATCTCTAAAGGAGGACACTAAAGAGTTTCATAAGATGATCATAAGGACTAGACATAGTGAAGCAAGAAAGGATAAAGTGGCAAGATATATAAATGGATTGAGGATGAATATTCAAGAAGAACTAAGTTTGGTAAGGATGACAACAATAGAAGAAGCATATCATTTTGCATTGAAAGTTGAAGACAAGTTGAATAAGAAGCATGAGCAGAAACAGAGAGGTAGAGGAGGTAAATTTCAGAGGTAGAACTTATTCTGGAGGAGAAAGACCTTATGCAGGGCAGAACAAAGAAAGTAGCCCATGTCAGAAGGAAGAAAAGGACAATAATTCATACTACAAAGAGAGAGAGAGAGATGATAGAAGTTTCTACTGCAATAGCATAGGGAATCATAATTCTTACCTTAATGAAGGATACAAGAGAGATGAGAGAGAGTTTGACAAAAGATCATTCAAAGGAACTTGTTTTAAGTGTGGAGGTGAAGGACATAGAGCATTTGAATGTTATCAGGGAAGTACAAGCAAGAGGAAAGAAAATAGTGCAAGAGCAGCTTATGCGGAGGAAGAACCTTTTGGATCACCTAATTTAGTAGGAAAGCCAGAGAAAGGAGAATCATTAGTTATGACTTGAGAGCCTTATTTCAAGTAGAGACAACTGAGGAACCACTGCAAAGGAAAATTTTGTTCCAGACAAGATGCAAATCAGGAGGTAAGTGTGTAAGTTTATCACTGATAGTGGTAGTACTTCTAATTTGGTTTCAAAGGAGATGGTAACTAAGCTGAACCTGGAGAGATTGAAACACCCTAAGCCCTACAAGATAGCATGGATCCAAGATGAACACAAGGTACTGGTGAGTGAACAATGTTTGGTAAAATTTCATACATGATCTTATAATGATGAAGTATTGTGTGATATTATGTCGATGGATGTATGTCATATATTTTTGGGGAGACCATGGTAGTATGATAAAAAGGCTATACATGATGGGAGAAATAATACTTACACTATAACATCAAATGGGAAGAAACATATCTTGATACCTTTGGAAGATGAGCCTAAAAGTGAATTATGTGGGAATGCTAGAATCTGTTTGGTTGATGGAAGGAAATTTTTGGATGGATTGAGACATGAGAATATGTGTTTTGCTTTGATTCCTAAGAAGTGCGAAACCCTAAGTATAGAGAACACCACAACAAAAGAAGAAGAAACACTACCAGAAGAGATAACTGAATTGTTGACAGAGTATGAAGATATCATATCAGATAATGTACTTGAAGGATTGCCATCGATCCAGAGTATCAGTCATGATATGAACCTTATACCAAGAGCTAGTTTGCCTAACAAAGTAGCACACCAGATGACACCAGCAAAGAATGTAGAGTTGAATAGACAAATATAGGAGCTGTTAAGGAAAGGATTGATCAGAGCAAGTTTAAGCCCATGTGTGGTACCTGTAGTACTAGCACCAAAGAAATATGGAGAATGGAGGTTGTATACAGACTCAAGAGCAATCAACAATATCACAGTTAAGTAGAGATTTCCATTGCCAAAGATGGATGACATCATGGACTGTTTGAGTGGAGCAAAGTATTTCACGAAGATAGAATTGAAGAGTGGATACCATCATATTAGAATTAAAGAAGGAGATGAGTGGAAGACTACATTTAAGACAAATGAGGGATTGTATGAATGGTTAGTGATGCCTTTTAGATTGACTAATGCATCGAGTACTTTCATGAGGTTGATGAATGAGATTTTGAAGAAATTCTTGTGTAAGTTTTTTATTGTATACTTAAATGATATTTTGATTTTTCAGTAAGACAAAAGAAGAACATTTGTGGCATATTAGACAAGTATTGCAGAGGTTGAGAGAAGAGAAATTGTCAATAAACATCAATAAGTGTACTTTCATGAAGAAAGAGTTGGTATATTTGGGATTTGTGATTTCTGCAAAAGGATTAAAGATGGACACTGAGAAAGTTAGAGCAATTGTTGAGTGGCCAACACCTGTGAACATTGGAAAGGTCAGATCATTCCATGGATTAACAAGTTTCTACCAGAAGTTCATTAGAAATTTCAGTACTGTATGCACACCTATGACAGAGACAATGAGAGATGACAAAAAGGATTTTAAGTGGACATCAGGAGCAAATAAGAGTTTTGAATTATTGAAGCAGAAGGTGACAGAGCAACCAGTGTTAGCATTACCAAATTTTAACAAAGTATTTCAAGTAGATTGTGATGCCAGTGGAAGTGCAATAGGAGCAGTAGTAAGTCAAGAAGGGAGACCAGTAGCATATTTCAGTGAGAAGTTAAATGATGCAAGGAGAAGATATTCAGTTTATGATCAGGTGTTCTATGACATAATTCAAGCTTTGAAGAAGTGGAGACATTACTTGTTGCCTAAGGAATTTGTATTGTGCATTGATCATCAAGCTTTGCAGTATTTGAATAGTCAAGGAAAGTTGAATCAAAGACATATGAGATGGGTAGAGTTCATATAGAGTTACACATTTGTATTGAAGCATAGGAGTGGGAAGTCAAACAAAGTTGTAGATGCATTGAGTAGAAGAAGGAATTTGTTGATAGAGATGCGAGTAGAAGTATTAGGATTTGAAGAACTAAAGCATATGTGTGAAGAGGATCTTGATTTTGCAGAAGCATGGAAAGCATGTAAGGAACCTGTTGTGATAGATAGAAGTAAGTGGTTAGACTATTTCATTCAGAGCGATATGTTGTTCAAAGGAAATCAGTTGTGTATACCTAAGAGTTCAATGGGGGACAATTTGATCAAGAAGAAACATAGTGGTGGATTGGCAGGACATTTTAGGATTGACAAGACAGTAGCTTTGGTAGGTGAACATTATTTTTGACCTCAGATATATAAGGATATAAGGAATTTTGTTCAAGGTTGTAAAATATGTCAAGTTACAAAAGGGAGTATTCAGAATACCAGTTTGTACAAATCTTTAACAGTACCAGAGAGACCTTGGGAGGATATAAGCATGGATTTCATATTGGGTTTGCCAATAACACAGAGGGGAAATGATTCTATATTTGTAGTAGTGGACAGATTTTCAAAGATGTCACATTTCATTCCAGGTAAGAAGACAAATGATGGTGTGCATGTTGTTGACCTATTTTTCAAGGAGATTGTGAGATTGCATGGATTACCTAAGAGTATAGTTTCAAACAGGGATACAAGATTCATTGGATACTTTTGGAGGACATTGTGGAAGAAGATGAAGACATACCTAAAGTTTAGTTCAACATTTCACCCACAGACAGATGGACAAATAGAAGTGGTAAATAGGAGTTTGGGTAACTTGTTGAGGTGTTTAGTAGGAGACAAGGCAAGAAATTGGGATCTAATTCTACCACAAGAAGAGTTTGCATACAATAATTCAGTGAATAGGAGCACAGGAAAGACACCATTTGAGATTGTGAAAGGAATACAACCTAGAGGAGTAGAAGAGATAAGAGACATTAATATAGAGAATAAGAGGAGTGCAGAAGTAGAAGAATTTGCAGGAAACATGGAGACACTACATAATCAGGTCTGGAAGCATTTGGAGGAGATGAATAGCAAGTATAAAGAGAAAGTAGATGAGAAGAGGAGACATAAAGAATTTTTAGTAGGAGATGAAGCTATGGTATATCTAAGGAAGGAGATATTTCTAGTAGGGACATACAACAAGCTAAAGATGAAGAAGTTTGGACCACGTAAGATCCTTAGTAAATTTGATTCAGGGAATGCATATGAAGTAGAGCTTCTAGAGACATTGGGTATATCACCTATATTCAACATTGCAAACCTATATAAGTATCATGAAGGAGAGTCAAGTTATAGCATTGAAGATGGATTGAAGAACCAATTACCACAACAACAACTAGAGCAGATAGAGGACATCTTGGATAGCAAAATTGGACACAATACTAGAGGCAAGCAATATAAAGAGAATTTCGTTAAGTGGAAAAGAAGACCGAAAGAAGATTCACTTTTTCAACAACCCCAGGTGTCTGATGCAGGAGCATCCCAAGTTGCAAAGCAATCTTGCATCAACCAAAAATATTCGCATTCTTTCTTTTCTTTCATTTACAATTTCAACATTTTCTACCGCATTTTTTTGCATCTTCATATCAAATCTCGCGGAGCAGGACTTAGCATCTACATAGTGTCATCTACATCATATTCATATTTCAAGTAATTTATATTTGTTTTCTGAGAGTTATCACTACCAGAAGATCATTAGCTTTCACAGAACAGAGCATTCAGACAATCAATTGAAAGGAGAAGGTTTACGAAGCACTTCTGTGACTTGCAGAGCCAAATGTAACATCATACACAGCACATAAGGACCAGATAGACCTTCCTTGAGGTCTGCACCAAGTTTTATTCATTTGCAGAGCAATACCATATGTTGTAGGTTGACCTACATGTTTCTACATGTTTCATCATTCATTGGAGATTGTAACCTCTTGTGGCCAACGCGGAGGGTTTTATGAGCTTGAAGATGATATATATAGATCTCTTAGATGCATTAGGAAGTCATTAGTTCACTAATGTGATTTTGATGATTTTAGAAGATAGACTTTTTTCAAAAGGCACTTCAATGCCATATCTTGCATATTTGTTGTAATCCGAAAAGCAGGCTTGTGAGCCCTTTGATTGTAGCCCGCATGTTGCCGACATATAAGCATTTTGATTATCTGATATATTGAGCATTTGAATATTCCATTGCATTCTATATTTGTATTTTTTTGTTGTGTTTACTCTAGCTGCATGGTTTGGACAGTTCATTCTTTGGAACTTCCTACCATGACTGCACCAAGAATTGCTCCAGATCTCTTGTTGGTGATACTCCTATAAAGGATTAGACTCTACAAGTGTATTGTAACTATCGATTACTAAATAATACATTGAGTTGATTTGGAGTGTGGGGTTTTTCCCCTAAAAGGTCTTTCCTCACATAAATCACCATGTTATGGTATATTGCTTTTGTGTTTATTTTCTTGTAACACTATATGATTAATTTAATTTTTGCACATACTTCCTCTCATAGATTAGTGTAAGAAGTGTATTTTGCACCTCTAATTCCTTTCATTGGTATTGTCTCATGTGAAGTCTCCTTGCCTAGATTGTATTGTAATTAATATTGTTACTGATTAATACATTGATTCAAAGTTTGGAAGCTAGGTTTTTCCTCAAAAGGGTTTTCCCAAGATACATCATTGCTTTATGGTGAATGATTTTATTGTGTTGTTTCTTTCCTACAAATTATATCATATTTTTATTCATATCTCTTCTTATATTAGTGTAGGAAGCATTTATACACCTTATCTTTCTTTTACTTGTGATATATAGATGTGTTGGGGTATCCTATTGGTGAAGGATTTCCAAGATTGCTTGATGACTAATGATTTAAAATGCCCTAAAGGTGGTGTCTTTTTATGTCCTAGGTGCACAATTTAAAAATTTTAGAATGAGAAATGATGAACAACTAGTTACAAAGGGATTGGCTTGGGTTAGAGATTAAATTTAGATTTTGAAAACTTGGGTCAAGTTACAACTTACAACTTCTCACTTAGTTCGGGTCATGTTTGTTGGTTGAGCAAGAAGCAGTATGTTATTGCTCTATCTTCTACTAAGGTTGAGTATTGGGGGGCTGTGAATGCCACCACTAAGGCCATCTAGCTTCAAAATCTTCTCACTGAGTTTGGTATCTAGATCAAATGACCATTTTGTGACAACTAGAGTGCCATCCAGATCTCACGGAATCTATTCCATCATCAGCAGACCAAACACATTGAGGTCCACATGCACTACATCTAGGAGTTCATCCATGACCATGTCATCAATCTTCGCTACTATCTTACTTCCAAGTAGATTGTCGATATCTTCACCAAACCCTTTACAGAAAGCAAATATCTTAATCTACGAGTTTTTTGGGGGGTGCGAGAGGCTTCATCTTCTGGGGGGATTCTTAGTCCTCTCACTCAGAGTCCTGACTCTCTATACTCTAGGGAGTTTTTTCTCTCTATTTAGGGGGTCTTTTTTCTCTCTTTTCTGGGGGGTTTCTTCTCTTTAGGGGAAATTTTTATGTACACAGGTACCTCATCAGGGTTCATTTGTCGGGACCCATCTTTTCACCCACCTAAGTTGCTCTTAAGGAGGGTGTTAGTGTACGTTTTTATTTTCCTAGTTGGGTTATTTATTTTCCTATTTTCCTAGGTTTTTCCTACACATGTAATTAAGCTTGCTTAGGGATAATTAAGTGAGTATTAGTATGAGTGAGTGCAAGGTGTCAGCATTCTCCATGGGAGTTACACTTGTCTATTTTAGGCTATTGTGATGGACTCTTCCCATTGGTCGTATTTGCCACCTCTCCCCTCTCTCATAGTCTATTTATGCTCACCTCCTAGCTTGTATTTTTCATCTTGAATGCATTGTCTAGTTACTCTACCATTGTTTTGTATGAAGCTTTGAGCTCTTAATGCAATTCTATCACATCGACATTTGCATCTATCAGAATAGCTAGTTTTCTTCTATTTTTCATTTCAGTTTATGTAACTTTGAATCTCTCTTATAAAATTTTTGGGTTATCAATCTTGTTCAAGATTTCTAACAATATGTGAGTAATAATTTTAATTAATAATTCCTAAATAGTAAAAAAAATAAGGTTAAAAATTTCCAAATTATGTGAAGAATTAGATACTTTAATGGTTATCTCTTAAAAAAATCACAATTCATGCGAAGGCTTTACATAAAAGTAAATATGTGAAAAACTATGAAATGATATTAATTAAGTGTTAGTATGCTTAACCCATTGTTTATTTCATATAATTGATTTGTTTGAGGATATTGTAATATTCATGTGGTGACAAAATGGTAGTGAATGTCAAACATCAATCAAACAAATCTAAGGACTGACTTGATGTTCGCTAAAGGAGCTCAAATTGCCAAATAATGTAATGTATGAAATATAAGATGAAAATTCGTCCTTAAAAGCTTAGTTTGCATAGCCACCACCCCATGCAAAATTTTATTTGAGTGATTAAGCAATCCTCATTTTATCAAAATAACATAAACTTCTAGCTATTCCCAATGCTACTAAGGAAGTTTGTATAAACTATCAATTTATTTGTTGGTAATAGCATGAGAAACTTAATAGATTGGGCATGAATCTAACAATTTTAATCAAAACTATATGATTATTATTAGGACAAGCGATGAATGATGCTAGCTATAGGAAAGAAATAGATGGGATGCATAAATGAGGTTGCTCTGCTATGAAGAAATTTGGTCAAGCTAATTTTGAATCAGTAATTATTTGTCAGGGAATAATTATATATATTCAAATGCCCAGATAATTTTGATTTTAAAGAAGAGTGCATTCTTATTGTGGAATTGAGTATGATGCACCATATGTGCATAGATATAGAATGTTGATGATAATTGTAAAAGTGGATGGAATGCATATGTTATCAATGTTTCACAAGTTTTGGGTAGAGAAATTGATTCAACTCTACTAACATTTGAGTGTTATTGAACATTTTTGTCTTTAAAAAGTTTATTGTGAAGCCATTTTTGAAATTGTTTAGACATAAAAATTCACAAAATAATAGTGGTGATAATCAACACTAATAGATATGGTAGCATAATATTTGAAGAATTTTAAACTTCAACCAGATCTGATACCAAAATATCCCAAAACCAATTCCCAAATTATAATGTGATAATTTCAAATGCAGTAATTAATATTATAAGTTAAACTATGCCTAAATAAAGTAAAGCAAATACTTTATTAATTGCTCTTGAAAATCAAATAAATTGGACTATATAATATACTTTATTATTGCTTCAAAATAGATAATTTCTCACAAAGGAATACCTATTTTTTTCTCAAAATTCGGATATGGTTTTCTCTCACTTTAGGGTGAAACTAATGGTTTAGCTTTTCTGGCCTGTGAACACTCCGCAAGGAAACAATTCTTATTCAGAACAAATACATTCTTACACGAGCAAGAATCCTATCCAAGACAATCTTGGGTATACTCTATACCTGAGTTGGACGCACTATGTGTGTCCCTTCTCCAATGCTCATAGCCTACCAAACTAGTAGTCCTTCCCTGAGTGATCCAAGAAAATTTCCTATATACATGTACATCAATTTCATGGGTTTAAATAATAAACCAAAGGGTGGTTCCAACAGTCACACCCTTTTATTACAAATAATACTACATTTAATCTTTTAATTGTAATCTTCCCATGAGAATTCACTCCAATATGAGTATTTATTCAATAAGGTTCTTTAACCTTTCTTTTAACTTGAAAGTGATTATTTTTCTATTTTATTTTATGTGTCTTCTTATTTTCTTTTATTTTTATTCCCTTCATAAAGTTTTCACAAACTTTATTTAATTACATTTTTTATGGGGAGAAGTCCTATATGCAACTGAATTATCTCCTTGAAGAACAAATCAAATATCGTAGACACGTCATTCAACTTCTGATAAAGAATAAAATGTTATTTTCAAAAATTTGTCCACCACTACGAAGATAGAGTTGTTGCCCCTATGAGTGTGTAGCAATCTAGGGATAAAATCCATGGATAGTCCCCCCCATAATCTATCTAGTGTGCGCAATGGTTTATACACCCCCATGTTTTGTGTTGTTCCCTTCATTGTGTGAAAAAGTTCTACACATTTCATGAATTTGTGCACATCTTTACAGCAAACTTTCCAGTGATATCTCTCCCCCAACATGGCATGTGTTTTGTCCATGTCAAAGTGTCCTCTAAGTCCACCTCTATGTAACTCTCTTATGAGATTCTCCCTTGTTGAACTTTGCATGATGCACAATTGTTGCCTCCTAAATAGGTATCCCTCCTTCATGAAGTACTCCTTATTAGGCTCCTATCTCTAACCTAGTGCTCCATGCATACCCACCATACATCTACAAAATTTAGATATGTGCCCTAAAAATCATTCATTGTCTCCAAGCCCACTAATTTAATCATCATTTTGAACAACGCATACCTCCTACTCAAGGCATCTACAACTTTCTTGGTTTTTCCTATGCAATACTTCAACACAAAAGAGTAACCCTACAGATATTCTACCCACCTCATGTGCCTCTAGTTGAGCTTTCCTTGTTGATGAAGTTCAACACTTGGTGGTTTGTGTACATTGTAAACTCCTACAACAAGATCTTCACTTGCACAAAGCTTGTACTATGGCATAAAATTCCTTGTCATACAATATCATTGCCTAGCCTCATTCAACTTCTCCCTATGACTAGTCTACCCTCCTAACTCAATATAGTACTGGTTATCATTCCACTAGCATCATAGTCAACTCAGAACACCTTTCCAAAATCTAGGAGTGCTAACACAAACTCCTCAATCACTTTCTTCTTCAAAAGGACAACTCTTAGTAGTAGAAATCGTCCACTCAAACTTGCCCTTTTGCATTCAATGCATCAAGGATGTGTAAATGCCACTGAAGTTCTTGATGAACTTCCACTAGAAGCTTGCCAACCCATGGAAACTTCTAGCCTCTGTTGTGCTTCTTGATTCAAGCCATTCAACAATCACATGCACCTTCTCAGGATCCATCTACAAATCACCATGAGATATCATGAATTCCAAGTATGTTAGCTCATCCTTCGTGAAGTTGCACTTTTCAAGTTTATGCACAGGGCGTCTCTCCTCAATTGCACCAACACTCACTACAAGTGTGCAAGATATACTGCCTCATATTGTTAAACACCAAAATGTCATAAAGATAAAATGGCTCCAAAACCTCTTTCATTAGGTGCATGAATGTGCTTGGAGTGTTCGTCAGCCCAAATGGCATCACCATCCATTCATACAAACATTTCTTTATTCTAAATGTGGTCTTCCATTCATCTCCTTCCCTAATCTTGATCTAATGATATCTACTCTTGAGGTCTATCTTGGAGAAATGGCACGCTACACTCAAACAATCCATCAAGTCATCCATGCATGAAAATGGAAACCTACACTTGATGGTGATCTTATTGATCATCTGAAAATATATACGCATCCTCTATTCTCCATCCTTATTCAACACAAGTATTGTAAGCACTATGTAGGGACTTGGGCTTTTGCTTATTAGACCTCATTCCAACAGTTCTTCAACCTACTTGTTCAACTTTACACTCATGTCAAGACTCATTTTATATGATGATTTTGTTAGGCAAACTAAAACCTAAAATCAAATCCATGTAGTGTGAGATGTGCATCCATGGCAATTTGTCTAACATTCCTTCACCAATCACATATGCAAACTTGTCGAGTAGCACAACTTTTGACTCCTCAAAGCTACACTACTCCTCTAGTGTAGATTGGCTACTACCACATAACAGTCCCACAAATCTCACACCTCTTTGAGAAACTTCTTCACCATAAACAACACATTTCCCTTCTACATGGACGCCTCTTCGTCCTTTGTGGGAAGCAACTCAAATTTCTTCACATCCTTCCTAATTGTGAAATAGTTCTTGTGCCCATAATGGATAGTGCATCAATCATTATGCCATGGCCTTCCTAGTAACACATGACAAGCATACATTGAAATCACATCACACCATACCTCATCTATGTATCCTGTAATGCAGAATGTAACGTGACATTTTGTCCCTTCTGCAACCAACAAACTTTGTATGGAGTTGGATGGGCGACCATCTTTAACCCCAACTTCTACATCATCTTTCTGCACTAAATTTTTGATGTTGCTTCCATCAATTATCAACTTGCAACACTTTCCTCCTAACTTGCACTTAGTTTAGAATAAACTCTTCTGTAATCATGGCTTATGATCTCTACATGTGGGTTTTAATAGAACCTTGGGCATCATCAAATCCTCACCAACCTTGAGGCTAGCACTTTATGTTCCACTCCCTAATGAGTTTGCCTCTCCAACCCATGTAACATGTACACACTTCTTTGTGCAACCTTTCTCTCACACAACATATGGACACTCAAACACATGCTAACTTGCTTGCCCACATCTTGAGAAAGTTCCTTCAAATCCTTTTCCTTGACTTCACCTTCTATCTCCACATTAGTCAAAGATATGTTTGTGATTTGTGCTCAATGCAATGGCACTAGTTTCTACACACAATGGTATGTTTTCATGCACTCTACTTGCTCTTTCCATCCTTTTCCTTACCACTAGTGCATACACTCTATTATTTGTGGGTAACTTCTCTTCCACCTTAGGCGCAAGTTGGAAAGCCTCCTTAGTGGACCAAATGGTTAGCAAGCACATCTCATCTTAGATTGAAATGTGCAATCCATTTACATACCTTGACACTTTCTCAGTGGCATCCTCTACTTAACTAGTGTGAATGCATAGTCTATAGAACTCATCCATGTACTCCTTCACAAATGTCTCGTTGGCATAGGTTTTGGAGCCTTTTGTGTAGATCAAACACATAGTTAGTCGGTAAAAACTTCCTCTTAAGCTTATCCACCATGCGATCCCAGCATAAGATCTTATGCTTCTCTTATGCACAGCGTTTTTGGACTAAGTCCTACCACAAGGTAGCATGCCCTTTTAACTTTGTGGCAGTGTGCTTGACTCTTTTTGGGTCCTCGATGTCTTTGAACTCCAAGTATCTCTCCTACTCTAACCCAGTCAATCAACTCTTCTACATTTGTTAGTATAAATAGAGACATTATCAAACTAGTTGGCTAATAACCCTTTGCTAGTTTGACCTATTAACACTAGCTTAATTCCAACTTTGGGCTTCTTACCTTTTTGTCTCACTTCATGTGGTTAAGAAATGTGTACTCACCTATATGAGACACCTATTTCATTTTGACTTTTCACTTGCCCTCACACATGTCGTGTGAGTTAGACAAGTATCACATCTTCTAGAGGTTAGTTAGTGGTTGAGTTCGATCCTCCTTGCTCCTCTCCCTTGCCTATTTAAGAAAGACTCTTATGTACATTTTATTCAACTTTTGTCAATATCATTTTAGGCTTATTATGTGCAATATTGTTTGTGGAAGTATTCTTAGTTTTGCTAGTTGATCTTGGTTGTCTCCAACATGGTATTAGAGTGATACTAATAAAACACTTCTCATTTTTGAGCAATTTCCGCGCCAAACCTTCACAGGAGTTCCTTGTGGAGCCAAACAGACCTCGTCGTTAAATCCAGAAGCCCTGAGATAGTTAAAGTGACCCTTCATTTTGCGTTTTCCAGTAAAATCTTTTTTTAAATATATATATATACCCTGCACGTAGGGTTTGTACGGCCAAATCCGTACCTATACAGAAATTTTTGCAAATATTTGAAAAAAAAATTAGCAGAGGGCATTTTTGCACCCTGCCAAGGTCGACATTTCATTTTTGTGCAACATTTTTGTTGCAAGCTCATTGATCTAGGTGACATTTTTTTAGGCGAAATATCTTGTTCGTGGCTTTGATTCAAGGGTTTCTTGGTCGCTCGGCCATTCTGGTTCTTGGTAATTTCACCCTCTGCCCACCACCATTAGGGTTTCAAGGTCTTCGACATCTACTGTGGAGTGTTTCCCACATGCTTGGTTGAGGTTTTCAAGTTTATTATTCGTTGTTGTCGTTTTGAAGGGTTCACCATTTAAATGATCTTTGTTTCTGATCGCCTATTTTTTTAGAGGTCGTTCGGCTCTTCATCAGGCTCAGCCTCACAGGCCCTCACCTTAGACTGGCACTAAGTAGCTCCATTTGTTTGGATGCTCTTCTTCTTTCATCCACCAGCAGTTTCATTGTACTGGTCAAAGTTTGAAGGACGCCACCAAGCATCCATAAGTCATCATTTGCACCAATAAGCCAACGATCTCTACTCTTGCAGGTCGAAGCCTTCACTAAATCGTCTGCTCTTGGCAACTCAAATCGGCCTCTTTGGCCTGTTCATAGGTGATTTGTGCATTGCTTTGGTGGTCATTCGGCCCCATTTGGGATCTTCATGCCTTTTTCTTTTTCAGGCTCCTCATCTTCCCTCACTGTCTTCACAACATGCCTCACATGCTTCTATTTGATTAGATTCGCAGTTCTTCAATTGTTGCAGGCCATTAAAGAGCCATCATTTGAGCCATTGTCTCAAGGATATCTCTTCATACAACGGGTTTTGGAGGTAAGCTTCACTCTTTGGAGGCCGCCCTTCACTCTTTGGAGGCTGCCCTTCACTATACCTTGCAGCTATCTCAATCCGACTTGGTGGAGGTTGACCGGCTGTTCTTAAATATCATCCACTTCAACAATCAAAAGTCAATTTTGGCCAATAAAAAAAGGACAAATATTTACCACTTTTTATTGTGAATGAGGTGTAAAATTGTTTTTGGCTGTTTGACCATTGAAATGGATGATATCTAAGTAGAGTGAGGTCGACCTATCACTGAAGGTTGTAGTTTCTTGTAGGTCGAAGTTTTGTATGAAGTCGCCTCAACATTTGGGTCGACAGTTTTTACCCAAACTCATGGTTAGGATTTGATGTTTCATAACATTTATTATATGTCGTATTCCATTATGAGAATGGGGCTTTGTTATCTAACTGAAAACCTAAAACAAAAAGGTTGTAGTTATTAGGACACTTACTTTTAATGTTACCATTTTATGTAACACTGAACTTTAATGTGACCACTAGCAGTTCAATCACACTACTAAACTGTAACCTCAAACCGCCAAAACATCACTTATTATGCCAGACGGAGCCTGACAGGGCCCTTCCAAAGTGCCTCAAGTAGGCCTTTTTTCCATTTTGCGATAACTTTCGCCCACAAAGGCCAATTTTCGCAAACTTATAATCAACAGAAAGGTGTTTCCATGTACTTCACTTCAGCAAAGTCAAATTAAAAAAATATTTGCTTTTTTGACTAGTTTTTTAAACCCCGAAGCCAATTATAAGCGCAAATTTCGACAAGGCATAACTTTTGCCCACAATATCGAAAATTAGTGAAATTTTTTTTGAAAGTGCTTAGAATTTCGCAAGGAATTCAACTATATAAATAAATTTAAGATTTGGATTGCAAATTTGGTAAAAATAACTTTACATTATAAACAATCAATTTCGCATCCGATCTTCAACAAATTGTAATTTTTCTCGCATTTTTTTTTGGAGGGTTTTACAAACAATCATAATCATATTAGGGGGCAGTCTTGAATTTTTAAATTTAAATTTTTGTTCATAATTAGATCATGTCTAAAAAAGCAAAATCAAATGCACCTATTGTGGGAGTAAACAGCATGGAGATTAAATGTGTCCTCATTTCTCACATGTTGCCTTTAAACTCTTATGTAAGATTGGCAAACCATTTCCTAATGTTACATTCAAATTGACTTACAGTCATTCATTGCATCAGGACATTGTTATTGTTGTTCCAAATCCACCACATTGGGATGCATATCTACTCAACATTTCATGTCTTTTCATAGTCCTGCCTTGTAGATTTGGAAGAAACCATTGAGGATATTTAGTTTCTGTTTGATGACAACTTCGATGGAGTTGCATCAACGTATTATTCTTCAGAGATTGTTCTTCAGTCACAGTTCAACAATGGATTGGAGACCTTTGAGAAGTTTTCAGGAGATTCCTTTATGTCCTTGAATCATGTGCAACATTCTGAGACATTCATCGTTCTTCCTACATGTTCCTATCAAGAATGGAAAGATGATTTGCACACTTATGTGGTTCTTTTTCTTCCTAGAGGGAGAAATGTGGTTCAACATTCATGGATCATCTTCAGCATCTAGTGTCGAGCTTCTACACACACTACAGGAGGTATTTTGAGGGGAGGCTACATGGTTAGTCTTCTCATATCAATTTTCGGAGGATCCGTTTTTCGCATGGAGTTCATTCCTTCACATTTTCTGGGGGGTCACATCAACTTTTTCATCTATTCTCTCCTATAGAGGGAACATCTATTATACTTCAGTGTTAGAAGTAGTCCTTGGGGGGTCATCATGAGTCCTATTTTCTTCTTCTTCACTTGTACATTCTATTTTATCATTTCTCTTTTGAAGGAATGTTATTTTCCCACGGGGTTTTCTTTCTTTCTCCACTTTATGAGAAATTCATTTGTACATGGGTACCTAACATGGTCTAGTAGTCAGGAGGGGGGGGTGTTAGTGTAAATAGGGACATTATCAAACTAGTTGGCTAATAATCATTTCCTGGTTTGACCTATTAACATTAGCTTAAGTCCAACTTTGGGCTTCTTACCTTTTTGTCTCACTTCATGTGGTTGAGACATGTGTACTCACCTATATGAGACACCTATTTCATTTTGACTTGCCACTTGCCCTCACACATGTCATGTGAGTTAGACAAGTGTGGCATCTTTTGGAGGTTATTCAATGGTTGAGTTCGACCTTCCTTCCTCCTCTCCCTTGCCTATTTAAGCAAGGCTCTTATGTACATTTTATTCAACTTTCGTCAATATCATTTTAGGCTTATTATGTGCAATACTATTTGTGGAAGTATTCTTAGCTTTGCTAGTTGATCTTGGTTGTCTCCAACACATTTAAGCTACATGAGTAGCATGGGAGACCAATCCTTAGCTTGCTCCTAGCCTTTAGCAAGGTGTTAGTGAATCATTCCTCCATTGTGATGTCCTCCTCAACATTATTTGCATTCATGATACCTCCCTACATGTCGCAACCCCCTCCATCATTGTTGATGTCCTCCATTGCCACAAGACCTCTTCTCTATGCAATCTCGATGGCCTCAACCCATGCTTGAGTAACTCATAATACATCAATTAGGTCTGCACCATAGGACGCTAACTAGTTCCTTGCACCTCTTCTTCCTACTTTGTGAGCCATCTCCTATGATTGTGTAAAGCAACACATTATGCACAAATGCTTCGCTAATGGAACTCTCATGAGCTCATGTCTAGGACTCTAAACACAACTCTGATACCAAACATGTGCAATGATGCCCTAGGTCAACTAAATAATCGACGAATGGCACACACAAAGCACACAACAAAAGAAAGTCAAGGAAGAAAACGAAGGGAACAATAGTAGTCAAAAGTGAAACTACAAAAATAATGAAAGATTACAAAGGACCACCAATATGTGAAACCTTCTACTATGCTACCCAACCCCTCAAAGAAATATGCAAAGACCCTCTATAGCTACATACAAGCTCAAAAGATTTACCCAAAACCCAATTATCGACCATCCACTATTATCGACCATCCACTATGTTCTTTTGACTCTCAATCTAGCAACCTTCTAAACCCTTTCAAAAATTTAGAAATCCACTATGTATAATTCATGCCACTTCCACTGGCATGTAGGACAAAAGTTGGTTACTAAAATAAATGAAAAATCAAGAAGTAGCTCGACCTACAATGTGTCACTTAATAGAGAACAATCTAGCCACCCCTTAATAAGTATGAAGTGACATTACTTTGACTTTCCAAAACTGGCATGCTATCAAAAATCTAATCATGTCACTTTACAATTTGATAGAATGAAAAATCACCTAACATTTAACAATGGTCGATCATGAAGTGCGCGCATGAGGAACGAGCTTCAACCATCAATGGGTCTTCAACACAAAAAAGGCTTGTGCTTGTCAAAGATGCATGGGTGCACGCCACAAACTACAATGCATGTAGGACACAAGCCACCCAACACGACACACCCACAGTTAAGCCAATGCACGAGAAACTACCACAATAGAGGGCATGCACAAGTTAAGCCTACGTGCAAGAACTAAACATCTATTTTTTGAATGCAATATTATGCCAACTCAAAAATGCCTATGCATCAAGAAGACACACCTACACAATAACACCTTGCACGTTTTGTTACCATATATGGACCCCATGGAGATATCCTTTGATGTCTGAATATTTACTTTTCATGAATGTTTGGGAGTGCTACATACTTTTAAATGTGTGATCATTTTAAGATTCACAAACACCTCTAAGTATGGGAAAAAATGTAATGGTGAAATTTGCATACCCATGTCATTTCCCATTTAGTTTTGTACTTATTTTTATATACTACTTTGATACATAGACATATTGACAAACGGCATTAACTTTGTGTATTGTCCAATCCCTTGCCCTATGCTACCCACATGTTCATCACACATATTCCTATGCACTTATGCCTCTTACCTTATCCCTCTACTCACATATTCCCATACATACATCTTGTCCATGTTTTAGTTACATTTACCTATACACATATATCAATGCACATGTTTCCCATATTGTTCCACCTGCATTTTGGTCCTAGGTCAAGTATGTGGTCACAGGGTCAATACACATGTTTCCTATCTTAATCCACCTGCTTTTTGGTCCTAGATCAAGTATGTGGTCGTGAGGTCAATCTCTAACCATTAGACTTGACCCCTTCAAATTCAAATTTTTAAATTTAAATTCTTGTCATCTCCCACCAAGGGTTCCCTCTAATGATTAAGTACAATTTTGCATGAATTATCGCCATGTCCTTGCATCTGAAGACATTCACTTACTCATTTGATATCTCTATACACGCAAAAGCATATTATTTGCATAATGGACTTTATTGGTGCAATAAAAAAAATCTAGTTTTGCATGAACATCCCTAGACGCATATGGGTGTTTGAAAAGTGTTGTCTTCGATCATTACTCTTTGTTTTCCATGAGTTGACCTAGGAGAGCATGTCCCCACATGACATAACAGCAACACTATCTAAATATTTTTCAATACCATAAGCTCCATATTTCAAAAAAGGAAGCAATGGTTAAGGCAAATCAAACAAAATAACAAGTATAAGTCTACCAATTGTCAGATCACGTCCATGGGTGAAGAATAGATCCACAATCACATAATCGAACATGATCCCCAAACTCCACCATGCACAATCAAAAAGGAATATTTTGATTCTTATGCAAATATCTGACAAAGATATTGTGTTTCGAATTTAGAGGCATATCAAATTTAGAAACTACATCAATCTCTAAGCATTCATAGAGCTAAGGACAATTGTGTCTTTCTCATCCTCTTATTTACTTTCCTAAAACAATTGTCGCAATTATCAATCCTAGTCATCATTAATTAGTCCAAGTTAATTATGCTTACTTGTATGCATTTGATTGGATTAGCCTAAACTAAATTGAAGGAAAATTAAAAAAAACATAATTATAATGGTGTAAATTGCATGCCTTTGTGCATACAAAAATAAATTATAAATTTTCTTGAAGTTTATTCTAAACTAATCCAATAAAATGCATACAGGGGCGTATATATATATGGATTAGTTTAGAATAAACTTCAAGAAAATTTATAATTTATTTTTGTATGCACAAAGGCATGTAATTTACACCACTATGATTATATATATATATAATTATTCCTATCCCAATTCATTTGTCTAGATTCTTTATTAAGTACTTTTATTTATTTATTTAGCATTGATTTTATGTAGGTGGTTTATTTTCCCTTACAAATATGTATGTGTGTATATATATTCCATATGTGCACATGACTTTGATATATATGTGTTTTTGTGTCTTTATATGCATCTATCGTATATGTTGGTGTTGATTAAAGTAACTAAAAATCAGACAATGTATCATTCCAAAGAGATTGGAGTGCTATCCTTAATCATATACGAGCGTCATGCATGTGCATGCTTATATATGCCTATATACATGATATATAAATGCATATATAAAATTGTAATGGTGAAAATTGCATACCTTGAATTTTTCCTCTTCATTTTGGAGTCACTTTGACTTGTTTGTCCCGTGTACAATGACTAGCATTCAAATGTCATTTTTTGTGTTCAATAATCGATGACATGTCATTTCTATGCTACTCATTGCAATCTGAACAACTAAGTCAAAGCAAATCTAAAATGAAAAGGAAAAATTCAAGGGATGTAATTTTCTTCATTACAAATTTATTTATGCAATTATGTATCTAATATTTTGGTGGTAAGTACTATATAAATCAATGTTTTGATTAAAGTGACCGAGAAGGGCCCGAACCCATGAACAAAAGCCAAGAAAGGCGAACAAAACGAGTTTCACAAGCCGTGAAACTAGGAAACAAAACGGGATTTTGAAAGGGCCTAAACCCTTAAAACAAGAGGCAGCCCTGCTACAAACAAAGGACAGAACAACAAGGACTAGAGTATGCTAGATCCTGACCTAGCATACTGAACTCCTTTGACCTGAGGGTGCAAAGTAGAAACTGTCTTAGGAAGACCTTTATTCCTTCTCTGAACAACGGTCCAAGAACACAAACGGTCTAGGTCCTTGAAACAAGGGGAGAGATGGGAATCTTCATCAGATTCCACAGACTTAGCCAGCACTCTAGAAGAGTGGAAGGCCCCGACACAAATAACTGGGGACCTCGAAGACAAAACAAGAGCATGAACATGAATCTCTAATTCGCCCTCACTGGAGGGGGCAACCAATGGTGGATCAGTAGACGCAAGAGGAATCGGGGGACTTGCAGCAACCGCCACTACACCCACAGGCCCTGAAGTGGACGAAGAGTGCTCTACAACCGGCAAAGGATCCGTAGGAGAGTCAGGGGAACTGACGGTCAAGTGATTGTCTATAGCGTTCTTCCACTAGGTTGCCGCACCCTTGTGACGAGAGTGTGGACAAACTGAGCCCAGGTGACTCGTGGCAAAGCACCATCGACATCTGAAGGGGAGGCTCTCATAATCAAGCAGTTGTGAACACGACCTATCCCCTACCTACAAAACCACCTCCCCATGAAGGGGTTTTGAGATGTCAATGTCGACCAAATGCAGGCAAACGTGGAGTGTCCAATAAAAGAGGTAGCAGAATCGACCATCAAGAAGCGTCCAATAGCGTTTCCAATGTCTTCAAAATAGGAATCTTCCCAGCACTGAAGAGGAAGATTCGGGAGCCTCACCCAGGTAGGCCTGATGTTGAGAGGCTCGGTGAGAGGGTTGATGGAACAAAACCAAGGTTTAATGGACAGGGAATGCACACCCCACATCCAAACCTGACCATTCAGCACAATATCCCTCTCCTCCAGGGTATCAAAAGCCGCCACAAAGAAACCCCTAGCGCACGGAAACAACTCGATCTTGCCCTCCACTAATGGCTTCCAAGACTCCAATACCTAGCTGTGAAGGTCCAACAAGGACGGCCACATATTGTTAAACCTACATGCAACCCCGATGCTCAGGTAATGGTCCTCATTCTCTAGGACCTCTTCCTTGCACACCACAACCGGATGTGAGTGCAGAGGACAAAAAAGCCCTAAGAGGGGCGAGCAGGCCGAAACCCAACAGAAACATCCTCGTTCGCTTTAGGAAATAGGGCCCTGACGTAGCTCCGCCCTCCTAAAGGGCAACAAAAACCAGGACCAGCACCTTTCCCAAGTGCAGAGGAGGGCGCACCAGAGGAGGCATTAATAGTTCGAAGACCGGACTGCAGAACATCCACAGCACCAACATCCACCGCGCCTACCAAAGGCTAAGCACCAAAGCAGAAACTAGCCGCCTTCGCAGAACCAAAGGTATTCGCAGCAGAGGCAAACATAGAAACTACACCTTCGAGCAGGAGCGCTGGGGCATCCGATGAATTCAAAACACTGAGCGAGAACACCAAGTTCCCGACCTAAGAAGGAATCTACTCAGCAACGCCTTTAGCTAACCCAAAACCTGCATCATCGACTAGAATGACCAGCATCTGGACATCGCTCGAGAAAGGGGCCAGGACAGACTCCTTCACCGCATTCAAAAAACCCTCACGCGGGAGCACCATCGCAACAGATTTATATAAATCAATGTTGACATAATAATGTTATATATAAAAGATCCTCTACCATACATGTTGTCTAAAGCCAAATTCTTGGGTCACATTGTATTGTGTGCAATGTTACTCTTAAAGTTTGACCTTAAGTTTGTCTCCCATAAACCTAGTAACAAACAACTAATTGTCAACCAATTAGCTGCAATACTACCCTTCTCATGCACCTATTGATACATCATTTCCTAATGTACAGATATTCCATATTGACCATTTATCCCATCAAATTACATTTTTCATGGATCTAAATGCATTATTGATTCCGGGGAAGAGTGATATTGATACCTCCCTTTAGAGACTTGATCCCCCTCTTTTTGACTTAGATTTTCCTTGCACTAACAATGTGAGTTTGATTTTCTTTGCTCTCGGCCTATCCCTTGTGCCCGAGAGTCTCTTGTTGTGGTGTGTGGCTCAGAGGTTACAGAAAATGAAGAATTCTACCGCAATAGAGTGATATGCAAATTTAATGGATTTTGGCCCTCTCTGCCCAATCTCCATACTTGGGTCATGGAGTTGTGGAAGCCACTTGTTGAAGGTAAGATTGAGTTGTTTCCTAATGCAAGAGGATTCTTTATTGTGACATTTGCCTCTTCGGAGCAGCGAGACTTAGTGTTCGATGGCAGGGTTTGGGGGTGCATTCCCTCTCCATCAAGCCCTGAAATCTTTCCTTCAATCCCCTAACTGAGCCGCTTAACATCAAACCTATTTGGGTCCATCTTCCAAATCTCCCTCTCCAGTTTTGGGAGGATTCTTGCTATGAGAGCATAGGGAATGCTATTGGTCATTACCTTAAGGTTGATTCTACAACCTTTTTAATGGGACATTCAATTGTAGCTCGCATCCTTGTGGATATCAACATTTCTAAACCTTTTTCATGGGGATGTGGTCTTGATGGTAGGGGAAAAGCCCTAGAAACAACTTTTGGATTATGAGGGCATCCCTTTTAGATGCCAAAGGTGTTTTGCTACCGATCACTTGGCCTCTAGTTGCCCCCTCTCACGACGCAAGGGAGCTACAACTTGGTGGAAGGATGCTCTCCTGGATCACCTTACTGTCAGTGCTTCCCAAGTATGTTCGTCTCAGGGGGATGATTCCTCTGAGGAGGTTGTGCTCCCTTCTGGGGCTGCTTCTGAGGGGGTGGTGCCAACTGCTGCTACAATACCTCGCATTCACTAAACTCTTCGAATCACCCATCGGCCAATTTGGAGGCTCCTCCTATTCCGAGCAAGCCTTCGTCTTTTGTTTGGCTTCTTCTTCGGTCTTGCCTTCTTCAGGCTCGGCTTCCCTGCATGCAAATTCTTTGGTGTCTCCTACAGTTTTCCGTGAACCCTCTTTGTTCATGGTTTCGGGAGAGGTTCCCCTCTCCTCGATCTGTCGATGCTAGTCCTAAGCCCTCTTGGACAATGGTCAAACGTAGGAAGAAAAGTCCTTTGCTCTCTAGTGGCAAGGGATTTAGATTTTCTAGGTCAGGATCTAGGGTTGTGTAGATCCTTGTTTTTTCTTCATCTGTGTTGGTTTGCCTGTACTGTCTATCTGTTGTTCCTGGTCTGCTGCATCTAGGATCTGGTTCTTTTGGCTGTTGGTTTTTTGCAGCTTGGCTGCAATTGTTCAATTTTGTTTCTGCCCTTGGGGCCTTGTTTGTAAGGGTTCAGGGCCTTGTCAACTACTTATCATTATCAAAAACAATGTGACTAAAAGTTATACATATTGACATCCATGGCAATTCACAACTTACAGCCAGGCAATTAACTCCCAACTATAAGACCAAAAAAAAAAAAAAAAAATTAACACAATATCATGAGTTGGCATTACAACTCCTTGATTCTTCTCTCACTCAATATTAATGCCACCCCACGAAAAGACAATAGTGATAGTTTTGCTTGCCCATTTTGTTTTTGGTAGTTACAAACATGTTTCTACTACTAGATAGTTTGTTGTTTGCTAACATAATAATGTTGAACAAAAAACCATGTTTCTAATCTAAATAGTTTGTAGTTTCCCAAAATAATAATGTTGAACAATTCCTTGATAAATAAAGGACTATTAATTGATTGCTATGAGGGCAATTATCCTTAAGACCTAAATATCAATTATACAAAAAATACGTAGAATATAAACACAAGATATGTAGTGGGAAAATGTGCCCTAATATTCAGTCCACTCAAAATCAAAATACCCTTAAAGGTAGTGTTGCACCACATATAACATTCCCTAAATGAGGAATGACTCCAAGAAATATCCCACAACAAGATACAAAGATGCTAAGACAATTATCCCTTAACTAAATATCCCATATACAAAAGATCCCATAGAATATAAACACAAGATATGTAACGAGAAAATGTGCCCTAATCTTCAATCCACTCAAAATTGAAATAAAAATACTCTTGAAGGCAGTGTTGTACCACATATAACATCCCTTAAACGAGGAATGACTCCAAAAAAACATCCCACAAAGAGATCAAAGATGCATCTTTCATTACATTTACTACATGAGAGAAATAAGCATAATTTGTGACGATTTACAATAATAGTTGTCTCCCTATGTTGCCCTTTATTTAATGATTCTAGAGTTGGCCTCTAATCTAATAGTCCTAGAGTTGGGATTAAACCCCACTCTACCTAATGCATATTGGGTGGACTGATCACTGGATATAATTTATTTCAACACTTGACCAATTGACCCATTACAAAAGCAACTCATTGGACCCATAACAAATAGACCAAGTTTTGTGAGCCACAAGTTAGCTACTCCATAACCTCATACATCATAATACCATGGTCCTACGCGCATAGAGTATCACTCCCATTGTATCCTAGCATTCAACCCACTTTCAACATTTTTCACCTTTGAAACATGAAAAGATAACAAATTAACCCATCACAAAAGTTACTCATTAGGCCCACATCAACTAAACCCAACTTCTGTGCACCCTGAGTCGGCTACTCTATAACCTCGTTGACATCACGATACATTGTCACTAGGTGTATAGCACTCCAGCCCCTTCGTATCACAGCGTTCAGCCTGCTTTAACACTTTTCACCCCCAAAGCACGAGAAGGAAACAAACCATGTAGTAAGACTTCCATATATCTGCGTAAACTGATACCATGCTTGATAATCCTTTCATCATCATGTGATCTTGACAGGTGACCAATCCTCAATGATCCGCCATGCTTGCCCCTCATCAAATTCCCAATTTTTAATTTAAAATTAAACATTGATAATCAAATCTCAGACCTGACGAAGACTGAACAATAAAATGTGTTGCCAAAGTATTACCCATGTTGGCCTAAAAATGATTAAAGCTTTATATATCTGGTAGTCTGGTAGTAAGTATTATACATCTGGTAGTCTGCATTAGTTGCATTATATATAGGGTCTGGATTGATGTGTGCATAGAACTATAAAACTAATTTGTATCTAAGATGCCTAAATGATGACCTTTAACAAAATTTGTGGGTTTAATTGTAACCCTACAGAATTGCAAGCATTCTATGCAAACAGACACAAGAATTCGCACATCTAAACCCTATATTGGTATATTCCCATTTCCAAGTGGTTTTGTTTTCATTCTTTTTAAATGACTAATTTAATAAATTTGGATTTTGATAGCCACATGGCATAAGTTATAAGTGAGAATATGAAAATTTGCTTGAGTAATTTTGTAGACACCATTTTTATTATCTAAACTCCAGCAGATGATGGAGAAAACAAATAGTTAGTGAAATTGAATGAGGAAACAAACCTCGATTTAAATTTCAAAAGATTACAAAAAATGACTCCCAGAATGAAAAATCATAGTCGGAAAAAGAAATACTAAGTTAATGTTACACAACAGCAAGCAACATTAACCTAATATTCATCATTAGGTGTCCTCCAGAACTTTCTTCAAAGCCATTCGTAAAGATCATGCTTTAGAATTACCTGCAGGAAATACCGAATTAATACTCATGCCATGTTACAAAAGCAAGAAAGAGAAAAAATGACATACCATGAGAAAAGACTACAAGGTTCTTTAAAATTTGTTTTTATTGGAAACCCATCAAGTTTAGAAGAGTGTAAAACCTGTCCAGTTAACTCGGATGGCATATCAATGCATGCAATCTTATCCTTGGGAAAATGGTCTATAGACATACCCCAAACTGATCATAGAGAGCTTAAATCTAAAACAAGGTAATATACATAGGACAGACCTTGCATTTCCCTTCACATGTGCTAAAAGCAGACTCCATAGTTATAGTAACAGCAATGCTGGAACTAAAGATGTGGAATGCAGCTGCAGGCATCGTGAAAAGCAGGGCCATTCACTCCAATGGTCCAGTGTACACAAGCATACATACTCTATAATACAGCAATTAATTTAACAAACCAAGATGTATGCAATCCAATGCAATTGTTGGACCAATTTTCTTAAAAGATAAATATACCTGTAACAATTTTCTTCAGAAGTTGAAGGAACCTACAAAATACAACAACAGTGTATGGCTCAACCCACTAAGTGAGCAATTCAATACAGAAGCTGGAATAATTTTCATCATGAGATAAGGTACCTATGCCAATTCGCTTCATAAGGTTAAGTAACCTGCAAAATATGACAAAATGATAAGGGTGTTAGGCTCACTTTGACAGTGTCCAAACAAAAGCTTCCTTCCAAAAAATCATTCAAAGCACAATTCAAATGAAGTATTCAATCCTTGCAGAGAAAAAAACCCTTCAGAAGAAAAAGCACATTGCACCAGACATTTATTTTGTAGAGATGTTTCAAAAAAACATTTATCAATGATCACTGAACATGAATCTGAATGGATATGAGGGAGTTAGCAGAGCCACACCTACCCTATACCATAACGCAATAGGAAACTACAAGGAACTTTAAATTTCATCCACACAATATAAGCTAAAAAAATATATCAAAATTTGAAATCATTCCAGAGAGAATTTGTGAGAATTTGTGCATAAATTCTTCTTTATTGAATTTTGTGCATAAGTTTTTATCAAGGTTGTGGTGATGGAAAATTAATCACAATTTGAAATCATTCAAGAAAGAATTTATGCATAAGATAATGGAAAGGTTGCGGTTATCAGAAGTAGCAAGTGGCTGATGGCTGCTGGGTGGGAGTCAGTTCACACACCAAACAGGTCAAATCAAGTGCTACAGCAATGCAGAGCATGCACTTTTATCCCTTGTATCCCTTGTAAGGTTAGCCATTCAAATTTGCCCTTCAAATGCTAAGGAATAACATGGTTAAAGAAGCAAACAGCATACACTAAATATATATACATATATAATACTCTAGAATGTTTTAGAGTCTGCCAAAAATTTCCCCATACATGTGATACAGTCTTTCATAAAAATTTATTGTGTTTTAGGGCAAAAATGCGTAAATACGATAGACATCAAATTTAGCCCATTGTATCTATACACCAGAGGACTTGACATGTGTATCTATGCACATGCATTGTATCTGCATGCAATTATGTGTGACATGTAGGACACGAACATGCACATGTAGCCACAATAATGTACATCCATGTGAACATGTACACCACTATGCATCAGCCATGCATGGGTTTTAATTTGATAGTCATATGGCTGTGTATAATTTTTAAGGCTCTATCAAATGAAAGGAAGAACTCTCTCTACTGTTTTTGTAACGTTAAATTTGCTTTGAATTGATTATGTAATAATTAAGTTTAAAGCCTTAGTTTGAGGGTTTCTCTAACTCTGATTTATTTTACTGGGAGGTTTAAGCCAAGGTTATTCTGTAAGCAAAGAAACTTAGTGTAGTTTTTGTTATAGAACATAGGGGTGTTTACGTTGAAGTATCAGTTGCATTTGCTTAAAAGTTCGTAAAGCCTCTTCAACAAACCCAATGACAAATGTTGAACATATGTTGTATTTTTATTGACTACCAGTACCTATTCAATAATGAATAAATCAAATGTGTACAAAATTATTATACAGTTTTCTCAAAAAGCTTTTCCAATCTTTATAACTCTGTAATGATGCATGGTACAAATGGAGATGAAATACAGGTATGGTAGCTATACGATGAAATAACACGACCCAGGCACATAAATCTCATATGAATACAATAATAAATATAAATAAAACTTGCAAGAAAATGACACCTCTGGACATCCACAGTTTTCCAATCAAGTGATTAAATTGATGGGTTATACAGACCCAATTGGTTTTACCTGCAAGGGCATCCAGAAGAGTAGATTTTCCCGACCCAGATGGCCCCGTGAGAGCCATTAGGGTGCAAGACTCTGCGTATGCCATCAAACCCTGAAGAACAGTTTGAGTTTCACCACTACCAACAGATACTGTTACACTCGAATCTTGCCATGTTAGACTGGCTGAAACATTAACGTCTTTTGTATCAGTTTTCTCCTTCCACAATGCCTCACTAAGCGGACTCAGTCCCCCCTACCATCACCTGAGCCCTTGTTTCCTTGCTCAATTTCCAGTACAGCATGGTTTTCAGCAACAGAATCGGTCATTTTACACTTTTTTTTTATCAACAGATAATCACCCTCTCAACAAGATAAAAAGCCTCAGACCCAGAAACTTGTAGCTGCCATAAAACTGATCTTGCTCTGTGCAGTGATGAGAGTGTATAGCCAAAACAGAGATTTATGTTATGATAAAAAAGAATCTGTTAACCACTTAGAGAGAACTCATGTGATTTAGAAGGTGGCATGAAACTTTCATGGTTTGAATGGTAGTGTGTTCATACCGTTAGCCTCCTGATTGACTGCAATATAGGAGGAAAGAAGAATGAAGAGCAGCGAAAGTAATACAGCCATGCAGGATGAACCTGCTTAGAAATTCAGGGAAGACATCTGTTGGGTATTTCATTTTGGCGTGATTGATGCCTCACCTACACCTCTCTATTCCCCTCTCTTTAACTTATTAAAGAGGGAGGATACTGATGAACATTAATAACATCCCTTCAACAACCAGCTTCTCTTTCTCACGTACATCAGTGTATTCTTCTGCAATTATCATTCTTCCTCAACCAACTAAATATGTACATTAACTTTAAGTAACAGACTCCAACTCCACAATGCAACCATATCACTATGCTTTTGATTGGAATTGTTGTTATTTAACAGTTAAATTTATTATTTTTATTATTATCAAGATGGAAAATTTATAACTAGTATATTTATATTTTAAAAAATATATCTATAGTATGCCGAGACATATCTTCTAGAGGTTATGTACTTGCTATTTGTGTTTTCCATACCTTTTGTGATTTTCTCGACTTTTTTTTCAACTGTTTCCAATTATTTTTATTTTTTATTTTTTCCAATTTCTTTTTTTTTTTCCATTTTTTTTTATTTTCTCCACCTTTTTATCCTTCATGGTTTTTATTTTTTATTTTCTCCAATTTCTTTTTTGGTTTTTATTTTTTATTTTTTCCAATTTCTCTTTTGGTTTTTATTTTTATTTTTTTGCTATATATTTGCACAGAAAAAATGAGTGCTCCAATCTCCACCCCGCTGTGATTGTAAATGCCTCTCGGCATAATTATTATTTTTAATTTTAAATTGTAACATTTATGGGTGTTAATTAACCGATAAGCTTTTCTATGAGAATTGTCTCGCGCCGTAAAAAAATTCACACCAGAAAATTTTCTAAACTCATCGGTTGTTCCTATCGGCGTATTCCTTGAACCTCCTATGGGTGCAAGTGCTAGTAGTAGATGTGATTTTTCTACAGTATGTATGTTTTATATGTCATTGTGTGTGTATATATAACATATCTATATGTATGTATGTACGTGTATATATCTATAATATATATACATGTACACCTGTATATATACATACATATGTGTACATATGTATAGATATATACAGGTACAAACATATATATGCACATACGTACATATAGATATATATATACAAACACATACATAAATACACATACATATAGATACATACACACATACATACATACACACCTGTGTTGCGCCAATCACCGGGCTATATAAGGTGTAAATTCATTTTAGACAACTTGTTGGTTGGAGGGCATTTTGATCAAATCTTTTGATTTGCCCCTCTCTAGTGCGATGAAATCTGCATAAAATCTTTTGATTGTAACTGGCCTACCGGATTGATCCCATGGAATCCCGCTTGGTGGGGGCTGGCAAAATGACCTCAGTAGAGAGGGGCAAGTCATTTCCAATTTGTACCGATTAGATCTGCATAAAATCTTTTGATTGTAGGGGTTAAAAATGACCTCAGTAGAGAGGGGCAAGTCATTTGGAGTGCATAGACACCTTCCGGTCAAATAAGCCATGATGGAGAAATCAGACTCCAACTAAAATGAGCTATTGCCCCCTTCAACTTGTTTAATTTATATTACAGGCTTGGATTATGTGCTGAACAATTTTCTCTAGTTGAGACCTCCTTGCTTTGAAAGAAAAAAATTAGATTTGCAATTAGCTTATAAAATGAGGAAATAGGCTAGTGAAAGTGAAAATGCTCCCACACTTACCAATGGCAATGTCATTGTGTGGTAAACATACACTGAATCACACTGCACATTTTCCACGTTCCAATTACAATCATAAAATGTCATTGCCATCCACTGCTCATCTCAATCACACAGCATTATGTAGAGAGGGCCAATTGAAGGAGGCGCTGCACACTCTGCTTACTGCACACAACCCCCTGAAGATTACATATCTTCAATTATTGCAGACCTGTATTCTCAAGAACACACTTTTACATGGGAAAAAAGTCCACTCTTTCATCCCTCACAAGCAATTTGCCTTTGCTACACACACAACTTTTCATAATAAGCTTATTTACTTGTATGTCAAGTGCAGAAGTTTGGTGGAAGCCCGTAAAGTGTTTCACCACGTGAAAGAATGAGACGCATGGAATATGACTATTGCAGCATATAGAAGACATGGGCATCCTCACAATGCAGTCACACTATTTCACCATATGCAATAAACAGGTCTCCAATCCAAGATAAGTTCACATTTGCCAGCGTTCTCCCAGCCTGTGCCAAAATGGGAGCTTTGGATCATGGTATGGACATCCAACAAAACAAAGGATAGAGGAATTTTGTCTAATTTTATAGTTATTAAGTAGTGGTGTTTTTCACACTAATCAAATTATGTGATGATTGCAGGATTCATCATATAATTTGACTCTTAAGCTATGCAGTTGAATCCTGAAATCATCACATAAGATGTTACAGTTATAGTTACAAGTGCCCTGGTAGACATGTATGCAAAATGTGGAAGCATAGACAATGCACATGAACTGCTTGACAGAACGCCTCAAAGAGATGTGTTCCATTTTACTGAAATGATTGCAGGATATGCATAAAGTGGATTCGTTGAGAAAACTTTAAAAACTTTCCAGCAAATGCAATTGGCAGGTGTAAAGCCAAATTCCGCAACCTTTGCCAGCATCCTCCCTGCCTGTGCCAAAATGGGAGCTTTGGAACAGGGTATGGACATGCATCAAAGCATAATGGAAGAGAAATTTTTGTCAGATGTTGTAATTGCTTACAAGTGTCCTGGTAGACATGCATGAAAAATGTGGAAGCATAGACAAGGCACGTGAACTGTTCCACAAAATGCCTCAAAGAAATGTGGTTTCATTGAATGCCATGATTGCAGGATTGTTTGAAATGGGTTTGTTGAAAAGTCTTTAGAAACTTTTAAACAAATGCAACTGGCAGGTGTAAAGCCCAACTCCTCAACCTTTTCCAGCATCCTCCCTGCCTGTGTTCAAATTGGAGCTTTGTATGAGGGTATGAACATTCATCAAAACATAATTGGAAGTGGATTTTTGTCAGATGTAGTTGCAAGTGCCACTTCCAATCACCAAAGCCTTCACAAAAACGTATGCACAAATTCTCTCTTGAATAATTTCAAATTGTAATCAATTTCTTTGTAGCTTATAATGTGTGGATGAGATTTGCTATGTTCCACGGCATTTCGGGGACGGGGACGGCAGTCCGAGGGCCAATTTTTTTGGGGACGGCGGGGGACGGCGATATATATATGAATTTTTCACAATATCAATATGAAATAGAGATATCATATATGTTAATAACTTAACAACAATATCAATATGTGAATAAATCATGACAGCAGTAGTGTAACAGCAGTATAACAGTAGTATAACAGCAGTATAACTATAAACTATAAAGTTTAAACAATAAACAATGAGCATTAATGATTAAACACTAGTATAACAGCGATCTAAACAACAATATAATTAATGATAATCATGAGATTGAAGACTCATAACAGCAATATTAAAGCATTTTGTTGTTCAAATTCTAAAATTAAAGTTCAAACTTCAAACTTCAAAATTAAAGATAAAGTTAACTGTTAAACCCAAAGTCTCAAACTTCAAAATACAACAATCTAAAGATTAATATCTATGCCTCATTCGGGCTATCAATATCATGATTTTAGGGTTTTGGAAGGGGCGTGGGAGGATTTGTGGACCCCACGCCCCAATTAAAATTAAAAAAAAAAATGGGTTGTATGTGTTAAGACGTCGGGGGATGCCTCGCCGTCCCCTGCTGTCCCCGACCATCCCCCGCCGTCCCTGGACGGCCAGGCGTCCCCGATCCACTACCCGCCGTCCCCAATTTTTCCTACGCGTCCCCGGGACATTTCGAGATTTTGCATTTTATTAGGGACACCAAGGGGACGTCCCCAGCCGTCCCCCCGTCCCGGAAACGTCACAGGGGGCGTGGACGGGGCTGGAGGAGGTGGGGACACGTCCCCGTGTACCCCTGGAGATTTGACATTCATTCTTGTTTCTTAAGCCCAATTAACTAAAGTGGCTCAAATCTCCAAACATATAAGGTGCAGATTCATTTCAGAGAGCTTGGAGTGCATGTACATTGTCCCGTACAATATATTTGACAGGAAATTTAGCAACTTTAGGCAATTCTTAAATATATATACACATATATGATATATACTTATGTATCATTAAGATATTTATGTGTACATATATGTATATGTATAGGTCTATGTATATGTATATGTATGTATATATTGTCATATATATAAATGTAAGGGAATACAATCTCTTTTACATAAATCTAGGCTAGTTAAATAAATGCAAACAAGCAGCATATAATTAAACTACATTAAATCAGGAGAGCTGGTGTCAATATTGGTTCATGAATCAAACTTAGCACAATAGTGTGCCATTTATCAATTTGTAATTATTTTAAGACATTCCATCAAAATAAGCCCAAAACTAAATAGGAATTGGCATGGGTATGAAAATCTCACTATTACAATCATATCTATGTGTGCATATATGATATGTATGCATATCTATGTGTACATATATGATATGTCTGTATGCATATATGTACATATATGATGCATTGTGTATGATACATATGTATATGCATGTGCGTACATATATATTTAAGAATTGCCTAAAGTAGCTCTAATTTCCTATCAAACATATTGTATGGGACAGTGTACATACACTCCAAGCTCTCTGAAATGAATCTGCACCCTAGACGTTTTGAAATATGAGCCACTTTAATGAACGCCTTTCCCATTTAGTTTTATGCCCATTTTTAGGTAATGTCTTGATACATTTACATATTGACAAATGATGTAATCTTGTGCGAAGCTGGGCTCATCTGCCTAGCTTTTCCCTATCCCCATACACACATCCCCATGAATTTTTCCCTAACCTTTTCCATACATACACATATTCACCCAATATTTTATCATTTGAACTGTCACCTATAATTCCCACTTGCAAGACTGAGTTGAAAAGTTTATGCAAGTTTTGGTTAATATTTTTTAGCAAGCCCAGAAACATATTGCCATCATCAAATTGACCCAAGTTGCTCTATTTCTGAAGGACGACATTTGGATATGTGTGTGTTTGTTTCCATGTGTGGGGAGGAAACTGTTATTTTATTATTTGAACGATCACCTAATATTTCTCCCATTTGTAATGGCTGAGAGTTAAATTTTGGGGGAGAGAAAGGTATTTTATTATTTGAACCATCACCTAAAATTATTCCCACTTGCAAGACTGACAGTTGTATAGATTATGCAGTTTTTGATTAAACTTTCACCTATACATCCAACAGCCAGCTTGGGGATGAAAACTATTATATTTGAAAAAAAGAAAAATAATAAATACTATGAATAGCAAATATTTTTCATCCAAAGAAAAGTAAATATATATTGTTATTTTACAGTCAAAGCTAGGAAAAAAAAAATTAAAACAGGATTTACTACTACTACATGAATTTTCTGTCAAACGTAATAACTTCCTGTGGTAGTGTTTAAAAATTTTATTAGCTGACAAATCTAATTTTTTGAACATTTTATATGAAGCTATTCATTTGAAAGTGAAAAATAGCCAATAGAGAAATATTTTACATTCATTTCCTATTGTAAATATAAAAATATGGGTTACAAGGGCCTAAATTTGATGGCCGTATGACAGTAAAATACAATCAAAATTTTAAAAAGATTATATTACATGAAAGGAGAGATTTTGGATAGACTGCCAAAATTTATATAGAATTATGATGATATATATATTGGGTTTAAATATAATTTTACTTATACTAGGATATATCATAGTATTTTAAGGGCACCTTTGAATAGATAACCGTGGCATCAAAAGAGAGCTGGGACGAAGTCCTAAAGGAGCCCCGTCTCCGTTCAGCATTATTCGCTCGCTATTCTTCTACAATATTTTAAGGGCACCTTTGAATAAATAACCGTCATTAAAAAATTGCTTGACAGGCAAGGTTAACCGTCAAATTTAAGCCATGTTAATACATACAGCAGGGATCGTGGAAGGATAGGGGAGGTGACTTGTGAATGGGGATGCAACCAGGACATGGGAAGGCTGGGGGTGCCTAAATTTACAAAGGTATGTTGATCTAAATTCACTCAATTTTAGATTGTAATGTCGACTAAGTACAGGGAATATAATTTATTCAGGCATTAATATGCTTTAACTTATTCTGAATTCAAATGCATAAAAGGAATGCAATAAGGGAGAGGGGCCAGTTGCCACCCATGCCTCAATAACCGCTATGTTTTTGTGCACTTGACCCTCCAATTAAAATTTTAAAAAGAACCAATACATGTAAGATACCAACCTAATAAATTAACACAAATGCACCAATACATGTTCACAACATTTGTACATGTTCACAAATGCACCAATACATGTTCACAACTCCAATAAACTAACCAATGAAATTAAGACAAGTGGACAAATGTGATGGCAAGCGGTTAGGTTACTGTTGCGCATGTATGGGGTGACATGTTGAAATGACACTTTTTTGACCCATGTGCACATAATGCATCCTACAGGAAAATGTATAAGTGCCCAGAAGCTGAAAGAATAGCTTTAAGCTCATCAGTAGCATGGAGAAACCCAAAAAAAATCGTCGAAATCCCATATGTCTAGCTATGAGCTTGCCATGCCCGAAGTTAAGGTGGGCGGCTACTGGCCCCTCTCCCTTAACTCATTACAGACATGTGTTGAGAATATAAATTATGATAAGAAGCATGCATGAATAATTAGTGGAAAAGTGGATGAATTTGTTTAGACATTTACAAACTTCATTGCCTAAGCAAGGATTCATAAAAATCCTTACCTGCCACTCGGGTGGGTTGTGCCAGCCATGCTCTATGGGAGTTCCTGCTCTTTGCAGCACCACCATAGCTCTAACGACAGCATAAAAATGTTGCAATTGTGGCCCTTCCTATGTTGAGTTCTGTGAACAAAACAAATTCGAAATAAAAATTATACACAGATTTAATTTTTTTTTCTTTTGGAGAGAAAAAATCAAAATTGAAATAAAAAATAAACAATGGTGAGACCGAAAAAAAAATTAACGTCTTTGCCACATGCATTACACTTCAACAACAAATCATAAAGAATGATCCTATTAGAAAATACCTTTGCAACGAGATATTCACTTAAAACTCAAAATTTCTCCAACGCCACTGGTGGAAGGGAATCGAGGGTTTACAACCATTGGCTTTTAACGAAAAGGTCTGCATTGCAATAGGTAGCACGCAGTAAAGCAGCTTGGAACTGGTTGCAATAATTGCTTTAGGATTTTAACGAATAATATTTTGTTTAAACATTTCTGTAACGCCACTGGTACAAACAATAAAGGGTTAACAGCCATTGCGTTGTAACGAAGGGGGTTTTGCATAAAAATAGCGCATGAAACATGAAATAGAAATCCCCTTCACAGTTCTGTTGTTTGCTTGCTCTCCTTCTCATTACCAGCATTACCAATATCATTCAAAAGAATGCCGCTTCAAAAAGCAATGGAAATAGGTAAATAGGGCCTACACACAGATTCAGGCTATTTTAATTCGCATGCCAAATACCGATGATCGAGGGTAAAATTAATTGAACGTAGCAGAGGCTGTAGCTGTCACGCCGTCCTCGCACAGAATGAGGTTAATTGTGCGGCTACGGACACAGAGGATGGTAGTACAGTAGTACTAATTGCTTTAATAAACAAAACAGGATGATGTGTAGAATACCTAAACGAGGTAGTAACTTAGCATAGGTATGTATGGACAGACTGGCACTAAGTAACTCGAGACCATGTCTTCCAATCTAGAAATGGAAATGGAAATGGATCTTTATATAGTCTACGATGTCGAGCGCCCTGTTTTTGGGTATGCAGAACTTAGCATAGGTATCTGTGGACAAACCGGTACTAAGTAACTTGAAGGTGTGTCTTCAAATCTATTAATGGAAATGGAAATGGATCCTTTTATATTCTACGATGTCGGGCGGCCTGTTTTTGGGTATGCAGAGAGTACCTAACTATGCTTCAAATATGAGGCATACATGCCCTACCCCGTGCAAGATATGAACGTGTGACCTCTGTTTCAAGAGGGCAAGTTTTTCACCAACAAGCCAAGTTTTTTTGGTTTTTAAGGATTTGAGAAGTAGAATTTTTATGGGAAACAATTGAATTAGCATTTCTACATTTGAGAAAGTAGAATTTTTATGGAAACAATTGAATTACCATTTCTACATTTGAACAAGTCATTTTTGGGTTAAGTTGCCACAAGTAAGGGGATCCCGTTAGCAAAACTCACCCACGGGTTGAACCTAGATCAATCACACCTCTAAGGGTTTGAACCTTGATGGATGGTATATTCAAGGAACAAACCATCATCCTCACTAATTGTGCTCCACCAATTGAGCTACAACCCTTCGGCAAGTAGAATTATAATAGATTCGAGCGTTTCTTTTTTTTTAAGAAAAGAGTGTAATACAATATAGGCAAGTAGTTTCAAAAGCCTCTTGAGAATAGTGTGTCCATCCATAGCAAAAATGATGGTGATTGATTGAGTTTAATTGGTGAGGATGATGGTTTGTTCCTTGAGTATGTCATCCACCAAGGTTCAAATCCTCTAGAGATGTGATTGGGCTAGGTTCACCCTATAGATGACTTTGATGAATTAGATCCCCTATTCCTGGTAGCTGGCCAAAAGATGACCTCTGGTTTAGATGTGTGCTCCCTCGTAATACTATATCCGTGAAAATTGGTTATCTTGCTAGGCATTTTTCATTGTAACGTCTTACTAGCATAGTCCCAATTAACCACACTATCCCACATAACATGGTTTAGGTGTCCACACAAATCAAACAAAGAACCTTGTCTATTGGTATAATGCATTGTGGTGAATGTATCAGCATCCAAAAGTTTGCATTTGTGTATACTCTTATCCAAGACTTTACTCCTAGCCTATATTCCAGAGAAGAGGCTTTATTTGGTGGTTTGTCAGTTTATATAATTTTCCTCATAAACAAAGCAACTTGTTTTTTAATATAATAGAATTATCTTGACAAACAAACGAAGTAGTTGTCAATTAACAAAATTCTCCCCAAAAACAAAACAATAATTTCAAAATAAACAAAATTCTCCCATAGACTACAAAGGAATTGCAAACATCTCTACAAAAAACCTTGGTGAAGAAATCAATTGAAATTAAGTCTTGAACTAAGAAATGTATTGGATTAATTTGAGCATGCCTGACCTTAAAGCCTTGTTGGCCCAACACCTATGAGAGAATATACATGTAGAACACCATTCCCTACCTATTTTACATCTACCTTATGTGACCATTGCAACACTACCTGTAGAAACCAAAGTCGTGACTTGAAATCCATGTTTATCACAAAACCATGTAAAAGTCATTTGCACCAAGGATACCTTTGAGAAATCAGGAATATGTAACTCTATTAGTAATACTTGGGTAGAAGTGAAACAAAGTTAGAGGTTGAAGCAACATTCAAGTCTCCCCTAAAGCCTACGATTGAGATTGAATTGAATAAAGTTGAAACTAAAGCTTTTCAAGAGAAGTTGTCTTATCCTTAACCAAACAAGATAATTGTTTCATCTACAAGGTAAACAAGTGAACTAGCATCTAAAATTCCACTTCAAATGGATAAGTAGTATGAGAAAACATGACAAGGCAATGAAGACACTAGATAAACTATACAATGCGTTGATAGAAAGACTCTCAAACCACATTACAAGAAAAAGAAAAAAGAAAAAAAAGCCCTAAAAGTGTTGATTTCCAAGTCCATTTATAAAGGAAAACAACATGAGAAGTAGAGGAAAGAGCAAACAATAACAAATGCACATGTGGACATAAGCAAAAGACATGCTTCGCAATTTCATGAAGATTGTAAAAGGGACAAGGCAAAGGAGTAGTTGAAAGGAAATGCAAACAACTGCCTATAGGCCACTTAAATGAAGTAGATGTCATGTTGTTAGCTAAGTCTATTAAGCAAAAGAAGAATGCTACAAATGAGCATTAAAAGCAAACTAAGAAAATACAAACAAACATTATTCCACTTAGCATTAAGACATGGAATGAGAGGTAAAGTGGACAAGAGCAAGTGATAGATAGGTTTGACAAGGAAAAGAGTGAACTAGGACCCAAAAGGTCAGTGCCAATCCTTGGTAAAGATACAAGCATAAGGCATAATAATCAGATCCAACAAAGCAAAGGACACCAATGTAAAAAGATATTGAACCAATAGAAGGTTAGTTGGAAGAAGATGAAATTCAGAATGAAGTTATTGCATCATTTTCCATTCAAAGTTTCAAAAGTTCCATAGATCACAAAAAGTATGAATTATTTTGTATGCAAATTGGGCAGATTTGAAATGAGGTCAAGGGCCAAATGTAGGCCATTAGACCAAACAAGACAATTCCAACTCACAAAAGAAGTAGAAAATTTGAATTAATGTTGAAGAGACTATGCTTACCAAATAAGAAGTGGTGACACATGTTGCCATGCCTTCCAAACAGAAGAAAACTTCATAGATGCTCAAGATTTGAAAAAGGAGAAAGCAACAACTTTTTATACCAATGCACTAACAACCAAGAGCCATGTGTCAATGACGTGGAGAGACGATGCCATACCAACAACTGCCACAACTTAGCATCATTCTGGAAAGTGTGAGTAATCCACTTGGAAACAAGACACACTCAAGTAAATGGATCAATAAGACTCAAACACCTGTATCCTTAGGCTAAATGCAATGAAGCCAAGATGTTAATGGAAGACCATGATTTTGATCCCATTTGGCCCACAAAAAATTGTTGATTGATTAAGATGCCTACAACAAGCATGAGAAGAAAACCAATAAGAAGAGATATAGACATGACTAGGGGTGAGAATATTGTTCACAACTTGTAATTGACCAATAAGAGAAAGCAAATGATTATACCACAACAAAAAATTTAAATATCAACTTCTGATAAAATCACTTACACATATCATACAAAGACACTCCCAACCTAAAAGGAATCCTTGGATAATGTGTAATTGACATCATGCTTAATGAATTTCCACTCAAGTGGAATTCATGGCAAAGGCAAATGAGACTAAACCATAAAACCTTTATTTTGGACATAGCAAGTTTAGACCTAGACGAAGCAATAAAGATTAATGACATCAAGGGTAGTGCCAATTGCATTAGTTGAATTGTATAACAATGAGAGGATATCATCTACAAAATGAGAGTCGAGAACATGCCTACTTCAAGAAGAGAAATACCCCAAAGAAGATTATTAACAAAAGCATGTTGAAAAAGATAACCAAAGGAATCTATTGTAAGCACATAAAGAAAGGGAGCAAGAGGATGCCCTTGTTGAATGGAGTGTTGAAGTGGAAACTAAGGAGAGCCATTAATTCCAATATAAACTACCAACCCATGACTTTCTTAAAGAACTTTGTATCTCCTTAATTTCTTCTTGGATTACAGGTTTTTATATGTTAATTCGTAGTTATTCTTCAATATTTTTATGTTATGTATGGCTTATTTGAAATTCATCCAGAAACTTTGTGTTCTGTTGGCTGCATGTTATTCTTATGTTTAATATGTGACCCATTTAAACTATTGGGGAGAAATAGTCATTACTTTTATTCCAGTTATTGTTTATGGGTAGGAGATTTCTAAACTTTGAGTCATCTTTTTCTGCTCATTCTTTATCATATATCCTTTCTTAGGGAAAATCTGGGTGTTTTTCTTATGTCTCATGCCTAAGGTTTTCTCTATTCTTTTATTTATTGTAGTTTCCTTTCCTGCTTTCTGGTTAAAAGCATACCCCCAAAAATCCCAAATTAGATCATACGAGAGAGATACCCCTCTTAATGCAAAGGAAAATCATTGTTTTATAGGTGATTTCTCCTTCTGTTATAAGCAGTTTGTCTCTATTTTCTTAGAAAGATCAGAGGTTTATCATCTATTTTTAAAGGGACAAATCTGTAAAGTAACAATCATTTAGGACTTTATAAGTTTTTTGTAGATGAATCTAACAATTCATAGTTTGAATCATATGGGGAAATATAATTTGTTTATGCTAAATTATTACATGGATGCAAGTATTAGTTAACGTATTTGTTGTACTCTTCTTTTTGTATACATCTCATAACAATCATGATATGGAAACTACTAGATTTGAAATAGAAACTACTAGATTTTATATGATAATCATAGATAATTTATCATCTTACATATTAAACATATAGTCATTTCACCTTCTATATGTTTGGCATCATTTTCTTACCTTCATCTCACCTTAGATATATGTTTGACATTATATGTTTAGTTAGGGAGAGACTTAGAGAGAGACCGAGAGGGAGATGATATGTTTGACATTATATCCTCATTTCACCTTCTATAGGTCTAGCATACCCTAATTTTACCTTCTATATGGGTTACAAAAAGAGTAGAATGAGGAAGAGAGGAAGATAGAGACATAGGGAGAGACAGACATCTTTGGCATGATTTGCATATCCTCATTTCACCTTCTATATGGTTTCTAGATGCTTTGCATATCCTCATTTCACATGTCTACATTTGCTTTACACCCACCAATTGCATTTGCTTGAAAGTTTTTAAAGCCTTATCAAGAAATCAATTTTGTACATGTCTTGCAATCATTGCATTCCATGAAACGACATTTCTTTGAGGCATCATGTCAAACAGTTCATGTGCCTTGTCTACACTTCCACACTTTGCATACATGTCTACCAAGGCAGTTGCAACTATAACATCTGACAAAATTCCCATATCCTTTATGCTATGATGGATGTCCATGTACTCTGTTCCAAAGATCCTTTATGCATTCCATGAGATGGGATATCTTCGAGGTGTCCTATCAAACAATTCACATGCCTTTGTATCTAGTGTTGATTGTTGAATTGCAAGAACAAGGCATAAATTGGAGAACACCTTGATTAATGCCCTAGAACACATTGGAGAACACCTTTGCCTATGGTGGCAAGGAACACAATGTTCCAAAATGCTTCAATTTCATGCAGTGGAAAGGTGCTAAGAGTGAAATTTTGCATTTCGTGCCTCATGGGGCCAAACTGACTGTGCCAACACATTGAGATGGCCGATTGAATTCTAGGGGAGGTGTCTTTTTGATGGCGAAGCCTCCTGGTCATTATCAGGTACATCAGACAAAGACAGTCTCTTAAGAGCCCTAAGACAAAAAAAGGTGTCAAACTTTGGACCGGTTGTTGTGTCAAACCATGACACTATGAATGTCTTATTTCCATGTATAGGTGGATGTTAGGTCCACCTACAAATACCTACCTTGGTTGTTTTTAAATCAATTTCGTTTGCCTATGGTGGCAAGGAATGCAATGTTCCAAAATGCTTCAGTTTCATGCAATGGAAAGGTGCTAGGAGTGAAATTTTGCATTTCACACCTCGTGGGGCCAAACTGACTGTACCAACACATCAAGGTGGGTGGTTGAATGCTAGGGGAGCTGTCTTTCTTGTGCAAAGCCTCTTGGTCATTATTAGCTACATCGGACAGAGACAGTCTCTTAAGAGCCCCTAAGATAAAAAGGGTGTCAAACTTTGGACTGGTTGTTCTATCAAACTGTGACACCTATGAACGTCTTCTTTGCATGTATAGGTGGATGTCAGGTCCACCTACAAATACATACCTTAATTATTTTTAAATCAATTTCCTTTGCCTATGGTGGCAAGGAATGCAATGTTCCAAAATGCTTTAGTTTCATTTAGTGGAAAGGTGTTAGGAGTGAAATTTTGCATTTCGTTTCTCATGGGCCAAACCGGATGTGCCAACATGTTTAGGTGGGTGGGTGAATGCTAGGGGAGGTCTCATTTCATACCCCAAGTGTCTCTGTCATTCCCCACTACAAGTTTCTGGTGAAGTCACTTAAAATCTCTAAGAGCAAAAAATTGTCAAACTTTGACGGAGCAATTCTCAGAATCCGTGGCACCTGGGAATGTTATGTTTGGACTATCCAATAACCTCTCTTAGTTTTTGGCAACTCCAAACCATTTGACCATGTCGAAATTAAACGTATTCTTGCAAAATGCATTAGTGGCGTTCAACATAACCTTGCCGTAAGCCATATTTTTGTTATGTGCCTTGTGGGCGCGAACTAATTGTGCCAACATGTACAGGTGGGCAGAATTGTCGAAATCCTATAGTCTGGAATGACTTTAACACTTGGGTTACAAAACGAGACCTCCCATAGCATTCACCCGCCTGAAAGCCTATAGTCCGAAATGACTGTGACACTTGGGGTATGAAATGAGACCTCCCTTATCATTCACCTGCCCACCCAAACATGTTGGCATAGTTAGTTTAGCCCCATAGGTGCAGAACAAAAAATATGGCTTCTATTAAGGTTATGTTGAATGCCATTGATGCATTTTGCAAGAATGCATTTAATTTTGACATGGTCAAAAGGTTTGGAGTTGACAAAAATTGAGAGAGGTTATTATGGATGCACCCCACATGCACTTGTAGGTCCAAACAAAACATTTCTAGGTGCCACAGATTCCAAGAACTTCTCCTTCAAAGTTTGATAGTTTTTTACTCTTATGGATCTTAAGTGACTTCACCTAAAAGATGTAGTCTGGAATGACAGGGACACTTGGGGTACAAAACGAGATCTCCCCTAGCATTCACCCACTCACCATAGGCAAACAAAATTGATTTAAAAAAACTAAGGTAGGTATTTTTAGGTGGACTTGAAATCCACCTATAAATGTAAGGAAGACATTCGTAGGTGTCACAGTTTGACAGAATAGTTGGTCCAAAGTTTGACACCTTTTTTATCTTGGGGCTCTTAAGAGACTATCTTCATCTGATGTAGCTGATAACAAATGGGAGGCTTCACCACTGAAAAGACACCTCTCCTAGCATTCAACCACCCACCCCGACATGTTGGTGCAGTCAGTTCAACCCCATGAGGTACATAATGCAAAATTTCACTCGTAGCAAGTTTGTAAAGTTTTTTATAGTTGGTTATTTAGCATGACCCTACTATAAAGGTGTTCTCACTTGATCCAACGTGTTCTAGGGCATCAATCAAAGGTTTTAGGGAATGAATCAATCAAGGGAAGGCATTGAAAGTAGATGTTTCCTCATAGTGCTATATGCAACCTAGTATTTAATCTAGTGTTTAAGTAGATAGTTCACATCTTAGGTGCATATGAAATCTAGTGTTTAATCTTCTTTTCATGAGTAATCTAGTTTATATTACTCAAAATAATATAGTTTAGATTACTCAAAATAATCTAAATTTCTACAACCACCTCCATATCTAAATTCCTACAAGTCCTACAAAGAAGCCCTGGAAGCATTTTTATCAATTTTGTGGTATCTACAAAACAAAAACTTTTCTACCTCACACCATCTTGTTCAAAATCTCCTCCATGAGAAACATTCCTTCATTTTGTTGAAAACTTCCTCCATAAGAAACTTGCCTCTGAACTACATAAGCACTCTTAGTTGATCATAAGACATTATCATCTTTTACGTACTCCAGATCATCCTTTCATACAGTTCTACATTTGGGATGTGTAAGCATGTTATCAATCTAGGATTCTTAATCTAAGGGTGACAATTCAAACCTATAACTAATGCCAAATGGTTGAAGGCCTCTACAACTCATACTAGAAGGCAACAAACCTCCTGAAGACCATGATAATCATCAAATTACCCATGAGTTTTCTAACAAATGGATGAATGCTTCTTCTAGGAATAATGGTCATATGACATGACATGAAATAGAAGTATGATTGTTGTATGGATTGTGACAGTCCCTCTTACTTCATATTCAAAATGATCATCATGTGAATGTTGGCAGTGGCCCCTTAAAATATAGTAGTCATGAATGATGCTAATTTGATACCCTACTAAGGCCGCAACCTAAATTTATAACATAAAACAATGCTCCTAAATGGATTATGGTAGCCTCTTAATATGACAACACATTCATGAAGGGTTGGGGTAGCCATAATAGCCTCTTAATATCCCAAAATAGGAAAGTAGGGCAAATTTCACAAATATTGCTGCTAGGATAATGTTCTACATCTCTTCATACCTTTAGGGATAATGTTGCTAAATCTCTACATATACAAACTAATAAAGAATCAAAACTTAACATGAAATCACATGAAATGGTAATCAATTCTTAGCACCAAATGTGATGAAACACATGAGGGTTTGTAAGATGGAACCCTTGTCATTAAAAATCATAGTAACATGATGATATTATGGTCACAATCTCCTCATAGGATATGACAAATCTAGTTTAATAAGATCCCTTTATGATTTCATGATGCAAAGATAAGTTTGATGCATAATTTGCAACTTTGGTTTCTATGAATGAAACCATAATAAAACATGATGAGACAGTATTTGAAGGAACCCTTATCACTATGATGCACGAAGAACCATGGTTGCTCCCAAGACTAATAGAGGAATTATAAACCTCATTTTTAAGGTTTGGCAAGTTGGTATGGGCAACCAAACCCTAGATCCTCATCCTCAAAACCTCGGGGCATGCAAGACAAATGAGAACATCATTGATTTTGTTAAGAAATCAAGCATTCTCAAACAATATTAGGGTCAACATGAGATAGGTAAGGACTATGTTAGTACCTTGCATTGCCCCTAAAATGTCAAGAAGAGGAAAATGAAAAGAGTGATAGTGACATAGAAAAGATGGAACATGGGAGATAACATACAAATAGATGAAGTGGAAAAACAAAAAAAACTAAAAATGTAATCAAATCACAAAACTTTAGAATTGTATACAACATACCTTTGTGACATAGCATACCTTTATGTACTCAAATAACATACATTTGTGTCATTCAATCCAATGAACCATGTGGATATGCTTTACTCTTTATGGTGTCAAGTATTGCTTCATGGTCAAACTCGCAAACTTTCCACAAGTTTCTAATTAGCGGTCTACCCCCATATTTTATCAATTGAACATTTGATGCCATGACAAGGTTAGAATAATGAAGAATTTTCCTATGTGTGTCAAAGTCCTCGAACAACCACACATTGGACTTCTTCATTGGATACCTTCTAAGCCATGTTCCAGTAACAACCACCAATCTTGTAGTGTACTTTATGTTTTCTCCATCTATGATAGGGGCTGTCAATTTCTTTTTTGCCTCAACACAATGACATAAATATTAATCCGTTCCTTCATCATTATCTTCATCGACAATAATTGCGTAAACATGTCCTACATTAAATTACAAAAAAAAAGAATAATTATTGATAAATAATACAAAAAATATTGCATCGTAATCTAAAATATATTAATATTCATTAGGTAATGTGTCTACAATACCTGGTTCAACTAGATCTGAAATATGGTAAAAATCAATAGATGATTCCATTTGAATGAGCTGTAGTGCTCCTAGAAGTTGGTACATCTAAAGTGGGCATCGACCTATTCTTTTGACTCACAGTCATTCCAAGAAAAATTTGTATAGGATGAACAAAAATATGTCATCTGCCTTGAATGAAGAGTCCATGAAGCTACATTTGAGCTTCTAAAAGAGTGAAACTCACTTGATAACATCATTATACAACAATATTCATATTTTACAATGTTAGCTTCTTCTATCAACCAAAAATCTATGAACTAAAGACTTACCTTCATTACCTAGACCCATTATAGAGTTACACCATTCGACGATGGTTGTTGCATTTGTCAACTTTGTACTGCCTTTGTACCTCAAATATTCTCGTGCCAAGGCTCTTTTAATACATGCTCCAACACCATCATGCTCCCCTTTTCCATGCCCAGAGTCAAAGAAATCCCATTTATGTTGAACACCACTCAATATATGCATCCTACTCAGCCAATAAAACATTTATGAATTATTAAATTATGATGCACAATTATCTAACCATATGATATGCTAACCAAACATGATGTTCCTGCTACTCAAATGACCATAAAATATTTGAAAGCAACATTGCATAAACTCTGTATAATGTGTGCGATCATCACTAATATAAAAATGATACTCCCTCAAGATCTTTCTATCTTCCTATGTATTGTCAAGTGCACGAATGAATGTTATATGCACAAATATAGCAACCTAAGTGGACTTGTAGTACTACGATTGAACCTCATTCTATGGTTGTAGTGTATAATTCTCTGTAAAGTCTACAATTGACACGACTGTATGAAGAGGAAATGTGTCCTTGCATAACTTAAATTGTAATTCCAACCATCGAGCTCTATGTTTATGTCCTGCATACTCGTAAACTATCTTTTCTTGAAAAATAGGCATAAATGCAGATACCAGTATTTCTTCACTCACCAATTCACACATTTTTGCTTATTTACCATCTTTTAGATTGTATGCCACTATCTTATATTTCCCAAAAGGTACTATTTCATCACCAATTGCATGTGTATTCTCCATGTGTACACAAGTTCTCAAATGTTGCAAACCGCTACAACTATCACATGTTCCATCCAAACATGATTTCTTATAAAACATTTGTCCATCTACTCTTTCACAAAAAATACCTGAAATGAAATCTCTTGCTGATTTAGGTGGAGCTTCTACCATACACTCATGCAAAACATCATTAATATGCAAAGTGTATACGCCTAAAAATGACACAAATTATCCTAAATAAATATTCTAAATATTTATTCCATTCTTCTATTAATTAAATAAATATTCTAAATTTATTTAATCAATTCACTATTCCATAATTAAATAAATTCTATTTATTTAATTAAAATTCTTCTATTTGTCCTTCACAATTAAATAATCATAAATTATTTAATTAACCCTATTTCCTCTATCCTAAAGTTCTAAATTCAAAATTCCACCTCACCTTTCCACCTCACCTTGTCCACCTCATCAGGTTGCACATGTAATTAAATATATTTAATATTTAATTATCTTATTTTCCCTCACCCACATGGCCTATTTCTTCTCCAATCAGAGGTCAATTAACCAATCAATCAAATCTGTTAACTAACCTGTCGGTTGAGTCAAATCCTCAATCAACCCAGTCAGTTCCACAATCCACTCTTCTAACTGATCAATCAATTCTGTTAACAGACCAGTCAATGGAGTTAACTCTCCAATCAGTTTTGTCACATCCCACCTTTCATGATGGAGCTGGGACACTTGTCACATTTCCACTGGTTGCACATTCCTCAACCATCCTCAACCGTTGATCTTCATATCTTCTCTCAACCGTTGATTCCTATTCCTCTGAGTCTATAAATGAAGCTTCATCCCTTCATTCTAATCATCCAGGCTTTTGACATCGTTACTCTGCAGAAATATCACCAGCGCGCCTTTGGCACCCATTTGTCATCTACAAGCTTGAGATCACCATTGTTGCATTGGAGCTCACCTTCATTGCATATCACACCATAGCCGTTCACCATCGACTTCCTCAAACAGCTTTAAAAGATTGCACTCTCTGAGGGCTCATCTCATCTGCGAAAGGACGATTCGTGATAGGCGAACAACAGAAGTTTCGAAATGGAAGAGGTTTGCTGTGTTTGTTCATTGCTGTGTTCATTTGAATCTTCTTTGTTTCTCTATTCTGTTGATGTTTGGGTCATCTGTTATTCATTTGATTGATGCACTATTTTACCCTCACATTTTTGGCGCCCACCGTGGGGCCGTTGCCCCTTTATTTCACCGTTTTTGAGCTTTTTTGAAGGCAGGTTCCGTACAGGCCCCGCAGAGTCACGCACAGATTCTTTCAGCGCATCTGTTCATTTTTACGGCGCTTTTGAAGACTGTTACGGCGCTTTTGAAAATCCTGCGCATCTGTGTATTCTTGCGGCGCTTTTGAAGACTGTTATGGCACTTTTGTTAAAACTGCGCATTTGTTGACTGTTACTGCGCTTCCATAGAATGTTGCTGCGCATACGTTAGAACGGCGCATTTGTTGACTGTTACGGCGCTTCTGACGACTGTTGCTGCGCATACGTTAAAACTGCGCATATGTTCATTTAACGGCGCATCTGTTCATTTTTACGGCGCATTCGTTAATACTGCGCTTCTGTTGATCACTTCTGCGCATCTGATCACTGAAGCTGCGCATTTGTAACTGGCTCAGGTTTTAGTACTTTTCTAGAGTATTTTGCTAACGCTAACCCATTTGTAGGTGTTTGCTGGAGCAGTTTTGCAGGATAGGCTCGGGTTTAGCTGCATGTAGTTGCATCTAACTAGCTCACATTTCATTTTCGGAGAAAGAGTAAAATGGTTGTTCATTACAAATCTTCATCTAGTCTTAATTAGGGAGGAAATAACTGGTTTATTTCATGCTTGCATTGCAAACAAACTTCCAAGTTATTGCTATCTAAGATTTAAAATTTGAACTCACCACTGATCTTGCAGTTAAAATGAACCATTGCTATATCGTGAGGCCTGAATTTCAAAGTTAACAACCTCGTGCAACGTGGACTTAAAATTGAACTCACAACTACTTTCTGAAGTTAAAATGAACCATTGCTATATCGTGAGACCTGAATTTCAAAGTTAACAAATCTCGTGCAACGTGGATTTAAAATTGAACTCACAACTGCTTTCTGGGATTTAAAATCGAACCACTGCAATATTGTTGAAATCACTTCAAAGTTTTGTTTGAGTAGCCTAGCCCATCTAGTTTTTGTCTTTTTAACTAGGGTGGATTAATCAGTGTATTCTGTGCCTGCGAATGACAATAGGCTTATGCTCTCCCCTCTTCTGGGTGATCAGAGTGCCAGACTTGTCATTCTACTTGTTTAACCTTTAGGAGGGGCCTGCCCTTGGATGCATGCTTGTCCAAGCGGGAACGACCCTGGGTGGTAACAGGCTAACGCCAAGCCCTACCGAGCCACTTAAAATAAATTGTGCTTGAGGTGAAAACCTCCTACAACGAGTGCTATTATGTTACACCGACGGCCAACCTCCCCCAAAACCCTGTCAGGTGCAACCCTGTGAGGCTGGGAGACTCCATAACGGAGAGTAGCGCCGCCGCACGTGTAACCACTTGAACGGTTGCCCGAATTAACTACCTCTTGTTTTAGTGGCCCAAATCCCTTATAATCCATTTCTCGCCTAGGATTTTGTACTTGCTTTTGTCCAAAATAGAGTTGAAAAACTACAAAAACAATGGAAAACTACAAAATACTCTTTGTGCGTGCTGTGCTTTCTTGCTAAATTAATTCATAATATCAGATCAGGAAGACCTTTTTCCAGCCAAAGAATACCAAAAACAGAGCAAAATCCCAAAAATTTGCAAAAAAAAAAAAAATACCAGAACTGCGCATATACCCTTTTCTGCTGCGCATATACAGCGACTTGCTGCGCTTTTGCCCGACTTACGGCGCTTTTATACCTTTCTGCTGCGCATATACACTGTTCTGCTGCGCTTTTACAGCGACTTGCTGCGCATATACGCTGACTTGCTGCGCATATACTTTTCCGCTGCGCATTTGCACACTGTTGCTGCGCATACATACTTCACCAGAGCGGCGCATATACAGCGACTTACGGTGCATTTGCCCATTCTTGCTGCGCATTTGTTTCTGCGCATGTGTGACAGTGAGCATTTGCCCTATTTTTGAGAAATTTTTGTCAGCTATTCAGAGTACCCATTTCAGCCTAGTTTCATTTTCCGAGGTCAGAATCAACCTTGCAGTCAATCTTCATCCGTTTCACCCATTTCTCTCTCTTTCGACGGTCGTCCCAATCACCTTCTGTCCTAGTCACTCTTGCCCCAACGTCATTCTGTCCCATACCGAGTCGACATAGGTCCTTTTTCGTCTCATTCGTGAATTCACGTAAGCCTAGTAGGTCACAGTACCTTTTGCTAGTAGTCTTGTTGAACGACTAAGCCCTACACAGTGAGACTGGTATCGACTACCCTTGCTAGTGGCTAAAGTCTTGTGTCAACCGTCTTACCTGAAGTCATTGAGCGAGAGAACCCTTTGTCCAAGTCTTGTCCTAGATATCCCATTCATTACAGTCTTAGTCGACACCTTGCCAAAATTTCTAATCCTAGTCCATTTCATCCCACCCCACCTTGCATGGTTCTTACTCGATCCCAGTACAACAAGCTAACTGAAATGGCCGACTCTTCCGATCACATCGCCCCACCACGCGATGATGATGAAGAAATTTCTCGTGAAGAATTAGTGGCACACATGCAAGATAGCAAATTCCAACGCCTAGTGGAGAAAGTGCTCCTTGAGGACCCCACCAAATATTTCCATCATCTTGCTAGTCTCGGAATCAAACTCCCCGCAGACTTTGACATTAGCTCCATCATGGAAAATGCAGACAATGAACGTGAGAGGGAGACAAATGACACAGTCCCAAATGCACATGAAAGAGGCACAAATGACACGGTCCCCCAGGCCAATGAGAGAGGAAAACAACACATAGATCAAAATGCTCCTATGGCGGATGTGAGACAACAAATTGAGAGTCTAAAGCTAGAAATCTCCAACCTTAAGATCGGCACCAGTTCCAAGAACTACTCCTTGGAAGATATAGCACCATACCCCTTTGACAGAAGTGTGGTCATGAAACCATTCCCCTTTCAGTTCGGAATCCCGAAATTTGACAAATACAAAGGGAAGGGGGACCCTAGAGATCATATCAGGGAATTCACTGCAGCATGTTTAGAAGTATCTCACAACGAGACCTACTTAATGAGACTATTCCCAAGATCTTTAGGAGGTCAAGCTATGGAGTGGTTCTCACGTCTTCCACCAGGAATCAAAACTTTTGACGAACTTGTCAATAAATTCATAACGCACTTCTCTTACAACATAGAACACGAGGTATCTATGCTAGACCTATGCAACACCAAACAAAAGGGTGGTGAGTCTTTCGCCACCTTCTTACAACGATGGAGACAGCTAGCTAGTAAGTGTTCTTACGACATGCCTGAGAAACAACTATTGGAAATGTTTGTCCACAATTTGAATCCTGATCTTAGCTATCAGATTCAGATACAATGCCCTACCTCATTCACCAAAGTCATTGAAATGGGGCTATTCATTGAGAAAGCTATGATCGCTAAAGGAACTCTCAAGCTCTACAAGGACACACCTCCTTCCAATTACACAACTGACAAGTCAAAGTTTTGGACCAAGAACAAGAATGTGGTCAACGATGGAGTAGTGGATGCCAAGGCGACAGCCCCTAAACAACAACCCATATTCACTCTTAAGGAAGAAGCAAATAACAGTGCACTCAACAAGCCACCCCCTCGGGAATCTAGACCTTGGTTCAATTTGAATCCAAGGAGAAAATTCACGCCGTTAGGAGAATCTCAAGAGTCTGCTCTCAGGAAGTTGTTGGCTAACAATGAAATTTCTCTACCGCCAACAAGTGACTATGAGCCTATAGTCAAACCTCCATATTGGAAGGACACAGACTATTGCGAGTATCACCGAGGAAGGGGGCACACAACCAATAATTGCATCCGTCTTAAGAACGTCATACAGGATATACTGGATCAGAATCAAGGAGGGACACAACCGCATACCTCCAATGAATCTCATGTGGCCTACTGGGATCCTCTCCTAAACCACAACCGGCCGTATAACAACAATGGTTACAACCACAACAATGGTCACAATGGCAACAACTCCAATGGTCATAACAATAATGACAACAATCGCAACAGGCCAAACCAGAACAGTGGGTCGAGTAGTGCTAACTATGCAAGCGTTCCCTTTGAGTACACCATTAACTGCATTTCTGAGCACGTTCCGCAAGTCAACGTCATATCCCCCAACCAACAACCAGGACCTAACGGAACTGGTTGTAGTATAATTACCCGCAGTGGTAGAGTCACGATCAACACCACTCCTCCAAGGTCGTCGCCATCTCCGTCCAACCCCCGCCCATATAATGTCATCGACCAATTGCAAAAGACTCCGGCTCATATTTCTATATTGGAGCTCCTGCGTCTATCTCCTTCTCATAAGGAGATTCTTGAGAAAGCCTTAGTGGAGACTACTGTCCCCACTAACCTCGCCCAAGAAAAGTTTCAAACCATGGTGGGTAATTTGACATCCTCCCCTTCCATATCATTCACAGAACAGGATGACCTTTCCATGTCTCAACCCCACAACACTCCTCTACACATTGTCGCATTCGTACACAGGCACCGCATCAAGAGGGTTCTCATTGATGGGGGTGCCGGTTTGAATATTTGCACTTTGAAGCTAGTCCTTGCATTGGGGTTCTCTGAACAGGCAGTAGATCCAAGACGGAAAATTACTATCAAAGCCTATGACGAGGAGGAACGAACCACCAAGGGCACGGTTGTCCTACCCATTCAAGTGGGACCGGTAATTAAAGATGTGGTGTGCCAAGTCCTTGATCGGGAGCTTGCTTACAATATTCTACTAGGGAGACCATGGATCCACGCCATGAAAGCTGTCCCCTCCACCTACCATCAATGCATAAAGTTCCCACACGATGGCAAGCAGGTCACCATACACGGCGACCCCGACCCCTACCAGCATTGCAACTCATTCCAAGCAATCGAGCCCATATCTCCCCTACTCCGCCACAAGACCATACTGCCGAAGCTTCCTCTTCACGGACCAAACCAATGAAAATCACCATAAAAGAAAATGGCGTGGGGGAATACCAGATTGAGCACAGCCTCAACCTTGCAAAAATGCCCTTGTCTCCTCACTCCTTTGGCCAGCCCAAGCATCAACCCAGGCATTTTCCAAAGCCCTCTGCTCCCCCTAACCCTGTGTCATTCCCAACAATCGAGCCCATATCTCCCCTACTCCGCCACAAGACCATACTGCCGAAGCTTCCTCTTCACGGACCAAACCAATGAAAATCACCATAAAAGAAAATGGCGTGGGGGAATACCAGATTGAGCACAGCCTCAACCTTGCAAAAATGCCCTTGTCTCCTCACTCCTTTGGCCAGCCCAAGCATCAACCCAGGCATTTTCCAAAGCCCTCTGCTCCCCCTACAACTTCCGCAAACCCCTTTGTAAAATGGGGGACCTTATCCGATGAATCAGAGGAGCGAGATCTCTTGCAATGGCTTTATGCCGAAGAAGAAAACACATCCCAAGATCCACCCAGACTCCCTACAGAGCTCTATGGGCGAGGTGAAACCATCTTGCATAGGATGGGATATGAAGGACAAGGCCCTATCGGCCTCAGAAAAGAAGGGATCATCGAACCTATACAACCTTCTTCTTCCTCTTCGGCTAGAAACACCACTGGCTTGGGATACAAAGGCAAGGGCAAAGCCAAAGAAAATGCCTGCCTAGTGGAGACAATTCAAACACTCCAAGCGGACAGTGACGCAGATTCAGATGATTCCAATCAATATGAATGGGACGAGCTGACAGAGCACTCCTACGATGACAAGGAGATTGACACCATCCAAACCCTTAGCCCATATCATGAGAGACAAACGCAACGGGACAGACCACTGGAGTCTGATTTGCCCCTCCCTGAAGTTATGGCTTTCGAGGAAAGTATCGATTCCATTGCGATAAACAACCTGGAAGAAAGTACCACCCAGAACACTACCCCCACCGGTGCTCCTAATATTTCCATCCACACTATCAATGAATCAGGTCTTTCATCTGACTCCCTTCCCCTCTTACACCCTGAGCTTATTGACTGGAACCTGCAAGGGACCCCTCAATTAGATATGTTCCAAAACGATGATGCCTACATTGACTATATGGGACTTAGAGATCATTTACCAAAAGGAGATCATAAAGCCGGTTTCGCTATCAAACTCAATACTGTAGCTTACTTCAGGGAGGGTGCCAAGCCTTCTAGTCGCAAAAATGTAAAGATCAAAAAAGAATCTGACGGTGAAAACTGCCATGCGGCAGTGTCAGATCATAAAACAGTAAAAAGAAAGGACGTATCTAAAGGTGAAAACCCAACTGTGGCACCTGACGATGGATTGCTTGACACCCTCCCAAGTGACATGTATCAAGAAAGGTCACAGATCGTGGTAGAGCCAACAGAGCCAGTGAACATTGGAACCGAAGAGCGGCCTCAGATTATCCACTTTGCAAAATCTCTCACGCCTCCTGCGAAAACCAAGTTTGTACCATTCTTTAAGAAGAAGAGAGGCAGCTTTGCTTGGTCATATGCCGACATGCCAGGTTTAGACCCAAACCTGATTCTACATCACTTGCCATTAGATCCAGGGGTGAAGCCCGTAAAGCAAAAACTGAGAAAAATGCATCCCCATATTGCCCTCCTGGTCAAGGAAGAACTCAAGAAATTGTTAGACGTGGGGTTCATCAGAGCCATAGATTACCCTGAATGGATATCTAATATTGTGCCGGTGTCTAAACCAGATGGCAGGGTCCGACTATGCAACGATTTTAGAGATTTAAACAAAGCATGCCGCAAGGATGACTTTCCCTTGCCTAACATCGATATCATAGTCGACCTCACGGCGGGACATACAATGTTGTCACTTATGGATGGATTCTCAGGGTACAACCAGATCAAAATAGCACCAGAGGATCAGCACAAAACCGCTTTCACTTGTCCATGGGGTACTTTTTGCTGGAATGTCATGCCGTTTGGGCTAAAAAATGCAGGTGCTACATACCAGCGGGCCATGACAACTATATTCCACGACATGATGCATGTGACCATGGAAGATTATGTTGACGACATCTTGGCAAAATCACTCACCAGGGACTCACACCTGGACACATTAGAGAAAGTCTTCCAACGGCTGGACCAATTCCAAGTAAAATTGAACCCGAAGAAATGTGTGTTTGGGGTCACATCAGGCAAGCTGCTAGGCTTCATCGTGTCAGCAAACGACATAGAAGTAGACCCGGCCAAGGTCAAAGCAATCATGGACATGCCTCCGCCCAAAACTCTAACACAGTTGAGATCCTTACAGGGCAAGCTACAGGCCATCCGCAGGTTCATCTCACAGCTGGCAGACAAGTGCCATCCTTTCAGCCACCTCCTACATAAGAACGTTCCATTTAAATGGGATGAGCAGTGCGAAGAGGCATTCAACAAGCTCAAGGAGTACCTCATGAATCCTCCTATACTCATGCCTCCGATCCAAGGAAAACCTTTGATTCTCTACATATCTGCTACACCTACTGCTCTGGGGGCTCTCCTAGCGCAGCAAGACTATGAGAACAAGGAGAGAGCTGTGTACTATATCAGTCGAACCTTAGTGGGCTATGAGTTGCAGTACTCACAGGTGGAACGTTCATGCCTTGCGGTGGTTTTTGCCTCACAAAAACTCCGACACTACATGTTGGCACATCCTGTCAAACTCATTGCCAAGATCGACCCACTAAAATATCTTCTCAGCAAAGCAGCTCTCACAGGACGACTAGCCAAATGGGTTATGCTTCTTAGCGAATATGATATAGAGTATGTGGATAGAAAAGCCATCAAGGGGCAAATCATCGCAGACCAACTAGCTGAGGCACCATTACAGGACACTTCACCAATGCAGTTTGAGTTCCCCGATGAATCTTTATTCACTCTGTCAACATCTCCTTGGAAACTCTACTTCGACGGATCTTACACCAACCATGGATCGGGGGTAGGTATCTTGTTCATCACTGCCCAAGGCGACACAATTCCAAAGTCCTACAGGTTGTTATTTCCATGCACTAACAATATAGCGGAGTATGAGGCTTTGGTAATTGGTCTCAAGATGGCCACTGAGTGGAAAATCCAAGCACTATGTGTCTACGGTGATTCTCAGCTTGTCATAAACCAGGTCAACGACGAGTATCAGACCAAAGATGAGAAGCTCATCCCATACAAGCGAATGGTCGACGACCTCAAAGAACATTTCGGGACCATCTCATTTGAGCAAATACCCAGGATAGAGAACAAAGCAGCCGATGCAATGGCGACCATAGCCTCTCTTCTTGAGATACCTGAACAGGAGTCACGGTATGAGTTCTTAGTAGAAACAATTCGACAACCGGCTTATGATCTCCTTGAGACCCATTCCATTTGCCACCTAGTGGGATCTGATTCGCCTTGGTACGGTAAGACCTACACTTACCTCAAGGACAATATCCTTCCTTTGGACCTCTCTTCCAACCAAAAATGAACTTTCATCCGACAAGCCTCCCGTTACACCATTACCGCCAATACCCTTTACCGACGTGGTCTGGATGGTACTTTACTCCATTGTCTAGAACAAGAAGAATCTATAACTGCCTTGCGAGACGTGCATGAAGGGATCTGCGGAACACACTCCAGCGGTCCTTCCTTAGCTAAGAAACTCATGCGTTTGGGTTATTACTGGCCCAATATGGAAATGGATTCATATCAGTTCGTCAAAAAGTGCAAACAGTGCCAGATACATGGGAACCTAATTCATGCACCTGCTCAGGAGTTGAGACCTCTAACGACACCCTGGCCCTTTTGCCAGTGGGGACTTGACCTCGTGGGAAAGATTCATCCGCCCTCTTCCAACGGCCATAAATTCATCATAACCGCCACTGAATACTTTACAAAGTGGATTGAAGCCGTTCCCTTATCAACCGTCACAGGAAAGCAAATTTCCTCTTTTATTCTGAATTACATCATCTGCTGATATGGCATCCCTTCATCCATCATAACGGATAATGGGAGACCTTTCAAAAATCAAGATGTCCAGGAACTTTGTGAGCGTTTCAAGATCCAACATCGCTTCTCCACCCCATATTACCCCCAAGGTAACGGCCAAGCTGAGGCATCAAACAAAACCATTCTGAGAATCCTAAAGAAGACTGTCAATGAAGCTGGTCGCGACTGGCACGTCCAACTCAATCCCGCTCTGTGGGCCTATCGAACCAGCATACGCACTCCCACAGGTGCTACACCCTACGCCCTCGTCTATGGTTCCGAAGCCATCCTTCCCATTGAGGTCGAACTCCCATCCCTTCGGGTGTCGTTGAAAGGTCTCATATCAGACGAAGAGTACAAAGTCTCCAGACTGCAAGAGCTAGAACTGCTAGAGGAACGGCGCCAGAAAGCTTTTGACCATCTCAAAGCCTATCAACAGATGATGTCAAGAAGCTACAACCACAAGGTTAGACCAAGATGCTTCAAGGTTGGGGACCTCGTCCTAAGAGAGAACCCTCGCAATCAGCAGGACAGAGAAAAGAAAGGCAAGTTCGAGCCTAACTGGCTTGGACCCTATGTAATTGTAGCAGCTTACGGATCGGGGGCATATCAGTTGGCCACATCAGAAGGTGAGTTGTTTGATGATCCCATCAACAGCATGCACCTTCGCAGGTTCTATACCTAAGAGAACCCCAATGCAAGGGGGCACAGTAAAATCAAAAAAAAAAAAATCAGCAAAAGTTACAAAGAGAAAATACAAAAAAATTGAAAAAAAATAGAAAGCATGCAAAAAAATCATCCTTTGGTGAAAACCTGGCAAACAGGCGCCTTGGATAGGTATCCTGATGAAAACCTGGCAATCAGGCGTCATGTTACTTTCTAGCTTCTCGTGCAAATAAAAGCAAGTGATGAAAACCAGGTAAACAGGCGTTACTTGTGACAAACCGCATTCTCCATCTTTGGGAATCCAATCACCTTGAGCCCATTCTCCCTCTATTCTCCCCATTCGACCCATATCCATCCTACAATAAACGCTTGACAGTTACCTATCATGGCTTGATACTCACCTTGTGGCCTTGTCAACCAAGGTTTTGTCCCATACCGTCTCCTCAATGTAAGCCTAGTGTAGTGTCTCTCGTCAGGGTCTGTGGTCCGAATCCGTGAACTACGTTGCCTCTGCACCGTCACGTAGGCAAGGCCATTATTCTAATGCGCCCCCAAGGCTTCCATCTCTACCAAGGTCCCATTCGTCTCCTTTCTTGTCTTCATTCTTGTCGTCTTTCTTCTAGTCCATCCAAGGTCCATTAGGGTTTACCCCGAACTACGTTGCCTCTGTGTCGTCACGTAGGCAAGGCCATTTAGCAATGAGCCCCCGAGGCACTAGGTCAGTCCCTTAGGGTCCGTCTTCTCAATAAGGATAGTGCAACCTTCTCATCAGGTAAGCAAATGCAAGCAAACACCCGCACTTCAAGCAGAAATCCCGACAATGAGCATCTTAACCTATCCAATGCAAAGCAAATACCCAAGGTCTTCTAAATGATTTTATGCAAATTAAGGCAAGAAATAAACACATATCAACGCAAATGTGCTTTTGTAGATTGGAACCTAGGGTTAAGTTACAGAGTCTTGATTTTGCTATCATACCTTCCTATGCTACTCAAGGATGCCAAAAGCTAGAGATGCTATGATGGGGGCATGATTACTTTCTTTGTTTGCTATTTGGGGATTAAACTTTAGTAATGTGAAGCCTTGTCTTAGGACGTGATCGGCAAAAGATCATCGAGGACATCAAAGGTCTAACATGAACGGGGGCAATCCTTGCTTGTTGAAACGCAAGAAGTACTCAGGTCATCTAGATTAAATTTTGACTAGATGCTTGTATTAACTTGCTAAATCACAATCCATGTAAGCGACACTCAGGTCATCTCGGTTCAATTATACCTCGATGCTTGTAGTCACTTACAACATTTCAGAAAAGTACCAAAAACAAAATGCCCAATGATGAAATAAAGCAATCTAAAAGCAAAGCATCCATACTATATCCATACACCCATCCATACAATCCTCATTATTCCAACTATGCAGAGTAACGATATCAAGAAAAGTCCCTAAGTCATTCCTTCGCAACCATTCCTCTATCCATCATGTCATTCTTCTGTCGATAGAGTACATTTGGACATCACAAAAACCAGGCATATAGGAGCATATCATATCATTCGCAGAAACTAGTCATGCACATGAGTAGGTTAGTAGAAGGCACCATCCAATGCATTAGGTCACTAATACATTTGCATCACATCTTAATCTTAAAAGCCCAGAAAATCAAAACTACATAGTTAAGTGCATCACATATATAGTTGCATCACCACATAGTACTCATGTTACAACTGCATACATTCAAAGCATTACATCATATAAACATCCAATAGCATCTCACATATCCATACAACATCATAACATAGAAATCATGTTCCATACATGTACATTTGCACCATCACATAGACATCATATTACATTTTGCATTCATTTGTCACATTAGATCATATAGACATCATATAGCAGCATATCAACGTATTTTTCATATAGCATCATATAGACCATCTAACTATGCAATAGAATCACAATCATGCAATAGAAGTAATCATCTCATACACGCATGCAATAGAAACACAAAGCTGCATCATCATCCATACTATCATATACAAAGAGGCCCAAATGTACAATATCACCATCTCTCTCAAAATCAAAGTGTCATATACAATATGCGTCTACATAGACGGTGATACATGTCCCAAAAATGTACAAAATCAGGTCTGTGTCTACCCCTGCTGCTGTGGGCCACCACTGCCAGCTCCTGACTGCTGAGGTCCCATCACGGATGCCCCTGACTGCGAAGGACCTGCTCTGTGAGCCACCCCAGACTGACTCCTGAAGCTCCCTACCCTCTGGCTCGAGGATACGGCCCCATGGTACAAGCCTCGGTAATACTGTGCCTGCTGCTGCGCTCTGGCTAAGTCTGTCTGTGCCTGTACCAACTGCGTCTGCAACTGGCCTACCTGTGCCTATGCCTGCTACACCTGCCCAACCAAAAATGTACTCGCTGCATCTGTGCCCATGGCAGCTACTACTGTGTCCCTCTCTACTCGGATCAGGCGTACCCAGGCATCTGCCATGTCTCGCTCGCGAGTCAAACCAGCGATCACCGCTGCATCTGTATCTCGCATCCTCTCCACTCTCCTCAGCTGTGCCTGCAGCTCTCGCACCTGTCCTCTCAGGCTGGCTATGGTCCTCTCATGTGCCTCACCCTGCACCGGCCCCTGTGCTGCCTCTGCCTGTCCTAGCCCCTGCTGCTGGGGCACCTGCTGCTGTGGTACCTGCTACGGTGGTACCTGCTGGGGTGGTGGCATCTGTGCCTGCTGCTGCACCTGCTGCTGTCCCTCTCCCTGTCCTGGCACTGCCTGCCCAGCCCAGTCTATCCTCCTCCGCTGCCTCGGCCTCTCTACAGCTCGGCCACCCCGTCCTCGTCCTCCTCTAGCGGCCCTCCGTCCTGGGCCAGCCTCTCCCTCCTCCTCTGAGTCCGCCTCGTCAATACGAGGCACCAGCATGCCAGGTCCTGAATATCTCGGGAATGGATGTGCAGTAATCCAATCCTCATACTCCTGTGTGACCCCCGCATCTGCAATCTCTCTACGCATGTCCCATGCCACGTAAGGCAACTGCTGGAACTCTGCCAGGGCCTCCTCGTACGAAGCCATCGGCCCCCATCTGACCCTCTCTGCATGGTCCGGGCAAACATAGCCTGTCCCTGTGGCATGCCCTGTCTCCTGCCAAACTGTCGCAGCACTCGGCCCACCATCTGTCTCTCCAGTATATGCCGTGTCTGGCCTATCAACCACCTGGTCTGAAAGCAGAAGGGTAGCTCATCTCCCTCATCATCCCAGGGCTCGCAATCCAGATATGGCCGCCAGACGACCACATCTACCCCATCCAAGGTATGCCGCCAGTACTCTAGCTTCCCCAGCCTGTGCTGGGAAATCACTCCTGCATAGCCATAGCTATATGGCTCTCCCCTCTGCCTCGCGAAGACGCATATCGGCCTGGTCACCGCTATGTGCTCCCACAGCCAGAACTGTAACAGCAACACCCCAGCCGATAGACTCGTGCTGCGGTGGTACACCACCTGATGCATGTCATGGTAGAGGTGGGCCAGCACACAGGGCCCCCACGCATAACGGGTGCCCTCAGTCAGCATCCACTCCATGATCCTGCCCCATCCAATGGGGAACCCGTGCGATCTCCTATCCGGGCATACAACGCCCCCAATCAGCCCAGCCACAATCCCAGGGAAGTAGTCGTAGCAGTCATAGATATCCTGCCAAGGGATGACCTGTCCCACCAGCTCGGGATCGTCAAATACTCGCTGACACTCGGCGAGTCCCGCATCCCGCTGAGCATCGTACTCCACCAACTCGCCTACTACGGGCAAGTGCAGTATCCGGTAGACATCCTCCAGCGTCACAGTCATCTCTCCAGTAGGGAAGTGGAAGGTCCCGTCCTCGCTGTGGAATCTCTCCACGGCAGCTGTCAACAGTCCTCGGTTCGCCCGCACCTCGGGCATAAAGCAAACATAATCTAGACCCATGGCACCAAGCGCCACTCTGTCAGCCTCCGTCAGCATGTATCTCTGCAATAAAGGCATAGGGAACGTCTCCCTCGACTGCAGAGTCTCTCGTATCTCCTCCTGCAAACACACAATGCAAGGCGTCAGTCTCAAGCTGCATATACCATACTCAACATATCTATTGAACTATATCAACTAAACTTAGCATTTTAAATTGATCAAAACAGCACACTACATCTCTTGACTAGATTCCTGCAATCTCAGAGATAGCTCATCGATTCCTGCGTCAAACAGAACGCTAATCGAATCAATTTGGCTAAGTAATTTGCCATCCCAAGCAAATGCGCCACTACAGGTGGTAAATGCGCCATTTCTGGTATATACGCCGCAAAAATCAACATATGCGCCGCAAAAACGCATATGCGCCGCTACAGGACACATATGCACCGTTTTAATGCATGCGCCGCAGAAATCCACGCATGCGCCGCAAGAATCCACATATGCGCAACTTTAACAAATGCGCTGCTACATTTCACGCATGAGCGGCAGAAATACAAAAGCGCCGCCCAATTACGAAAGCGCAACTAGACTGCACAAATGCGCAGCTTTCACGCATGCGCCGCCGAAACAGGCATATGCACCGCGAAATCACAAAAGCGCAGCTTCGCGAGGCATATGCGCCGTTCTGCGTTTCGGCGCATTCATTTCACCTATTTTCTACGGGCATTTATGACACCTAAACTCGACCCTAGGAGAAATTTTTCGAAGCACATACCGGGGGTCCTGCCTCTGCTGGCCGCCCGAATCGTCGGACTCGCTCGAATCGGTGCTCCTCGCGTGGAATGTCTGCTGCTCTGGCCGCCATGCTGCTCTAAGTTTGCTCTGAGCTCTCTTTCTCCAATCCAGATCAACCAAGTGTGCAAATGACTATTCTTGTGGACCCAGCTCCTATTTATAGCCTCAAAACCCTAATTCTGGCTAGGTGATGACTGTGGACTACTTCCCGTGTCCGTTTTTCCTCCCGTTTTCTTCCCGCATCCCTGACCGCGTCCCTTTTCCTCCAACCTATCCTAACCCCTTCCTCGTCATGAGATCGTCCGTCTCCAAAACTTTCGCCGTTTTTCCCGTCCAATCTCCCGAGGGGGCATCCTATCGTCATTTAACCTATACCAGGGGCAAACTGGGGCATGTATCATCACTCAGACTATCAATTTCTTTGAAGCAACGCCATAAACTGCATTGCATCAAAGAGGGGCAAAATGTATACACCTAAAAATGACACAAATTATCCTAAATAAATATTCTAAATATTTATTCCATTCTTCTATTAATTAAATAAATATTCTAAATTTATTTAATCAATTCACTATTCCATAATTAAATAAATTCTATTTATTTAATTAAAATTCTTCTATTTGTCCTTCACAATTAAATAATCATAAATTATTTAATTAACCCTATTTCCTCTATCCTAAAGTTCTAAATTCAAAATTCCACCTCACCTTTCCACCTCACCTTGTCCACCTCATCAGGTTGCACATGTAATTAAATATATTTAATATTTAATTATCTTATTTTCCCTCACCCACATGGCCTATTTCTTCTCCAATCAGAGGTCAGTTAACCAATCAATCAAATCTGTTAACTAACCTGTCAGTTGAGTCAAATCCTCAATCAACCCAGTCAGTTCCACAATCCACTCTTCTAACTGATCAATCAATTCTGTTAACAGACCAGTCAATGGAGTTAACTCTCCAATCAGTTTTGTCACATCCCACCTTTCATGATGGAGCTGGGACACTTGTCACATTTCCACTGGTTGCACATTCCTCAACCATCCTCAACCGTTGATCTTCATATCTTCTCTCAACCGTTGATTCCTATTCCTCCGAGTCTATAAATGAAGCTTCATCCCTTCATTCTAATCATCCAGGCTTTTGACATCGTTACTCTGCAGAAATATCACCAGCGCGCCTTTGGCACCCATTTGTCATCTACAAGCTTGAGATCACCATTGTTGCATTGGAGCTCACCTTCATTGCATATCACACCATAGCCGTTCACCATCGACTTCCTCAAACAGCTTTAAAAGATTGCACTCTCTGAGGGCTCATCTCATCTGCGAAAGGACGATTCGTGATAGGCGAACAACAGAAGTTTCGAAATGGAAGAGGTTTGCTGTGTTTGTTCATTGCTGTGTTCATTTGAATCTTCTTTGTTTCTCTATTCTGTTGATGTTTGGGTCATCTGTTATTCATTTGATTGATGCACTATTTTACCCTCACACAAAGAAACACATATTCGTCGATAAACATCAAAATGCATAGAAAATTTCATGTGAACTTTACAACAAGTTCTGCGTGTGTGATTTATTTTAACATAAAAAGGTTTTGTCATTTCAAAATACCTTTGACTAATTTGAATTTGAGGATAAGTCTCTAAAAATTTAGAGAAAATTTGTGTTTGAGTCATATCTAGAAAATGCTTTGGATGTGGCTCATGGTTTTGACAACCAATTCTCCTTTTTACAACATCCCTTTGATTGAGAGACATCCTTGTGTTATTTCTCCAAAACTCCTCAATTAGGGATTTTAAGGCTTCAACTATGGCTTTATCTTTCTGTGGGAGTCTACCAAAAAATGCCCATAGTTCATTGTTATCCAGGTCCTCAACTCTTTCACGCCTCCAAATGACTTTCATTAATGTTTTTTACTTATCTTTAGTGCTTGACTTGTTTTTCTTATCAAGCGATATTTCTTTGTTTGATTGCTCACAATAGTTGATGTAATGACACATCATGTAGCATTTCTATCTTTGGTGAGTGAGGTGAAACCAATGCTTTGATATGCATTGATTAGATTTTTTACAATAGATTTTTCACTATTGCTATTTGATGTTCTTAGGCCAAAAATCTTCATGATTAACCCAAACTTAAGATTTTTCATCATCTCAACAAACAATTGACATATTTCCATATTTTATTCACATTTCTTCTACAAGTACGTTTAGGAATCTTATCACCCATTGCTTTTAGAATATTCTCATCAATTTCAATAAAAAACTTAGGCTTTCTATGCTAAATTCTAGGAGGTGTTCTCAATGGAAAACTTGAATCATTAGATACATTTTGCTCATTCAACACTTGATCAATTGGTGTAGCATCTATATTCACATTTGCAAATGCATCATCATTTTCAATCAGTGATTGAACATTTTCTACAATATCAATTTGAGATGGCAAAGATGTCATACCTTCAACTCCTGCATTCGGTTTCTTACTTGCACGAAGTTTTTGCATTCATTCCCTTTGTTTCTCCAAATCATTCTCTCTCTTGGATGCTTCATGATCCAATTCAATTGGCAAACATGGTTGATCTTAATTTGTGGCGTTCAATTTCTTGTTTTCACGAAGTTGTTTCATTCACTCTCTTTACTTTACATTTTCAACTTCACACTCCTCTAGTGTTTGAGTTTTTGGTCTTTTCCTTGGCATGGTATTGAATTCTATATCAATCTAAAACAATGGTTAAAAGAACACAAAAATATCTCATAATTTATCAAATTATAATACAAAACATGCACAATTAGAATTTTTTTTGTCAGTATAGGATAAAAAAACTAGTTAATTTATTCAATCAAATGTTACAATTCCTCAAAACATGTAAAAAATGATTTGCAGCATCAAATTTGATTTCAAAACATGTGAATGGAATCTTCTATATCGATAGAAGACAAAAAACCAATTTTGTCAATCAATCATTGTAGAACCTCAAAAGCATCAAAAGTCTCTTTACATGTCAAAAAAAGTGCAGAACAGGGGAAGATTACATAGCATGTGGGCCAAAGTCACATGATAGGTCTTTTTGCAGGCCATTGGTCAATATTTCTACTAGCTAAAAATGTGCTTGCATTATAACATAATTGCATTACTTAAATTTTTGGTCTCTTTCCCTATGTCTAAAGGTGTGGTTCAGGTTCTAAAGGAATCATGACTCACTATTCTTACTAGAGAGAGAGGGGTGGGGATATAGACAGGGCTTTGATAGATAGAGATAGAAAAAGGGGGGAGAAGGATAGGGGGAGTGAGACAGGAGAGATATATAGAGAAGGGATATAAAGAGATAGAGAGATAACCATAGAGAGGGAGAGATACATAGGGGAAAGAGATAGAAGAGAGAGAGGGGGAGATGAAGAGAGATATAGAGAGAGGGAGAGATAGAGAGATATAGATGGGGAGATGGGGGAGAGGAGAGATAGAGAGGGGAGAGAGATAGGGGAGAGAGATAGGAACTGAATTTTTCTAAAATTTTGATATAAGGTGTACCACTTCGTTATGTAAAACATATCCAAAAATTATCACTACCCAAATTTTCAATTTGGAGATGTGTATCAATTAATGACGACCATTCCTACACCCTCTTTGCTATTGCTATTAAATCTGCAAATCCTTGATTTTTTTCCTCTAAACCTAACATATCTCTGATGCTTGAATCCTTCTCAGGACAATAGTTGTTTAGGTTAAAACATTTAATTTTAGAACCTTATTTTGTTTGAAGAGAAATAGAAAATCTAATCTCTATGGTAATGTCTAAATTGTATGAAATTGCATCCGAGATAAAGTTTATCTATTTTATCTTTGGTTGAGATGGGTCTTCATTGTATATATGTGATTACACATTAGATGATGTATGGGTATATATGTCATTGCATGATGCATCTTTGATTGTTGCATGTATGATGCCATTGTATTTTGCTTCTCTACTATTTATTCTTTTGTATGTCTTCATTCATTTTCTTTTGAAAACTATTTAGTACTTGAATTTTGATTAACCAACACCTTAGAAGAAAATCTATATGTGCATAAACTAATGGAGTAGATTTTAGGTCTTTCATGTTTCTACTCTTCTATTCTTTTGATAAATGTAATAATTATCTTTATACCAAACAATTATCACTGATAGTTTTATCATATTGAATAGCGATATTGTTATTGTAAAAATTGAAGAATGTGGCTATATTGTTTGGTTTAGACTAAGTTAGTACTTCATATGGGATTCTATTGTTTGAAATGATTGATTTGTCACGTTCTTAATAGTCAATTTAATGCTTGCAATACATTTTATATGGGATCAAATTCTAAGTTGTTGTAAATAAATGATGAGTGAGTGAATACTTCTTGAGATGAAATATGTCTTATTTCACATATTGCAGCCTTCTTGCGATCTCGCATGTATCTTTAGAAGTTGAGTAAAAATATTGTCTATTTTCTGCATTCTGTATGATGTGTTGAGATAGAGAATGATTGGAATGTTTTTGTTGTTGTTATAACTTCCTTATTTTACCCCTGTAGGGATTACTCGTAAATATAAATATTGCATGTACTATCTAGAACTTTAATGATACTCTAGAAAATATTATGGAATGAACTAGATTCCTTATGAGTTATTGAATCTAAGTTAACCTTATGGTTGCAAGACTAGTTTCCCGAACTACGAAGTCTCTGTGCTACGTGTATGTAGGCAAGGCCATCAAGGATGAGCCCTCAAGACTTTAGGTCAGCCCTTAGGGCCTTAGGCTAGTATATTATTATTAGATATGTATTTGATGGATTTTGTGGAACTAATATCTGCATTTAGTTTTGCAAAAACAAGTTTGTAGACTAAGCGAGATTATGGAGCTAAGGAAGAACTTTTCATTGTGTCAAAAGATGTTTATGACTCTCTTTGTGAATGTGAAGAATTGCATAAAAATGTTATATCTTATATTTGCAGTTGCATTGATTTGTACAAAACAATTTTCCAAATTTGAAGTTTATATAAGTTAATATTTGGAAAATTCCCTCTTGTTTATTATTATTTTTCATTATTTTTGACTAATTCAATATTAAAATTGAGTGGGCATTACACTCTCTCATACCCTCTCTTCTCTCTCTCTACCTCTCTCTTTTGCTTAACCCTATAATAATTGAATAGGAAACAATGCTCTCTCTCTCTCTCTCTCTCTCTCTCTCTCTCTCTCTCTCTCTCTCTCTCTCTCTATATATATATATATATATATATATATATATATATATATATATATATATATATATATATATATATATATATATATATATATATATATTGAATAGGAAACAATGCTCTCTCTCTCTCTCTCTATATATATATATATATATATATATATATATATACGTGTGTGTGTGCGCGTGCGCATATCTCTATGTCCCTCTTTGTCTAACTCTCTATCTCCTTTCTCTTTCTTTCTATCTTTATATTTGCATCTATGTTTCCTCTCTCTGTATATCTATCTTTATATATGTCTCTCTATCTCCCCTTCTCTCTTTCTCTCTTCTTTCTCTATCTATCTCTCCACCTCTTTGTCTCCCTCTCTATTTGTCCATTTCTCTCTCTCTTGGTAATATCTTGAAATTTATTATATATACTTACATAATATACATTATTAAATATCAAAATAATAGAATATATAAATGTATATGTGTGTGTATATATATATTAGCTATTTATTAACTTAAAATAAACCTAACAATTTAATTTACCTTCCATGAATGGGGGAGAGGGGATACTCTCTCTCTCTCTCTCTCTCTCTCTCTATATATATATATATATATATATATATATATATATATATATATATATATATACTCTCTTCTTGAACCCTTCTTTCTCTATCTCTCTTTATCTCTCTTTCTCTAACTCTATTTGTCTCCCTCTCTATTTCTCTCTCTCTACCTCTCTCTCTCCATATCTTTTTCCCCTTCTTTCTTCCCCTATATCTCCTCTCTCTCTCCCTCTAGCTCTCTCTTATGATCTCTCTATCCCTATATCTCTATCTCCCAAGCTTAAAGAAACATAGGGAGAGAGAAATATTAGAGACAGGAAGTGTGTGACAGGGAAATAGAGAGAGAGAGAGAGATAAAAATAAATAGAGCTAGAGAGGGAGACAAAGATATATAGAAACCTATAGAGAGAGAGTACCTTTCAATTTCAAGTAGAGAACACGGCTACATGCATAACCTTCCTATGAATTATTATTTCCAAATTTTACCTTTACCACCCATCACAATTGGAGAAACATTTCTGAAAGCACAAAATCATTACCCATCGTGGGATTACAAAACTAAGATTAACTACATAAACATAGTCACAAAAAGTGTTCCATTGTGTGATAGACTTGAGGTTATAGTCAACCAATAATTTTTCATAGGAAGGTTATGCACAGGGCCTAAATTTGATGGTTGTATGGTCGTATTTAGATATTTTTTTCCGTAAAATACAATCAAAATTTTAAAAAGATTGTATCACATGAAAGGAGAGATTTTGAATACACTGTCAAAATTTACATAGAATTATGATGATATATATATATTTGATTTATATATAATTCTACTTATACTAAGATATATTATAGTATTTTAAGGGCACATTTGAATAGATAACCGGCATTGAAAAATTAATTGACAGGCAAGGTTGACCGTCAAATTTAAGCACTGGTTATGCATGTAGCCATGTTCTCTACTTGAAATTAAAAGGTACTATAGAGAGAGAGTACCTTTTAATTTCAAGTAGAGAACATGGCTACATGCATAACCAGTTCTTAAATTTGACGGTCAACCTTGCCTGTCAATTATATATATATATAAAGGAAGAGAGAAAGATATATATATATATATATATATATATATATATATATATATATATATATATATATATATATATATATATATATATATATATATATATATATATATATATATATATATATATATATATATATATATATATATATATATATATAGGGGGGGGGGGATAGAGACAAAGGTATAGAGAGAGAGATGAAAATAGAAGTGAAGAGAGATAAAGATAAATGGATAGAGAGAGAGATAGATATATAGAAACATCAAGAGGGACAAATAAAGGAAGAGACATGGTAAGAGTAGAGACAGAGTACTCTACTCTTACCATGTCTCTTCCTTTATTTGTCCCTCTTGATGTTTCTATATATCTATCTCTCTCTCTATCCATTTATCTTTATCTCTCTTCACTTCTATTTTCATCTCTCTCTCTATACCTTTGTCTCTATCCCCCCTTCTTTCTTACCATCTTTTTTTTACTTTTTTCCTCTCCTCTATCTCTCTTTTTTAAACCACTCTCTCTATCTCTCCATCTCTCTCTATAGATATTAAGAGAGAGATTAAGAGATAGGTTGATAGGGAGAGGAGAGATATGAACTTTAAACTATATGGATATGAAAGAAAGACAAATATATGTGGATATGAAAGAAAGATAAATATATATGGATATTTGTCTTTCTTTCATATCCATATAGTTTAAAGTTCATATATATATATCAACTTTAAACTATATGGATATGAAAGAAAGACAAATATCCATATATATATATATATATATATATATATATATATATATATATATATATATATATATATATATATATATATTTGTCTTTCTTTCATATCCATATATACAGAGAGAGAGAAGGGGAGTTAACATGGGAAGAGAGAAACATAGGGAGAGAGATCTCGTAGAAAGGAAGTGTGTGAGCGAGAATGGGGGAGGGAGACAAAGATGAAGAGAGATAAAGAGAAATAGAGAGAGAGAGAGACCATTATTTCCTATTAAATTATTATAGGGTTGAGCAAAAGAGAGAGGTAGAGAGATAAAGAAGGAGAATTGAGAGAATGAGAGAAAGAGATAGAGAAAAAGATAGAGGTAGAATGAGAAAGCTTAGAGAGAGAGGGGGGAGACTCGAGGTTACAATCAACTGTTGTTATATGGAGCCTAATCAGACTCAGAGGTTAAATTTTCCCCACTTTTATTGGCGCAATTTCCTCCCAAATTATTTAATGAGGATTTGGGGGCAGTGCTCCCAAGAAGGTGTCAAGGGGTAGCGCCCTTTGCGGGGTCCAGGGGTAGTGCCCCCAAAACCTCAAACAATTTTTATTATTTTATAAAGGCGTCAGGAGTTATTTTTTTCTATTGGCCGACATAAAAAAACCCCTATTTTGTAACCGACATAAGTCTTGATAAAAATGGCTAAGGGTTAGGGTTTCTGTTGACATTGTATTGTAGCATTTGCAACGATATTGAGTTGCAAGGATTGCTGGTTGTAAACGATTTGATTGTTGGATAATAATATTGGACTCTCTTGTTGGTGGATGTAGCCCAAGTTTGGGTGAACCACGTTAAAAATTGTCTCTCGCTGTTATTATTTCTATGTATTTTTCATTCCTCTGATTAATCTTTATTTGCATATAATTGATATTTTCAGCATGCAATTCCTAACATCAACCATTCCAATACTCTTCCAAATTTGGTGTACCCATTGCACACTATCTTATCTTTAAAGCTACAACTGTAGCCAAAGATGACATTGGGTAAATCAGTATTTTAACCCTTTACAAATTTAGTGTTAGTCAATGAGAAGAGAAATATTTGCTTGGAAACTCACTAGTAAACCATCACAATTATTTAAAATACACATGTTGAAATGTTTTGTATTCTATGCTCTATAGGAAGTAAGGGAGGGAGAAACACCCAGAGAAAAGAGATAGAGAGATAGAGTGATAGAGGAATAGAGAATAATAGAGATTGATATTTGTTACAAAAAATGTGCTTGACAAAAGGAGTTGAACTATTCTCTCTTCCTCTATCACTATATCTATCTTCTCTCTATTAAAACAAATATTTTTTTAATTTTGTTTAAGGTGTTCGATGGCCATTTAATGTTCAAAAAATCACTAAAAGGATTCAAATTTTAGGGCCTAAATTTGAAAGTCAACCATGCTTGTCTCTATCCGTCTTTCCCTCTTTCTATCTCATCTCTATCTTTCTCTCCTAGTCTATCTCTTTCTTTATTCCTTTCTCTATCAATATCCTTCCCTCTCTATTTCTCTCTCCTACCCTCGTCATGTCACTCACTCTTAGAGGACTCTTCCTCTATCACTATCTCTTTCTCTCTTTTCTCTATCTCTTTCTCTCTTTTCTGTATCTCTTTCCCTCTATATCACTTATCTCTATCCCTCCCTCTCTCTCTCCCATTGTCACTCTATCCCCCCTCTAGATCTCCTCTCTCTACTCATCCATATTTTTTTTAACTCTATTTGTCTCCCCTCTTTGTCTCTCTTTCTCACATACTCTATATATAAAGATCTCTCTCTCTCTCTCTCTCTCTCTCTCTCTCTCTCTCTCTCTCTATATATATATATATATATATATATATCCCCTTGTGAAATCTTAGAAAGGATAGAGAGAAACATAAGGAGAGAGAAATCTGAGAGAGGAAGTGTGTGACAAAAAGAAATAGAGAGCTAGAGAGGGAGACTTGAGGTTACAGTCTACCATTCCAATACTCTTCCAAATTTAGTGTACCCATTGCACACTATCTTATCTTTAAAGTTGCAACCGTAGCCAAAGATGGCATTGGGTAATTCAATATTTTAACCCTTTACAAATTTATTGTTAGTCAATGAGAAGAGAAATATTTGCTTAAAATGTTTTGTATTCTATGCTCTAAAGGAAGAGAGGGAGGGAGAAACACCTAGAGAAGAGAGATAGAGTGATAGAGGAAGAGAGAATAATAGAGATTGATAATTGTTACAGAAAATTTGCATGACAAAAGGAGTTGAACTATTCTCTCTTCCTCTATCACTCTATCTCTCTTCTCTCTATTAAAAATAAATATATTTTAAATTTTGCTTAAGGTGTTCGATGGTCATTTAATGTTCAAAAAATCACTAAAGGAATTCAAATTTTTAGAGCTTAAATTTGAAAGTCAACCCTGCTTGTCTCTATATGTCATTCCCTCTTTCTATCTTTCTCTCCTAGTCTGTATCTTTCTCTATTCCTCTCTCTATCAACATCGATCCCTCTCTCTTTCTCTCTCCTACCCTCACCATGTATCTCACTCTCAGAGGACTCTTCATCTATCTTGTTCTATCTTTTCTTTGTCTCTCTTTCCCTCTATATCACTTATGTTTGTTCCTCTCTCCATCAATCTCCCTCTCTCTATCTCTTTCCCTGTCTATCCCTCCCTCTCTCTTTCTCTCCCCCATTGTCTCTCTATCCCCCTCTCTCTCCTCTCTCTACTCATCTATCTTTATTTAACTCTATTTGTCTCCCCTCTTTGTCTCTCTTTCTCACGTTCTATATATAAAGATATCTCTCTATATATATAAAGATCTCTCTCTCCCCCTCTCTCCTTCTATCTCTACTCATCAATATCTTTCTCTCATTTAACTATAATATAGACTTTATATAAAAATTAAATATATAATTAAATCATTACAAGTTACCACCTGGACAATAAGCATGGAGACCTAATTTTTGTAGATGGAATTTTTATATGCCTTCTTAAGTATAACATTTCATAAATCAAATTTGATTTAATCTTAAATCTTTCTAATGTGGATAATGTCTTAAGGCTTCCTTTATATGTGTAGGGCTTAGAAATTGTGTTGATGAAGGTATTCACAATAAAATGTACTCTATCTCTCTCTCTCTCCCTCTCTATCTCTATACCTCTCTCTTTATTTCTATTTCTTCCAAAATTATCTTCCAACTTTATCAAAATTATTGATTTAGTCAAGAAGACTTTAAAAAGGTGAGAGGTGGGTAGTTAGGTTCCTCCTACACCAAGCAAATCAAGTTTCAATGATGCTTCTCAACACCACCAAGTGTTTCATTAAAATTTATAGGTACATGCAAAACATGATTGTATGCAAAAAAAATCTAAAGATAATAGGGCCAAATCTATAGAAAAAAAATATAGCCACATCATGTGGTCGAAACATTAACCTAGATTCTTGTTCATTTTAAAACTCGCAAAGCACAATCATCTTAATTTGTTTGTGTAGACACCTAAAAATGTCTTCACCATCTAACTGACCTCCAACGTCACTAAACACATCAATTCCCCTTCCCAAACAATTAATTAAATTTTTATTTAATTAATTATCCTTTCAACACCTAATTTCCCCTCATTTCATCCTTTAAAATTGGATTAATTTGATTAATTCAATAGTCTAGCCTAGCCAATTAATTAAATAAATGTGCAAATATTTATTTGATTAAATTCCTCTTTCTCCTAAATCCAATTAATTAAATAAATCATGTTTATTTAATTAATTTAACCCACTAATTACCCTATTCCTACCCTAGTTAATTAAATATCAATTATTTAATTACCTAGCCTAACCTACATGACCCTGGACCTAGGATTAATTAAATAAAACATTATTTAATTAATCTTAACACCTTACTAACCCAATCCCTAATTTTTTCCAGCCATATTAATTAGGCTAATTACCCTAATTAAGATGCTCAAACCTAGCTTAACACCCTTCCCCACATCCTCCAAATAAAAAATTAAAATATATGCCACATAAATCATTTTTTTATACACACATGTCATAATTATCATTAAATACCTCTTACATCCCTTACACATGTCATAGCTCATTTATTTCCACTCTTCCCCAAATAAATTTTAAATTTATTTTCTCTTCCCCATGTGAATTTTTAATTCACATCTAATCCATCTCACCCAACCTCATTTAATTCACCCCTTTCCCAAGATAAATTTAAAATTCATCTTTATTCACAACCCTCCATTTTTGGAGACTAAATCTAGGCCCTCCACATCACATGCATTCATCAAGCCATTTTGACATCCACAAATTGAGCAAAGTTATCATGCCAACATCTCTCCTCTTGAGCTAGTTATACTTAGTGATTTGCATAGAATTTGAGAGCATCTCACATTGCATTTGATCATTTTGGGTAAAGCTAGAGTGTTTGGGTGCAACACTCTCCACCTTATCTTGGATTTGTGGGTCATTTTGGAGGTATAACACTTGTTTTTATGCATTTGTTTCATGTTTTCACTTTCATTTTAATTTCATAGATCACATTGGCATATCCGGTGGGACCCACAAGGTCCAAACTAACATTTTTGGTGAGTTTTTGGTGTTTTTAGGAGTGTTTTTGCAGATCCAGCACTATTTCCTTGCGTTGTGGCGCTATTTCATTAGGCAGCGACATCACTTATGGATATAGTGGCGTCTTTCCCTGCATGTCACCTTCACTCACTTTCTATCTCCTAGATTAGGTTTTTAAGGGCTTTTTCTAATGTTTGCAGGTTTTTCTGAGATAGTTAGCTCTCTATTTTTGCAGAAAAGTCACTAAAGGAGGGGGAAATAATGTCAAATTTTTAGCATAATCTTGTGTATTGTCCTCTTTTCATTTTGACTTGGGCTAACATTTTTTGGTTGTTTGATCCAACTTGGAGTGATTTAAGGTGGTAAAGAATCTTCTTACAAACATTTAGAATATATATCTTGCCACTTACCATCTTTTTTTTTGCATCCTTTTGAAGCACTATGTCATATTGGCGCTATTTGTGCTCAGTTTGGTGCCATCTAGTCCAGAAGACAGAGATAACACTTCAAATGCACAGTAGTGCTATTCCTATATTTTGTAGCGCCTTTTTGCTTTTTTGGCACCATTTTATGTTATTTTAGCGCTATTTGTCTGTAAACATCAAACAAACGAATTTCATCAATTTCCGTAGTGCCACTTAGTCACTGTGTGGCACTTTTTTGTAATCATGACACCATTTAGGGGTTTAGCAGTGCTTTTTGTAATCGAGGCGCCATTCTTGATTATTGTAGTGCCTTTTGATTCTGTATTGCAATCTTTCAGTTTTATAGTGCTTTTTCTGTAGCTGACAGGAGTCAATTGGTCTAGCAGTCTATAACGCAATTCAGATGTCTTGTGGCACCATTTTACAGTTCTGTGGCACCTTCTGTCACTGTCTTGGCGCCATTATCTGTACTAATTTTGGGGTTTGTGCAAGTGGCTGACTGTGTTTCGCAGGTTAAAACCATTTGTCGAAGACCATTATCTGAAAACTACTAACTTCTTGTAGGGGTTTAGTAGTATAGAAAAAACATTTCATTTTGGTGCACCTAAAAAGAACCTTTGCTTTGTTTAACTCAACATTTGGATTTGTTTCATTGAAATTAACAATTGCTTGTCAAACAATCATTAGAAAACATTTTATTTTGGTGCACCTAAAAAGAACCTTTGCTTTGTTTAACTCAACATCTAGATTTGGTGCATTGAAATTAACAATTGCTTGTCAAACAATCATTAGAAAACATTTCATTTTGGTGCACCTAAAAAGAACCTTTGTTTTCTTAGCATAGACAACATTTGAAATTGGTGCATTAAAATTAACAAGTGTTTGCAAACAATCATTAGGAACATTTCATTTGGGCTTAAAAAGAACATTAGCAATTGTTTGACGTGTTTGGTGTACTTGCACATCTTTGTCACCCAAGGGATAGAATCAAAGTATCCTCTCCCCTTGCCTTCAAAAGGATCTTGGGTGAAGAGAAATGGTTCTACTCTCATTTTCTTTTTAGAAAGTGGGCCTGCTCTTAAGACACATCCGCAAGGAGAACTCATTTGCGACCCCAAGCAGTACTTTCATTCAGTCCCCTATATAAATTAGGATAAGGTGAAAGCCAAATCCAAATTGGTATTAGAGCTTACCATTCGGTGCTATCTTGAAATGAAGTAGTACCTTGTGTATATGAGCCTCCTAGTAGAGCTAGTCAAAACCTTAAGTGGTTTATCAGATGCTCGTAACGTGTTGATACGCCAAATGTACCCCCACTATGAACCATTATTTTAGAGGCCAAAATCCTTCTACTTGTTGGCACAGGAGGTCAGACCTCTGAAGTTGTCCCACGTTCTCGCAATTCAAAGTAGAGATAACAAAATCTCTTGAGATATGCACGTCTTTTGGGATTCAGAGCTTGGGGTACCCGAGAAGTGAGTGTCGTGTAAGGGGGAGCCAGTGTCACCAAGCTTCTAAGTTATCCACTTTGAGTAAGTGCGGATGGAGAAATCCAAGTGGGAATTCAACAAGTATTATCCTTGCTTCGCCTTAGGTTGTGCATGCTTGATAAATCTTTCACATTTTTCATAAACAAAACCTTTGGCTATTGTGTTCTCTCTGTTTGAAGTGTTTTCAATATTTGCCAAGAAACAACATCATTAAACCACCATTACAACATTTGACCTTCACAAAATCCAAATTTGATATCAAAACCTACCTTTGCCAAAGAATTGACAATCACTAACCTGTTTTGGCGCCATTTTTTTCTATTTTGGTACCATATACCTGAGTTTTGGTGCTACTTACAGATCAACTTGCCCACAACCTGAGAAAATTATTTTGGGACCTTTGAGACCTACACATCCATAATCCGCATTCACCTTGCCTAAATCCATCAAAATCATAACCATTTTGACCCAAAATCTTCATCCACATTCCCATTTTGACCTTAGAGAATAATCATTTCTCCTATAACTTCGAACACAAAGTATCCATGACGAATCTTTCCAATACCAAACAAAAGAATGGAGAATCCTTCACCACCTTCTTGTAAAGAAGGAGAGGCTTGGCAAGCAAACTCCCTTGGCCAATCCCCAAAAAATAATTAGTCACCATGTTTTTGGCTAATCTTAATCAAGAAATGGGATTCCACCTACAAATCCTATGCGCATCCACCTTTGAAGAAGTCATTGACAAAGGTACAACCATCAAGAGAGCCCTTATTGCCAAGGGCTCGATCAAGCTCTATGATAACAAAACCTACAACAACAACAACAACAACAATAAAGTCAACATCAACACCCCAAACGCAAATAACAACGCACAATCAAACAAGAAACCTCGCTTTTGGGGCAAGAACAAGAACACCCTTAATGACAGCATCACCGATGTGAAGGCTATTCAAAATGTACAAAATCAAGCACCACCAAACACCTCCACCGCCAACAATATAAATATCCCCAAGGGACCACCCAAACAAAATAACACCCCTAGAAGGAAATTCACACCCTTGGGAGAACCAATATAAGATGTTTTTAACAAGATTATAAAGGGGAATTTGATAACTCTCCACCCTATTAATCCTTACGATGAGAATCAATTCAAACTCGCATGGTTTAATGAGAATGACTATTACGAATACCATCGTGTTAACGGGCATAAACATCTGATTGTATGAGATTGAAGCATTGCATACATTGTCTTATAGATAAACATCTTATCAGTGTCGAGGAACCACCACAACAGTCGCCAAATGTAAACCTTGGAGCTTACAAGGATCCTCTACCCAACCACAATAAAGGAAAGGCCTCGTCATCTAACCAAGCTTACAATATCATTCCACCTCCCACTTCTTTTGACTCCATTCTGGGTCGAATAGAAGAATCTTCCAACTATGTTAGCACCATTATCATTTGGGCACAAACACCCGATTGTACTATCACTACCCGTTGCGGCTGTGTCTCCATCCATGGGGTACCCACCAATGATCAGCCATCCACATCCGCACCTACCAACCCCCCATTCACTCACAAATACAACCTCCTAGATCACCTAGGTAAAACCCCTACTCAAATCTCCATCCTTGAGTTGCTCTGAATGTCACCACTTCACAAAGAAGTGCTCAACAAAGCCTTAATGGAGACACAAGTTCCCACCAACCTAAATGTTGATCAATTCCAAGCTATGGTGGGCCATATCTCTTCACCCCATCACCTCACCTTCTCTGAGAAGGACCTTCCTGCCTCCGACAACTTACACAATGATGCCCTACACATTGAAGTCTGCATCCATAAGCATACCATAAAAAGAGTCTTAATAGATGGTGTCTCCGACCTAAACCTGTGCACTCTTAAATTGTTAAAATACTTGGGATACTCTTATGTGGTTGTGGACACCAGTGATTGTATAACCATTAAGGGATACGGTGATACTGAGAGACTATCTAAGGGCACTATCAAACTCCCTATTCAAGTAGGGCATAAGATCTTAGAGACCAAGTGTCAGGTACTTGATCTTGACCTCCCTTATAACATTCTCCTTGGCCGACCATGGATTCATGCCATGCAAGCCATACCATCCACATTTCATCAATGCTTAAAGTTCCCTCACAACGGCACAGAGTAACTATCTATGGCTATCCCCACCCATTCCAATACTACAGTTTCTTGGAAGGACATGACCGCACTTTCTATCCTTACAACAATGCCATCAAGAAAACTGCCTCCCAAACTGACCCTACATCATCTACCTCATCTGTTGATGCTTCCAACATCACCACCACTTCATCACAAACATCTCCACCACCTGAGGTCAAGATCAAGTTAAGTGACATGGGGTGTGGCAAATACAACCTGCACGATACTTTTTGTGTAGGGACATTGCCCACTCCTAAAACATTTAGCACTCCGAAGGAAGAAGAAGTCTCCATGGTGGTTATCAAATGCAAGCCGTCTCCCGCCTTCGAGGAAAAACACCTCCTTGATTAGGATGTTCTCGAGGACATATCATCATGGTTATACAAAGATGAAGAAGCAGAAAAAGAAGCCCCTACCATTACAACTAAAATTTATGGCAAAGGTCTAGAAATTGTCAAGTATATGGGCTATAGAGGACAAGGCGGTATTGGCCTCCATGAGCAAGGGATTGTGGAGCCAATTCAAGAAATGAGGAATCTTCATACTCAAGGGTTATGATATGGAAAACAAGAGACTCTCCTTGCTAGTGGTGAGTGTATCTTAGGTGAGGTCGCTAAGGTCTCCCCTGTGGCAGATAGCATTAACGAAACAGACCATCAAGATTCCTTTAGCGATTTTGTTGAATTCTTCGAGTCTTCCATATGTACCTTCTATACTGTAACCACCTTAGCATCCACCTCTAATGACCTACCTCTTGTATACCCCGAGCTTATAGATTGGGACCAACAAGGACCTCCTGTCCTTGATGTGGCACAAAATGATGAAGCGATAGCAGAAATGATGGGGGTCAGAGATCACTTCCCTCTTGGAGACCACAGAGCCTGGTATATCATGAAACTCAACACTTCTGTCTATTTCGGTGAAACCACCCACACTCTTAGTCACAAAAATATAAGAATAAAAACAACACCCCTTAGTAAAAACCACTCTGTGGCACTTTCAGGTGAGGAAAAAGTCAAAATAAAGGGCATATCACCTAGTGAAAAACTCCCTGAGGTGCTAGGCTATGAGAGCATGGGCCTTCCCGAGATAGATCAAGTATATCTCGACAGATCACCGATCCTAGTGGAGTCATCACAAGAGATGAAACTTGGAATCGAGGAAGCACCAAAATAACCTTCAGAGCAGAATCTCTTACAACAGTGGAACAAGAAAACTTACTAACCTTCTTCAAGCAAAGAAACCACAACTTCACATGTACCTATGCTGACATCCAGGACTAGATCCTACTTTGGTTGTCCATCACCTTGAAGTCTGTCCTGATGCGAAGCTAGTCAAACAAAAACTAAGGAAGATGAATCCTCATATTACACTCCTGGTTAAGGCAGAGTTTAAGAAACTCCTGGATGTGGGGTTTATCCATTCGATAGATTACCCGAAGTGGGTGTCTAACATTGTACCTATCGCTAAAGTCACTGGGGGCATCCAATACTATATAGACTTCAAAGACATTAACAAGGCATGCCCTAAAGATGACTTCTCACTACCCAACATTGATATCATAGTAGATCTCACTATAGGACATGAAATGTTGTCTTTAATGGACAGTTTCTCAGGATACAATCAGATTAGAATCACAGAAGAGGATCAACATAAGACATCCTTCATATGCCCATGGGGGATATACTGTTGGGTTGTTATGCCTTTTGGTCTGAAGAATGCGGGTGCAACTTATCAACGGGCAATGACCGTCATATTCCATGACCTCTTTCACCACATAATGGAAGACTATGTAGATAATCTACTGGAAAAATCTAATACTAGGGAGGAACACCTAGATGTGTTAGCCAAGATCTTGACAAATTAGAATAGTACAACGTGTGGCTGAACCCAAAAAAATGTGTCTTTGGAGTCACTTCCAAGAAAATCTTAGGATACATAGTGTCAAGGAGAGGAATAGAAGTAGATCCTGCTAAGGTCAAAGCTATTACAGAGGTGCCTCCTCCAAAAACACTTAAACAACTGCGAAGTCTACAAGGTAAGCTCCAATCTATCTGACGGTTCATAACACAGCTTGCAGATAAGTGCCAACCATTCCAGCATCTCCTCTGCAAGAACATGGCCTTTGTGTGGGACAATCAGTGTCAAGGAGCTTTTGAACAGTTGAAAAGTACCTCGCTAACCCACTTGTCCTTATGCCACCAAAATAGGGAGAACCCCTTCTCTTATATATTTCAACGACAGAAACAACTATAGGGGCCTTGTTGGCGCAACATGATGAACAAGGGAAAGAAAGAGCAATATACTATATCAACCGCACCTTGGTGACCTACGAGCTGAACTATACTCCCATTGAACGAGCATGCTTAGCTGTTGTCTTTACCTCACAAAAGTTGAGACACTACATGCACAATCACAAGGCTAAGCTCATTGCTAAGATTGATCCGCTGAAATATCTACTAAATAGAGCTGCCCTTACTGGAAGAATGGCTAAGTGGGTAATGATCTTAAGCGAGTTTGATATTGAATACACAGAAAGAAAAGCCATTAAAGGACAAGTCATTGCTGATCAATTAGCTGAGGCACCCATCCCAACAGAGCAACCTACACTTGCAAAATTTCCTGATGAGTCTATAATGACTGTATCACCAACAATAGAACCGTGGAAGATGTATTTTGATGGATCTTATAAGCATCAAGGCTTGGAAGCAGGCATTCTATTTGTTACCCCTTAAGGAGATACCATCCCTAAGTCATACAAGATTACATTTCCATGCACGAACAACGTAACAGAGTATAAGGCACTTATCACAGGACTCTGCATGGCAATTCAGTGGAGGATTGAGAAGCTCATGGTCTATGGAGATTCCCAACTGGTCATCTAGCAAGTGAACAATGAATACAAAACTAAGGATGATAAGCTCTTACCCTACAAAAGAATGGTGGATGACTTTAAAGGTTATTTTTATGACATCCATTTTGAACATATTCCAAGGCTAAATAACAAAGTAGTAGCTGCCATGGTTACGATAGGATCCTTGGTGGACATGAAGAAAGAGAACAAGAAGTACGAGTTCCTAATCAAAGAGCTCCCTATATCAGCCTATGATGTTTAGGCCCAATCAGAACTGGTTTGTGAAATTGTTGGTCCCCTATCCCCCTAGTATCAAAAAACATACATGTACCTCCATGATAACATTATACCACCCAACCTTTCATCCTCACAGCGAAAGAGCTTCATCCGTCAAACCTCCCACTTCACTCTTATAGGAGATACCCTCTACAAAAGGAGTCTTGATGGTACGCTTCTACGATGTTTAGACTTTAGGGAAGCCGAAGTGGCTTTACAAGAGGTACATGAAGGCATTTGTGGGGCACACTCAAGTGGACCTACCCTAGCTAAAAAGATCTTGAGAACAGGATACTACTGGCCAACCATGGAGTGAGATGCTTATAGGTTTGTTAAGAAATGCTTGCCATGTCAACAACATTAGGACCTCATCCATGCACCATCACAAGAACTACAGCTGATAACAACTCCGTGGCCCTTTTCACAATGGGGGCTCGACCTCATAGGTAAGATTCACCCACCATCATCTAATGGCCATAAGTTCATCATCACTGCCACCGAATACTTCACCAAGTGGGTAGAAGCAATCCCGCTCACTTTCACCACAGTCATCCAGATATCCAAATTCATTCTTCACTACATCATATGCCATTATGGCATCCCCCATTCCATTATCATGGACAATGGGAAACCATTCAAAAACTAGGAAGTCTACACTTTGTGTGAAAATTTCCAAATCCAACACCATTTCTCCACTCCATACTATCCCCAAGGTAACGGTCAGGCTAAAGCTTCAAACAAAACCATCCTACGCATTCTAAAGAAGACGGTTAATGAAGATAGCCGTGACTGGCACCTCCAACTCAATCCTATCCTATGGACCTACCGCATGAGTATCCACACACCCACATGAGCCACCCCTTACTCCCTAGTATTCGAATATGAAGCCATCTTACCTATTGACGTCGAGCTCCCATCACTCAGAGTATCCCTACAGAACATAATCACTGATGAAGAGTACCGAGTTGCAAGGCTGCACAAGCTAGAACTATTGGATGAGAAACACCTGGATGCACTTAACCATCCGCAGGCATAAGAAAATCACCTACGAAGAAGCTATAACAAGAAGATAAAAAACTGCAACTTTGAAATAGGTGACCTTGTCCTCATGGAAAACCAGAAGAATTTGCAGGAATGCACTAAGAAAGGAAAATTTGAGCCTAATTGGTTGGGACCTTATGTTATCATAGCCAGCTATGGATCAGGGGCATATCAACTTGCAACACCTAAAGGGCAGCCTCTGGATGAACCCATGAATATTCTGCATTTGAAGAGGTTATATGCATAACCCATTGAGTATCCCAAAGCAAAAATACAAAAAAATCAAAAATAGAAAAAAATTAAAAAATAGAAAAAATTAAAAAATCAAGAAAAACCCGAGTGCAATAAAGTCGTCCAATGGTGAAAATCACTTTAGGTGATGCCTTGGATAAGTACCATGGTGAAAACCTATTTTAGGCGCCATGTGTAGTGGCTGGTTCCACCATCTAATAAGTTCTCTCTCCATCATAACACTCCACACCAAACACTTCCCATGGCTTGGAATTATGAAACATCAATCGCCCACCCCGCATCATCCCACCCAAAGCTAATCTGTGGAACAAGGATCCTTGTAAGCTTCTTCTGTACAACTAAAATCAGAACATCCCAAAAACATTAGAAAATTAAAAAATTCCAAAAACATTAGAAAATCAAAAAATTCCAAAAACATTAGAAAATCAAAAAATTCCAAAAACATTAGAAAATCAAAAAATTCCAAAAACATTAGAAAATCAGAAAATCTCAAAAATATTAGAAAATAAAAAAACCCAAAAATATTGAAAATTTTAAAAAATACAAAAACACTCACATCATGATCATGCACATCATCTTCAACATCATCACATCCATCCCGAACCATTCACACATCATCAAGTCTTGCCAGAACTACATATTCATCTCACCCGCATCTTGAAAGTACCTTGATCCCGTGGACATAGACGAAGGAAGTATCCAGCACTCTGGTACATAAGATGCATCCATCTGACCCGTTTGGATGGTCCCTATTTATTGAGATTGCTAGATTCAATAAATGATACCCACACTAAGCATACGATTGAAACATATCAATCAACATACTGACTATAATGCTCACACATGGCTTGACTGTCCTTTTGCCCACCTTTCAAAAATTATCCAACAAAATCCAACCGATTCACGTCCTAGGAAATATCGTTCCTACAATGGATAGAATCCATCATCCTATCAACACTTATCTTGGCAAGAGAACACAATGGCTATTTGTTTCTTTTTGTTGGTCTATTGATTATTGATTTTTATCTTCTAAATAAAGGAAAGCAACTTTCTTTCAATTAGTATGATGATACACACATTGACTAGACAACTTGCACCATCATCATAGTGATTGTCAAATAACATGCAATTCACTTTTGTTTGTATGGGAAAAATAATTACTAAGTACAGTCAATCATTTATCTCTCTTGTTTGTTTCTGTATGATGTGCTTGTGGAGTAATGAAATGTGCTTGTGGGTAGATTTCATTACTCCAAGAATAGTATTCATATCTTGAAGCTTGGGTTGGTTCTAGCATGGTGTGTCTCATTTGCATATACAGGTATTCAGACCTTCTATGTAATATGAGCACTCATGACTATGAGTCCCCTTCCCTCAGCTAGGCAAGGTTATACTACCTTGGGCATGCATGAAATCAACCTATTGTTTGTGAGTCTAGTCCATGCAATTGTGGGATAAAAATCATCACCTAGGTCATCTCATAACTTCATGATATGTATCCTACATTGCTATAATAAATCTAGAAATGCTCTCAATAGTCCAATGCAAATACTATAACTATCTTTTATCACCCATCTAACCATGTTATCTAGGCCTAGAATTTTAATCACCCTCAACCTTCTAACTAACACCCCCTCTCACCTACCCCTCAACCCATTCAACCAACCTAACACATCTAAACCAAAAGAGAAAAAACCCCCCTCTAATGATGTGGTGTCCCATAATCTAGCGCTCCCTAAACCATCCTCGCAACACCCCTTCCCCCCCATTTTTCCTCCAATCCCCCTAACCATTCCCCTCCCTAACCTATCCCCAACCACTTGGTTCCATCACCTAGGGTCTTGAAAGAACACAACATGTGTCATGACTTATTTATTTCACCATTCACTGCACTAATACATGGTCATTTGCATACTCATTTACAACTCATTACATCATTCAAACCATGGCCTTAATCATCTCATGTCCATCAAGAGTAGGTCAGGAAGATGTATGTCCTTCCATTTAATTGTTCTTCACCTCATCCGCCTAGCCTGGTCTTGCTCACTCATCTCATTTTAGCCCAATCCAACATCATTTCCTCTGTAGATTTTCTATTAGATGAAGTAGGTCACCCAGAACCCTCTGTTTCTGATAACACTTTTCAAAATCAGGGTTCCCTACTTTCATTTCCCTGAAGAAAACTTGCCATCACAGAGAGACGTAATCTCACATCTCACATAGGATGTCTTCCGTGTTTTCAAGATTGCAGCAAAAATCATTCTAGCTAGTCGCAAAGCTATAACAACCACAACATGTTAAGGGTTGGTGGCACCATAAAACAACCGACAGTTTGAACCCATGGGCTAAGGAGTTCGTTCCTTCTCCACCTTATCCATACCATGCAAAATTTCATCCCATTTCATTAGTATCATGCACAATCCATAATCATAACATGCATTAATAACATTACCACATCAACATAAGAAAAACATAACATCATCACATTCCATACATGATCCATTAACATCATTACATTACAATACATACAACATCATCCATCCATGAGACCATGACATCATCAAATCATACTGTGATTGGAATTATGAATAACAATATTTAACAAATTAAATATCCAATAACTCAATGAAATTGATGCAAATGTTATAAAACAAAGATATCACCTTCGTAGATCGATTCACCTCGTAGCTTCCATTGTTGCCTATCTCATATTGATCTTATATGATAATGGAGCTCTCAGAAGTTGTACTTCCTTGTTGTTTGAAGATGACAATAGGAGAATGGTTGTAGATGGATAATACAATGAAGACTAAACTAACAATGCAACTCTATGAAGATGGATAATGGAGATATGGAGACATGGTTGGATGATTGTGATGATAATGAGATTATGCAAATGCAAATGAGGGTACTTTGCCAAAGGCACACTGGTCGGATTTCTGCAGATTAAGATTACTAAAGCTTGAGATGGATTGCAAAATGGGTGTGAGGACCTTACTTTTATAGGCTTAAGAGAGGCCAAGTCCAAGTGTCAATAGATCCACGACTGGAGGAATTATTTGTGATGTGTACGGTTGAGATGGAGTTGAGGGAGATAATCATGGGAAATGTTCCTACTATGTTTACAAGCTAGAGGAATAAGTGGATCCATGAGACACATGTCATTATGCTCACAAATGACCTGTGAGTTAAAGGTGGAAGTCTTTGAGGAGATTGTGGAAGGACTCTTAACTTGTGGGAATGTGAGAGATGAACTAGAATTAGAAAGATAAGTGTCTTTGAGCATAAAGGTGATGAGAAATAATAGGACACATGTGGGTGAGGACAATTAGCTAATTAAATATTAAAATATTTAATTATGTGTGCAACATGGTGAGGTGGAAGATGAGATGATGTGGAATTATAGAATTTAGGACTTTGGAATAGAAGAAATTAGGATTAATTAAATAATTTAGGATTATTTAATTAGATGAGAAATTAGAGGAATTAGGGAATATTAATATAAATAAATTGATTTTTATTTAATTTTGGGATAATGAACCAATCAAATAAATTAGAATATTTATTTAATTGATAAAAGAATAAGAATTAAAATAAATATTAAAATATTTATTTAGTTTGACATGAGCCAATTTTAGGTGTATACACATACCATATATCCACAACAAAATCATAGTAGAGCAATGAAGACATGAGGGAAACAGACCGCCAAGTACCACCTGCATAAATCATGATATCATAATAAAACATCCATCCATAAACCAACAAAATCACAACATATATTAGCCACATCATAAAATCCTTACAACATTTAATAACTAAATTAAATTACCATTAATAAAATCTTGCTAAGCAAGCCCGCCAAGTACCATCAGTGCAATCATTTCTCATAGCATCACATAATGCAACATAAACAAAAACATCCATCACATCATCATCATACATAAACCATAACATCATTTCATCATCTGCATCATCAATATATCCATCACATGTCATAAATCATCACATACATCATAAGTGCATCCATAATATCAAAAACTCATATAAACATCAACATGATCCATACTACATTACATCACATAATAAAGCCATAACATCATAATATGCATAACCATCCATATATATATACCATCATCATGTATCATCGTCATAAATGTCATCATACATCGTCGCAAAATAAATATACAAGTCATGATACAAAATGCCTCCAAGGGCTAAAAAATGTACATCAATATATGTCAGCCCTGGGCTGATGATCCCCTGCCTAACTCGATGGGAGATCCAGGTTGTCACTGTTGCTGCAGCTATTGTGGTGGTGGCTGCTGAGGTACCTATAGTGGAGGTCCCATAGGCTGCTGTACAGACTGAATAGATTTGGATCTGTGTGACCCAGACATCCTCGACCTACTATGTTGATTGTAGCTAGGGATCCACTGACCCTCAGGAACGGTTCGAACAGTAGGCTGCATGATAGTACTCAGCTCATTGACCCTACTCCATAACCTGTCCCTGTAGTTGAGTAATTAGACTACATTTGTGAAAGTAATGGGCCAAGCCTTGTGCCTGCCACCATCCCTTGTAATCCAATCACATGCCCCTCCTCCTACTGAGCCCAGGCCACTGCGGCATCCTGCTCTCCTGTCAATGTGACCACCTGAGCCTGAACCTGAGCTAGCTACACTTGTAGTGCACTCACCTACCCATCTGCTCCATCCAACAATGCAGTCGCTCCCCGAAGCTGCACTAACTCTTATTGCTGCCTTCCCACAGTCTCCTCTAAACTAGCAACCTATGCTCGTAGGGTCTACACCTCCTCCTCCTCGTCCCCTTGAGAGTGTCGCCGTGATACACGACCTCTCATAGGTGCTCTTGATCCTGACTCTAATCCCCTTGCCTCTGTATGACTAGTCTGAGGTGGCATCAATCCTCTGTATCCTCCTAATACCTGCTGAGCTGGTACCTACTGCATAGCTACCTCTTGCTGTCCCTGTGATGCCTATTGTTTAAGTCTCACTACCCGCTACTCTCTAGGGCCCTGTGCTTGATGTTGCTATGGCTGTTGCTGACCCTCCTCATGTCCTTGTGTCTGTGGCTCTAGGGGTGGTACCAATAGTCATCATCTCACTCGTCTCCTCCACTTGCCTCACCCTGTAAGTTCCTGGGTTGTTTTTGCCAACACTCCCATCGGACCCCCTCCCACTCCTCCCCTCCTCTTCCTCTACCTCCTATATCACTAACTCCTCCTTAATGACATCTCCCTCATCCTCCACAGTCAGATCTGGCTCCTCTGTCAGATCCGTCAAACAGATCGGCCTCTAGGTGACCCACCATTGATCATATGCAGGTGTGGTCCCTATGTTTGTGACCGTACTTCAATCCCACCGCTGCGGTTGTAATGCCGCAAGGTCTACTAGTGCCACATGTGGGTCTATGGTTGGCGGCCATCTCACATCCTGCGGTGTCCTAGCAAACACCACCATCTCCTGAGGCATATCCTGTCGTACCCCAAACTGTCGCATCACCTGCGATAGCAGACATCTGTCAATCGTGTACCACCTGCGACCCATCAAATAACGTGGCTAAATAACATAAGGAAGATGTACGTCATCATCTGGCCATGGCTCAACACCAATGTATAGTCACCATATAACTCAATTCATATCATCTAGTGCCCGCTGCCAATAACATGATTGTCCAGTGTGTGAATACTCAATAGGCTACCGATATAAAAACACATAGGCCTCAAACTGTCAACGGTAATATCCTCCATACGGCTTGATGATCGCGATATGCTCAAACGTCCACACATGCAACAGTGTGACCTCGGCTAATAGTGCAGAATCATAATGATACACACATGTGTGCATCTCATGATTTAGTTGTGCTAGCATCACTAGCCCCCAGGCATAGACTGTCCCCTGACAAACCATCCCCTCTATCATCAGTCCCCACCCAACTGCAAAACCTCTGGCCTGCCGATCTGACATCACTACTCCTCCAATCAACACATAGAGAAATAGGGTGAAGTGATCTGCACCTGCTACCAAAGTCTCCTCATACCTCATCTCTTGCCTGTCTCCTGATAACTCTGGATGACCTGGGCCAAAGGCTCTATGTAGGGATGGGCACCCCCTCCACATATCATAGACCACTCGATCTCCATGAATCAGTAACTTGAGGATGTGATAAACATCCTCAAGTGTGATCATCATCTCTCCTGTCGGGAAGTGAAAAGAACAGGTCTCTGGTCGAAATTGCTCCACAACTGCTGTCATCATCACCCGATGTGCTTGTAGCACGGACATATCTGCTACTGTCAATAATCCCAAGTCTGCCAATCGGGCCTGAGTCGGTCCGTCAAACCCAATAAACAAGGCCATCACAGCAGGAACATGTCACTCACACGAGCCTATGAACCCTCTAGGAACCTACATCCACCAAGTGTTTGTCAAAAACTCAAATTTTTCTTCCAAATCAGCCTCCCTACACTAAATGTTATTCCTTTGACGGCCAAATCATTTTTGGCGCTACTAAATCCCCATATTGCACCAATCCCTTGGATGGCGCTAACCTTTCCCTAGATGACGCCACATTGGTAGATGGTGCCACTGCGTAGAATTTTTACACCAATTTGGCGTAACCGTATTTGCTCCTAGCTAAAGGCACCATTTTATAAAAAGGCGCCGCTTTGCCTTTTAGCGCCAACCTAAGGGATGGCACCAATTCACTAGATGGCATCACTTTTTCAAATGGTGCCATGACTCAACATGGCACCAATCAAGATGATAGTGTCGCCCCCCAACATGGCGCCGATCAAGAAAATTGTGCCACACCAACCCCTTTTGGCGCCACTGCACCAAAATCCTAAACCATGCATTTTTGTGCCAAACCAGATGAAGGCACCAAAACTTCTTGTTTTGGCGCCAATTTCACCCTTCTACCCTGAATGGATGGCATTGATCCAAAGGATGGCACCAATCTGAGCCATTTTGGCGCCAATTAGTTTCCCGATGGCGCCCAAACCCTAAAAAACCCATTTTCCCAAAAAATAATAAAGGTAGTAAACAAAAAATGACAAAGGGTTTAGTCCTACCTGATCGCCAGCCTCTGGTGCTCTCTGGTAGGACCGGACTCGCTCAGACAAGTGATCAAATAGCGGGAAGAGTGGGTTGATGTTTGCCATTTCTCTCCTTTTCTCTTTCGTCCAAGTGGCTCAATGAGTGCAAATGTGGCACTTTAGGGCCCACTTTTCTATTTATAGTAAGCCATGTCATCCTCCAACACACTTTTTCCTCCCCAAGGTGCATATCACAACCTTTTTTGCCTGTTTTTCTTCCTATTAACCTGTTTCTCTGTCCCCTATCTATTTCTCAACTCCTTTTCTTCCTTTCGAGAGTTCACCTATTTTTTTTTTTTCACCCGACCTCTCGAGGGGGCATCCCTCACCCATTTCATTCCTTCTCGACAGCTGGGGCATATTTTTCTTTGACTTGACGCCACTTCCCTGCTAGGTCACGATGCCACGTCAAAGAGGGGCAAATGTAGACACCTAAAAATGTGTTCACCATCTAATCGACCTCTGACATAACTAAACACATCAATTCCCCTTCCTAAACAATTAATTAAATTTTTATTTTTTTAATTATCCTTCCAACACCGTTTATTGAAGCGACAATGTGAAAACTAGCAGATTTCACATAAGCATAGGAATGGAGGATCGATGGTGAAGGTGTACCCAGATTCCCTGGAAATCAAAGGAAGGATCGATGGGTAAATGAAGTAGAAACAAAGATTTCACCAGAGCAGATCAAAGATCGAGTGGAGAAGGAGCCATGGAAGTAGAAGTGGAACACTAATCTCAGGTAGGAAAATAGAGGTTTCACCAATAAAATGTATGGGTGGCACAAGCAATCATTTACAAAAAGGTGCAATCACAGAAGACGGGGATGGATCAATAACAAAAACATTTTTTGGAAAAGCGAAGGGAAAATTTTGGGCAATCACAAATTCAACCCACTTCAAAGGCAAGAGAGGGATAGGCAAGGAAACCCTAATCATATCCCACTGGGCAGACAGGTGCAGAATAATTGGAGGGACAAGGACAAAGCACCCATCGGCAACACTTATAGGACCTCTAGGGTTTTAAGTGAGGTCAAGCTAAAACTGGAAGTTGAAAAATTGGAGCAGTTGGGTATCTTTGCCAGATGGTATGGGAAGGATTTGAATTGGGAGGAAATGGTCCATTGGTGGAAAGAGAAATGGGGAAAAGAACTATAATTCAAAACCCTAGGGAACAACTTATTTGTAATCATTTGCCCTACGAATGAAGTAAGGGAGGAAATTGTCAATGACATCTGGATTTGGGATGGATGGGGTTTTTACATTTGCAGATGGAAACTTGGGTTGGGCCCCTTTAAGCACAAGATTGAGAGATGTCAAAAATGGATAAAATTACCATTCTTACCCTTGGAATTTTGGAATCCCACAATTTTGGAAGAAATAAGCAATGGTTTAGGCACTTTTCTATGTGCAGAGGAAAGATTGGAAGTAGATGGCATTAGTTCTTATGTTAGAATCAGGGTGGAAAGAAGTGGGTTGGATCTACCCTGGCAGGAAATTGAATTATTTTCAGATGGGGGAAGTTGGACTCAAAAGATTCTCCCAGACCCCCACCCGAAAGGCGAACTAATCAAGACTCTAGGATGGAGATATTTGACAAAGGACCCACATCAAGAAAAGGAGGGCATATATGAATGTGCAGAGACCTCATGCTCGGCAGCAAATGATATAAAGAATGTTGAAGATGGTGAAATTAGGCAAAAGCAAGAAATCCTGATGGGGAGCGCACATCAGATACCACAGACCGAGCCCTAAATCTTCACAGTCGACAAACTAACAAATGAGCCACCGATTCAACTCCATCGGCCAAGTCTCTCATCCTTTTGCCAATGCCTCAATGGCATTTGCCCTTGGTGAGACTTGTTCTGTCGGTGAACACTTGTAACCTTTGGTCGATGTGCCAATACGCCGTCACACAGTTTACTTCCCGTGAACCCTAGCACATGGAGATGCTAGGTCATCCTACTGTGTGAAACACCTTGTTTGGATCCTCTGCACTGCCGAACAGGAAAAACAAAACAAAGAGCAAAACAAATATTCATACAATGAAGCCATCCCACTGATTTTGACAGAAATCTCACCATTGGAATGCTTCACGACGACATACGACAACAATGGAAAATGTAGAATGAATGGAAATCTACAGTTACATGATTTACAGTTATAAGAAATAGAAATCAAATGGACAAAACAAAATTGCTTTATTTCTCTTGAGCATAATACAATCGCATTCGATCACACTACTTCTTTGATCAGATTACAATCAATCATCATTTGGTTCATTCCTCTGGGCATTTATCAACTCGCCCTAAGTAGTATCGAACTGACTCCAAGCGGCTGGGAGACAACCGTCTATTTTTGGCATTATGCGGTTACAATTGACAAACGTGTCCTAAGTCACTTGAGACTTACAAAATGAGCCTAGATACAAACTAAAATGAAAATGCATTGGTTAAATAGACCTTATTACAAAAGAAAACATGATTTTCTAGGTGCTCCTGCACCATACTCCCTGAGTGAAAGTTGTCTCAAGTCCTCTTAGAGACTAACTGCTACAAATCACCACCCTACTTCTGGATGTCTGCGTCCAACATCCATGTGGCTTCTAAGGCTGGGAGTCCTTGCCATTGAACTAAGTGCTCAAAATAAGTTTGATTTCTAGTCTGCTTGGCTATCTTGCTATCCAAGATACACTCCATCTGCGATGGTTCCTTAGGTGGTAAATACTGCACCCACTGGGCATTGTCTTGAACAGAATCTGCAGTACCTTCACCTGTATCAGGACTCCTATATAATGTTAGATCAACAACATTGAATATAGGTGAAATAGAAATATCATCAGGGAGTTCAATTTTGTAAGCATTAGGACCATATTTCTCTAGAATCTGACAAGGTCCAATTTTTCTCATCGTCAACTTGTTGTGTTTTCTTGTGGGTAGTCTGTTCTTGTTGAGATGAACCATGACCATATCTCCTATTCGGTATTGCACATCCTTTCTTCTTTGATCTACTCTAGCCTTGATCTTCTGACTGTTCTTGTGTAGAGTATCTCTGACTTGTTAATGGATCTCTTTCATAGCCTCTACAAATGTATTAGCATGTCCACTCCTTTTGTCCAACCCTTGAACATCTCACAATTCAAAAATTCCTCTAGGATGACTATCATAGACAACTTCAAAAGGACTAAGACTAGTACTTCTATTTGTAGAATCATTATAGGCATACTCTGCTTGTGGGAGTACCACATCCCAACTACTGCAATGTTCTCTTGTCAAACATCTCAGCAGATTGCCTAATGACCTATTCACAACCTCAGTTTGGCCATCAGTCTGAGGATGATAGGCTGAACTAAAGGACAAATTTGTCCCCAATCTTTTCCACAAGGTTCTCCAAAAATGTCCCAAAAATTTGCTCTCTATCAGATACAATACTCAAAGGCAATCCATGAATCCTAACAATTTCTTTAAAGAACAAACCTGCAATGTAACTAGCATCATTGGTGGTCTTACAAGGAATAAAGTGTGCCATTTTGTTGAATCTATCTACCACAACAAACACATTGTCATAACCTATCCTTGTCTTGGGCAATCCCATCACAAAATCCATACTCAAACTTTCCCAAGGTCTGTCTGGTATGGGCAAAGGTTGGTACAGTCCTGCATTGGTTGAGACTCCCTTTGCTTTCTGGAAAATCATACAACTCTCAACAAACATTCTGATATCAGATTGCATCCTTGGCCAAAAGTAAAATCTTCTTACAAGATCTAAGGTCTTATTGAGCCCAAAATGTCTTCCGAAACCACCACTATGTTTTTCCTTCACAATATTATCCCTCATTGAACACTTAGGGATACATAGTTGACTACCTTTAACCAAAAGTCCATCCTGCAATGTATAATCTGAAAATTCACTGTGGAAAGCATTGGCAAACTCACTGCATACCTTGTAAATCTCCTTGAAATCTTGGTCCTTTTCATACAACCCTTTTAGTGTCTCAACACCCATGCTTTGTAGCTACACTTCTTGCACTGTCAACACTCTTGTGCTTAAAGCATCAACAACCTTATTGGCTATTCCCTTCTTATGCTTGATGATGAAGGTGTATGCTTGAAGACTTTTCACCCATGTCATTTGTCTATGGCTGAGCTTTTCCTGTCCATTCAAAAAACTGAGAGCATGATTGTCAGTGTATACAATAAATTCTTTAGGAAGCAAATAGTGCCTCCATTTTTTTCAAAGCTTGTACCATAGCATACAACTCTAAGTCATAAGAGGAGTATTTCCTCTTGGCTTCATTTAACTTTTCACTGAAGAAGGCTACTGGTCTGCCTTCTTGGCTCAATACGGCTCCAATGGCCAGTCCACTTGCATTACACTCAATGGTAAAAACCTTATTGAAATCAGGAAGTACTAAAATAGGATACTTGGAAACTTTCTACTTCAAACTTTCAAAACTCTGATCTGCCTCTTTTGTCCACACAAACTTCATCTTTCCTCCACCCTTGATTTTTTCCAACATAGGTGCACAAATATCACTGTAAATCTTAATAAATTTTCTGTAAAATGTGGCCAAGCCATGAAAACTTCTGACCTCTCATGTTGTCTTAGGTGTAGGCCAATTCAAAATAGCTTCTACCTTGGAAGAATCCATTTTCAAATCACCCTTAGAGATGACAAAGCCTAGGTAAACCAATTCTTGTTTCATGAAGTCACACTTTTCCAAGTTTATCAGTAACTTCTAATCTTGTAGCCTCTTCAAGACTATCTCCAAGTGTTTCAAGTGTTCTTCCTTGCTCTTACTGAACACCAAGATATCATCAAGGTAGACTACCACAAATTTCCCTATGAATTCCTACAACACCTCATTCATTAGTCTCATAAAGGTGCTAGAGGCGTTTGAAAGACCAAACGACATCACAAGCCACTCATACAACCCTTCATTGGTTTTGAATGTTGTTTTCCACTCATCCCCCTCTCTTATCCTTATCTGGTGATACCCACTCTTTAAGTCTATTTTGGAGAAATAAGTAGCCCCTCCCAAACAATCCATTAGATCTTCTATTCTAGGAATAGGAAACGTATACCTAATGGTTGTCCTATTTATGGCCCTAGAATTGGTACAAAGCCTCCATTTCCCATCCTTCTTTGGGGCTAAAATAATAGGTACTACACATGGGCTAAGGCTCTTCCTTATCAGCCCTTTGTTTAGGAGTTCTTGAATCTGGTTTGCTATCTCTTCATTCTGCTGAGGGGTCATTTTATATGCTGCCTTATTAGGAAGTACTACTCCTGGTATGAGGTCTATCTGGTGGCTAATATCTCTGACAGGTAGTAGGGAATCAGGTATATCTTTTGCAATCACTCCTTTGTAACTCTCAAGCAAATCTCTGACCTCCTTAGGCCCTACTTCTCTCACATTTTCCTTCTTTTCCTCCTTAGGCTTCACAATCAAAGCAAAACCTACTCCATCACCTTCCTTTAATGTGTCCATGAATTCTTTCTCTCCTACCATCATTACACTAGACCCTACATGTTGTGGATCCTCTTCCACCAATGACTGTATCCTATAAGTCACACCATCCTTTTGGAATGAGTGAGCATTCTTTTCTCCATCATGATGAGCCTTTCTGTCAAACTGTCATGGTCTGCCTAACAAAAGATGGCAAGCATCCATTGGAAGGATGTCACAAAATTTTGTCTCTATACCCCCCAACACTAAATTCTACCCATGCTTGTTCATTAATGAGTATGTGTTGCCCCTTATTCAACCAATTGACTTTATATGGACTGCTATGGGGTATCTTCTCTAACTTCAACTTATTCACTGATTCCAAAGATATAATATTATTAGTAGAACCAGAGTCAACAATAACTTTACAAACCTTACCTTGGATCTTACAGTTGATTCTAAACAAAGCCCTTCTTTATAATGGTTCAATCTGTACTAGTTCCTTGAGCAGCGTCCTCTTGATCATCAGATTCTCTCCCGTTTCTGATGCTAGATTCACTCCCGTTTCTGATGCTAGATTCACTTAAGGAGATGTCACACTCCTTGCATCTTCTTGAATCAAAGTGGTTCTCTTCTCACCACCATGAGAAGTTGAGGCCTTCTCTGGACACTTGTATGCCGAGTGCCCTATCTTATTGTAGTTTTAACATCTCATAATGGAGAATTTAGATCCTCTACCCGATCCACTTGTCCCACCTCTCCCATTAGGCCTTCTTCCTCGGTAGCCTCCTCTGCTACTGGAGTCCCCAACTTGCTCTTCTTGGATAGACTCACCACTAGGCCTCTGGTCATGACTTCTTCCTCCAAAACTGCCTCTGCCTCTAAAATTCCTTCCACCTCTACCTCTATTATTTTGCTCACTCTTTCTCTTTATCTTCTCTTCAGCCATTAAGGCCATTTAGAAACACTTGTTCACTGTTTCTGGTGCTAAGATGTTGATCTCATCTTGGATGTTCATCCTTAGGCCATTCAAATACCTAGCCACCTTCTCTGACTCTTCTTGTCTCTTTGATCCAAGACTGAGTTTATGAAACTCTTGTGTGTATGCATTCACATCAAGGTCTCTTTGTCTGAGGTTCTGAATTTCTTATACATCTACACATCATAGTCCAGGGGTAAGAATTGTGCCTTGATTTTGGTCTTCATCCTTCCCCAGGAGGTTATCATATTCTTCCCCTCCTTGACTCTCTCTCCTTGTTCATAATTCCACCATGCAAGAGTAGATCCCTTCAATCTTGCCTTTGCCAACTTAACCCTCTTATCATCAGGGACTTCTTTGTATTCGAAATGATTGTTCAATGCCTCAATCCAATCAATCGCCTCTTCAGTTTCCATACTTCCACTATACATAGGTAACCCATCTATGGTGTCCCTATTGACTGACTTTAATGCATTTAAAAATGCCCTCTGGTTTGCTAGTATCTCCTGTCTTTTTACTGGTTTCAGCAATTTTCGTATCACCTTCATCACTGTCACTTTCATCTTCCTTATCTTTGCTTTTGGACTACTTGAATTCTCCCAACTTGGATTCAAGCATCTCCTCGATCATCTTCTTAACAGCGTCCTGCGACATACTTTTGGGAGGCATCCTCTCTACCTCTGTCGCGCTGTCTCTGTCTGACATAAACATTCACCGACAGCACCCAAACGCCAACACTCTTGCTAGTCCTCAATTCAACTTGCCACCTAAATATTTTTAGGCTCTAATACCGATATGATGGGGAGCGCACAACAGATACGACAAACTGAGCCCTAAATCTTCACAGTCGACAAACTAACAAATGAGCCACTGATTCAACTCCATTGGCCAAGTCTCTCATCCTTCTGCCAATGTCCCAATGGCATTTGCCCTTGGTGAGACTCGTTCCGTCGGTGAACACTTGTAACCTTTGGCCGATGTGCCAATACACCATCGCACAGTTTACTTCCTACGAACCCTAGCACATGGAGATGCTAGGTCATCCTACTGCGCGAAACGCCCTATTTGGATCCTCTACACCGTCGAACAGGAAAAACAAAACAAAGAGCAAAATAAATATTCATACAACGAAGCCATCCCACTAATTTTGACAGAAATCTCACCAGTAGAATGCTTCATGACGACATACAACAACAATAAAAAATGCAGAATGAAAGGAAATCTACAGTTACATGATTTACAGTTATAAGAAATGGAAATCAAATGGACAGAACATAATTTCTTTATTTCTCCTGAGCACAATACAATCACATTCAATCACACTACTTCTTTGATCATATTACAATCGATCATCATTTGGTTCATTCCTCTGGGCATTTATCAACTCGCCCTGAGTAGTACCGAACTGACTCCAAGCAGCTAGGAGACAACCGTCTATTTTTGGCATTATGCGGTTACAATTTGACAAACGTGTCCTAAGTCACTTGGGACTTACAAAATGAGCCTAGATACAAACTGAAATGAAAATGCATTGGTCAAATAGACCTTATTACAAAAGAAAACATGATTTTCTAGGTGCTCCTGCACCAAATCCTCAAGGAACTGGAAGAAGACTTGGAAGCTCCACCAAAGAAAGTAACGAAGATCCCAGAGATGAAACACAAGATAGCAGAGGCAATTGATCTTATGGGAAATAAGGTAAGGGAAGAAGATCTCAACTCCTTAATTTTAGTAGGCAATGAACTAGCAGAACTAGCTACGACAACTAAAAGTGGAGCTTTTAGCTTAGAAGAAGAATGTCTAGAGGAGGATTGGATAGGGGAAACAGGCCCAGATAAAGGTACAATGCAGGTGGCAGAGGAAGATGTGGGTCGAGGAAGAATGTGACCAAATTGGACAAATCCCCTTGCCTTCAGCAACAAGAAGACTCGGCATTGACCAAAAATATTCATCTAAGTGCACTCCAGACTGTGGGGAAAGTAAGAAAAGTGGAAGAATCCCAAACCGAGAGAAACTGAAATGGGATGGTGAGGTTAGCGGGCAGTTGAAAATAAATGAAATGATGAAAGTAGGGAAGGCCGAAGTCCCTCCCGAACAACCATGAAAATCCTATCATGGAATGGTAGGGGCATAAATGCCCCTAACAAGGGGTGCCTAATAAGGCACTAGATAAAATCCTTCAAATTGGACATATGCATGTTGCAAGAAACCAAACTGGGAATTCAAGAGTTAGAGAAGCTAGGTAGAAGACTGAAGAATTGGAAATGGAGTAAAGTCAGTGCTTGTGGCTCATCAGGAGGGCTGCTGACTATATGGAAACTGCAAACTATCATTTTGAAGGAAGTAATGGCAAATCGACATTGGCTAGTTTGCAGGGTAAGGAGTTTGATCTCAAACCTGAGTTTCTCTCATAAATGTTTATGGGCCAAATAATTGTATTCACAAAAGAAAGGTATGGGAGGAGTTAACCTCAATGAGCAATCTTCTAGAGATGGACTGTATCATAGGTGGGGATTTCAATGCCATTCTCTATTCAGAAGATAAGAACGGGGGAGTAAATAGGAAATTACAATCACAAATTGATTTTGAAGCCTTTGTAGAAAGAAATTCATTAATGGAAATCCCAATGAGCAATAAAAGATTTACCTGGACCAACAGAAGAATGGGATTCAGCAATATTGAAGAGAAACTGGACAAGTTTTTCTTTAAAGGAGAATGGGGACAATTCCCATATTCAATGAATTGTAGCATAGAGCCGGGGTCGAGATCAGATCATTACCCAATCCTTTTGGAAATAGTTGGGGAAAAGGGCCCTGTCAGGTGTCCTTTCAAATTCAAAAATATGTGGTTTAAGGACCCAGATATTTTGGAATTGATTGCCCAATGATGGTCTAATGCTAACCCAGGAGGATTGAAAATGTTCAACATAGTGGCTAAGCTAAAGTTGGTAAAGCAAAATCTCAAAACCTGGAACAAAACTACCTTCAAAAACATTTTTGAAGAAAAGAGCAAAACAAAAGAAGAATTGAAGCGTCTCTCAGAAAAAAGTGATTAAGGAGGGAATGGACAACCAAAGTTATCTTGAATAAAAGGCACTCCTTAATAAGATGAAGGATTTGTTAGCCAAGGAAGAGACATATTGACACCAAAAATCCAGGGAAATATGGCTGGAGGCTGGTGACAAAAATACAAAGTTTTTTCACAACTCCACCAAGGCTAGGATGGAAGTCAACAGGATTTCCTCAATAAAAACTGGGGATGGCAAATTACTGAATAAGGTAGAGGAAATAAGGGAGGAAACAATTAATTTCTTTGCCAGTCTTTTAAACAATTGGGAAGGATCCACTTTGAAGGCTCAGAGAAAGTTAATTGAAGGAATTCCCACTCTAATTTCAGAGGAACAAAACAAGATGTTGAATAGTCAATTCACATAAAAAGAGGTCAAAGAGGAGTTATTCCAACTTCACCCGGATAAATCGCCTAGGCCAGACGGTTTCCCGATGACCTTTTTTCAGAAGTGTTGGGGCATTTTAGGGAAAGATGTCACGATTGCTATAGAGGATTCTAGAAAGTCAGGAAGAGCACTTAAATAAATGAACAATACTTTCATAGCGTTAATTCCCAAAAAAGAAAAACCAGAAGTATTGGAAGATTTTAGGCCGATTGCCCTCTGCAATACCCTATTTTAAATTCTATCAAAAGCCATTGCTAATAGACTTAAAAAGATCTTGCTAGATATCATTTTAGAGGAACAAACTAGTTTTGTTCCTGAAAGATCAATTCTCAATGGAGTTATCATTGCCCAAGAAGTGGTGCATTCGGTCCAGAAACTTAGGAAACTGGCAATGCTGTTGAAATTAGACATTCGAAAGGCTTATGATAAGGTTGATTGGTGGTTTCTCTTCAATATTATGGAAGCTTTTGGGTTCAATAAGGGCTGGTTGAACTGGGTTTTTGAGTGGGTGTCCAGTCCCAGATTTTTAGTTTTGTTAAATGGATCCCTGGAAGGTTTTTTAGTGTCTCGCGCAGCCTTAGACAAGGGGACCCTCTCTCCCCTTTTCTTTTCATCATCATGGTAGAAGCATTGGGGCGTTCCATCAATAAAGCTTGTGGAGAAGGGAAGGTTTAAGGTTTACAAGTAACCAGTTCTTTCCCTGATGTTACACATCAACAATTCGCAAATGACACAATGCTCTTTGGCACTGCTCATGAAAGAGAAGCTAGAAATCTAAAGAACCTACTAGAAGAGTATTCTTCGACCTCAGACCAGGAGGTAAGCAAAGCTAAGTCAGAAGTTTTTTTCTTTAACACAAATGCGGATAGGGAAGTCCAAATTCTTAGAATTCTAAAATTTAAAAGAGGTAGCTTACAATGCAAATACTTAGGATTACCTTTGACAAAAGGACTTCAACCTGGGAAGACTTGGGAAGCATTAACAGAGAGGGTTAAGAACAAGGTGGCATCTTGGAAAAGCCGATGGTTATCATGGGCTGGCAAGCTCACCATTATCAAATTAGTTTTGCCAGCAATCATGACATACCTAATTTCCTGTCTTCCTCTTTCGGCTGAGGCAAATAAGACTCTTACTCGGTTAATGAAAATTTTCTTTTGGTAGGGGAATTCAGATAATAAAAAGTTTCCATTAGTTAAATGGGAGAACATTTGCAAAAGAAAAGAAGAATATGGGACGGGGGTAAAGGATTTGGCCTCTCGGAATATAGCTTTGGGGGCAAAACTAGTTTGGGCCATTCATGCTAAAAGGGATCTCAAGTGGGTCCAGATTATAAGTGTGAAGTATGAGTAATGAGCCTCACAACATTTTCACTTCCAGATTTCTTCAGGTAGGCTCAAGGATTTGGAATTTTATTAAATCTTGTAGAGAGCTCATTCAGAACCATCTTACCTGGGAAATCAGGGATGGGAACTCGACTTCTTTCTAGGAAGATTCATAGGAGGGAGGCCAAAAGTTGGAAGAATTAGAGTCGCTGGTAGAAATTAAAAGACTTATAAAACAGGCATGGGGAGATAAGGTAAGAGATTATATGGAGGTATCAGAAGAATATGGCATGCCCAGCTTCAAGTGAAAAAATGTTCAAATTTTGGGGGTAGAAGACAGAGTGGCAGCATCGTTTGAAAAGATAATTAAGGACCAGAAAGTTTGTTTAAGATTAGAAGAAGATAAACTCTACTGGAATGGCTCAGCTGATGGAGAATACAATGTCAGGGATGACTATAAAGCTTTAACCTTTGAAAGAAGAGGCCAGGCTAGTCTACCAATTCATCTTTGTTGGAGCAAAGAATGTCTTCTAAAGGCAGGTATTTTCTTTTGGTTGGCTTTGCAGTGCAGGGCTCTTATAGCGGATAGATTCAAAAAATTGGGTTATCAAGGACCCTCATGGTGTTCTTTGTGTAAGAAAGAAGAAGAATGGGGGGATCATCTCTTTCTAAATTGTCCCTTTGCTCAAGGGTGCTAGCACTGGCTCCTATCAAAGCTTCATTGGGCCTCAATGCTCCCTAATAAGCTAAACGATCTATTTCTAAGTTGGCCAAGGGGACCCAAAAAAGCTCTATTCAAAAACCTATGGAGAATAAGCCCGTCAATCCTGATTTGGGAGTTATGGAAGGAGCACAACTATAGGATATTTCAAGAAAAGGAATTGCTAGCACCCTCACTCTAAAACAAAATAGAAGCAAGTATAGTTGAAGTGATGACTCTCGACTAGAAAAGAAGATGCCAAAGAGAGCAAACTTCACTCCATGGGATACATCAATGCGAAGCTCTTGGCATGGGTTGCAAGCTCCTGCCTGTGGGGGGTTAAGCACCTCAGATAAATAAGAAGATAGAAATAAGACTACTTGGCAACCCCCAAAGTTTGGCTGGCTAAAGCTTAACTTCAATGGAGCTTCAAGGGGAAACCTAGGAACTTTGGGAGCTGGTTGCATCATCCGAGATTGGAATAGCAAAATGATGGAAAAATGGGCCTCTCCACTCGTAGAAGGAACAAATAACACAATAGAATTTCAAGCATTGATTCAAGGCCTCAAGCTATGTTCAGATTTGAAAGCCTCCAAAATTGAGGTGGAAGGGGACTCAACTATAGTCATCAATGCACTTCGTTCTAGGAGGACAATAAATTAGAAGTTAGGGGCTCTCCTAGACATTACACTCAAGCTCGCAGACAAATTTGAGAATGTCATGTTCAATCACATCTATAGAGAAGGTAATAGAGAGGTGGATCATCTTTCCAATATAGGGGCAGACAGAGTTTTTGTGAAATAAGTTTGTGGATAAGCAGCAAGTGGGAGGTAGGGTGAGGGCCCTACATGTCATCCATGTGTAGGGATGGATGCGAAGGATGGCAACCATGCTTAACATAACACCTACTAAGTTGGCAACACAGTAATCATTTTCTTCACCCTGGGAGGGCTTATAAGTAAGGGCCGATTGCACAGCGAGATATTACTTGCTAGCCTAGAGCACGAAAGACATTTATTGCAGAGAATGTAAAATCTTTGACAATCATCCTTGTTTGCAGAGGAAATGAGAGTTGGCTCTCCTTGCACGAGTAGCACTCATGGAAATTTGAGAACTTTCCTTTCTCGTAGGCTTAAGTATGTGTGAACTGCTCATTCTACTCATCTTCTCTCGGGCGATGGACAAAGAGCCAAGGATAGACTTTCTATTATATGCAGAGTAAACGACTCGAGTGTGAAGGGATGTCGACACCGATTTGCCCGACCAACTCGGTCAGGCAAATGGCATTTCGCGAGAAGATCACGGACCAGAGGTTTTGAAGAATATTAATACATGGAGATGCTTTTCTGATAGGTGCGGTGAAATTGATTATTGGCAAAGCTTTTGTGGAGGACTCAGAAAGATATCGCGTGGACCCCAACATAGCTTCCCGCTTTGTGGCATCTATGTTGGATTTGAATGTGGAGAAGGCGATCATCAGTACAACAGCGTGGATGGCCTTTAAAAATCATTTGCTGGACGGGCTTGAGGAGGTGTTAGCAAAGGTGGTCTTCGGCGCGGGCATTCCTCGACCTAGAGACCTTGTTAAAGTGGACCAGTATGAAGGTGTGATTTACTATTTCACCTTTCTATTAGATTTGCGCGATGCAAAGTTGGCGAATCACAGAGTCTGAGCTAGTAAAGGTGGGCCTTTATAAAAAAAAAATTGTTTAAGTTTGATCCCTATGAGGGCTTTGATTAGATTCTCGAATTCTAGGATTATCTTCTGGAGCAGGGCATGGGGTAAGGGGGAGTCTTTGTTATGTCCCTGTCTATGCAAGCTTATATAAGTGTCTAAATATTTCTTATAGTCTACTAAGCTGTTATAGTCTAATAAGCTGTTATGTGGATCGGTGAGAAATAGTTATGGTGATGGCCTTGTCAGAATCTATTGCCTTTTTATCTATCAAACAGGGCTTTAAAGCCATTTTGGGTCATTCCTGCATATGCAGACGCATGTACTCTTTTAAACATTTTAATATAATACATCTCTTATGTATAAAAAAAAAATCCTTTCAAGACCTGACTTCCCCTCATTTCATCCTTTAAAATTAGATTAATTTGATTAATTCAATAGTCTAACCTAACCAATTAATTAAATAAATGTGCAAATATATATTTGATTAAATGCCCCTTTCTCCTAAATCCAATTAATTAAATAAATCATGTTTATTTAATTAATTTAACCCACTAATTACCCTACTCCTACCCTAGTTAATTAAATATCAATTATTTAATTACCTAGCCTAACCTACATGACCCTAGACCTAGGATTAATTAAATAAAACATTATTTAATTAATCTTAACACCTCACTAACCCAGTCCCTATTTTTTTCAGCCGTATTAATTAGGCTAATTACCCTAATTAAAATGCTCAAACCTAGCTTAACACCCTTCCCCACATCCTCCAAATAAAAAATTGAAATATATGCCACATAAATAATTTTTTTATACACACATCATAATCATTAAATACCTTTTACACCCCTTACACATGTCATAGCCCATTTATTTCCACTCTTTCCCAAATGAATTTTTAATTCATTTTCTCTTCCCCATGTGAATTTTTAATTCACATCTAATCCATCTTATCCAACCTCATTTAATTCACCCCTTTCCCAAGATGAACTTAAAATTTATCTTTATTCACAACCCTCCATTTTTGGAGATTAAATCTAGGCCCTCCACATCACATGCATTCACAACCATTGATCTCCCAAATCAATCTCCACCCTTGGATCAAATCCTCTCCCAAAAAGCCTGTAAATACACCATCTCTCAAGCCATTTTGACATCCACAAATTGAGCAAAGTTATCATGTCAAAATCTCTCCTCTTGAGCTAGTTATACTTAGTGATTTGCATAGAATTTGAGAGCATCTCACATTGCATTTGATCATCTTGGGTAAAGCTAAAGTGTTTGGGTGCAACACTCTCCACCTTATCTTGGATTTGTGGGTCATTTTAGAGGTATAACACTTGTTTTTATGCATTTGTTTCATGTATTCACTTTCATTTCGATTTCATAGATCAGAGTTTGTTATAGATTCAAATTAAACAATAAATAATAATCATATATCACAATCCTAACTACTTCAAAAATATCCTTTATTATTATTTTAATTATATTTTAAATATGATCAAACACATATTTCCATGTCAACTCTATCTAAAAATATTTAGATATTATTAATTTATCACTTTCCCTATGATTTTATTTAGTCTCTTTATCCTTCTCTACTCCCCTCTCCCTTTTCTACTCTCTCTACTATATTATATTTAAAATATCTAACAAAACTATAATATATAATTGAAATAAATATGTAAAAATAAATACCATAAGAAAATATGAATTTTCAATATAATATTATTTTTAAGATATATTAAATTATATATTTTATATATAAAATTATTTTTTATATGATTTTTTATATTTTAAAAATTTATTAAGCCAAATAATATGATTTATTTTATATATAATAAATTGTTTTAATTTATAATTTTATGACATTCATATTGATAATATATTATATCATATATTATTTATATTTATAAATATAAATTTGATATTATAAAGTATTTTTATTAATGGTAGTGATAGCAATTAAAACATTTTCTTTAAAACTATCTATCTTATTCGCATACATGGAAATTTTGGAACTCTGAAACCATGTGCGGCCACGGGATTCAAAGGGTACGAAGGTTGGATACTTATGCCTATCCCTCGTTCATGGACATTTAAATGGCAGGAGACTTTTTCTAACACTAGCGTGAGAACAACCAACGAGTTTCCAACATGAGAAAAATCAAGGAGATTAGAAATGTAAATGAAAGCAACAAACAAAAAACACGGCAAAAAAATGAATGACCAAGATTTATTTCATCGTCTTGCACTACGTAACAAGGAGTCTCAACCATTGATTTCACTCACCAAGCCAGTTCACCTCATAGAGGGAACACCTTCAGTGTAACAAGCTTTAATATCCTTCCGTTCATTTTGTCACGATCTTCAATGGAGGTGAAATTTGACAGATCGGGACCCTATTTTTCTTTCTATAACAATGGACTTTTTCAACTGTTGGATAATAATATTGGACTCTCTGTTGGTGGATGTAGCCCGAGTTTGGGTGAACCACGTTAAAAATTATCTCTCGCTATTATTATTTATGTGTATTTTTCATTCCTCTGTTTAATCTTTATTTGCATTTAATTGATATCTTCTGCATGCAATTCCTAACAAGTGGTATCAGAGTGGGTTGTGTTTGATTATCGTTTGCAGGAAGGTCTCACAGTTGAGTGGGAGTCCCACGGTTGAGTGGGAGTCCCACGGTTGAGTGGGAGCAATGGCAGACGAGGGTAAATTGAAGGAAGATAAATTCAATGGGCAAACCTATCAGTTATGGAAGATGTAGATGGAGGATTATCTCTATCAGAAGAATTTATGGAGGCCATTGGAAGGAATAGCCAAGAAATTGGCAGTAATGACTAACGAGGATTGGGAATTTCTAGACAGAAAGGCACTGGGAACCATTCGGTTGTGCCAGGCACCATCTATGGCATTTAATATAACAGAAGTAAAGACAACAAATGAACTGATGAAAGATTTGGTTAAATTGTATGAAAACCCTCAGCCTCAAATAAGCTATTTCTCATGAAGCGTCTGTTTAATCTGAAATGATTGAAGGTGGATCTATGATAGATCATTTAAATGAGTTTAATACGATTACCAGTCAATTAACTTCTGTAAAAGTGAAATTTGATGAAGAGGTGAGGGCTCTCTTTTTTTTATGTTCTTTGCCAGAAAGCTGGAATGGCTTGGTAATGGCTATAAGTAACTATGTCTCTAGTTCAAATACTTTGAAATTTGATGATGTCGGTGTTATCCTTAGCGAGGAAATGGGACGAAAAAACTCAGGAGGGTCCACATCAGGTAGTGTTTTAGATGCAAAAAGCAGGGGTAGATCAAATGAGAGAGGAAAAGGTTCTAGGGGTCATGGGAAGTCATGAGGAAAATTAAAGGACAAGAGGTCCCAATCCAGAGGACAAAAGGATTATTGGTACTATGGGAAACTAGGTCATCTGAAGAAAGATTGTTGGTCTCAGAAGAATAAAGAAGGATACAAACAAGAAGGCAAATGTGGTAAGTAATAAATCTGAAGATGATGCTTTGATTCTTTCCCTAGATAATGTTGATGATTCATGGGTTTTAGATTCAGGGGCCTCATTTTATGCTACGCCCCATAGAAGTTATTTTCTTGATTATGTCCAAGGGGATTTTGGGCTGGTTTATTTGGTAGATAACGAACCCTGTCAAATTATTTGAAAGGGAAGAATTAAGATTAAGTTGTAGAATGGGAATCATTGGCTACTACAAGAGGTAAGGCACGTTCCAAGGCTAAGTAGGAATTAAATTTCAGCAAGGTAGCTAGGTGATGAAGGTTGCACAGTTACTTTTAATGATAAAAATTAGAAGGTTTCAAGAGGTGCCTTAATAGTAGAAAAAGGTGTGAAAGTAGGCACCTTATATCTTTGTATAGGTCATATCGTTCCTTCTACTTTAGTTGTTGCAGAGAAAAAACAAATAAATTCAGGAACAGTTGTTGCAAGTTCGCAGGAAGAGACTGAAATAGTTGCTATAGGTTCTAAGACAACACTGTGGCATAACAAACTTGGGCATATGGGTGAAAAAGTTATGAAGGTACTTCATTCTAAGAAAGTTTTACAAGGTCTAGAATGTATTAATATGGATTTCTGTGAAAGTTGTGCATATGGCAAACAAAAGAGAGTTAGTTTTCTCAAGGATGGGAAGCAAAAGAAAGATGAAAAGTTGGAGCTTGTGCATACAGATGTATGGGGATTGGCTCAGGTGTCTTCTCTCGATGGCTCTCGGTATTATGTTACATTCATAGATGATACAACTAGAAAGGTTTAGATTTATTTTCTTAGGCAGAAATCTAATGTATTTGAAACATTTAAGAAATAGAGAAGCTTGGTTGAGAATGAGATGGAAAAAAGATTAAAATGTCTCAGATCTAATAATGGTGGTGAGTATTGCAGCAAAGAATTCGAGGATTAGTGTTACTTTAATGGAATTTGTAGGCAGAAAATGGTTCTAGGGACTCCACAAGAAAATGGAGTGGCTGAGCGCATGAATAGGACAATAATGAAGCATGCAAGGAGCATGAGATTGCATGTTGGGCAACCTTTAAACATGTGGGTAGAGGCTGTCAATACCGTTGTTTATTTAATTAATAAAGGTCGTTCAGTTCCTTTGGGCTGTGGTATTCTAGAGGAAGCATGGACTGGTAAGAAGGTGAGATATTCTTTTCTCAAAACCTTCAGATGTGAAGCGTTTGCACATGTAGATTCTGAAAATAGAACCAAGCTGGATGCAAAATAAAAAAATATGAAATTTCGTTGGATATGGCATTGATGAATTTGGTTATAGGCTTTGGGAAGTTGAAAATTTAAAAATTGTGAGAAGTAGGGATGTTGTATTCAATGAGAAGGTGTTGTACAAAGATCGGTTGCAACAGCATGAGAAGAAAGAAAAGGATTATGTGGTGTTGGATGATACTCTAGATAATGATGTTCTAGTGGTTCCTCATGCTTTGCAACAATAACAAGAAATACCACAAACTCCAGTGAATGTTAAACGGTCAACAAGGCTAAGTAGACCTCCTGAAAGGTTTTCTCCCTCTTTGTATTCTATTATGTTAACAGATGCTGGTGAACCAAAAGGGTATGATGAAGCCATGCAGGTGGATACAAAGGTTCAGTGGGAGTTTACAATGAAAGAAGAAATAGACTCCTTGCTAAAAAATCAGACTTAGGAATTATGTAAGTTATCTGCGGGTACAAATGCTTTACCAAACAAATGGGTTTATAGGCTAAAAGAGGAAAATGGAGGTAAAAAAAGATTTAAAGTCAGGTTAGTTGTAAAAGGATTTGCACATAAAAAAGGTATTAATTTTGATGAGATTTTTTCTCTGGTTGTTAAGATGACTTCTATTTGTACTGTTTTAAGTATTGTGGCTGCTAAAGGTTTGCATTTGGAACAGCTAGATGTGAGAACTACCTTTCTCCATGGTGATTTGGAGGAGGAGATATATATGGAACAACCACAGGGATTTGAGGTCAAAGGTAAGGAGAAATTGGTATGTAGATTGAAGAAGAGTTTATATGGCTTGAAACAAGCACCTCGATAATGGTATTTAAAATTTGATAGTTTTATGGCTGAGCAAGGCTACAGTCGGTGTAATTCTAACCATTGTGTCTATTTTAAGAGGTTGGATAATGATAACTACATTATTTTATGTTTATATGTTGATGACATGCTTGTAGCAGGGTCTAACATGGATCACATAAGAGAGTTAAAATAGCAGTTAACACAATCATTTGCTATGAAGGATTTGAGGGCAGCAAAACAAATCCTTGTTATGAAAATTTGTAGAGATAGGAAGAACAGAAAATTGATTCTATCTCAGGCTGATTATGTTGAAAAGGTATTGCAGAGATTCCATATGGAGAATGCAAAAGTTGTTAGCACACCTTTGCCTAGTCATTTTAAATTGACTAAGGAGATGTGTCCTATGACACAAGAGGAGGAAGAAAAATGTCCAGGGTACCATATGCTTCAGCTGTAGGAAGTTTAATGTATGCCATGGTATGCACAAGACCGAATATTGCAAATGTTGTAGGAGCCGTAAGCAGGTATATGAGTAATCCCAGATTGGAGCATTGGAATGCGGTAAAATAGATTCTTAGATATTTGAGAGGTACATCCAATAAAAATTTATGTTTTGTGGGCTCTAATACTGATTTAGCAGGCTATATGGACTCAGATTCGGCAAGGGATATTGATACCAGGTAGAGTACTATAGGTTATGTTTTTACTATAGGTGGGACAATGATGATTTGGATCTCCAGGTTGCAAATGGTGGTTGCTTTATCCACCACAGAGGTAGAATATGTAGCTGCAACATAGGCAAGCAAGGAGATGATATGGATGCAATCTTTCATGGAAGAATTGGGCAAACAACAGGCTAACAGTTATTTGTTTACAAAGAGTCAGAGTGCCATACATCTTGCAAAGAATTTTTCTTTGCATTCAAAGACCAAACACATATAGCTAAGGTATCACTTCATCCAGTCAGTGTTGGATGATGGACAGTTACGGCTGGAAAAGATACATACAGATGAAAATCTAGTAGATATGTTTATGAAGGCAGAAGCTGAGCTCCTCCTTAGCTTTGGTTGGTTGTCAAGACTGAAAATAATAAAATAAGAACAACAGGGTCCAGGGTGTTTATTTCGAGTGGGAGCTATAGGGTCAGCGGTGTTATGATCAGTCTCCAAGTGGGAGATGATATGTTGTGGAGTCTGATCAGTCTCCAAGTGGGAGATGATATGTTGTGGAGTCTGATCAGTCTCCAAGTGGGAGATTGTTGTTATATGGAGCCTAATCAGACTCAGAGGTTAAATTTTCCCCTTTTATCGGCATAGATTCTCCCCAAATTATTTAGCGGGGGTTTGGGGGTAGCGCCCCCAAGATGGGATCAAGCGGCAGTGCCCCTGTCGCGATACAGGGCGGGGTTGAGGGGCAGCGCCCTCGAAACCTCAAATGAATTTTATTATTTTATAAAGGCATCGGGAGTTATTTTTCTATTGGCCAACATTAAAAAAACCCTTATTTTGTAACTAACATAAGTCTTGATAAAAATGGATAAGGGTTTGGGTTTTGTTTGATATTGTATTGTAGCATTTTTATAGCGGTATTGAGTTGCAAGGATTGTTGGTTGTAATCGGTTTGATTTGCTCGATAATAATATTGGACTCTCTGTTGGTGGATGTAGCCCAAGTTTGGATGAACTACGTTAAAAATTGTCTCTCGCTGTTATTATTTCTATGTATTTTTTATTCCTCTGTTTAATCTTTATTTGCATTTAATGGATATCTTCTACATGCAATTCCTAACATCAACCTTATCAAATTTATTTTCTAGATTATTTTTTTTATAAAACGGGGCAATGTTTCTAATTAGACTAGAAATATTTTTTAAGGCATTTATCATAATTAACGAATCTTCCTGTATTATTAAATAATGAAACCCTTTAGAGTACATAGTTATTAATCTTGCTAATAGTACCTTCCACTCCCCTTTGTTATTTGTTTTGTGCCTCATATGATGTGCCTCTCCTAACAAAAATACACTCTTTGAGAGGAGCACATAACATGCCCTTATAGGATTTATATTATGATGCGAGGCACCATCAAGTTCATCTTTCCCACTTTAAAGGGTTTTTTTCATATATCCTCTCTACTATTATTCTTAGGAATAACTATCCCATTAATGCGAAAGTTAGTGTAGATCATTAGGAGTAAGTTTTTATTAGAATTAGGAGTGTATTCCTTGTGTGCTATTGTTAAAATAGATAAGTGTTTTATTCAACTTTTAATGTGTGTTTTCTATCATTCTAATTCCTTGTCCAAGATTGCACCATAGTCCAAAATGTAGTCATAATAGACCTTTGTGAAGGTTGACTTTTCTCAAAGATTTTACTACTAGCATATCTATATTTAAAAAATATATCTAAAATACGACGAGAGATATCCTTCTCAAGGTGCCTATTCCACCTATGTGTGGTAAATTGATTAAAAAATAGGCGCCTCGAGAAGGATATCTATCGACGTATTTTAGATATATTTTTAAATATAGATATGCTAGTTTTATTTTATTTTCTACATAATAAAATTTAATTTATTTATTTTTCAGTGGCTCATGTTTTATAAAAATAGAGTGTCCTAAAGTAATATTTTATAACATTATTATATTTTATTAGGTTTCATTTTATTACATATAAAATATTATTATCTTAGGGGTTAAAATTTAGGGTTTAAAATTACTTGTAATATTAATTTTATTTTATAAATTTATGACTATAAATTTAGTTCTAGAAAAAACTTGGTTAAAAGTGAGGATGATGAATTCTAAACCCCATAAATTTACAATATATAATGTTTGATTGAGTTACTATGTGTATATATGTTTTGAGTGAATTCTAAACCTAATAAACTATAGTGCCATAAATTTATGGTAAATAATCTTTGATTGGTTTACTATTGTATATATGTTTTGATTAATACTAATTTTCTTTTTCCCCACTTTTTTCAAAGTTAGTTCTCTTAGATATATTTTTTAAAGCATCTCAAAGTAAATAATATAGGGTTTAATATAGTGCCCTAAGATAATATTTTATAAATTAGGGTTTTACCTTGTAAGATTTTCAGCACTATATGTATATATGTTTTGATTAATGCAAAAACTACAAACTTTGAGTTAGCTGTTTACATATATTTTTAAAATAATAAAGTCTTAATCTATATTAAAAATAAAAGAATTTTGTAAAACAAAACGAAATGCATATAGTTATTCTTTTAAATATTTTACCAATGAATTTGAATTTTTAATATTCTAGCAATATGAAATGATTTATACATACACGATAAACACCATTGCTATTTCTTGTTTTTATTTTTTGCTTTTGGCTATGAAATTCATAGCTATGATTTTCATTGATTATTGATTTTGCCACTTCTTGTTTTTATTTTCCGTTTGTGGCTTTGTAATTAGTGATTTTATTTTTGGTTGTTTTCAGAGACTTTCAAACATTTATATTTTATATATGTTTTAATTATTAATGTTGCATTTGTCGGCTATTATTTTTTTTAATGTTTTAAAGTTGTTTTTCTTAACATGCTCGCACCATTTCACCCCGTGCTGCCACTGTAGTTATGCCCCTCGGTGTAATTATTTAACCTATAAGGAGCCACACAATTAACAATAATAAATAATGAGAAATCTAGAAATTAATTAACACATAAATGCCACAATGAATTTCATTTTTCAAAATAGAAATAGATTCCATATTTCAAATAAAGATGCCATCATTACATGGATTTCCATGATACAAGTTTACAAATAAGATACAACCTCAAATTAAGACAAATATCTTTCTAATCCACCTAAGTAAATTAGTTATACAAAGTATTTAACTTTTTACTACAAATAGTTGACCATTAATCATAGTCATCTCATCTCAGTGCAAGCAATATGGTTGTCAAACTATAGGCGGAAGAGCATCATCCAAACACTTTATGTCCAACCACAGACCTAGCGGTCCCCCGCATGTCTTCCTACTAGAAGAGGCTCAATCCTTCAATGAGGGTGATAGATAGGGACGTATGCAATAAAACCAAATCTAAGAAATAAATGCAAATGTCAATACTTATCACATGTAGTCAATCAGGCAGTCCCTAGATACCCTCTAGTTACCATGACTTCTAACTAACATGAGTCTATAGATATAGTGAATTGATGATGCTTATAACTATTTCATCACTTTGGCCAAAGCATTCAATTATTAGTCACGTAAATGCAAGTCATTCATTCATGCACTACTATCTCTTGTTTGACTCTCCCATAAATGACCAGTGGAAGCACAAAGTATAAATCAACACACAATCTCAAAAATATATTTGTTTGTTACATCGTAAAATGTGTACACTAGCATTTTACACCTAGTTTAGCACCTGGGTAGACCTAAAATGTTTACACTTATTAATTAGGATCTATTTTAACACATTTTTTAACATTAAGCATGTAATTCTTGATCCTGATGCATAAAACCTAGAAAATAACTATAAGGCAGGGCTAATGACACTTAAAGTACCTTATTCTAGAAGTTATGTGGCTAAAGGACCAGGGCACCCAAGCGCCTTGGGCCCTCCTTTAGCCCAGACCTAAATTGGTGGCTTGTTAGCTTAGGACATCTTAAATGATTCCTAATGTCAACCTCATTTGGTTAATTCTCTAGAAATCAATGGGAATGCATATAAAAGCAAGTTAAAAAATTCATTTGAACATCTAAGCAATCTAGACACTCTTGCACTCTCTCTTCTCTCTCATGCTCTCTACTCTTCTCTAAAGCTCTATATGGTGGATTATTACTACGACACTAACTTATTGTAGGTCTTGGGAAGATATTTCTACTTCTTTTGGCTACACCAACTTCTTGAGTCAAGTTGTGATGCCGCATCAAGCATACTAGGGTTTCCATGCTCCTGGTGACTTCTTTCCTTCATGCTTTGTTCTAGCATTCCATTCTACTTCAGATTTGCCTCTGCCCTCCTAGGGCAAACACTCTTTATCTATCATCTTTGCTATTGTGGAGATGGAAATGCCATTCACAGAGCTTGACTTAGGCAAGTTCCTAAATAGCACCCAACCATTTTCCTTCTTGTGTGTGTGTAGGTCAGATCTGGAGGAATTTGTAGAAATCAAGCTACAAGAGATAGAAGCACAGAAAGGTGAAGACACAACAAACATCACTTTTTGCCAAACCCTAATTAGGGTCTAAGGCACCCAAGCACCCTGGTCCTTTGGGCCCAAAAACCTAGATCCAAGTTCTTCTTAATCCCCTGATCTCTACTATCTATTTAGATTCTGGGTTTCTACTTCTGATAGTCTATTATGCTCTGATTTTTGTCAATTAGGGTTTGATACTTTGCCCTAGCTTGATTGGTTGGATTTGGTTGATTCTTCTCTATACAACAAAGGGACAAATCCCCTATAGTTTGGTTCTCCTTCTTTGGTAGAAGCCAATCTCAGCTTCTGTTCTAATGTTGGATAGAAGAGGGTTTGACCTAGTTTGATCTTTTAAGCTAGTCTCTCTTTTCTATCTAACATTGTTATCAGCAAACTCTTGGCATACCCTACCCTTGAGTTGCTCTTATACATTTAACAACACCAAACTCTTGACGTACCCTACCTTTTATTTGGTCTTATACATTTAACAACACCAAAATCCAGGCATACTGATAAGGTGTCACTGTACCTCATCATTTAATCTATTTTTCAGATGTCAATAATCCAGGGGTTGTGTCCATGGCTGTTTGCAACTAGGGATTCTATAGTTATCAGTTTTCCTAACTAATCTGAACTGCTTATACTAACTTGAAAAGATTAATCTATCTACTTACTAAATAAATTTAAGGAATGCTGAAAACAGGATAAAACAGGAAATTTACTCAAAGAAATCTTAAAATAGTAACATGCATCTATCTATCAAAATCAATAAATACTTTGCATAACAGAAAGCTGAATTAATAAAACAATGGTACTAGCCTCCTACCTTAGTGGTGAGAGTGGGCCCTTGCTCCACACCCTTGGGGCTGAAGGCTACAATAGGGAATCAACACAAAAGAAGATTACAACTAGATCCAATCTAATTCATTCAATCTGCATTCATGAAAATATTGCTAACACAGAACTGAGATTACCGAGAATCAGAATAATTCCATCATTGTATATTTATTCTGTTGTTTCTACAAGTATATATCTAAAGAGTGATGACACATCACTTAACCTATCTATCAGTTCTTCTATGAGATGACATTCACCTCTTTATTACACTAGATGTTTAACTATGAAAGAAAATCATGCAAATAAAAGTAGACTTGAGTGGAACAAAAGTCCACTCAAAATCTAAGTCTGAGTCTTAATACATTTGGGCATCGAGGCCCTAAAAATAAGGATATTGAATTAATTCCATCCGTAACTTCATGCAAAAACTTTGAAAATATAAAACTTCAACAGTTTAACTAAAGATGACCCATCATCACTCAGGTGATGATGAGTGAAATGAGAGGTATTATGACCACTGCTAAGAGTGCTTGGTCGGCAGCTTATGCTAGAAATATGCCCTGCTCTCAAGAGGCACCAGAGATAATTGTTCCTAACTACAACTCCAGAGATATGTCTGCAGCTCCGGAGATATGTCTACAGCTACGGAGATATCTCTGCAGCTCCGAAGATATGTCTGCAGCTATGGAGATATCTCTGCAGCTCCGGAGATATGTAGCTTTCTCTATTCAGCTCCAGAGATGCTCCAGACTCTCGCAGAGCTCCGGAGAGGCATTCCTCATTTCTTCAAAACTTCAGGTGTCATGGCACTTTGGTATTGTCTCCAGAGATCATTGAAGACTATCTCCGGAGATGCACAAAATTGTTGTTCCTGGCATCTACACCTATTGAATAAAAAAGAGAGAAGTTTTCTACATTTTCCATCAATTCCATGCACATTAGTCACTCAATCAAAAAATATAATCTTAAGTAATCTATCTCAATTAATCATTAAATAGAACGATCTTGCTAGCTTATTTGGGTGTAGACATTAGGGAAGATGGACTCAGGAAGGAGAAAAGAGAGGCAAAAAGATGTGTTTCATGAGTGCAACTTGGCACTCATCATCCCCCCATACCTAAGGTTTGGCAGGTCCTCCTGCTTCTCACATTCTGGATTTATTTTGGCGAAGCAGCTTTTTCAGTTAGGCTATAATCCTGGGCATAGGTGGTCGAAGTTGTTCGGTTGATATTGCTATTGCCTCTGTACTCATCAACCTGCTTCATCCAGTTTTGCAATTTTTCATCTTTCATCTGTTCTACCCAAACAGGGAGTGGCTCAATTATTAGAAGGGCCCTATATCGTCCACCTATCCATTCCTACTTATGGTTATCCATTAGTTTGGATATTAACTTTGCCTTTCTCATGAATAATCTTAAGTTTGCATGGGTGACCACCTCTCTCATTTTCTGCTCCGGGGTCAAAATATTCCATCTCTTCTTTGCTACAACAAGTACTGGCTTTGCTGAATTGATCATGAAAAGGCCAAAATCGATGGAGCATTCCTACAAACTTTTTAGGTAGAATGGCAAAATTGTGTTCTTACAATCAGGATGATAGATAAGGGACCTGAATTTGATCCTAAAAGCACTGAGATTGGGGCATTCCTTCCTGATGAAAATGTCTATTTTTAAATCCTTCTTGAGATGATCCTCCATCCTTTCATTCCAGATCTGATGATTCCTCATCAAGTACATAAATTCCTTAAGCTGACATTCCCCCATGAAATGATTAAGAATGAAAGTGATATCATTAACACATAACCCATGTAAGTATAATTCACATAGGAAGTTCTTGTCCTCATCATTGGTTCTAGTATATGCTGTCATGAATCCTTCTGCTGTTTCTATGTCCTCAACCAGGTTAGATAGGACTAAAGAGAATTTCCTATGCAGGACTCTTTCCTGTAAGAACATGGAGTAGCTGGCACTTGGAGGTTTGCAAGATAGAATTTTTGAAGAAAGGGAGGCCATTTCAATGATTTTACCTTCCAAAGTTGCTATTCTTTCTGTTTTGGCAGTGACTGCCCTTTGTAGCTGCAACATAGGCTTGGAAGCCTCATATTCTCTACACCTCTTCTCCCAATAGAACAGGGCTTTGGGAATGTCAATGGGGATTGGACCCACATAGGCATCTGTTTGTATTTCCTGCTCATTGGTTGGCTTTGGGCCAGCCAATTCTTGAATATATTCTTCCTGGTCATCTAGTATGTTATTAGCCCAAGTTAACTATCTATCCTAGCTTTGTACTTTCTCAATCAATGCTGCCATTACTGTGAGGCTATTGTCTCTAGCCCTGGTGAGCTCAGAAACACTCTGTGCTACCTCTTTTTCTTTTTCTTCCAACAGTTTGGATGCCTTAGTTTTGTTTGCCTCTAACTCTACCTCTTTCCCAATTCTCTAGGCCTCTAATTCTGCCTCTTTCTCCTAGATGATCTTGTCTTTGCTTTGGAGTTCTGTTTGTAGATTTGCAATGATTTATTTTTGCTCCATTTCCACCTCTACTCTGACCTTCTTAAGGTCAATAATAATCAAATTCTTTCCCCAGAGTAATCTCTTTAAATTTTCAACTTCTTCTATCAATTACTGTTCTTTTGAGATTTCCACATCCTCTTGATCAGAGGGATGAGAGAAAGTTTCTGCTTCTTCTATTGCTGCTTATGTGGCTGTTTCTGTGGCTATTGGCTGATCATCAAGGTTTTCCATGGCCATCTGCCATGCTCTGCTCACTGTATCCCTTTGCCCTATTTTTTCTTCTTCAGACTGCCTGTCCTGAGGATCCTCTTCTTCTGCTGGCACCGATGAAGGTCCAGCCTTATCCTCATATGTTCTAAGTTCCAAGAGTACCTCAGGCAAGAGGGCAGTATCTTTCTTGACCTATGAGAGTTGTCTCTGCCTTTTGTTTCTCCGTAGCAGAGGTGGGGCAGGTGATTCTGGAGCAGGTCTCTCTTCCTTAGAATCTGAGGAAATAGTAAAAGTTTGTATATATTCTATCTCCAAAGCACATGATGGTTCTAAAATTGGTCTCTCCGGAGCACATGATGGCTCTAAAATTGGACTCTCCAGAGCACATGATGGTGCTAGGGAAATTTCTCTTTGTTTCCTCTTCCTGACCAGAGGGATCTCATCTAAATCATGAGATGGTTCTTCAGCCCACCAGGTTCCCTCTATTCTTTGTCCTGACCTTCCCTCTGTTAATTCCTTAGGGCAAGATTCCTCAGTTATTTTTCTCCTAACTCAGCGAGTCATATAGGGGGTTTGTCTAGGAGCAGGTTTTGTAATTTCTTTGCCTTTCCTCCTTTTATTAGGAACAGGGGCTGCAGATGAGGTTGCCTCCTGTGAGGGCATCTTTCCTCTGTGAACAGCTGTGGAGGAGGCTGAAGGCTCAGTTTCCTCTTCTTGGTGGGTAGGAGAATTCTCACCTCCTGGTTGTGCCATCTCCAGTGCTCTATTCTAGGGATTCTGCTCAAGAAAGTGTTGCCATAATTCCTCCCCATTGGCCTGAGACAGGAAGTGGTGTTTAACTACTAGAAAGATAAGACCATGATGTTTCATTAGACCCTTCTTCTGTTGATATTTCTCTGCAGTTGCCCTGATGGCAGAATATAGAAAATTGGGAATATTTATGTTATACTCAGGGTGTCTGTTTCCATGTCTTAGAAAAATTAGCATTTTCATGACTGGCCCTAAAACTAGAGAGAATTGACCATCACAAGTAAAGTATTTCATTAACCAGGTGGCAATTGATGCCCAAGGGTTTGGGAGTGTGGACCTCAGAATTACTTTGACTTCATTTTTATTTGAATGTAATTGAATAGCAGGTTCACCACGAACAGAGAAATTTTTAATTAAATCAGTGTATAAGGTTTTCAAGTGGTAAAACCTCTCACCTTGTTTGGGAAGTCTAGAAATGTGGCTGATAGTGGTTGAGGAGAAATTGATTTGTACTCCTCTGACAGTTGTTTGATTGTCCCTTAAATCCCTAAAAAATTCATCCACAATATCCTCCTGAAACCCTTCAAATTTTTCTAAGAAGTATAACCATCCTGCAACCCTTAAAATGTTTGCTGCAGCTCCATCTTGCAGAAGGCGCGCAACACTTTCTGGCTCAGACTTCTTCTTGACCCCATTGCTGAATTAGTTCCACATTCTGTGCTTAATTCCTTACCTCCTCAATCTTTATCTTATCTCTTCCTCTTAACCCTGTAGGTGCCAGAGGACTGTGCAATGTGCTCTGTAAGCTCCGGAGATCTGTTCAATTTGCTCTGCAGGCTCTGGAGATCTGGTTAATTGGCTCTGTTCTTCAGGGTACTTCAGAGGTTCGAATGAGGAATGTTATGTTTCTTAGCTTAAGCTTATGCAGATTAGTTAGAGTACCAAGGCAGTCATAAATGTGATAGAATGTTAGGACACTCCAGAGGCAAGGTGGCAATACGGCACAGATGGCGGCATGTGTGAATTTTAGAAAGGAAATGATGGTAGGAGGTCGTGGCATCATGGCAGCACCCAAAAACAGAAAGACAAGATAGTTACTAATAATGATTAATTAAAGATAGAGTTACTTGGATTAGTTTTAATGATGAGGACGATGTACACAGTAGAGATGTTGCATCATTGTTGGAGACTGCATGCGTCGTGGCACATGAGCAGCTTGTGGCGGCTGGAGATGACATCCACTTACTCTGTTGACACGCGACCTGCAATCATTGCACTGAGTGATTCAAGAATCCACGTTCCTTGGTGATGTCAGCATCAACTTTGTGAATACCCCTTCAAATGATATTCGTGCCAATTGAATTTATTCTTTTGTGATAAAGTAGAGGATGAGTCATGATGACCTCATCATGTGATGTGTCTACTTTACCACCTGGAGAGGTGGGTCCCCTCCCTTATTATTTCAAACTGACTTCTTTATTGACAGAGCACTGGAGGTGCTCCTAGTTGGGAAGCGACAGAGGTGCTCCTAGTTGGGAAGCACCAGAGGTGCTCCTTGTTGAGAAGCGCCGGAGGTGCTCCTGATTTGAGAAGCGTCAGAGGTGCTCCTGGCATCTAATCATCTCTAGAGCTCATTTATTTCAACTGTCCTGAAGAAGGGAACCACCATTTATTAGTTTTCAACTCCCTTGGTCGAGAAAGATAGCCATTTGCTGGTTTTCAATCTTTCTCTCTATTTTTTTTAAGAAGGCCACCATTTGCTAGTTTTCAACCTTCCCCTTTTTTAGAATCAATCCAACACTAGGACAGAGGAGGTATCCCCTCTATCAAAACTCAAATCACTGAGAAACTCTTCTTTAGTAGATGGTCTTTTGTAGAGCCTGATTCGGTGACCATTTACTAGAAATGTGTCTGTGCTTCCATCAATAGGTTGCAATGATACTATTCCATTTTCAAAAACTTCCTTGATTTGATAAGGACCCATCCAATGAGTTTGCAATTTCCCTTTGAACTCCTTGAATTTAGAATCATAAAGAAGAACCCAATCACCTTGTTGAAATGTCCTTTTGATGTGTTGGTCATGTCATTGCTTCCTCTGATACTGAACTAGTTCTGTTTGCTGAATGGCCTTTGTCCGAATTTCATCCAACTCATTGAGCTGAGGAATTCTATTTTGTTGAGCTATAGACAATGGTAGAGCAATATCCAATGCAGTTTTAAGTGTTTGGAGTTCAAATTCTATAGATAAAATAGGCTTTTTCCCTTAAACTAATTCATATGGTGAGAACTTTGTTGTGGACTTCCAAGTGGTATTGTAAGCCCAAACTGCTTCAGGTAATCTACTAGCCCAATCTTTTCTGTTCATTGCTACTGTCCTTGTCAGAATATTTTCAAGTTCCCTATTGGTTACTTCTACTTGCCCATTCACTTGAGGATGGTAAGGTGAAGATTTTCTGTGCTTGACTTGATATAAATCTGTGAATGCTTTGATTACCTATGAAGTAAACTAAGGTCCTCTATCTAAAACTATTGATCTTGGGGCTCCAAATCTTAAGAAAATCTTATTGTAAAGGAAATCAACAACTTTTTCTTCTCTTGCAAATTGTAATGCTTGAATCTCAGCCCACTTAGTAACATAGTCTGTGCATACTAGAATGTACTCCTTACCTGATGATGGTGGTGAAATTGGTCCTACAAAGTCTAGACCCCACTGTTCAAATGGTTCCATCATGACTTGAGGATGTAGTAACATCTCCTGGGTTAAGGTTGGCTATCCCATCCTTTGGCACTAGTCACAGTGCTGCACATACTTCTTTGTATCTTTATGAAGAGAGGGCCAGTAGTAACCAGCTCCAAGGATCTTGTGGACTGTCATGTGGAAAGAGTAATGGCCACCAGATGGTTCATCATGACATGCTCTCAACACATCAAAAATCTCATCAGATTTTAAACACCTGCGTAGAATGAATTCAGGACCACATTTAAATAGTAAACCATTCAACCATTTGTAAGATAAACTTTCTTTAACCAAGTGTTTTCTTTGTTTTGAGGTAAAATGGGATGGATACAAGCCTATAGCTAAAAGATTAGCTATGTCAGCAAACCAAGGTGCAGTAGACGATATAGCAAAAAGATGTTCATCTGGGAACTTGTCCTCCATTGGTTGGTTTTCTCCTCCTGTATGTAATCTTGACAAAAAATCAGCAACCAAATTAAACTTTCCTGGATTATCAACTACGGTAATATCAAATTCTTGCAATAACAATAACCACTTGATGATCCTTGCACCTACTACTGGTTTATTCATTAGGTACTTGATGGCTGCATGATTAGTGTGCACAAATATCTTATATCCAGTTATGTCATGCCTAAATTTGTTTATAGCATAGATGACTGCCAAGAATTCTTTTTTAGTTGTGGTGTAATTTCTTTCTGCAGAGGTAAGGTTTTTGCTGATGTAATAAATGGCATGCATACCTTCTCCTTCCTCCTTTTGTCCTAAAACTGCCCTAATGGACTCATTTGAAGCATTAGTCTGTATGTGAAATGGCAAAGTCCAATTTGGTCCTCTTAAAATTGGTGTGACAGTAAGCTTCTCTTTCAAGGTCTCAAATGTTGATTAACATTCTTCTATCCATAGAAATTATGTGTCTTTGTTAAGAAGGGTAAATAGGGCGGCAACTATTCTGCTGAAATTTTCTATGAACCTCCTATAGTAGCCTGCATGACCCAGAAAACTTCTAACATCTGTCTGATTTTTGGGTGAAGGCAATTGTGTGATCACCTCTATCTTGTTTTGATCCACTTTGATCCCTTTTTTCTGAAATATGGTGTCCCAGAACAATTCCTTCCTCTACCATCATAAATCACTTTTCATGGCTAAGGGATAATTGATTTTTCTGATAGCATTTTAGTACTTTCTCAAGGTTTGTGAGAGCTTCCTCAAAATTATCCCCATACACAGTAAAGTCATCCATATAGACCTCCATGCATTCATTAGTTAGTTCAACAAAAATAGCTAAAACAAGTCCCTAAAATGTAGTTGGGGCATTGCATAGCCCAAAGGGAAGAACTTTGTAAGCAAAGGTTCCCCAAGATCATGTGAAGGTGGTTTTGTCCTGGTCTTCAAGTGCTACTTGAATTTGATTATACCCACTGAATCCATCTAGAAAAGAGAAATACTTTCTCCCAGCAAGGTTGTCCAGAACTTGGTCAATGAATGGTAAGGGAAAGTAGTCCTTTTTTTGTGGCCTTGTTGAGTTCTCTATAATCAATACACACCCTCCATTTCCCATTCTTTTTAGGCACTATGACAAGGGGTGAAACCCATTGACTGTCAGAGATTGGATATATGAACCCTGCTTGAAGTAATTTTTCTATTTCAGTTTTGACAATGTCCTTTAAAGCAGGATTCAATCTTCTTTGGGGTTGTCTGACAGGTTTAATATCCTCAGTGTATATATGATGGGTATAGATCTCAGGAGGTATGTCTTTCATATCTTGGTATTCCCAAGAAAAATATGCTAAATGGGAAATCAGAAGTTGGATGAGTTTTTCTTCCTGAATGGTTGTTAACTAAGTATTGATATTAAGTATTTTCCCTAGTAAAATCATGACTTGTTTTGTGATTTGATCCATAGATGTAGTTAATCCGCACATAGGAGTCATGGTATTGAGAGGACAAGAATGTGGAAGCAACATATGGAAAGTGGCTAAGTCTCTATAAAATGTTTCCCCACAAGGAATGATGTTGGCTAGGGTACAATGAGAAGAAGTAAGAAGTTCTCTCTTAGAGTCTTGGGCGAGTTCCATCACATCCTCATTGATTAGGATGTGAGTAATGTCTTATGTTGTATCATAGTATATTTCTTCTTATAATTCTCCCAGATGTTCCTGGATGGTTACCATAGCTACTGAGGCACTATTGTCATTGTTTTCTGGCTCATCCACCCATACTCTTCTCGTATAATGCATTAATGGTTTAGTTGGAGGATACAGAGATATTTTCTTCAGATCTATCCCATTAGAAATGACCATATCCCTAGTTTGACAATCAATAGATGTTGCTGTTGTAGCCAGCCATGGTCTTCCTAAGATCAATGGATAAGCATTTTTATGGTTTCTAGGTTCTAATATCAGGAAGTCCACTAGAAATTCCCATGAATCTATCACAACTGGTGCATCATTGATTACCCCTTTTGGAACATCTACTGACTAGTCAGCAAGTTGAAGAATTGTAGTTGTGGATTGGATACCTGATAGAGCTAATTTGTCCATTGTGTGGACTGTCATTACATTAATTGCTGCTCTAAGATCAACCAGAACATTTGAAATTTCTATCCCTAAGATGAAAACAGTTATGACAGGGTTTTGAGGGTCTCCATATTTTGGAAGGAGAATTTCTCCCATCAATAGATCCAGTACTTTTCCTTCCACCTATATTGTGGAGGGAAAGTTTTTTCTTCCTACTCTATATCTTGATACAATGCTGTTTAATAAACTGATTTAGTTCTGGAACATCTCTGATTGCCTGGAGAAGAGGAATTTCAATGTTTAGTTGCTTGATTTCTCATAAAAGTTTTGATTCCAGGTTGGTTTGGATTTGTTTTTGTAAGATCTTTTTCTGGGGAACATTCTATTTAAGCCGTTCTGGGTATGGTGCTAGTTTTTTCATCTCCGGAGCATCTCTAGAGCTCTTGTCAGAATTGTGTTCAGGAATGTTCTTCGGAGTCGATCTTTTAGGAGCAACTCTGGAGTTGTCCAAGGATGATTCTTTTAGCACTTTTTCGTTAGTAATCTCCTCCGAGGGTTGAGTGGATGAATTTTTAGGTTCCTCATCATTGGTTACTTCAACTATTGGTGGAGGAGATGGTCTTGGGAATGCTTTCCTAGAACGCAGCTGGAGATTATTTGAATATATAGCATTAATTCCAGCCAGATTTTCTTGCTCTGTCATGTAAACAGTTGCTTCCAGTTTATTCCGTGGGTTTGGTATAGGCTGAGCTGGTAAAGGTGATTGACTAACTGGTTCATTTTGTGCTTGACCTTGTGTGTTGGAGGGTCCAGTTAGTAAAGCTTGTTGTTGAGGTTGGAAACGTCTAGGTTGTCCCTGGTATTGTTGATTATAGCCCTATTGAGAACCCCATTGAGGTTGCATGTTTTGTGATCCAAACTATGGTGGTCACTGTTGATTTCCCCAAGGCTGATTTTGCCAATTTTAGTTTTGCCAATGTTGATTTGGCCAATCCTGCTGTCCCCAAGGAGGATTATTTTGAGGCCCATGCCAAGTTGGATACCACTGATTATTTCTCCAATTAGAACGACCCCTATAAGAGGGCTAGTTTGGATACTGATTGTAAGGAAAATTCCCAGCTTGTTTTTGTCCCACATAGTTCAATTCCTCTTCTATTACAACATTCTTCTTACTTAATCTTTTCAAGACTGGAAGTTAACTAGATTGACTGGTAGGATGTTCCTTATCACAGATCTGACAAATCTTTGATTTATCTAATGGGCATTCTCTCAACAGATGTTTGTTTCTACACCTCGGACAATAGATGGAGAGTGGTTCAGTTGCTCTGTTTTGATCAGTTGTTCTGGTTTTTGCCTGAATCCCATCCAATGTGGTATTTAATTGGACCAAAATATTTGTTTTTAGATTTGCAATCTCTTCCATTAACTATCCTATTTCATTCCTCCCTTTAAAAGTTTTGGATGAACTCACTCCATCTTGGGTTCTGGAATAGTTTCTGCAGAGTTCTTCTATATCAAGTATTCCCATTTTGTTAATGTTCCCTTTTCCCATCAGATCCAGTGCATGTTTTGATTCTTTATCTAATCCTTTTACAAATAGGGTTCTGGCCAAGGAGTGATCTACTGGGTTAGCATACCTTCTCAAGGAAAAATTAAACCTATCCCCATAGTCCTCTAAGGACTCTTCCTCCCCCTGCCTAATTTTAAACAATTCTTCATTTTTATTACTGGATCTGCAGTAATCTTGGTATTTTTCCAAAAACTCTGTTTCCATCTAATCCCAAGAACAGATAGAATTCTAGGGTAAACCCATAAACCATCTCATCGTAGAATCTTTCAGAGTTGAAGGGAATAGTTTGAGTTTCTGGTTATCTGATCCATAATCATAAGTTTAGCAAACTACTTTGAATTCAAACAAGAACTGATCTGGATCCTCAAAAGAAAGTCCTCTAAAGTTTGGCAGGTGTGCTGGTGAGATATTCTTCATAGGAGCATTGTCTCTAGCAGCCAAAAAATAAGGATATGAGAAGGTCCTTGGAGCTTAATTTTCCCCTTCCCCATGATTATCATTTTCCATGTTTAGTACTGGTTCTTCTCCCTGAGGTTCTAGGAAATTAGGTTCTACTAGAGGATCTGCCTAAAACTTTTGTTGTAACTCTTGGATGTAATCGGTAAGTGAAAGATTTGGAGGATCTAAGGGACTGTTGTTTTGAGGTGCAGCTTCCAAAGTAGGTTCTAGGTTTCTCTCCTCAACAAGATCTTGTACAACCCCACTGCTTTCCCCTATGGCTTGTTTTGGGGTGTCTGCTTGATATATCTTCCTTTCAGATCTCTAGCTCTAACCATACAGATCTATCCTAAAAACTATTTTAACCTAGTTTCCCTAATTAACACAAGATGTCCCCGATAATGACGCCAAAAATGACAAGGTGTTGCTGTACCTCATCATTTAATCTATTTTTTTAGATGTCAATAATCCAGGGGCTGTGTCCATGGTTGTTTGCAACTAGGGATTCTATAGTTATCAGTTTTCCTAACTAATTTAAACTGCTTCTACTAACTTGAAAAGATTAATCTATCTACTTACTAAATAAATTTAAGGAATGCTGAAAATAGGATAAAACAAGAAATTTACTCAAAGCAATCTTAAAATAGTAGCATGCATCTATCTATCAAAATCAGTAAATACTTTGCATAACAGAAAGCTGAATTAATAAAACAATGGTACTAGCCTCCTGCCTTAGTGGTGAGAGTGGGCCCTTGCTCCACACCCTTGGGGCTGAAGGCTACAATAGAGAATCAGTACAAAAGAAGATTACAACTAGATCCAATCCAATTCATTCAATTTGCATTCATGAAAATATTGCTAACACAGAACTGAGATTATCGAGAATCAGAATAATTCCATCATTGTATATTTCTTCTGCTATTTCTACAAGTATATATCCAAAGAGTTATGACACATCACTTAACCTATCTATCAGTTCTTCTATGAGATGATATCCACCTCTTTATTACACTAGATGTTTAACTATGAAAGAAAATCATGCAAATAAAAGTAGACTTGAGTGGAACAAAAGTCCACTCAAAATCTAAGTCTGAGTCTTAATACATTTGGGCATCGAGGCCCTAAAAATAAGGATATTGAATCAGTTCCATCCGTAACTTCATGCAAAAACTTTGAAAAGATAAAACTTCAACAGTTTAACTAAAGATGACCCGTCATCACTCAGGTGATGATTTGAGTGAAATGAGGGGTATTATGACCACTGAATACCACTGCTGAGAGTGCTTGGTCAACAGCTTATGCTAGAAATATGCCCTACTCTCAAGAGGCACCGGAGATAATTGTTCCTGACTGCAGCTCCGAAGATATGTTTGCAGCTCCAGAGATATGTTTGCAGCTTCAGAGATATGTAGCTTTCTCTGTTTAGCTCCAGAGATGCTCTAGACTCCTGCAGAGCTCTGAAGAGGCATTCCTCATTTCTTCAAAACTTCAGGTTTCATGCCACTTTGGTATTGTCTTCGGAGATCAATGAAGACTATCTCCGGAGATGCACAAAATTGTTGTTCCTAGCATCTACACCTGTTGAATCAAAAAGAGAGAAGTTTTCTGCATTTTCCATCAATTCCATGCACATTAGTCACTCAATCAAAAAAATATAATCTTAAGTAATCTATCTCAATTAATTATTAAATAGAACGATCTTGCTAGCTTATTTGGGTGCAGACATTAGGGAAGATGGACTCATGAAGGAGAAAAGAGAGGCAAAAAGATGTGTTTCATGAGTGCAACTTGGCATTCATAACATATCCTACCCTTGAGTTGGTCTTAACACATGCAATAACTACACCAAACTTCTGGCATACTCTAACCCTGAGTTGGTCTTACTGGTTTTCAATATATAATACTAGATTAGTTTGTTGTACAATACAAATAATCTCATAATACAAAGTATAGATCAGGATATATACTGTCAATTTCCAAACTCCCAGCATATCTTGCCCTGAATTGGTCTTACTATTTTTTTGTATAAATAATAATAGATCATCATGTAAATTAATTGTTTGATTATCTAACTTTCGACATGCCTTGTCCTTGAGTATCATTTTCAAGTAAATCATAAAAATCAATACTATTATCTAGTTTCCTCCCTAGGAAACTTGATACACAACCATGTTAAATCGTCCAACCAATTTGTTACATTTTATATCCCATTACCAAACAAGTAACTTTCCACCATCTTGGACTTGGAGGTGTGACAGTCATTCCAAGTTGCATATATTCAATTTCTACCTAGTATGATGTCGTACTATCTATATTAGGATTTCTTATTCTATTCAGAGTATCACAATACACTTAAAATCCTATCATAAAGACCTTACTATCAATCTTACAGACTTGCCAAAATAAGAATTATGCTATATCAAGCAATACGAATTAGCATGCATTCCAATCTCCTAGTATACCCTACCCTGAGATGGTCTCACATGCTTTCAATATATAATATGATCAAGTATATAGTCTAACCCATGTTTTCCAATTCCTCGATATCTCTTACTCTGAGTTGGTTATACTAATAACATCAAGTATAAGAATCATTATTGTCCCAATCTCTTGACACTCCCTTATCCTTGAAATGGTTTAATGAATACAATAATGCAAGGTACAAGAATAACCATGGGTTCCAATCTCTTGGTTCTCTTGACTTGTCCAAGATTGCACTATAGTCCAAAATGTAGTCATAATAGACCTTTGTGAAGGTTGACTTTTCTCAAAGATTTTACTATTATTTAACCTGTAATGAGACACATAATTAACAATAATAAATAATGAAAAAACTAGAAATTAATTAACACATAAATGCCACAATGAATTTCATTTTTCAAAATAGAAATAGATTCCATATTTCAAATAAAGTTGCCATCATTACATGGATTTCCATGATACAAGTTTACAAATAAGATACAACCTCAAATTAAGACATGTATCCTTCTAATCCACCTAAGTAAATTAGTTATACAAATTATTTAACATTTTATTACAAATAGTTGACCATTGATCATAGTCATATCATCTCAGTGCAAGCAATATGGTTGCCAAACTATAGGTGGAAGAGCATCATCCAAACACCTTATGTCCAACCACAGACCTAGCAGTCCCCCGCATGTCTTCCTACTAGAAGAGTCTCAATCCTTCAATGAGGGTAATAGATAGGGAAGTATGCAGCAAAACCAAATCTAAGAAATAAATGCAAATGTCAATACTTGTCACATGTAGTCAATCGAGCAGTCCCTAGATACCCTCTAGCTACAATGACTTCTGACTAACATGAGTCTACATATATAGTGAATTGATGATGCTTATAGCTATTTCATCACTTTGGCCAAAGCATTCAATTAATAGTCACATAAATGCATGTCATTCATTCATGCACTACTATCTCTTGCTTGACTCTCCCATAAATGACCAGTGGAAATACAAAGTATAAATCAACACACAATCTCAAAAATATATTTGTTTGTTACATCGTAAAATGTGTACACTAGCATTTTACACCTAGTTTAGCACCTGGGTAGACCTAAAATGTTTACACTTGTTAATTAGGATCTATTTTAACACCTTTTTTAACATTAAACATGTAATTATTGATCCTGATACATAAAACCCAAAAAATAACTATAAGGCAGGGCTAATGACCCTTAAAGTGCCTTATTCCAGAAGTTATGTGGCTAAAGGACCAGGGCGCCCAAGCGTCCTGGGCCCTCCTTTAGCCCAGACCTAAATTGATGGCTTGTTAGCTTAGGACATCTTAAATGATTCCTAATGTCAGCCTCATTTGGTTTAATTCTTTGGAAATCAATGGGAATGCATATAAAAGCAAGTTAAGCCATTCATTTGAACATCTAAGCAATCTAGACACTCTTGCATTCTCTCTTCTCTCTCATGCTCTCTACTCTTCTCTAAAGCTCTATATGGTGGATTATTACTATGACACTAACTTATTGCAGGTCTTGTAAAGATATTTCTACTTCTTTTGGCTACACCAACTTCTTGAGTCAAGTTGTGATGCCGCATCAAGCATACTAGGGTTTCCATGCTCATGGTGACTTCTTTCCTTCATGCTTTGTTCTAGCATTCCATTCTACTTCAGATTTACCTCTACCCTCCTAGGGTAAGAACTCTTTATCTATCATCTTTGCTATTGTGGAGATGGAAATGCCATTCACAGAGATTGACTTAGGCAAGCTCCTAAATAGCACCTAACCATTTTTCTTCTTGTATGTGTGCAGGTCAGATCCAGAGGAATTTGCATAAATCAAGTTACATGAGATAGAAGCACAGAAAGGTGAAGACACAACAAACATCACTTTTTGCCCAATCCTAATCAGGGTCTAAGGCACCCAAGTGCCCTAGTCCTTTGGGCCCAAAAACCTAGATCCAGGTTCTTCTTAATCCCTTGATCTCTGCTATCTATTTAGATTATGGGTTTCTGCTTCCGACAGTCTATTATGCTCTGATCTTTGTCAATTAGGGTTTGATACTTTGCCCTAGCTTGATTGGTTGGATTTGGTTGATTCTTCTCTATACAACAAAGGGACAAAGCCCCTATAGTTTGGCTCTCCTTCTTTGGTAGAAGCCAAGCTTAGCTTGTATCCTAATGTTGGATAGAAGAGGGTTTGACCTAGTTTGACTTTTAGGCTAGTCTCTCTTTTCTATCTAACATTGTTATCAACAAACTCTTGGCATACCCTGCCCTTGAGTTGGTCTTATACATTTAACAACACCAAACTCCTGACATACCCTAACTTTTATTTGGTCTTATACATTTAACAACACCAAAATCCAGGCATACCCTACCCTTGAGTTGGTCTTAACACATGCAATAACTACACCAAATTTCTAGCATACTCTACCCCTGAGTTGGTCTTATTGGTTTTCAATATATAATACTAGATCAGTCTATTGTACAATACAAATAATCTCATAATACAAAGTATAGATCAGGATATATACTGTCAATTTCCAAACTCCCAGCATATCTTGCCTCGAATTGGTCTTACTATTTTTTTGTATAAATAATAATAGATTGTAGACACCTAAAAATGTCTTCACCATCAAACTGACTCCCGACATCCCTAAACATGCCTATTTCCCTTCTAATTAATTAATTATACCTTCATCACCTAATTTTTCATCATTCTATCCCCTACAATTGGATTAATTTTATTAATTCAATAGTTCAACCTTACCCAATTAATTAAATAAATATACAATATTTATTTGGTTAATTTCTCCCTTCTCACTAAACCCAATTAATTAGTTAAATCATGTTTAACTATTTAATTCAACCTATTAATTTAACCTATCCCTACCTTAGATGATTAAATAGTCATTATTTAATTACCTACCCTAACCTACATCATCCTAGCCTTAGGATTAATTAAGTAAATCATTAATTAATTAATCTTATCCTCCCACTAGTCCATTTACTAATTTATTCCAGCCATATTAAATAGGTTAATCACCTCAATTAATTTGGTCAAACCCTCATTAACACTTCTTCCCACACCCCGTGAATAAAAAATTGATTTCCATACCAAATAAATCAATTTTTAATACACATTTATCATAATCTCCATTAAATACCTCTTACCCCCCTTACACATATCATAACTCATTAATATCCACTCTTTCCCAAATGAATTTTAAATTCATTTTACTCTTCCCCATGTGAATTTTTAATTCACAAATAATCCATCTCACCCAACCTCATTTATGGACCCCTCTTCCCAAGATGAATTAAAAATTCATCTTTATTCTCATCCCTTCATTTTTCAAGATTAAATCTAGGCCCTCCACATCATTTTCATCCTTCACCATTGATCTATCAAATCAACTCCACCCTTGGATCAAAATCTCTCCAAAAATCCTATAAATACCCCATCTCTTAAGCCATTTTTCATCAACAATTTGAGTAGTGTTATTATGCTAAAATCTTGAGCTAGTCTAAGTGTGAGTTACATAGTTTGAGAGAATTTTACATCTCATTTGAGCATCTAGGGTATACCTTGGAGCATTGGGTGCAAGCTCCTTCACCCTTTTTGGATTGGGTCTTCATATTGAGGTATAAATCTTTATTTTGAATGCATTTGATTTATGTTTTTACCTTGATTTGGACACACTAATCACATTGACATGCCCAGTGGGACCCACAAGGTCTCAATCTAACCATTTGTTGTGAGTTTTTGTTTTTGAAGCCATGTTTTGCAAGTTCTAACGCAAAAAGTTCTTTATCTAGGCCTATTTCTTCGTACAATAGCAACATTTTCCAATATTCTAGCACCATTTTATTGATTTGTGGTACTATTTTTGTCTGCAGTAGTGCTATTTTCCTGCGAGAAGTGATCTAGCCTTTTGCAACTAACGTTTGGTTTCTCTTGGGTTTTTTGTGATTTGTGAGCTTTTTGGATCAATTTGTTCTCTGTTTTGATAGGAAAATTATAGTGATAAGGGGAGGTTATGGCGGATTTTTGAGAAAGTCTTGTATTCAAACAACCTCTCTCTCTTTGTTTTAAATATAATAAAAAATGGTAAGAACAAAGGATTTAGTTTGTTTAGTTTGATAAAACAACCCACAAACAACTTAACAAACTCACTAAACAAACTCTTTTTTAATAACAACTGCATTTTTTAAAGAATCTTTCAAACTCTATCTTGTATTAGCGCTATTTTTATCACTTGTGATGCTATTTTATTTATTAGCACTATTTTAATCTATATCAGCACTATTTTCTGTACGAGCGCTATTTTAATCTGTATCAGCCCTATTTTCTATACTAGTGCCATTTCAATCTATATCAGTGCCATTTGTAATCATTGTAATGCCATTTTTAAATCTGGCGCTATCTGAGAGTATTGTAGCGCTATATAGGTTCTGTTATGGGTTCTGGATATTAGCGCCATTTCAGGTTTTAGGAGTGCTATTTTTTGTATGTTCTAGCGCTATTTGTCTGTACTGACATTGGGCTTTGTGTAGGAAATTTTCTTTGATCTGCAGGCTTTTTTATGTTTGTCCAAGACCATCAATTGCAAACTACTAACATATCTGCAGGGTTTTTAGATTAAAATAAACACTTCAATTGAGGCATTTAAAAAGAACCCTTGCAATGTTAGTTTAGAAAACACTTCAATTGGTGCACTAAAATCAATCATTTGGTTTATCAAGCAAACAAAAAACATTTCAATTGGTGCTCATAAAAAGAATCCTTGTGTGCCTTAGTATAGAAAATATTTGATTTTGGTGCTCTAAAATTAACAAGTGCTTGCAAACAAACTTAGGAACATTTTGATTTTGGGCTTAAAAAGAACATTAGTAAGTGTTTGTCGTGCTTGGTGTGCTTGCACATTGTGTCTCCCAAAGGGTTTAGAATCTAAGTATCCTCTCCCCTTGCCTTGCAAAAGGATCTTAGGTGTAAGAGAAATGGTTCTAACACTTTCTTTTTCTAGGTCGTGGGCCTGCTTTTGAGACACATCTGAAAGGAGAACTTACTAGCAACTTTGAGCAGTACTTTCATCCGGTCCACTATATGTAAATTAGGATAAGGTGAAAGCCAAGTCCAAATTGGTATCAGCGTATACCATTTGATGCTATGCTTGAAAGGGAGTAGTACATTGTGTATATGAAACCCCTAGTAGAGCTAGTAAAAACCTTAAGTGGTTTATCGAATGCTCGTATCGTGCCAATCCTCCGAATGTTTCCCCACTATGAACCTTTGTTTTAGTAGCCTAAATCCTTCTACTTGTTGGTGCAAAAGGTGGGACCTTTGAAGCCGCCCTATTCTTGTGGTTCTTAGTAGAGACATTAGGGACAATCCTAAGGTTTGGTGGGGGTACAAGCCTTGGGAAACCTGGATCTTGGTATGCGTGAGAAATGAGTGTCGTGGAGGGGAGCTGGTGCTACCAAGATCCTGAAGCTATCTACTTTGGATAGGCACAGCCAGGGGACCCGACAAGTATTGTCCTATCCTCACCTTAGGTTGTGCAAAGTGCTTGTTAAAATCTATACATCTTTTCACAAACAAATCCTTGGCTATTGTGTTTTATTGTGCTTGAAGTGTTTTCAAAAACTTGCCAAGAAAACAACAACATTTGAGACCTCATTTTGATCCAAAGTTTCCCAATCATACCTCCATTTTGAACTTAGAGAATTAATCATTATCATTATTGGACCTATTGTCATACCATAATCCACTCATTTCCATATCTTCTCATCCTCCTTGATTTTTGCATACTTTTTGGACCAAACAAAACATCCTTCTACAAAGCCATTTCCCAAATCCATTTGCTTCTTCCATCAAAAACATATCCAAAATCTTTTAATCCAAACATCCATCAAAACCATTAACCAACATCCAAGAAATCAATCTTGAGCTAAAATTAGATCTAGGTTTCATCCTTCACATCATATTTTGCTTGATAGGTCATTAGTCTACCTTCAAGTAAAAATATCGTCCCTCTTTATGTAAGGTCATAAGTCTACCCCAAACAAAGAGAAACATCCATTTGTTACAACACCTCAAAACTAGATCTTACTTGAGCTCATTTGCTGACTTCCAAATCCCTTTTCAAAAACATCATCCAAATCTCTCATACCAAACATCTAGTTCATCTAAGATTTCATCCTCCAAATCAACATCAAAATCTCTTCCATCAAATAATCCTCAAACAAATCCCATCTACCCTCCATCATTTTGTTCCAAACTTTTAAATCAACATCACCCACTCTTACCATCCTTGGGTTAACACCTTTTTGAGATTTATCTCTTAAAAGTGAAAATATATCATCATCACACCCTAATTTTCTTCGATCTTTAGATTTAAATTATAGGGTGTGTGCTCTCTTACATCTAAATCTTTATTCCATTTCATTACCATATCGTCTTTGAGTCCAACAAATCAATCCAAATTCTCTAAGGTCTCCACCTTTCATCCGCCTCAAAATCTAAATCCATATACTTGCATGCCCATAACTAGATCACAACCCAAGAAGAATCAAGCAATGGAAAACTTTGGATAATACATGGGCATAGGGATGCCTCCAACCAATGAAAACAACATACCAATCGACCAACAAACATACAACATAACCTCGGTCTTCTAAATCCCGTCATGTAATCCCAATGAGAATCCCTTCCATTTCTTGCAACCACAACCACCACAACCACCCATCCAAAACACCCCCACCATCAACCAAATAGATCAAGATGTCTTGGGTAAATGCAAAAAGATGGGGGGCCAAAAAGTGGCCAAATTGTTTTCAAAAATTTTTAATGCATAACGCGAGCGCGTTATGAATTATTATAAATAAATAAAAAGCTAATCATCTCATTTCATTTATGTTTTCTCCTCTATACCCACGGCCTGCAAACCCTAGGAAGCACACTCGCATTTTGGAAAAATTAATTCAACACCAAAATCTTGCTAATTCATCGCCAAAATGCCGCCATGACATCGAGCATGCCAAAGGAGTGAATTTTATTTATTTTTTTGTTTGAATTTCTTTCTAAATAGGTAGGTTTGAGTTGATTTTTGATGTATATTTCGTTAATTGTCAGGAAATGTTAATGCACCTCCTCCTCCTCCTCCTCAAAATCCACAAAATCCTGAGGAGGAAATACTTGCGGAACAACAACCTCCTTCATCCATTCCTTGACATGCCCCTGGAACACGAGAAAATATAATGGGGCAAATTGAAAACAACAAAAAAGAAATTGAAGATATAATTTCAAGGTTGAAAGATCCTTCCACTTCAACCTTGCATAGGTCCACGCTTGTTGAATCTCTTGAATCTATGTTGTCAAATGTAGATTCAATTAGCAAGCAAATATCTAGTTGGACGGATAAAAGGAGAGAGTTTAGAGACTCTTATGTAGACAAGCTATCATTCCAAGATGTGAAAAAATTACAAATTACAAAATTAGACTTGTGTTCGATTTTCACAAACCCACAAACAAATCAACCTCCACCCATTACATGCAAGAGGTTCCCTATCCATTGGTGCAACAACCAAGCGATAAGGGACAATTTTGGGCAGAGGTGGTGGATGGTTTTTGACCATCCTCCATGCAATAATAATGAGGTCCCGCAATACGTTTTGAGGAAACTCTACTGTGAGTTTGTCCTCAATAAAGTGGCAAACTATTTTGATATGCGGGACTTCTAGGGTAGAGGTGGGGGATCAGCACAAGATAGACCAGGGACATGTGTTGACCCACAGTGGGCAATGAGATGAGTAATCAACATACCAGCCCATGAGCATATTTCTATCCCTTCCATTGTGAAGGAGAGTGTTGAGGTCGATACACTTCAGTCCATTAGTGCCTTGACCTAGAGCATCATAGAGCATGCCAGTCCTGCAGCACAGAGTGGGTTGGGAGATAGTGCGAGGAGTAGGGTCCCACCCCATGCTTGTCAGACTTACGGGTCAACCTGTGGTTATGACACCATGGATAGTCAGAATGTAGGTGCACAGGCTACATTTGCAGCTAAGTAGATGGTGATGACAGATACCCTCCTAAGTGAGACTTTTAGCCTTGATACTCAGGTAAATATTAGCAAGTTTATTGAATTTAATTTATTAAATTTTATTTTTGAAATGCAAGATTAACTAATTTAGTTTGATGATTTTAATGAAATTTCAGGGTCATAGCGTTGATATAGTTTTCAGTGGTTCTCCACGTGCATTTTACACTAGATCATCTACTGTCGGGGTATGTAACTAGTAAACAATTATAAATATTACATGTGAATAGCATCGTTATATGAATGGTATTCTAATATCTAATTTTGGATGTTGAATAGGTTAATATTGGAGATTTCACAGCAACACCTGCCAGGGGTGGTGGACTTCAAAGTTTCACAGAGGTAATAAAATAAATAGTTTGATGAATGAATTGTACTTACTAGATTTTTGTATGTGACTTGTGTGCTTTATTGTGTGTACTTCCATGTTTAGATGAACGTGTGTGTATGTTAGGAGTCATGATTTGCATCACTATTATAGTTTTCGTAATTGAATAATGTTGTTTTATTTCCAGATGATGCAGGCTGCGGAGACACCTCCTGATGTTCATAGGGCAATGGAGCATGGTGTGACCTCTGCGATTCATAGCTCCATGACATTGACAGGGGTATGAGGCAGATTAGTAAATTCCAATTTACATTCATTGTTGTAGTTGTTTATTTTTGAAAAATCAAGAGATTATTGATTTGAAGTTTAATTTCTATCTGGATGGTTTCTATAGGACATGACATCACCACGGCCTATTCCTGCTACTGAGGCAAGTGAGGAGACAGATTATATGGTAGCGGTAAGTGATTATTTTGTTAAAAGTTTTATTTTTTATAACATGTAATTTCTATATATTAATGTTTATACTTTTTATTGTAACAACTAAAGATGCAGGAAGAACTAAATAGGAGGAGCAGCCCTCAGATTCGTAGTAGACCACCCACATGCGCGTCTCTATCCCCTAGAAGATCAAAGGCTACCTGTGATCTATTCTCTTCACCAACCAGAGGGGAATGACTTTTTATTGTGTTCCTTTGTTGTATGCCTGTATGGCATTTGTGGACATATATTTTGTATTGCATATAGTTGACACTGTATGCCTATATGGCTATTTTGTATATATGTTATACTTATATCAACAGATATTGATATATGCCTATATGGATATTTGGTTAATACAAATCTTTTTTATTGATGGCGTCCATACTTGCATTATAAATCCACATTTGAATGGATATTTGTAAATGGCTACTTCAAATATTTAAAGTCCAATTGTATTACATAGGATGTTTATTGATCCAATAAGCTAGCTATTGTTATTCAAGCATCACCTAAACCTCATTTTGAAACTAAAAAATAAAAGTTGTATTTAAAAAAAAATGAATCATCATGTTGAACAAAAAATATTAATATTCTTTATGAGTTGCTCAATTGAAAATATTCAAATGAGTATGCTGATCCATATTCTTTATGAGTTAGTCAATTGAAAATATTTCTTAATTTCTTGTTATTATACCATATTGGGATGCAAAGAGTATGTTTGTTGTTTTGAATAAGATAGTCAAAATCATATGCTTATGAGCACCTGATGACCATTGTGGTTATTAAATATAATTCCTCTTGCATATAAGGCGAGGTTATGAGATTACATTGAGTCTTACCTAATTTTAGTATGCAACATAACATTGGGGCTATAGGCTTCCATAAGTCATACCTCGGGGATTTTCAGTTTTAGGTGCAAATTTGCTTTAAGACCTTAGGCGCATTTCTCTACTTGCACAACATCAAAACTCTGCTTAGAACTCAAGGCGCCTTTCATCATCCAAACAACCTAAAAATTGTGCCTTGATATTAAAAGGATGTTTCAAAGTATAAAGGAGGGCGCCTTAAGGGAGGCAATTCATCTTGATTATCAAAGTTGATCAAACACATCAAACTGAGCATCATACCTCTGGGCACATTTTTGCCTCTCTCTAAACTATCCATTTTGGCGCCTTGATGTAAAGTGAAGTCCAAACTTAGTGAAGATTGCGCCTAGAAAGATATCACCTTAGATATGCGCCTAGAGTCATCCTAGATCATCCATTTGCGCCTAAGGGTCAATATAACATAATATAACTTAGGAAGACTTTGAAAATTGTCAAAAGAAGCCTAGGCGCCTTTTCTTGTCTCCACCATCCATTTTGGGTGCCTAGAGGAAAATGAACTTCAAATCACTTCGAACTGTAGCGCCTAGTATTAGAACCTTCAAAATGACTAAATCTTACCAAAGGAAGTCTAGGTGCCTATTGTCATTTGGATCATCATGAATGAGCCCCTAAGTGGAAGGAGAATAAGCATCTTGTATGGAGGCGCACTTTTGTGTCTAAATAACCTCATTTTGGTGCCTTGAAGGAAGATGTTCTAAATCCTAAGATCTAGCGCCTAAGTGTAAAATGGTCTCCTATAGGTTTGAACAAGTGATTGAAGCCATCAAATTGCCAAGAAATGAGCTAAGTATACTAAGGCACCTTTTCTTGTCTAAATTATCCATTTTGGCGCCTAGGAGGAAGGAGATTCAACATCATGAATCAAGGCACCCTTTTCCATCAAAACAAACTCACATTGGCACCTAGACACGTTGGAACTGTCAATTTGCCCACACGAGGAGAAGAATAAAAGTTACACCCCTTTGCAACTTTACACTGCCTCCTAAATTTTTTTGGGGTAGCAAAAACCTTTCACCATGGGCAAACACCTCAGAGATATAAAAAACTAAGAGAGGTTATTGTAGAGGCACTCTAGGTGATCGCGTTGCCTCAGACAAAATGTTTCTAAGTGACACGGTTTTCAAGTAACATCTCATCAAATATTGCTACCTTTTGCACTTTGAACTCTTCAGAGATATCGTCGGTACAATGTAGCTTGGACTGTTTCGACATGTTTAGGTGAAAAACATGACCATGCCTAGCGTAAATGTACCCATCCAGATGCGTTGGAATAGTCAGTTTGGTCGCATCAGGAGTAGGATGAAAGTTACACCCCTTTGCAACTTTACACTGCCTCCTAACGATTTTTGGGGCAACAGAAAACCTTTCACCACGGGCAAATGCCTCAGAGATATAAAAAATGAGAGAGGTTATTGTAGATTCACTCTACATGATTGTGTTGCCTTAGATGGAATGTTTCTAAGTGACACAATTTTTAAGTAACATCTCGTCAAAGATTGCTGCCTTTTTGCACTTTGGACTCTTCAGGGATATCGTCGGTACAATGTAGCTCAGATTGTTTTGACATGTTTGGGTGAAAAATAGGACCATGCCTAGAGTAAATGTACCCATCTGAACATGTTGGAACAGTTAGTTTGGTCGCATCAGGAGCAGGACAAAAGTTACACCCCTTTGCAACTTTACATTGCCTCCTTCTAATGATTTTTGGGGCAACAGAAAACCTTTCACCACGGGCAAATGTCTTAGAGATATAAAAAACTGAGAGAGGTTATTGTAGAGACACTCTACATAATCACGTTTCCTTAGATGGAATTTTTTTAAGTGACACAGTTTTTGAGTAACATCTCATCAAAGATTGCTGCCTTTTTGCACCTTTGACTCTTGAGGGATATCATCGGTACAATGTAGCTTGGACTGTTTCGACATGTTTGGGTGAAAAATAGGACCATGCCTAGCGTAAATGTACCCATACGGACGCGTTGGAACAGTTAGTTTGGTCGCATCAGGAGCAAGACAAAAGTTACACCCCTTTGCAACTTTACACTGCCTCCTGACGATTTTTGGGGTAGCAGAAAACCTTTCACCATGGGCAAATGCCTCAGAGATATAAAAAATTAAGAGAGGTTATTGTAGAGGCACTCTACATGATCGTGTTGCCTTAGAGGGAATGTTTCTAAGTGACACAGTTTTTGAGTAACATCTCGTCAAAGATTGCTGCCTTTTTACACTTTGGACTCTTCAGGGATATCGTCAGTACAATGTAGCTCGGACTGTTTCGACATGTTTGGGTGAAAAACAAGACCATGCCTAGCTTAAATGTACCCATCCAGACGCGTTGGAATTGTCAGTTTGGCCACACGAGGAGAAGAACAAAAGTTACACCCCTTTGCAACTTTACACTGCCTCCTTCTGACGATTTTTAAGGCAACAGAAAACCTTTCACCACAGGCAAATGCCTCAGAGATATAAAAAACTGAGAGAGGTTATTGTAGAGGCACTCTACATGATCGTGTTGCCTTATACAGAATGTTTCTAAGTGATGCAATTTTTGAGTAACATCTCTTCAAAGATTTATGCCTTTTTGCACTTTGGACTCTTCAGGGATATCGTCGATACAATGTAGCTCAGACTGTTTCGACATGTTTGGGTGAAAAAAAGAATAATGCCTAGCCTAAACGTACCCATCTGGACGCATTGAAACTATCAGTCTGGTTGCATCAGGAGCAGGACACTAAAAATGCATAACATGATGATGTAAAAATGTGTATGTGTAAAAATGCAGCAGGAAATAAAAAAAGACAAACCTTACAATTTAGTGTGCATACTTACAACTCAATGTAACATGACTTTACAAAATTAATGTGAATACTTACAAATTAACCTAATGAACCATCTAGTTCTGCTCTACTATTTATTGTGTCAAGTATTGCTTCATGGTTAGACTCACGCACCTTCCACAGGATTTTGTTCAAAGGTCTTGTTAGGACAGTAAATTTTTTGAAAATTTTACTATCTTTTCACTCCATTATATTTGAACAAATCCTAAAAAAACACCCCAAAAGACCATAATAAAAATTTAATGTATCTCACAAGGTGTCTATGGATGAACAGTGCCAAATTTCTTCAAAGTCAATCCATCGGCAAGATGTTGTTTTGTTTACACCGATACATAGGGAATCATTTCAAAATAACCATCGGCGTGAGAAGGTAGATCGGAAGGAGATCTATGGAAGTCACCGATGGAATAAGTAATACCGATGACCTTACATCGGCAAGAGAAGCAAGTGGTCATACCGATCGGTATGACAAACAATTATCGGATGACCTTTTAAAAGTTGCCCCGACGGTATATATCATACCGATGAAGTATTTCGGCAAGAGTCTCACCGAACATCCTGCAGGGGTAACGAAGCAAATAGCCATCGGCAAGAACTAAACTATCGGGATAAGACACAAAGAAGTTTCTGATACTCAATGTCTTGGCGATAAGAGAGCTTTCGGCAAGACTCATAGCGATACAAGTATCTGTCGGGATGGCTCAACATATCGGGACAAGGGAATTAGGTCTCGCCGATTCATTAGTCACGGCGATCAAAAGGTATCGGTGATACTTTAACATACTCTATCCAATAAAGAATATGAAAGAACCATCAGTGAGATGATTCAGATTGGGTTATCTTTTGAAAGCTATCCCGATAGTATGTTTCATTCTGATGGGTATACTCTAGCGGCAAGACATTAAAGCAGTCATTCCGATCCAAAGTAACATGACTATCGGTGGGACAACAAAGTCGGGGGAACGTAATTATGTTATCCCGATAGTATTAATCACCCCAATAAACAAATTATATCGGTAAGACTCATTACTTTGGAAGGAAATCTAAATCACATGGCGATGAAAGAAGTCATGCCGATGGTCGCGCCCACTTGAAGATATGACATTACATAGCGTCGGGAATACAATTGATGGGTCACGCCGATTGACTGTTCGTGCCATAAAAGCATTAAGGTCGCCTAGACATTTTAAAATTCACGCCGATAAGAAGAGTTATGGCGATGTGACACTTCACAGCGATGAACATTGAATTGATCAGATAATTAAATACAAACGGCTACGAAAATTTCTACGATCATTATAGTTGCAAAAAACTGTCTGAGAAGAGAATACAGAGGAACTCTTAAAGCAAAAGTAGAGGATTCCAATTCCAGCCACCGAACGACAAGTACACATACACAAACCACTGTATAGCCTATATTTAAATTCTCTGCCAAAGTTTCAAAATGGAAACTCCGGGGAAGGGAAAAGGAAGAAAGTTACAAGGGGAAACCAGTAAGCCTAAGAAACAAAAGACTGAACAAACCCCTGAGGAGAAAGTGAAAGAAAGAAAACTCAATCAAGACCTAATTGACCAATTGCCTGGGTCAACTCCCAAGGCCAGAAGGTCTGCCCAACTCAGGGCAGAAGTGGAGAAATTAGAAGATAAACATAAACACCAGGGAGATATCTGGACCCCAATTCGGGGATATGAACTTTTCATATTCCACTATAATAGAAGGTTTAGGAATGCTCCTGTGTCAAACCCATGGCACATGAATTTAGGAAAACTGGTTGTACCTAATGTATTCTTGAATGTGGAACTCCTTCAATTGCTTGCCAGACATTATAATTCAAACCTGAAAGCCATCTGCAACCCACAGGGAGAACCAATTGTGCATTTGTCAAAAAATGCTATTTGTGAGGTTTTTGATTTAGATGATTTATGCACTATCCCTATCATTTATGAAGATCTGGATAAAGAGTATTGGAGAATGGACACAACTTATAATGGATGGAGGTTGCCCATTCATAGGCCCAGGGTTGAAGGAGAATTGATGCCCTTAACTGAAAATGATGGCCCTCCCTTTCATGTAGCCATATTTGAACCATATATACAGCATACCCATTTTTCTGTGGGCCAAGTCCTGGGCTCAGAGGTCCCCGAGTTCATGACTATTCCTCTGATGGTCATAGCCTCTGACATTCAGTGTCATAATGCAAGGCAATTCGATTATGCTTCCTATATTGCTAATAGAATGGACTCTGGTTTATCTGCAATAAAAAACAGTGCTCCAGCATGCTCTTTTGAGCATTACTCAATGCTTATGCACATGGTGTTATATTATGGCCAGGAAGTAGGGTTATGGCCAAGTGAGTTTCAAGTGGTTGCTGCAGATAAGAAAGGGGAAAAGATACCTGTACAAATGTGGACCAGAATTTGGGATAGTAGATATGCCCATTCCAGCTATGCTCAATTTGAAGAGCATTGTGTAAAAGTGTTGTATAGGTATTTTAATCACCCCTGTGAATATTCAATTTCAACTGAAATAAAAAGATTCGTCAGACCAAAAGATTTTGGTGGCCCCCCTACTGTCACTCATAATTGGGGAGACTGGTATTGCTTTGAAGATGCTACTATGATCAGAGTTTATGGTTTTGAGGATGCTCCATTCATATTGCCCAAGACTGTCCCTGACAGGCTTGCATATCTGGAGATAATCAGGCAAATGCATTGTTCAAATGTGATGCATTTGAGTTCACATGACAAACAATCGTTTATGCCCAGCACCTTATGTTTTGGAGATTTCACTGTGGTTTCAAAAGAAGGTTACAACCTCATTATGGATAAATTAATGCATTATAACATGATGACTGCTGAGATGAGAAAAGGATTTGACCCTGAAGGCTTTATTGACTCTGCAAGAAGAAAACAAAATCTCAGTGGATACATGCACATACATTATCCACATGATGATGTCATTAGAAATTTAGAAGAAGCAGAAGTCGAATTGGTGGTAGAAAAATATAACAGGGATCTAAGTGAAAAGAAAAAGCAGTTAGCAGAAATTGAGGTTGTATCCTCTGAAGATGAAGAACTGACAGGGCAAGAACAGCCACCAGATAAAAAGGTAGAGATGTCCAAGAGGAAAATGCAACAATATCAGCCTCTTGTTGTATTACATGATGAGGAGGGGTCTGCTGATGAGGATCCACGCCAAAAAGCCTAGGATTCTTTCATTTCAGATGATAAATTTATTCAATCAAAAGAATTTAAATCATTTTTGTATAAATACAAAGGGAAAGAAATCAGAGAGTCAGTAGATGATGTCTCTGCTGATAATGAAAGACAATTATTAGATATGCTGAAGGAAACAATAGATAAAGAGATGCAAGACATGACACCTAGCAAGGGTAGACAGTTACTTAAAGATGTAGGGGTTATGATTTTTCCTGGTCTGGATTTAAATTTTGCTTTGATTTTTGACAGTTTTCTGAATAACACAGATGATAAGTATAAACTTACTCCAGAAGGAGTTAATGAAGTATATATGGGAACAAGGTATAATAATGATGAAAATTCCTTGATGATATGGGCGTTATACCCTCCCCATAAGAAGACGGCCATCATAGATACTGAAAAGACTTTTGGCCACGTTATGACTTTGAAAGCAGGGGAAACTGACCCTATAATTACAGCAGACATTGGTATCAATGTTGCAAAATTGAATAAAGCACAAGCTCAAATGTTGATCAAAGAAAGAGATGCATACAAATTGAATTGTGAAAGACTGACAAAAGAAAATGATTACTTGAAGGACACTGTTAAGAGTACTTTTGGCCAGTCCACAAAAAGAATAACTCAAGGTGAGAGCTCACAGGGCATTCAAGTGTTATCCCTTGATCAGGCAACCCAAATTCAGATAGATGCATTTGTTACAATACTGCAGAGCAGGTATGCAAACATGGTGCGGTGGTTAAACCAGTTTTGGGATAATTACTCAGAGAATCATAAAGCAGTTCAAGAACATGGAAGACTTGAAAAGAGAATACGAGAAAAATTGATTGAGCTACAAAATAGAAGTACTGCTGATAGTACAAATATCTCTGATGCAAAAGCATTTCTCAAGCAGCACCAAAGTTATTATGACAAACTTAAAGCTGATGCTAAGGAAGGAAATGATGCCTCAAACGCAGGAGTGCCCAGGATATTTAAAGATAATGGAGAGGTAAAGAGCAAGGAAGAATGGATTATTGATTGTCAAATTATATTACACAAAGCCACAGGAGCTCTGAAAGACAAAGCCTCTGCATCTAGAGAAGTTTGCAAACAATTGGAAAGCATGATCACACTTGATATAATTACCAAAAGTGCTGTTGACCTTACTGATTCTCATCGTGAGCAGGATTACTTGGCTAAAGTCTACTTGTGGCTAAATAGAGCCTAATCATAATTATGTTATAGTTGTTAATGTTTGTTAAGTTCCCAAAAAACTTATTGAAGAGTTATGACTCTTCATAGAAATATCTATATAAGTCCAAACAATCGATGCTGAGAGATCATCAGCAGTAGAATATATTCAGATATATCATATATACAATGTTTCAAAATGACTATGTTGCATATTTTATTTGAAGAAGAAGTTTGAAGTTCTCTATTTCAGTGGTTTTGCTTTGGTATCAGTTGTTTGTTAAGATTATTCAATTGTGTGGCTGTCTCCATTTCTGCATTTCCTTGATATTCAGATTAAACATATCAAGTATATATTTGATCTGTCAATACACATTCGCTGTATCTGTGTGATTAAATAGGTTGGTATCCATTTGAGGAATTAAACCCTTCTGATTTAGTTACAGTAGCCTGGAAGTATTAAGCTTGGATTACTAAGTAGGGCCATACAATTAGATTGCCATTCTGTCTTCAGTAAAATATTATCTATTAATCTTGTCCATTCATTTCATTTGGTTCCTTCAAGTAAGGATTAAAATACCTTCTAGTGAATTATAAGATATCTGATTTTATTTGGTTGGATTATCAAGAAGAGTTTGTCAGTCATTTACTTGCACGTTTATACAAGTTATAAACTAAAACTGTGCCAAACAACTAGAATTATTACCATTAGGAAACCATTAGTCCTGGTCCTTCAAACTGACTCTGTTACCCAACAAGGCACTAGTCTTATTTTACTTAAAACCTTTTACCTTGATATTGCTTATACAATTTTACCAATCACTCATTAGACATTAGACATAAACCATTTTAGCAAGCAATTCATCTATCCTACATCCTATGCCATTGTAGATAGATTTGATTAATCCATACATTCACATTTAGTCTGCCTTAATTTCCCAAGGTTCACCCGCCTAGGTATAGCAGGACCTGAAGCGAAGGAAATCATCAAACTTTGAAGGTTGATTTCGTCAAGTTAGTTCAAAAACGTTGCAAATCCAAACATAGAGCTTGGCATCCTTTTAGGATTGGCAACCTGCATTTTTGAGACCTAACAAATTGGCGACTTTGTTGGGGACTAGTAAAAGACCTTAGAAATTAATCCTTTCTTTCATAGAGTCATTTCAGAAAATTTAAGTTGGTAACTCTGCTGGTGACAAGAACCCCACAGATAAAATATAAACTTTTCCTATTTAAATAGGTGGCGACTCTAGTTACAATTATAACAAATTCAATATCAAATGGATGGTAGGAGATCCAAGATGGAAGGTAGAAATTTGCAGTCATCTCCACCACTTAGAAGCATTTCCAAAAGAAATGTGAATTCAAAGCATTCCCACCAAGATAATAATCTGGACATCCAAGAGAATGATTCATAACAAAATATTTCAATTCACAACAAATTCACACCTCTGCATGATTCAAACGAAAACCTCAGTGGAGCAACTGATGATATTTTGGCAAGGTACAGACCCACTCCTCAAGAACAGCATGATCATGATGCAAAGGTCATGAGGGATATTGATAGGAACCAAGCTGAACATGATTTCAAGATGTCATTACATCAGGGAGAAGAGATAGGATATGGATTTTCAAATCAAGGAATGAATGATAATCCAGAACATCAGGAAATAAATAATCAGGACATGAATGAAGAGCAACAGGAAATATTCATGCTCCAAAAGGAACTTGAAAGGTACAAGATACAGGAAGAGAGGGAGTTGTTGCAGCAAGAAATTCAACAGAGGAAAAATAAAGCCAAAACAGCTCCCCCAAAGTATGTACCCCCACATAGAGGGAATATTTCAAGAAATACACAGCAAAATACAAGTGGTGTTCAAAACTCACATGCTTCTGAAAGTCATCAGAACACTATTCCCCAAAACCTTAGACCACCCCCCATACATAATGTATCTCAACACATAGTAAATACTTATCCACCCCCTGGTCAACAATATTATAGACCACATAATCATCAAATAAATCCCCACATGAACCAACATCAACAATATGTATATCATCGGCCACCAAGTGGATATAATTATTATCCCAATCCACCACCTTTGAATTTCCCACCCCAAAACCTTGCAAATATATGTAGTCAATTTGATTTAACTGGATATCAGTTGTATCCATATCCTATGGATAGTACTTGGAGGAATATGGTTCCCAAGTTTACTGGAAATAATGCAATATCTGCGGAAGATCATATCAGAAGTTTTAATGCTTTTGTACAGGATATTGGTATGGATTGGGAAGACATTAGAATGAGGTTATTTATGATGTCCCTCACTGAAGATGCTAGAGATTGGTTTAATAGCTTGCCTGATGCATCAATCAATTCAATAACTGATTTCCATAACCAGTTTAAGGATCAGTATGGTAACCAATATGCTCCTGAGTTTGCATTACATGAATTAATAAGTATACAGAAGTATCAAAATGAGTCAGTATTTGATTTCAACTTGAAGTTTTCCAAGTTACATAATAAGGTACCACATGGAGCTAAGTTATCTGACCAGGCAGCACTAAGTATCTATATGAAAGCATTTGACCCCAAAACAGGATATGAACTTAGAAACAGGTGTCCTGCAACCTTGGCCGAAGCACAGAAAGTGGCCATAACTATTGAAAATAATAGGAAGGTTGCAGGAATGGTCCGTAAGAGGGATAATCATAGAAATCCTCAGAATCCAAATGTCCAACAAACTAAACTAGAGGATCAGCATAGACATGATAGACCTAGGTTACATGATATGCCCTACAATATAAATTGGAAGGATGGAAGACCTATCGATAACAACAGAAAGCAACCATATGGAAAAGATACTCCTGATCCCCTGAAAAGAAACATGGCAAACATGGCAGGAAATAAGCCTTGGTGTTTTGTATGTAATTTACCACATTTACCTGAATACTGTGAGGTAGCTAAATCCATACAACAAGAGGAAATGCTATACAACTATAATAGGGATAATCACACCATCAATATGATGCAGGATACACCATGTGTGGTGACAGAAGATTATTCTTCTTCAGAAGAAGAAGGATATGAGTATGATGTAGGGAACCGGAAGTATCATATCAACATGGGAGAACAAGAGGTATTCTCAGACCAGGAAGATAGTTGTAACAACAAGTCATATGGTCAATGGAGAAAGCCTACTGAGGATGAAAGAGAAGCTCTCATAGTGGCTGCAGTGGCTCAAGCTCGAAACATTTATAATTTAAGGAATAGAACAACAAATGTTTGGCAAGGAACTCCTGGGAGTGTATTTATAAAAGACCAGAATAACAAAGGGAATAATACAAAATCATCATCTAAAGAACCAGAAAAAGGGGATAAAAGTAAAATGAAAGAAAATCAAGAAAAAGAGAACACAAAAACAGAAAAAAATGATCAGATCATAGCCCATTCTTTTGACATTGCACATGCAGTGTCTCAGGTGAAGATATCAGTCCCACTTCTAGAGATGATGAAAATAGATAAATATAGGAGTACAGTTGTCAAGATGATTTCTGATACACCAAATCCAAAACATAAAGGGTTTGAAAAAACAACAAATAATGTGCATCAGGAAAATTTCAAGATGCCTGAGGTATACCTTGGCGACACACTTACAAAAAATCCCTCACAGGTAGACCCATTCTATACTACACTAGTAATCAAGAACAGGATAGTCAGAAATTGCATGATTGATTCAGGTGCTGCTATGAATATCATGCCTATAGTAGTTATGAAAGAATTGGGAATGTGGGTTGATACTACGTATGGCCAGTGTTATGCAATGGATAACAGATCTATTCCAGTAGTTGGTATCATGAAGGATGTAGAGATAAAACTTGCCTCACATCCTGAAGCCACTTATAACATTGACATTACTGTGGTTGACATCCCACCGTATTATGGGATGCTTCTATCAAGGCAATGGGCTGCAATGGCAGGAGGCAATGTTTAGTTAGATTTATCATACGCCACCATACCAGTGGGTGGCAAGGAAATCAATTTGTGCAGAGAGCCAAGGTATGACAATATTATAGAAAGAATGGACCGGCATCAGGTGAATTTCTTTTGTGACACAGATTTAGGAGTTTTCAAAGTTGGAGAAACTACACCAGAATTGCATAACACTGACGCAATACACACTGAATCTATGAAAGAAGAAAATGATTTGTGGAAAATGTATTTTGATGGTGCATGCAGCAAAATAGGAAATGGGGCTGGAGTAATTTTCATTTCACCAGGAGGTAAAACTTTTAAATACTCTTTCCTATTGACATTTGAATGCACAAATAATGTAGCTGAGTATGAAGCCCTGCTCATTGGCCTAAACATAGCCACCAAACACAAAATAAAAAAGTTGGCTGTCTATGGTGATTCTGAACTGCTCATTTCCCAAGTAAGAGAAAAATACTTATCTAAAAATAAAAGATTAAGACAGTACAGAAATGCAGTTTGGGATAGTGTTGAATTATTTGATGCCTTTTCAATCAGCTGGGTTGATAGGTCTAAAAACATTATGGCAGACTTTTTAGCAAACATTGCATTAAAGAGAGATGATGTCACATTAGGAGGAATCACAGAAGTTGAATTTAAAACTAGACCTACCATCCCTGATAATATACAGAACTGGCAAGTATTTGATAGTGATGCTGATATAATCAATTTCTTGCATTGTGCTGATTATTATGAAAATCAAGAGATTAATTTCAGTGCATTTGTGGAGGAACATGATGGGAAGGAAACCCTTTTTGGCCAAGAGGTGGTTTAGTTGAAAACGAATAAGATACCCAAAGGACTTATTACATTAGAAAAGGCATTTGATGGCCATGATAGATATAAAAAGAAAGACACACCAGTGATACCTAGTAATCTTGAAGAAATCAATTTAGGGACACAAACAACTCCAAAAAATGTGTATATTGGAAGAAGTCTTGACCCAAAAATCAGGAGCAAACTTATCAACCTGCTCAGGAAGTACATGCATGTATTCGCTTGGTCATATGATGATTTAAAGGCATATAGAGAGGATTTATTTCAACATGAGATACCACTGAAGCCAGATGCTAAACCATTCAGACAGAAGCAGAGGCCAATTAATCCTACACTAGCCCCTAAAATGCTAGAGGAACTTACAAAGTTAAGGGATGGAGCTATAATCAAACCTATTAGACATTCTTCCTGGGTTTCAAATTTAGTACCTGTCAGGAAAAAGAATGGTGACATTAGACTGTGTGTGGAATTCAGAAACTTGAATAAATCTTCCCTCAAAGATAATTATCCTCTTCCCAATATGGAGGCAATATTGCAGAAAGTCACTGGGTGTGAATTATTATCAATGACGGATGGTTTCTCCGGTTACAATCAGGTAAAAGTTAAGGAATCAGAACAATTTAAGACTGCATTCACTACTCCATGGGGGACATATGTATATTTGAGAATGCCATTCGGATTAACTAATGCCGGAGCAACATTCCAAAGAGCAATGGATGTGGCTTTTGCTGAATTAATCAATAAGATTATGATAGTGTATCAAGATGATTTGACAGCATATTCAGAAAAGGCTGAAGATCATTGCACTCACTTGGAACAAATATTTATCAAAGCCCTAGAATATGGGATATCATTGAACCCTAAAAAATGCCATTTTGTAGTGACAGAAGGAAAATTGCTAGGTCATATAGTCTCGAAGGAAGGAGTTAAAATAGATCCTGAAAGGGTAAAAGCAATTGATCAGCTTCCTATTCCAAAAAATGTAAAAGCCATACAATCATTTTTTGGCCAGATAAATTTTGTCAGAAGATTTATACCAAATTTTGCAAAAATTGTTTGTCCTATATCAAGAATGCTGAAGAAGAACTCAGAAATAAAGTGGACAACAGAAACATTAGAAGCATTTGGCAATATTAAGGAGGCAATCAAGCAAGCTCCAGTCTTAGTATCCCCTGACTTCAGTAAACCTTTCCAACTTTTCTCATTTGCTTCCTATCATACAGTAGCAGCAGTGTTATTACAGAAAAACAATGATGGATATGAACAGCCTATCTCTTTCTTCAGCAAGTCCCTTCAGAATGCAGAGTTGAAGTATGACATTATTGAAAAACAGGCATATGCATTGGTAAAAGCAGTTAAAAATTTTAGACCATATTTGGTGGGAGCTAAAATCACAGCATATGTTCCTAATGCTGCAGTGAAGGATGTATTGGTCCAAACTAAAGTCACCGGTAGGAGATGTAGGTGGATAAATAGGATTCAGGAATTCAACATTGCAATCCAAATCACTAATTTGGTAAGGGGACAGGGTCTTGCCAAATTGATGGCTGAAAGTAATCTAGAAGCCTCTCAGATATGTAATGTTGATGCAAGTACCAGTATTGAACATACTCCATGGTATACTGATATAATATATTATCTAAATCATATGAAGTGTCATGAAGGATATGATGATAATAAAAGGAGGACACTCAAACTACAAGCTTCAAAATATGTACTCATCAGTGGGGATCTTTATTGGAAAAATAGAGATGGGGTTCTACTATTATGCTTGGATGAATATCAGTCAAAACATATTATGAAGGAGTTGCATGAAGGCATGTGTGGAGGTCATTTCTCAGCGAAAACTACAGCCCACAAAATCCTGAGGGTAGGGTATTATTGGCCTAAAGTTTTTAATGATTCATACCATTACACTAGAAAGTGTGAAGCATGCCAGAAGTTCTCAGGCAAGTTAAAATATCAAGGAGCACTACTTAAAACCTATGCAGGTTGAGGCTCCATTTTATCAATGGGGTATTGATTTTATAGGTGAAATCTCAGAAAAATAAAGTGGGGGGCATAAATGGATTTTAGTTGCTACTGACTACTTTACAAAATGGGTAGAAGTGATCCCAACCAAACAGGCTACAAGTAAAGTTGTGATTAATTTTCTAATGGATAATATTATATGCAGATTTGGTACTCCAGTAAGATTGATTACAGATAATGGGATGTGTTTTAGATCTGATGAATTCAAAGGTTTTTGCAGTACACATGGTATCACTGTTTCTTATGCTGCTCCCTACCATCCACAGGCCAATGGACAAGCTGAATCAAGTAATAAGAGCCTCTTGAAAATCATAAAAAGAATGTTGGATAGAAATAAGAAGGCTTGGGATTCAAAATTAAGAATGGCAGTATGGGCTGATAGAATTACTATAAAAAGAGCAATTGGGAGATCTCCTTATGAGTTGGTATATGGAACACAAGCAAGATTACCATTGGAAAATCTTATACCAGTATACAAATTCATTCTCCAGGAAGACTTGAATATTCCTAAACCAATGGAGGAAAGGTTGGAACAATTGGCAGAGCTTGATGAAACAAGAAGAATAGCTCAGAGGCAGAATGTTAAATTACAATCACAGGTAAAATATCTCTTTGACAAGAAGGCCAAAGACAGAAAGTTTGAAATAAATGATCTGGTACTGATGTGGAATGCAAGATGTCAGGACAAAGGAAAACATGGAAAATTTGAAGCCCTGTGGTTGGGTCCTTTCGTTATCACTGGCAAGGGAGGTGATGATTCTTACTATGTACAGAATATGTCAGGAGAGGAGCAGGAATTGCCTGTACATGGGCAATATTTGAAGCAGTTCTTTTCACAAACATGTACAAAGAGAATTGAGCGTTGCCAGTGCATGGACAACCTTCAAATAATTCTCAAAATATCTTATTCCATGCACAGTAGTTTAGGAATAATTCCCGTTCCCCATCATTTGTTACTTTCCTTTTCCCATTTTCATAAAAACCTCACCCCGAAATAAATAAAATATGTGGTCTACTTCCCCAAGAGATCTGGATCCTTGTTATACTCACAGAGAGTATACATCCCAGACAGAGCCACTGTTAGGACAGTAAAATTTTTGAAAATTTTACTATCTTTTCACTCCATTATATTTGAACAAATCCTAAAAAAACACCCCAAAAGACCATAATAAAAATTTAATGTATCTCACAAGGTGTCTATGGATGAGCAGTGCCAAATTTCTTCAAAGTCAATCCATCAGCAAGATGTTGTTTTGTTTACACCGATACATAGGGAATCATTTCAAAATAACCATCGATGTGAGAAGGCAGATCGGAAGGAGATCTATGGAAGTCACCGATGGAATAAGTAATACCGATGACCTTACATCGGCAAGAGAAGCAAGTGGTCATATCGATCGGTATGACAGACAATTATCGGATGACCTTTTAAAAGTTGCCCCGACGGTATATATCATACCGATGAAGTATTTCGGCAAGAGTCTCACCGAACATCCTGCGGGGGTAACGAAGCAAATAGCCATCGGCAAGAACTAAACTATTGGGATAAGACACAAAGAAGTTTTCGATACTCAATGTCTTGGCGATAAGAGAGCTTTCGGCAAGACTCATAGCGATACAAGTATCTGTTGGGATGGCTCAACATATCGGGACAAGGGAATTAGGTCTCGCCGATTCATTAGTCACGGCGATCAAAAGGTATCAGTGATACTTTAACATACTCTATCTGATAAAGAATATGAAAGAACCATCGGTGAGATGATTCGGATTGGGTTATCTTTTGAAAGCTATCCCGATAGTATGTTTCATTCCGATGGGTATACTCTAGCGGCAAGACATTAAAGCAGTCATTCCGATCCAAAGTAACATGACTATCGGTGGGACAACAAAGTCAGGGGAACGTAATTATGTTATCCCGATAGTATTAATCACCTCGATAAACAAATTATATAGGTAAGACTCATTACTTTGGAAGGAAATCTAAATCACATGGCGATGAAAGAAGTCATGCCGATGGTTGCGCCCACTTGAAGATATGACATTACATAGCGTCGGGAATACAATTGATGGGTCACGCTGATTGACTGTTCACGCCATAAAAGCATTAAGGTCGCCCAGACATTTTAAAATTCACACCGATAAGAAGAGTTATGGCGATGTGACACTTCACAGTGATGAACATTGAATTGATCAAATAATTAAATACAAACGGCTACGAAAATTTCTACGATCATTATAGTTGCAAAAAACCGTCCGAGAAGAGAATACAGAGGAACTGTTAAAGCAAAAGCAGAGGATTCCAATTCCAGCCACCGAATGACAGGTACATATACACAAACCACTGTATAGCCTGTATTTAAATTCTCTGCCAAAGTTTTAAAATGGAAACTCCGGGGAAGGGAAAAGGAAGAAAGTTACAAGGGGAAACCAGTAAGCCTAAGAAACAAAAGACTGAACAAACCCCTGAGGAGAAAGTGAAAGAAAGAAAACTCAATCAAGACCTAATTGACCAATTGCTTGGGTCAACTCCCAAGGCCAGAAGGTCTGCCCAACTCAGGGAAGAAGTGGAGAAATTAGAAGATAAACACAAACGCCTGGGAGATATCTGGACCCCAATTCAGGGATATGAACTTTTCAGATTCCACTATAATAGAAGGTTTAGGAATGCTCCTGTGTCAAACCCATGGCACATGAATTTAGGAAAACTGGTTGTACCTAATGTATTCTTGAATGTGGAACTCCTTCAATTGCTTGCCAGACATTATAATTCAAACTTGAAAGCCATCTGCAACCCACAGGGAGAACCAATTGTGCATTTGTCAAAAAATGCTATTTGTGAGGTTTTTGATTTAGATGATTTATGCACTATCCCTATCATTTATGAAGATCTAGATAAAGAGTATTGGAGAATGGACACAACTTATAATGGATGGAGGTTGCCCATTCATAGGCCCAGGGTTGAAGGAGAATTGATGCCCTTAACTGAAAATGATGGCCCTCCCTTTCATGTAGCCATATTTGAACCATATATACAGCATACCTATTTTTCTGTGGGCCAAGTCCTGGGCTCAGAGGTCCCTGAGTTCATGACTATTCCTCTGATGGTCATAGCCTCTGACATTCAGTGTCATAATGCAAGGTAATTCGATTATGCTTCCTATATTGCTAATAGAATGGACTCTGGTTTATCTGCAATAAAAAACAGTGCTCCAGCATGCTCCTTTGAGCATTACTCAATGCTTATGCACATGGTGTTATATTATGGCCAGGAAGTAGGGTTATGGCCAAGTGAGTTTCAAGTGGTTGCTGCAGATAAGAAAGGGGAAAAGATACCTATACAAATGTGGACCAGAATTTGGGATAGTAGATATGCCCATTCCAGCTATGCTCAATTTGAAGAGCATTGTGTAAAAGTGTTGTATAGGTATTTTAATCACCCCTGTGAATATTCAATTTCAACTGAAATAAAAAGATTCGTCAGACCAAAAGATTTTGGTGGCCCCCCTACTGTCACTCATAATTGGGGAGACTGGTATTGCTTTGAAGATGCTACTATGATCAGAGTTTATGGTTTTGAGGATGCTCCATTCATATTGCCCAAGACTGTCCCTGACAGGCTTGCATATCTGGAGATAATCAGGCAAATGCATTGTTCAAATGTGATGCATTTGAGTTCACATGACAAACAATCGTTTATGCCCAGCACCTTATGTTTTGGAGATTTCACTGTGGTTTCAAAAGAAGGTTACAACCTCATTATGGATAAATTAATGCATTATAACATGATGACTGCTGAGATGAGAAAAGGATTTGACCCTGAAGGCTTTATTGACTCTGCAAGAAGAAAACAAAATCTCAGTGGATACATGCACATACATTATCCACATGATGATGTCATTAGAAATTTAGAAGAAGCAGAAGTTGAATTGGTGGTAGAAAAATATAACAGGGATCTAAGTGAAAAGAAAAAGTAGTTAGCAGAAATTGAGGTTGTATCCTCTGAAGATGAAGAACTGACAAGGCAAGAACAGCCACCAGATAAAAAGGTAGAGATGTCCAAGAGGAAATTGCAACAATATCAGCCTCCTGTTGTATTACATGATGAGGAGGGGTCTGCTGATGAGGATCCACGCCAAAAAGCCTATGATTCTTTTATTTCAGATGATAAATTTATTCAATCAAAAGAATTTAAATCATTTTTGTATAAATACAAAGGGAAAGAAATCAGAGTCAGTAGATGATGTCTCTGCTGATAATGAAAGACAATTATTAGATATGCTGAAGGAAACAGTAGATAAAGAGATGCAAGACATGACACCTAGCAAGGGTAGACAGTTACTTAAAGATGCAGGGGTTATGATTTTTCCTGGTCTGGATTTAAATTCTGCTTTGGTTTTTGACAGTTTTTTGAATAATACAGATGATAAGTATAAACTTACTCCAGAAGGAGTTAATGAAGTATATATGGGAACAAGGTATAATAATGATGAAAATTCCTTGATGATATGGGCGTTATACCCTCCCCATAAGAAGACGGCCATCATAGATACTAAAAAGACTTTTGGCCATGTTATGACTTTGAAAGCAGGGGAAACTGACCCTATAATTACAGCAGACATTGGTATCAATGTTGCAAAATTGAATAAAGCACAAGCTCAAATGTTGATCAAAGAAAGAGATGCATACAAATTGAATTGTGAAAGATTGACAAAAGAAAATGATTACTTGAAGGACACTGTTAAGAGTACTTTTGGCCAGTCCACAAAAAGAATAACTCAAGGTGAGAGCTCACGGGGCATTCAAGTGTTATCCCCTGATCAGGCAACCCAAATTCAGATAGATGCATTTGTTACAATACTGCAGAGCAGGTATGCAAACATGGTGCGGTGGTTAAACTAGTTTTGGGATAATTACTCAGAGAATCATAAAGCAGTTCAAGAACATGAAAGACTTGAAAAGAGAATATGAGAAAAATTGACTGAGCTACAAAACAGAAGTACTGCTGATAGTACAGATATCTCTGATGCAAAAGCATTTCTCAAACAGCACCAAAGTTATTATGACAAACTTAAAGCTGATGCTAAGGAAGGAAATGATGCCTCAAACGCAGGAGTGCCCAGGATATTTAAAGACAATGGAGAGGTAAAGAGCAAAGAAGAATGGATTATTGATTGTCAAATTATATTACACAAAGCCACAGGAGCTCTGAAAGACAAAGCCTCTGCATCTAGAGAAGTTTGCAAACAATTGGAAAGCATGATCACACTTGATATAATTACCAGAAGTGCTGTTGACCTTACTGATTCTCATCGTGAGCAGGATTACTTGGCTAAAGTCTACTTGTGGCTAAATAGAGCCTAATCATAATTATGTTATAGTTGTTAATGTTTGTTAAGTTCCCAAAAAACTTATTGAAGAGTTATGACTCTTCATAGAAATATCTATATAAGTCCAAACAATCGATGCCGAGAGATCATCAGCAGTAGAATATATTCAAATATATCATACATACAATGTTTCAAAATGACTATGTTGCATATTTTATTTGAAGAAGAAGTTTGAAGTTCTCTATTTCAGTGGTTCTGCTTTGGTATCAGTTGTTTGTTAAGATTATTCAATTGTGTGGCTGTCTCCATTTCTGCATTTCCTTGATATTCAGATTAAACATATCAAGTATATATTTGATCTGTCAATACACATTCGCTGTATCTGTGTGATTAAATAGGTTGGTATCCATTTGAGGAATTAAACCCTTCTAATTTAGTTACAGTAGCCTGGAAGTATTAAGCTTGGATTACTAAGTAGGGCCATATAATTAGATTGCCATTCTGTCTCCAGTAAAATATTATCTGTTAATCTTGTCCATTCATTTCATTTGGTTCCTTCAAGTAAGGATTAAAATACCTTCTGGTGAATTATAAGATATCTGATTTTATTTGGTTAGATTATCAAGAAGAGTTTGTCAGTCATTTACTTGCACGTTTATACAAGTTATAAACTAAAACTGTGCCAAACAACTAGAATTATTACCATTAGGAAACCATTAGTCCTGGTCCTTCAAACTGACTCTGTTACCCAACAAGGCACTAGTCTTATTTTACTTAAAACCTTTTACCTTGATATTGCTTATACAATTTTACCAATCACTCATTAGACATTAGACGTAAACCATTTTAGCAAGCAATTCATCTATCCTACATCCTATGCCATTGTAGATAGATTTGATTAATCCATACATTCACATTTAGTCTGCCTTAATTTCCCAAGGTTCACCCGCCTAGGTATAGCAGGACCTGAAGCGAAGGAAATCATCAAACCTTGAAGGTTGATTTCGTCAAGTTAGTTCAAAAACGTTGCAAATCCAAACATAGAGCTTGGCATCCTTTTAGGATTGGCAACCTGCATTTTTGAGACCTAACAGGTCTACCCCAATACTTTATCAAATGAACATTAGATGCCACAACAAGGTTCGAGTAATGAAGAACCTTCCGATGTGTGTCAAAGTCCTGAAACAACCAAACATTAACACTCTTATGTGGGCACCGTTTAAGCCATGTTCCAGTAATAACCACTAAGCCTGTAGGGTATTCGATGTTTTCTCCATCTGTAACTGGGGGCCTCCAATTTCTTTTTGGCCTCAAAACAACAACATAAGTAATAATATGTTCCCTCTTCATTATCTTCATCTACAATAACTGCATATACGTGCCCTAAATTGATATGTGTAGCAAATTAAACGAAATTAGTCAACATTACACACTACAAAGTAAGATGACATTACCTGGTTGAACTAGATGAAATTAGATGCATATACGTGCCCTATATTACCTGATTGAACTAGATCTGATATGTGGTCAAATTCAACTGATGATTCCATCTGTGTTAGTTCCAGTGTCGTCGGGGGTCGATACGTGTCAAGTGGGCTAAGATAACTTAACTGCCATTCGTCAACCCACTTCTTTGACTCGCACTCATCCCAAGCTTGAATTGTATAGGAAGAACAAAAGCATGACATCTTTCACGTATGGATACTCCATGAACCTACAATTGAGCTTCTGAAAGAGTGCATCTCATTTGATCTTATCGGTGTAGAACAATCCTCATATGGTGCAATGTTAGTATCATTTATCAACAAAAAAATCTACAAACTAAAGGCTTACCTTCAGTACCTGGACCCATGGAAGCATTACACCACTCGACAATCAATTTTGCATCTGTCAACTTTGCATTGTCTTTATACTTTAACTCTTCTCATGTTATGGCTCTTTTAATACATGCTCCTACACCATCATGCTCCCCCTTTCCATGCCCAGCCTCACAAAAGTTCCACATATGTTGAATACCTGTAAAATTATGCCTCCTACTTAGCCAATAGAAATTTCACGAGTTCTTGAATTGTGACGCACAGTTATCTGACCATATGATATGATGACTGAACGATATGCCCCTTCTAGCCAAATCATTGTAGAACACCTGAAAGCAACCTTGCATGAACTCCGTAGAATGCGTACGATCATCACTAATATAGAAATCATACTCCCTTATGATTTTTTTGTCATCCTCTATACTATCATTCGCATGAATGAATGCAATGTGCACAAATATAGAAACATGTGTAGAGTTGTAATATTGTGATTGCACCTCACGCTGTGGCTGTAGACTGTAGTTCTCTACAAAGTTGACAACTGAAACAATGCTACCAACCGGAAATGTGTCCTTGCATAACTTGAATTGCAAGTCCAACCATCGAGCTCTATGGGCATGTCTTGCATACCCATACACTATGTTGTCACGAAATATAGGCATAAACTGATACACTGGAATCTTTTCAATAAACAATTCACACATCTTTGCTTCTTTACCATCTTTTGTATTGTATGCCACTGTTTTATACTTGCCAAACTCTACTAGTTCGTTTCCAACCGCATGTGTTCTTCCAATATGTGCACATATTGGCAAATGTTGCAAGCCATCGCAATGATGACATGTGTCATCCAAGCATAATTTCTTGTAGAATATTTGACCTTCCTCTCTTTCACATAAAATTCTTGATATGAAGTCTCTTGAAGATGTTTGTGGGGCACGTATGGCACAACCCTGCAGAACATTGTTAGTATGCATATCTAAACATATAGACCTATAAACATCAAAATGGTTAGAAAATTCAATATGTAATCTACAACAACAAGTAGTGCGTGTGTGATTTATCTTGACATAGAAAGGTTTTAGCATTTCAAAATATCTTTGACAAATTTTAATTTGAGGATACTTCTCTAGAAATTTACCATAAAACTATGTTTGAGTCTCATCCAAAAAATGCTTTGGATGTGGCTCACGGTTCTGACTACCGATTCTCCTTCTTACCACATCCCTTTGATTTAGAGATACCCTTGTGTAATTCTTCCAAAAGTCTTCCATTAGTGATCTCAATGCTTCAACAATTGGTTTATCTTTTCGTGGTAGTCTCCCCAAGAACGCCCATAATTCATTGGCATTAGTGTCCTCAATTCTTTGGCGTCTTCCAACGGCTCTTGATAAAGTTTTCTTATTATTTCTCAATTCTTGACTCATCTTTCTAATGAGACGAGCTTTCCTCGTTTGACTACGTACTATAGTCGATGTAATCACACGCCGTGTTGCATTACTATCTTTTGTGTGTGAGGTGTTACCCACACTCTCATACGCACTCATTAGATTCTTGACAATAAATTTTTCACTTGAAGCCTCTGATGTTCTCAACCCAAGAATCTTCATAATGGACCTACACTTTATACTTCACATCATTTCAATGAATAGTTGACATCTTGCAATCTCATTTAACTTTTCAAGGAACAATCTCCAAATCTTATGAGCATATCTTCTACAAGTGCATTTTTGAATCTTACCTTCCATTGGCTACAAAATATTCTCATCAATATCAATCAAATACTTTGGCTTTCTATGCAAAATTTTAGGTGGTGTTAAGTTAGGTAAATTCATCTCAACATTAGGAATTTTATCAATATTTAAATGAGATGGGCTAGATGGCATACCTTCAATCGAAGATGGAATATATGACATACCTTGAGGTTGAGGTGGGAACAATGGCATACCTCCTTTATCACATGTGAGTGATGATGTACTCTCAACTTGAGATGTGGTAGATTGTGTCCCTACATGTTGAGTTGACTTGCAGTAGAGGACGTGTCTCCAACTATGGTATTCAAATCTCTCGTAGCACAAAGTTTTTGCATTCATTCTCTTTGTGATGGTTGTGGTTCCTCTTCAATTGACATGCCTTCATTTATCATGTCCAATTTCCTCTTCTCATGAAGTTCCCTCATAGCCACTGCTTTCTTTGCATTCTTAACTTTTATGTCTTCCTGTGTTGGTTTAATTCTTGATCATTTCCTCAACATGACAGAGATTTTGTCTGTAGCATGATAAAGAGACCAATATTAGTTCCTAAGAAATGAATACAAGATAATAGTGGGATTGTATTTTTATTATGTTGTAAGGATTTATTCTTGTATAGTTTGACATCATGGTATGTTAAGGTCTGTTTATTACACATAATTATTAAAGAGCCCAAGTGTAGAAAATATACATGGCATCATGTGAGATTGTAGGTTGCTTTCTTGATTGGGAATGTGTCTATTTTAAACATGTATGATAAAGCATGATAAAGTAATTAAAATAGAATTAAGGAAAATGTAAAGAACATGCATGTAAAGACTTGACATACCTAAAAAATGAAGATTCGAATGGAGAGAGTACCCAATTATGTAGTGTTTTCTTTCTTCTTGCATCAAACTCCTCGACAATTTGAGTTTTTCGCCACTTGCTTCCTTTTCAATGTTAAATTGAATAACACTCAAATATAATTACTAACAACAATACTATTAACCAATCTATAATGTTAAATTCCTAAAATTGAATCATAATTAACATTGCAACACTACAAAAATTGAAACTTGAATAGTTATATATCAAACTTGGTGTAAAAACTATGTTATTTCCTCCTCAAGTTGGCAAAGCAGAAAAGGTGATGGAAAGATCATGCAAAGGTGGTAGAATGTGTAAAATTTGCCTGTGAACTTCCCAACAGCATGAAAGCACTTCTTTTTTGTTGGAGCACGCGCATAATCAGTATGAAAACAGAGCATGTGTGCCTAGATCACGAGGGTCAACACTTTTTTACCGTTTCTATAGCAGGACAAAACGTGAGCACATTATAACGTGCTCGCATTTTGTCCTGCTATAGATTGATCCATAAATATTTGTACCTATCTCACCTTCGATAGCACCTTTACAATATCTCACCTCTAGTTCCATTAGCTCATGTTCTATATCTCACTTATCTCTCCCCCTCACCTCTCTACCTCTCCCCTCTCTATGTCTCTCAGTCGCTCCTTATCTACCTTAACCCTAATCCCTCGACCCTCAACCCTATCCCTAAACCCTCAACCCTTGAACCTCAACCCTCAACGTCAAAACCTAATCCCTCAACCCTTAACTCTAATCCCTTGACCCTCAACCCTATCCCTAAACCCTAAACCCTAAAGCCTCAACCCTCAACCCTCAACGTCAAATCCTAATCCCTCAACCCTTCACTCTAATCCCTCAACCCTAAACCCTATCCCTAAACCTTTAACACTATACCTTAAACCCTAATCCCTCAACCCTCAACCCTAAACCTTATCCCTAAACCCTAATCCCTCAACCCTCAACCCTAATCTGTCATCCCTCAACTCTAATCCCTCGTCTCTAAACCCTAAATGCTATCCCTATTCCTAGACCCTCAACGGGCTTGATACTATACCTTAAACCCTAATCCCTTATCCCTAAACCCTCCAACCCTATCCCTAATCCTTATACCCTCGACACTCTACTTTAACCCTAATCCCTCAACCCTCAACCCTATCCTGAAACCCTTAACCCTTAAACCTCAATGTACTCAACCCTCAATATCAAACCCTAATCCTTCAACCCTTAACTCTGATCCCTCGACCCTCAACCCTATCCCTAAACCCTAAACCCTAAAGCCTCAACCCTTAACCCTCAACATTAAATCCTAATCCCTCAACCCTTCACTCTAATCCCTCAACCCTAAACCCTATCCCTAAACCCTCAACACTATACCTTAAACCCTAATCCCTCAACCCTCAACCCTAATCCGTCATCCCTCAACTCTAATCCCTCATCCCTAAACCCTAAATGCTATCCCTATTCCTAAACCCTCAACGGGTTCAACATATACCTTAAACCCTAATCCCTTATCCCTAAACCCTCCAACCCTATCCCTAATCCTTATACTCTCGACACTCTACTTTAACCCTAATCACTCAACCCTCAACCCTATCCTGAAACCCTTAACCCTCAAACCTCAATGTAGTCAACCCTCAAAGTCAAACCCTAATCCCTCAACCCTTAACTCTGATCCCCAGACCCTTGACCCTATCCCTAAACCCTAAACCCTATAGCCTTAACCCTCAACCCTCAACGTCAAATCCTAATCCCTCAACCCTTCACTCTAATCCCTCAACCCTAAACCTTATCCCTAAACCCTAATCCCTCAACCCTCAACCCTAATCCATCATCCCTCAACTCTAATCCCTTATCCCTAAACCCTAAATGCTATCCCTATTCCTAAACCCTCAACAGGCTCGATACTATACCTTAAACCCTAATCCCTTATCCCTAAACCCTCCAACCCTATCCCTAATCCTTATACCCTCGACACTCTACTTTAACCCTAATCCCTCGACCCTCAACCCTATCCTGAAACCCTTAAACCTCAAACTTCAATGTACTCAACCCTCAATGTCAAACCTAATCCCTCAACCCTTAATTCTAATCCCTCGACCCTCAACCCTATCCCTAAACCCTCAACGTCAAATCCTAATCCCTCAACCCTTCACTTTAATCCCTCAACTCTAAACCCTATCCCTAAACCCTCAACACTATACCTTAAACCCTAATCCCTCAACCCTCAACCCTAAACCTTATCCCTAAACCCTAATCCCTCAACCCTCAACCCTAATCTGTCATCCCTCAACTCTAATCCCTCATCCCTAAACCCTAAACGCTATCCCTATTCCTAGACCCTCAACGGGCTCAATACTATACCTTAAACTCTAATCCCTTATCCCTAAACCCTCCAACCCTATTCGTAATCCTTATACCCTTGACACTCTACTTTAACCCTAATCCCTCAACCCTCAACCCTATCCTAAAACCCTTAACCCTCGAACCTCAATGTACTCAACCCTCAACATCAAACCCTAATCCCTCAACCCTTAACTCTAATTCCTCGACCCTTAACCCTTAAAACTTGAACCCTAAAACCTATCCCTACATGCTCGACACTCGACACTATATATTAAACCCTAATCCCTTAACCCTCATCCCTAAAGCCTCAACCCTAAATCCTTAAACCTTCAACCCTAAACCCTATCCCTAATCCCTCTACCCTCGACACTCTTATTTAACCCTAGCCCTTGACCATTAACCCTATCCCTCAACCCTCAACCCTCAACTCTCAACATTAAACCCTAATTCATCAACCCTAAACCCTAATCCCTCAAACCTAAACCCTATCCCTAAACCATCAACCCTCAACACTATACCTTAAACCCTAATCCCTATCCCCAACCCTTAACCATTAAAACTTAAACCCTATTCCTACACCCTCAACACTTGACACTATATCTTAAGCCTTAAACCCTCATCCCTAAAGCCTCAACCCTCAATCCTTAAACCTTCAACCCTAAACCCTATCCCTAATCCCTCTACCCTCGACACTCTAACCCTAACCTCAACATTAAATGCTAATCCGTCAACCCTAAACCCTATCCCTAAACCCTCAAGCCTCAACACTATACCTTAAACCCTAATCCATCAACCCTAAAACCTAATACCTCAACCCGAAATACTATTAATAAACCCTCAACCCTCGACACTATACCTTAAACCCTAATCCCTCAACCCTCAACCCTAATCCCTCATCCCTAAACCCTAAACGCTATCCCTATTCCTAAACCCTCAACCCCCGACACTATACCTTAAACCCTAATCCCTTATCCCTAAACCCTATCCCTCAACCCTTAACCCTTAAAAATTAAACCCTAAAACCTATCCATAAACCCTCGACGCTCAACACTATATTTTAAACCCCAATCCCTTAACCCTCAGCCCTAAAGCCTCAACCCTCAATTGTTAAACCTTCAACCCTAAACCCTATCCCTAATCCCTCTACCCTCAACACTCTACTTTAACCCTAATCCCTTGACCATCAACCCTATCCCTAAACCCTCAACCCTCAACTCTCAACATTAAACCCTAATTCGTCAACCCTAAACCCTCAACAATATACCTTAAACCCTAATCCCTCAACCCTAAACCCAACAAAACTACTTTGCCTTATGTTAGGTTGTTAAACCCATCATTTTTGACACTCTTCTCTTAAAGATATTTGAGTTGCAAGAATATGTCAGAAAAATTGCTATGAACTTTTTTAATGTTAGTAATGTTATATGGCATGTTTTTCTGGCCCATCTGGGTTCATTATGCCAATAGGTGTACACACTATGAGAAAAGCTTTGCGTATGGTACATCCACAGTGAGTAATTAACAGTTGAAATCAGAAGGATGATCATTATGAGAAAAGCTTTGCATTGGGGTACATCTATGTTTCTTGCTATCCACCCCACACTTAGGGGAGGTATATTGTTATGAAACAGGCAAATAATCTCCCATTGTTTATTGGCTCTATCCATAAGAACTACTAAACTATACCTTAAACCCTAATCCCTCAACCCTAAACTTTCAACCCTAAACCCTATCCCTAATCCCTCTACCCTCAACACTCTACCTTAACCCTTAACCCTAAATGCTATCCCTAAAGCCTCAACCCTAAACCCTAATCCCTTAAGGTCCTAAACTCTAATCCCTTATCCCTAAACTCTAAATCCTATCCCTAAACGCTCAACCCTCAACCTTAAACCTTAATCACTCAATCCTTATCCACCCCTCTCCTCCCCTATCTAGCTCACTCCCATCTCTACACTCCTCTACCCTCGACACTATACATACATACATATAGGCATACATAGATACATACATACATATAGGCATACATACATACATACATACATGATTAATAGCCTTGGACATAAAAAATTCAAGGGGAACATAACACGAGCGCGTTATGACGCGCTCGCGTTATTTCAAACATGATAAACAGCACAAACTTTTGAGGAAAAGGAAAAATGCAAAGCAAAAAATAACGTGAGCGCATTATAAAGTGCTCGCGTTATGTTTTGCTTTGGGAATCCCAAGCCTTGGGCTTGGGATTTGCTTTGGATTTCCAACCCAAAGGCTTGGAGTGCCTTTTCAACATCCATAGACATGTTTTTCCATATTCTTCAAGATTTCACATAATTTCGTTCGTGCTAACCCTCAGATTTGCACATGTTTCAAGGTCGAACAAATCAAACACCTGGGTAATGTTAGGCTTTCTCTTAGCTATTTGATGATGTGATTTTTTTCACATTTTAACAATGTTAAGCCTTTCAACTTTAATTTCTTTTGTTTGTGTGTCCGTTTTTGGGCAAAAACCATTGTTTGGTCTTTTTTCATTGTAAATTAACTATTCATTGAAATTTCAAAAAAATTACATATTTAGAAACTAGACTTCATTCTACACATATTAAAAAAAGAAAAAATGATTTTCAATTAGTTTTCAAAATTTATAGGGGTAGCACTGCCAAAACTCTATTTTTTAGGATGTGTCCACTTTGAAAATTAGTAAAAAATCAAATATTTATCAAAAAATTATTAGAAAAATTAGGCATAAACTACATGCTATTAGCTAATTTCTCACTGAAGCGATTTTAAAAATACCCAAAAAAAGTTGACCTTTTGAGGGAGCCACAAAACATGCTATGTTATGTTTGTTTGACAGAAACAACACCAATTTCTGTGGCTCCCTCTTTTGAACCCCTTAATCTATGCCATTTTCAAAAAAAAATAGTAGTTTAGAAAGTAGACTCGGAGCACTACAAACATGGTTGCATCTCCAAATTTTGAGTGTAACTATGCTCAATTTCTCACTTACCCTCCTAAGCTTTACACAAGACTCTGATAGCATGGATATGCTTGACAAATTCTTAAGGTCAGATCCAAATAGATATCTTGATTACCTCCTCAAAATTGGTGCCCAAACACCCCACAACACGACATCCTTCCAACCATCCACATCTAACAACAATCCTACGACCTCCTCCCAACCATCTACATCAAACACCCAACCTATTGTCTCTCAAACCTCAACCCCTGCCACATCTACCACTCCCACAAGCTCTAATGTTGCCACATCCACCACCCCCTATCCATTTGATCGAACATTATACACGCCTCCTTTTCCCAAAAACTTTGAAACACCCAAATTCGATAAATATAAGGGAAAGTGAGACCCTAAGGATCACCTTAGGGAGTTCCACCTTGCTTTCCTGGAAGGCTCAAATGACGACACATATTTAATGAGACTTTTTCCTAGGAGCCTCGGCAGTTAAGCTGCTGAATGGTTTGCACATCTTCCCCCGGGCATTAGGTCTTTTCCTAAGCTCGCCGAGAAATTTGTCAACCACTTCTACAATTTCGAACATGAAATATCCATGATGGACCTTTGCAATACCAAACAAAAGAGCAGAGAATCCTTTGCTTCATTCTTGCAGAGGTGGAGAGGCTTGGCAAGCAAACTCCCTTGGCCGATTCCTGAGAAGCAATTAGTCACCATGTTTGTGACTAATCTAAACCAAGAAATGGGGTTCCATCTATAAATACTTTGTGCGTCTACCTTTGAAGAAGTCATTGACAAGGGTACTACCATCAAAAGAGCCCTTATTGCCAAGGGTTCGATCAAACTATATGACAACAAGCCCTATAGCAACAACAACAATAAGGTCAACATAAATGTCCCCAATACAAACAACAACAACACACAATCAAATGAGTAATCATGCTTTTGGGGAAAGAACAAAAACACTCTCAACGACAGCGTCACCGATGTAAAGGCTATCCAACATGTACAAAACCAAGCACCCCAAGCACATACACCACCAATGTAAATATTCTGAAAGGTCAACATAAACAAAACAAACCTCAGAACAATTTACACCCCTAGGGGAACCAATCGAAGATGTCCTTGATAGCTGTCTAAAGAATGGTTTAATAACTCTCCCACCCGTTAAACCCCACCAAGAAAGTGAACTCAAAGCCGTGTGGTACAATGAAAATGACTATTGTGACTACCACCACATTATGGGCCATAAAACATCTGATTGCATGAAATTAAAACATTTTATACAAGACCTCATAGAGCAAAAGAAAGTCAATCTCGAGCAAGCCACCCAACCATCGCCCAACGCCAATTTGGGAGCTTACAAGGATCTGCTACCTAATCACAACAAAGCCTCATCTTCTAATCAAGCCTACAATATCACCCCACTTCCCGCTTCCTATGATTCTGTCGTAGGTCATATAGAACCGTCATCCAACTATATCAACACAATCACCATTCGAGCCCAAGCGCCCGATTGTGTCGTCACAACCTGTCGAGGCCGTGTATCCATCTACACAACCCCTACCGCTGATCAAATGCCTCCATCCACGTAAAATCCTCAACCCAATCGTCCAACTGTTCACCCATCACCTGCCAATAAGTACAACCTCCTAGCACAGATCTCTATCCTCAAGCTCCTTCGCACGTCACCTCTCCACAAAGAATTCCTCGACAAGGCTCTCATGGAAACCCAAGTTCCCAGCAACCTAAATGTGGATCAATTCCAAGCCATGGTGGGCCATATCACCTCACCCCCATCATCTCACCTTCTTTGAAAAGGATCTTCCCGCTTCTGAGAACTTACATAATGACACCTTGCATATCAAAATCTGCATCCATAAGCATATCATCAAAAGAGTCTTAATAGATGGTGGCTCTGGCCTAAACTTGTGTACTCTAAAAATATTAAAACATTTGGGATATTCAGATGTGGTTGTCTACACTAGTGAATGCATAACCATCAAGGGGTACGATGACATCAAAAGATTGTCTAAGGGCACTATCAAACTCTCCATCCAAGTAGGGCAAAAGATAATGGAAACAAAATGTCAGGTTCTTGATCTTGACCTCCCCTATAACATTCTTCTCACCTGACCATGGATTCATGCCATGCAAGCCATCCCCTCCACATTTCACAAATGTCTAAAATTCCCTTACAATGGCACAGAAGTAACTATCTATGCCGACCCCCACCCTTTCCAATACTGCAGTTTCTTTGAAGGACATGACCACACTTTCTGCCCATACAACAAGGCTATCACAAAAACCACTTCTCGAATAGATCCCACAACATCCACCTCATACATTGACCTCGCCAACATTGCTACCACTTCATCCCAAGCACCTCCACCACCTGAGGTCAAGATCAAGCTTAGTGATATGGGATATGGGGAATATGACCTACATGGTACATTTTGTGTAGGGACATTACCCAATCCTAAGATGTTCAGTGCCCCAAAAGAAGAAGACGTCAATACAGTTGTCATCAAATGTAAACCATCACCCACCTTTGAGAAGAAGCACCTTCTTGATCAAGACTTGCTTGAAGACATACCATCATGGTTGTATAAAGATGAAGAAATAGAACAAGAAGCCCCTACCATACCAACAAAAATCTATGGTAAAGGGTCAGAGATCATCAAGAACATGGGCTACAAAGGACAAGGTGGTATTGGCTTTAATGAACAAGGAATCATAGAACCAATTCAAGTGTCAAGAAATCCCTACACTCAAGGATTAGGGTATGGGTAACAACAACGTGTTCTCACTAGTGGCGAGTGTATCCTAGGTGAGGTCGCTAATGTATCCCCAGTTGTCAATAGCATTGGCAAAATGGATCATCAAGACTCCTTTAGTGACTTTGTAGAACTCTTCGAATCATCCATATGCACCATCTACACCATGACCACCCTAGCATCTTCATCTAATGACCTACCTCTTGTATACCCAGACCTCATAGACTGGGACCAACAAGGACCTCCCATCTTCGACGTAGCACCAAATGATGAAGCAACCACTGAAATGATGGGGGTTAGAGATCACTTCCCTCTGGGAGATCATAGAGTTGGATACATTATGGAACTTGATATGGCTACCTATTTCAGGGAGACAACCCCTACTTCTAGTTGCAAAAATATAAAAATAAAAACAACGCCCCTTAGTGAAAACCATTCAATGACACTTTCAGGCGATAAAAAGGTAAAAATAAAGGACATATCTCCTAGTGAAAACCTCCACGAGGTGCTAGGAGATGGAAGCATGGGCCTTCCCGAGATAGAGAAGGTATATCCCAACAGATCACCCATCCTTGTGGAGCCAGCACAAGAAATGAACCTGGGAACAGAAGAAGAACCAAAAATCACCTTCAGGGCAGAATCTCCCAACATAGCAGAGAAAGAAAAATTCTTCGCATTCTTCAAATGCAGAAACTGCAACTTTGCATGGACCTATGTAGATATGCTAGGGCTAGATCCTGCCTTGGTCGTCCATCACCTCGCAGTGCGGCCTGATGCAAAACTGGTAAAATAGAAGCTGAGAAAGATGAATCCATAAGTGGCCCTCCTAGTTAAAGCAAAACTAAAGAAACTTCTAGATGTGGGATTCATTAGACCCATTGACTATCCTGAGTGGGTTTCTAACCTAGTGCCAGTAGCAAAACCTAATGGTTGAATCCATTGCTACACTGACTTCTGAGATCTTAACAAAGTCTGCCCGAAGGATGACTTCCCTCTACCAAACATTGACATGATATGGACCTTACGGCAGGACATGAGATGTTATCCCCGATGGACAGCTTTTCAGAGTATAATCAAATCAGGATCGTAGAAGAGGATCAACATAAGACTGCCTTTATATGCCCATGGGGGACATACGGTTGGGTGGTGATGCCATTCGCCCAGAAAAATGCCGAAGCTACTTATCAATTAGCTATGACTGTCATCTTCCACGATCTTTTCCACCACATCATGGAAGATTATGTGGATGATTTTCTAGGAAAATCAAAGACAAGAGAGGAACACCTGGACATGTTAGCAAAGATCTTTGACATGCTAGAGAAATATAACATGCGGCTAAATCCAAAGAAATATGTTTTTGGGGTTACCTCTGGAAAGCTTTTGGGATACATAGTCTCCAGAAGGGGAATTGAGGTAGATCCTACAAAGGTTAAAGCCATCACTGAGATACCTCCTCCAAAGACACTGAAACAACTACAAAGTCTGCAAGGGAAACTCCAGTCCATCCATCGGTTTATTGCTCAACTTGCTAATAAGTGTCAACCTTTTCAGCATCTGCTCAGAAAGAATACAACTTTTGTCTGGGACAATCAGTGTCAGGCTGCCTTCGACCAATTGAAACAATACCTAGCTAATCCCCCTGTTCTGACTCTACCAAGGGAAGGAGAGCCCCTCCTATTATACATCTCAACAACAGAAATAGGTATAGGGGCCTTATTAGCACAACACGATGGACAAGGGAAGGAAAGAGCTATATATTATATCAGTCACACCTTGATAAGCTATGAGCTAAATTATACATCAATTGAATGAGCATGCCTAGCTGTGGTCTTTACTTCACAAAAGTTAAGACACTACATGCTGAATCACAAAACTAAGCTCATCGTCAAGATTGATCCACTAAAATATTTGCTAAATAGAGCCGCTCTTACTAGAAGAATGGCAAAATGGGTCATGATCCTCAGTGAATTTGACATTGAATATACCGAGAGAAAGGCTATCAAAGGATAGATTATCGCTAATCAACTGGCTGAAGCACCTATTCCTGCAGAATATCCTACACTCGCAGAGTTCCCTGATGAAGCCATATTGACAATAGCACTAGCAACAAAAACATGGAGAATGTACTTCGATGGGTCATATACACATAGAGGCTCAGGGACAGGCATCTTGTTTGTTATCCCTCAAGGTGACACCATTCCTAAATCATTCAAAATTATGTTTCCATGTACCAACAATGTGGCAGAGTATGAGGCCCTCATCATAGGTCTTTGAATGGCAATCAAATGGAAAATTGAGAAGCTGACAGTGTATGGTGATTCCCAACTGGTCATCCGACAAGTAAACAATGAGTACAAAACTAAGGATTAAAAACTCCTGCCTTACAAAAAGATGGTCGATGACTTCAAAGACTATTTTGATGATATTCACTTTGAACAAATCCCAAGGCTAAACAACAAAGCTGCAAATTCCATGGCAACAATCAGATCCTTGGTTGATATGAAGAAAGATAGCAAGAAGTGCGAGTTCCAGATCGAAGAGCTCCTTGTTCCAGCACATGATGTTCCCCAATCAGAGCTAGTGTGGGAAATCGTTGGCCCCTTATCCATGTGGTGTCAAGAAACTTATATTTATCTCCATGATAACATCATCCCTCCTAACCTATCCGCCTCGCAACAAAAAACCTTCATCCGTCGAGCCTCCCGCATCACCATTGTAGGAGATACCCTATACAAAAGGAGTCTTGATGGCATGCTTTTATGATGTTTAGACTCTAGGGAAGCCAAAGTGGCCTTGCAAGAGGTACATGAAGGCATCTATGGGGCAAATTCAAGTGGACCAACTTTAGCTAAGAAGATCCTGAGAACTGGGTACTATTGGCCAACCATGGAGTGAGACGCCTACCGGTTTGTAAAGAAGTGTCTGCCATGTCAATAGCATGGAGATCTCATTCATTCACCAACACAAGAATTGCAGCCAATCATGACACTGTGTCCTTTCTCACAGTGGGGGCTCGACCTCATAGGGAAAATCCATCCACTATCATCTAATGGCCATAAATTCATAATCATTGGTACCGAATATTTCACTAAGTGGGTGGAAGCAATACCACTCACCTTCACCACTGGAACACAGATATCCAAGTCCATACTCCATTATATAATATGTCATTACGGCATCCCCCATTCCATCATCACCGATAATGGAAAACCATTCAAGAACCAGGAAGTCTGCACCTTGTGCGAGAAATTCCAAATACAACTACTTCTCCACCCCATATTACCCTCAAGGCAACGGTCAAGTAGAAGCTTCAAATAAAACCATCCTCCACATTCTAAAGAAGATGGTTAATGAAGCTGGCCATGACTGGCACCTTTAGCTCAATCCCACTCTATGGGCCTATCACACAAGCATCTGTACACCCATAGGAGCCACTCTGTATTCCCTTGTATTTGAATCCGAAGCCATCTTAATTATTGAGGTCAAGCTCCCATCCTTAAGAGTATCTCTGCAAACATAATCACTGATGAGGAATACTAAGTTGCAAGGCTGTATGAGCTAGAATTATTGGATGAGAAACTTTTGGATGCATTGAACCATCTACAGGACTACCAAAGTCGCCTCAGAAGAAGCTATCACAAGAAAATCAAGAACTAAAAATTTGAAGCAGGCAACCTTGTCCTTATGGAAAACCAGAAAAATTTGCAGGAGCGCCCTAAAAAAGGAAAGTTTGAACCTAATTGGTTAGGGCCTTATGTCATCACAGCTGGCTACGGATCAGGAGCGTACCAACTTACAACACCTGAGGGGTAGCCTCTAGATGAGCCTATGAACATTCTGCATCTGAAGAAGTTTTATGCATAACCCATCAAGTATCCCAAGCAAAAAAATACAAAAAAATAAAAAAATACCAAAAATAAATTAAAAAAATTAAGAAAAAAACCTGAGTGCAATAAAGACATCTAATGGTGAAAATCACTTCGATGACGCCTTGGATTGGTACCATGGTGAAAACTTGTTTCAGGCACCATGTGTAGTGGCCGGTTCTACCATCTCATAAGACCTCTTTCCATCACAACACCTCACACTGAAATCACCTTCCATGGATTGGATTTCGGAAACATCAATCACCCACCCCGCATCTCCCCACCCAAGGCTACCCCCACAGGATAAAGATCCTTGTAAGCTTCCTTCTGTACAACAAAAAATCAGAAAAATCTAAAAACATCAAAAAGCTCAAAAAATCCAAAAACAAAAAAAATCTAGAAAACCCCAAAACAGATTGATCATATAAATCCCTGAGAAAGATACAGTACCTAAATAAGCACCTTCTGGAACCAAATTGATAAGACTAAAAAAAATCTAAACCTAAATCACCCACGCTCATCATAAATTTCTTTTAGATTTTGTTAACAATTTGCTACAAATCACTCATCCCCATGCAATTCCCACATCATCACCCACGCTCATCACAGATTTCTTAGATTTTGTTAATGATTCACTGCAAATCATCCACCCCCATGCATTGATCCATAACAGTACTCTTTACAATTCACGTGCATCAATACCCATCAACCCTCATCATCACACCCATCCTAAACCATTCCCTATATCATCAAGTCTTGCTAGAACTACATATTCATCTCACTCGCATCTTGAAAGTACCTTGATTCCGTGGACACAGGGTATGTAGGCAGTCTGGAATATGAAGGAAGTATCCAGTACTCAGGTACATAAGATGCACCCATCCAACCTGTTTGGATGATCCCTATTTATTGAGCTTGCTAGATCCAACAAATGATACACATGCTAGGCATACGCCAAAAACAAAGCACCTAATGCAAAAATCATCAATCAACATGCCAACTATAATCCAACACATGGCCTGACTGTCCTTCTGCCCACCTTTCGAAAAGTATCAAACAAAGTCCAACCGATTCATGTCCTAGGATATATCATTCCTACAATGGACAAGAATCTGTCATCTTATCAACACTTATCTTGGCAAAAGCACACAATAGCTATTGGTATCTTTTCGATTGGTCTTTTCGATTATTGATTTTTATTTTTGTCTTACTCCTGGTCACTTCCAAAACTACCTTAATCTCATTATATCATGGTACGTGGCGGACAACATTTGGAGTGGACATAGTCATTATTTTTGTATGTTGTGCTTGTGGGTTGGTTTCATTATTCCAAGAATAGTATTCATATCTTTAAGCCTGGGTCGGTTCTAGCATGATGTGCCTTATTTACATATACAGGCATGAATACCTTATATGTACTATGAGCATTCATGGCTATGAGTCCCCTTCCTTGGCTAGGAAAGGTTATACTACCTTGGGCATGCATGACATCAACCTATTGTTTGTGGGTCTAGTCCATGCAATCGTGGGATATATACATCATCACTTAGCTCATCTCATACCTTTGTGAAGTGTATCCTATATTGCTATAATAAACTAAGAAATGCTCTCAATTAACTTTATGCAACTACTATTACTAGCTCAAATCATCTTCCTATCACTCATCCATTCATACTATCTGGGCCTAGATCTTTTATCTCCCACCATCTAGTTCACCCCCCCAAATCTTCTCACTAACCCCATCTATCCCGCTTATTCCCACCTAACACATCTTGAACCAAAAAAAATCCCCCCTCAATGACGTGGTGTATCATGACCTAGCAATTCCCTTATCCCCCCTTTTCCCTTTCCCAATCTAACCATAACCAATCCTACCCCTACCCAGCCCATAAACCATTCCCCCTCCCTACCAATCCCCCCTACCACCAAGCCCCATCGTCCAGAGTTGTACAAAAACATAATGTGTATCATGACTCAATCACTGTATAAATCATCACACAAAACCAATTAGTTGCATTATCATAATCATTTAGTCCATTTAATTTCTCAATTTTCCATGCGCATACATAATATATGTTTTATTAAGATAAGCATATATTTCCATTTCATTACATTTTACATCCATAATAAATGTTTATTAATATGAGCATTTATTTACATTTTACATCCACATCATAATCCATAATCACAAACATGCATATATCAACATAAGTAAACCATCATTACATCTATCATATTACATCATTAGTACATCCATAACATCAACATAATACATCTCATAAACACAACACATCCATAGCATCTCATAAAATCATTACATTATCATAATATGCATAATCCATAAAACATACTGCATCCATCAACATAAGCATCATCATAATCATATAAAAACATCACAAACACAACATGTAGGCCATCAAAATCATCATCTCATATATCATCATCGCAAAAAATGTACATCGCTCATATATACATCAAAAATATGTCATGATATAATGCCTCCAAGGCCCAAAATAATACAACTATCAACCCTGGGCTGATGAACCCCTCCCTAACTGAGTAGGAGAACCCCTTGGACCTTGTGGTGGCTGTAATGGCTGAGGTGGTTGTCCTGCCTGTGTCGCAACCTGCTATGGTGATGGCTGCTGTACAAACTGAATGGACCTCAATCTATGTGAACCTAACATCCTAGATCTACTCCATTGACTATAGCTAGGAATCTATTGCTCCTAAGGAACAACTATGCAATAAGCTCGATAGTAATAACCCACACATGAGGCCTACTAGGATGACCACCTCTGCTCCTCCATCAACTGCCCCTGCAGCTGTATCAGCTGGTTCTGCAGCTATACTACCTATGCAGAGCTACCCCTACCACTAATCCCCGCAATCTAGTGATCTCAGCCTTTGTTGCCTGTCGAAGCCCTATCTCCCTGTCCCACTCTGCTGTCAAGGCTATGACATGTGCCTGCAATGCACTAATCTGTCCATCCCTATCCTCACCACCTCCATCTATAGCTACAGAAAGACCTCAGAGCTGTGCTAACTCCTGACCCTACCTCTGTAAGGTGTCCGAATAGCTAGCTATCTAGGCACGTAGGGTATCTAGCTCTGTCTCATCATCCCCCTCTCGGCCTCTTTATCGTGATATATGTCTCTCTGCAGCAATCTCATCTCCACCTCCTACCGAACCCCCTACACCTGGGCTCCCAAAGCTACTAACCCTAGTCATTGCTACTATCACCACCCGCTGCCCTGTGGGTCTAACCTGCTGACCTATAGGCCTCACCTGCTGACTTGTGGGCCTAAGAGGTGGTCTTGCTTCTCTCTATCCCAACTGCATTGGCACTCTACCAGATGGCATTGATCCTCTCTGTGCGTGATGCTGTGGTGGTCCCCTAGGTGGTGGCATAAGTCCTCTCTGTAGTGGCCCTCTCCGCAGTGGTGACTGCTGATCCTCCCCCTTTGATCCTTGCCACCCTATCTGCTACCTACTCTACCTCTCCCACGAGCTCTCCTCACCAAGCTACCTGCTCCTCCATCAGAGTCATCATCGTCATCATCATCCTCACCCTCCTCCATAGTCATATCCAGCTTTGCCTCTGAATCTGTAAGTTAGATAGGCTGCCATATAGCCCACCATCTATCATAATCAGGTGTAGTCCCTACATCCACAATATCACTCTGCCAGTCCCATTGTTGTGGCTGTAATGCATCAAAATCTATAATAGCTACCTATGGTGCTATCTGTGGAGGCCATCTCTTGTCCCTATATGTTCGTCCAAATATGGCCATCACCTATGGAATGTCCTGTCGCAAGCCAAATTGTCTCATCACCTGAGATGGAATGTATCTGTCTATAGTCTGATCCCCTCGCCCCATAATATACTATGTCTGAATGACATAGGGTAGCTGATCATCCTCATTTGGCCACCTCTCGCATCTGATGTATGGCCTATATACCACCCATGGAACATCATCCAACAGTCTCCTCCAATACCTCAGCATACCTGTGTATGAGTACTGCAGATGTCCTCGGTATCTGAACATGTAAGACTCAAAAGGTTGTCGATGCAATGCTCCCATTGGATGTGTGATCAGAATATACTCATAAGCCCATATGTGTAGAAGTGTCACCCCCACCGACAACGCACTATCCAAATGGTACACAATTGTGTGCATCTCATGATACAGTTGTGCGAGTATACAGGGACCCCATGCAAATACCATCCCGTGCACCACCATCTCCTCTATAACCTCCCCCTAGCCAACTGAAAATCTCCGCCCTCTCCTATCAGGCATCACCACCCCACCGATCAAAGCACAGAGAAAGAGAACCCAGCTTCACTCCCTAGCTGCAAGAGTCTGATGATAACTCATGACTTGATCATCCTCCACCAACACAATTGCCCCTGGCGCAAAACCCCTCTCTAATTTCGGTCCTCCTCTGCCCACATCATAAACCACTCATCTCCTGTGTATCAAAACCTTCAGGATCCGATACACGTCCTCTAGGTGATAGTAATCTCACCCGTCGGCAACAAAAATGAGCATGTCTCTGGTCTAAATCTCTCAATCAACGATGTCATCAAGGCTCAATGCTTCCACACCACAGGCATCTCTATAGATGTCCACTAATGCACTGAATCACGCCTTTGTAGGTGCATCAAACTCTGACATAGTGCCATCACCTCAGAACCCTCTGCTCTCGCGATGCCACAATGCCCCCACTAATATGCATTTCACCATAAAATTCTCCTCAGCCTTAATCTCATAAAAAGGTGCTAACAAATCACCAAATCGCACTAAAATTACATTTAGCACTACCCCCTTGCAAAATGGTGCCAACAGAAAAATTAGCGACACAATTCCCTAAAAATCGTGCTATTTCCTAAAAAAGCGCTACCTTCCTCTAATTTCACGCCATTCCATGAATTGGCACTAATCTTCTCTAAACCTGCGCTGATTTCAAAAATCACGCTACCCTTACCCTAATTTCGTGCCACACCTCAAATTGGTGCTGATGTGCGCTAAAATTAGCGCTATGGTAAAAAATAGCACTAGTCCCCAAAAAAGCACCATTTTGCAAAATGGCGCTACTCAACCAAATAGCGCTATTTCTAAAAATAGCGCTAGCTTCGTTTCAAATAGCGCCACTATAAAAAATGGCGCTACACTACCTAAAATTCGCGCTAGCTGCGTCTAAAAATGACACTAATCGCCCTAACCTACCCTTTTCCTGAGAAAAAAATAACCTAAAAAAATGCAAAAATTAAAACACAAAGATGGGATCAACGACTCACCCGCTTGCCAACCTCCTCCGATCGCATGTAGGTCCGCACTCGCTCCACCAAGTGTGAATATCGAGGGTAAAAAGGTGTGTTGCCACCTCCTGCCATCTCTCTTGCTCTCTCTTTCTCTATTGGCTATGTGTGCAAATGAATCACCTTTGGGCCCACTCTTTACTATTTATAGTTAGCCATATCACCCCCCTTTCATCTTTTTCTTCCCTAAGGAGCATATTAACTTGTTTTTTGCCTATTCTTCTTCCTACTGACTTGTTTTTTCGTCCTCTTCTCGCTTTTCACCTCCATTTTGTCTCTTTCGAGAGTCCACCCAAAAAAAAATATTTTTTGCCTGATCTCTCTAGGGGGCATCCCTCACCCATTTTATCCCTCCATGCAGTTGGGGCAAATTTTTCTTTGACTTGATGCCACTCCCTTGCTAGGTCCTAACGCCATGTTAAAGAGGGGCAAATATAAACACCTAAAAATGTCTTCACCATCAAACTGATTCCCGACATCCCTAAACATACCTATTTCCCTTCTAATTAATTAATTAAATTTTTATTTAATTAATTATACCTTCATCATCTAATTTTTCATCATTCTATCCCCCCCAACTAGATTAATTTTATTAATTCAATAGTTCAATCTTACCCAATTAATTAAATAAATATACAATATTTATTTATTTAATTTCCCCTTCTCACTAAACCCAATTAATTAGTTAAATCATGTTTAACTATTTAATTCAACCTATTAATTTAACCTATCCATACCCTAAGTGATTAAATAGTCATTATTTAATTACCTACCCTAACCTACATCATCGTACCCTTATGATTAATTAAGTAAACCATTAATTACTTAATTAATCATATCCTCCCACTAATCCATTTGCTAATTTATTCCAGCCATATTAATTAGGTTAATCACCTCAATTAATTTGGTCAAACCCTCATTAACACTTCTTCCCACACCCCATGAATAAAAAATTGATTTCCATACCAAATAAATCAATTTTTAATACACATTTGTCATAATCTCCATTAAATACCTGATGCAGAGGAAATGCAACAGAAGCTTACAAATGGGAAGGAGGAGTCATTAACACAACCAGCATGTTTAAAATTCTATCGACTTATCAGCATCATCATATTTCGAAGAGGCATGAAATATCCTCCTGCTAACTACTGTTCACTTCCTTATCGCCTTTCGCCTTTCGCCTGTCAGCAGCATCATGATACTCGACTATCAGCAGCATCATCACATTCGGCAAGCGCAAACATCCTCCTGATGTTCACTGTTCATCTTACCACCAAACTCTATCTTCATCATCATGATGTTCAACATCATCTTCATCAGCAGGATATAAAATATCCGGTTCCTCCGATATATCCTGATGACGACAACTTCAAGCACCTTTCCTTTGATGCTTACGTCACCCGATATTCGACTACTCAAACAACAGCATCAAGATATGACTTATCCGGTCATATTGAAACATCCTGATGATGTTAACCAAACTTTGTGCTGATAACTTACGCCGATGCCAAAACACTTAGCGACAGCAGGATAAACTTGCATAGGGTGATATACGCAATATCCTGATGACGATGACGTCACTTGCACCCGATGATGATGTCAATGCACCTGATGATGATGTCAACAGGATATAAGACACTTATATCCTCCGCAACATGATAATGAATATCCGGTGATCTTTTCAATATCTTGATGATGTCCTTTCCGGTCCTTAGCCAAAAAGTGAACTTTCACTTCTGCATGCGATAGCGATATGCGGATGATGGATACACACGAAAGATGATCCTGACGATGATATATATACACTGAGTATATATCCAACCTATATCATCCTGATGCACTTGAAACATACAATCTTCGTCAGCTTCATAACCCGATCCGGATAGCGATATACTCGCAGATGACGATACGATTCACTCCGGCTGGAAAAGCACATGCAGACCCCTGTATATCCGTCAGCTGCATGCAAACTCACAGAACCGCACAATTTCACAAAGAAAACATGATGATCGGGCCGGATCACCTTCAGATCAAAACTTAACAGTTTATCTTCCTAAACCCTAGCACATGAGGATGCTAGGTTGATTCACAGCATGCTACCAATCGATCTCCCACACAATGAAATGCATAAACAGAAAACTAAAATACAACCTAAACTAACATGCATGACCATTCCACCGATTCACAGAATCAACCGGTGGAAGGGTTGAAAGAATCCATTAACCTGTAATCAGAACAGAAATCAAAACATAAACAGCTGATAAACCAGATAATGCAATTGATGAGATCTTATTTAGATGAAACACAAATGTCCTGTTTCTACAATGTTTCACAATGTCTGGACTGATCTCTGGATCTCACTCAATCACCAGTACAACATAACATAACTACTACTCTCTCCAATCACCAGTACAACATAACATAACTACTACTCTCTCTCCTACTCTCTTCTCTAACTGTGTGGTCTCAAACCCTAACTGATCTGAGTTATTTATAGCAATATCCTACGAGTACTACCAACTCGATTCCTAGCGGCTGGGAGCTTCCAAGCGGCTAGGAGAGGACAGCTCATACTACCTGATCACGAGCTCTAACTGCCTGCACACTCTCCTAGGCTGATCTAATACATATGCATTGGTCCAATGGACCTTATTACATTATGAAGTCAAACATGCTAAAAATAGACTAATGTCCTGTCATGCGGACAATGGACCTATATCCTGTCTTGTAGGGGTGCTCCTGCACCATACTCCCCAGAAGAAGAAATCTCAAGTCCACTTGAGATGAGAGTATGAAGATCTGCACCATGTTTCTGGATCTGCTCTTCAGTCATCCATACTGCTTCGGAATTAGGTTTTCCCTTCCAAGAGACTAGATACTCCAAGTACTGTTTGTTCCGGGTCTGTTTGACCACTCTGGTGTCCAAAACCTTCTGCAACTGTGGAGGATCATGCTTGGGAATGTTATCATGGACTGTATCCTGTAGGAGTTCCTGGTCTGCATCTGGATAAGACTTGTATGGAGTTAAATCACATACATTGAATACAGGGGACAAACCAAGATCAGGGGGGAGTTGTATCTCATAAGCATTCTGTCCATGCTTGTGCATGACAATCTCCCTGAAAAACAAATCTGCAATGTATGAAGCATCAGCAGTGGTTTTGCATGGCAAGAAATGTGCCATTTTGCTGAATCTATCCACTACAACAAAAACACTGTCAAACCCTTTCCTTGTCCTTGGTAAACCCAAGACAAAATCCATACTTATGCTTTCCCATGGTCTGGAAGGAATGGGTAAGGGCTGATATAAACCTGCATTAGTCGACCTGCCTTTAGCTTTCTGACATATCACGCATGTCTCGACAAATTTTCTGACATCTGATTGTAACTTAGGCCAAAAGTAATGTCTTCAGACCAGATCAAGAGTCTTATCTAGACCAAAATGACCTGCCATAGCTCCACAATGTTTCTCCTTAATGATGTTTAACCTCATAGAACACCTTGGAATACATAACTGTCCACCTTTGAACAACAATCCATCCTGAATCAAAAATTTAGAGAATTCAGCATGATATTTCTCTCCAAAAGAAGTACATACATGATATATCTCCCCAAAATCTTCATCAGTCTCATACATGGTCTTTAGTGAATCAATGCCAACACTTTCTAACTGAATCTGGTTGACTGTTAGGACTCTCCTGCTCAAAGCATCTGCAACTTTATTCTTGACTCCTTTCTTATGCTTCAATGTAAAAGTAAACGCTTGTAAGGTTTCTACCCATTTCATGTGTCTGTGGTTCAGCTTTTCCTGGTTGTTTATGAAACTCAGAGCCTGGTTATCTGTGAATACTATGAATTCCTTTGGCATCAAGTAATGCCTCCATTTCTTGAGTGACTGGACTAAAGCATACATTTCCAAATCATATGAGGAATACCTCTTTTTAGCATCATTGAGCTTCTCACTGAAAAATGCAATAGGTCTACCTTCTTGGCTGAGTACTGCTCCAATGGCCATGTGACTGGCATCACATTCCACCTGAAAGATTTTGTTAAAGTCTGGAAGTGCAAGGACTGGCTGCTGTGCCACCTTCTTCTTCAATGTTTCAAAAGAATCATCTGCTCTTTGAGTCCAAACAAATCTGCACTTCTGTCCTCCTTTGATGGTATCAAGCATGGGTGCACAAATATGACTAAACCCTCTTATAGACTTCCTGTAGAAGGTTGCTAACCCACGGAAACTTCTGACATCATTCATAGTCTTTGGGGTTGGCCAAGACAATATGGCACTTACCTTCTCCTTATCCATTTGTAACTTTCCTTATGAAATGACAAAACCCAAATATGTGATCTCCTCTTGCATGAACAAACACTTGTCTAAATTTATCATCAGCTGCTCTTCATGTAACCTCTTAAGAACCAAATCTATGTGTCTGAGATGTTCTTCTTTTGTGTTGCTGAAAATCAGAATGTCATCTAGATATACTATGACAAACTTACCAATGAACTCTTTCAAAACCTCATTCATCAACCTCATAAAAGTACTAGGTGCATTAGATAAACCAAAAGGCATAACCTTCCACTCATATAACCCTTCATTAGTTTTGAATGCTGTTTTCCATTCATCTCCTGGTCTAATCCTGATCTGATGATATCCACTCTTTAAATCTATTTTTGTAAAATACTTAGCACCTCCCAAACAGTCAAGTAAATCCTCTATCCTAGGGATTGGAAACCTATACCTGATTGTGATCTTGTTAATAGCTCTGGAATCTGTGCAAAGCCTCCAAGTACCTTCCTTCTTTGGTGCTAGTACAGCTGGTACTGCACATGGACTTAAACTTTTCCCAATCAGACCTGAATCCAATAATTCTTCAATTTGTCTGGCTACTTCTGCATTCTGTTCTGGAGTTAGCTTATAGGCTGCTTTGTTTGGAAGTGTTGACCCTGGAATTAAGTCTATGCAGTGACTAATATCCCTGACAGGTGGTAGGGATCTTGGCATTCCCTCTGAGATGATACCTTTGTACTTATCCAATAGCTCTTGGATAGCTGGGTCTATGAACCTTTGCTTTTTCTCTTCCTTGACTTCTTGCTGCTGTTCTTTATTCACCCTCATACATGGGATTAGGGCATATGCAACTGCACCTTCTGCTGCTACTTCTTTCATGAACTGTTTACCTTCCATCAGCATTACCTTCACCTCTTTTCCTTTAGATTTCTCCTCCTTCTCCGTCAATGGTAGTAACTTTATAACCTTACCATCTTTAGTGATTGTATAGGTGTTTCTAATACCATCATGTTGTGCCTTCAAATCATACTGCCATGGTCTACCAAATAAAAGATTGCAAGCATCCATCGTGGTAATGTCAAACAACAACTTATCCTTATATGCTCCAATCTGAAATTCTACCCAAGCCTGCTCTTCTACAATTGTCTGCTGACCTTGGGTAAGCCATGAGACTTTATATGGGGATGGGTGAGGCAATCTCCTAAGCTTAAGCTTTGTCACCATTTCTTCAGACACAAAATTTTCAGTAGAACCAGAATCAATCAAAACTTTACATGCCTTACCTCCTGCTTTGCAAATAGTCCTGAAAAGAGACTTTCTTTGGGGGGATTCTTTGTCAGGTACCTTCATGGTGGTCACTGTTCTTCTCATCATTAGAGACTCTCCACTTTCTGGGTATCCATAATTATCAGGAGCATTCACACTCTGAAAAGCATTAGAGCCTGTCATACTTTGAGTATCAGGTTCTTGGATCAGATTTGTTCTCCTTTCTCCTGTTGAGCTTGTGGCCTTTTCTGGACATCTGCTGGCTATATGGCCTTCTTTGTTACAGTTATAATATCTGATGGATCCTCTGCCCTGGGATCTTCCTCTGAAAGGTCTTCTACCTCTGAAGTTTCCTTGCTGACTATAATTTTCCCCCTGGTTCTGACTATTGTTTCTCTTACCATTGTCATGACTGGATTCTCCTTGATATCCATGTCCATGTCCTCTACCTCTAAAAGGACCTCTTCCACCCCTTTGTTGTCTTTCTCTTCCTCTATTGTGTTGTTCTTGTTTTCTCTTTAACTTCTCTTCCACTTTCAATGCCAACTGAAAGCATTTCTGAACTGTATCTGGATTATGCAGACTTAAATCTTCCTGAATGTTGAGCCTCAATCCATTAAGGTATCTGGCGACCTTCTCTTCTTCACTTTTCTTTACCTTTGTTTTCATACAAAGTTTCATGAATTCTTCTGTATATGAGCTGACATCTAGCTCCTTCTGCTTCAGGTTTTGCTTCCTCTTGTGTAATTGGATACTGTAATCCAATGGGACATAAGCTTCCTTTACTAATGCCATCATTTTCTTCCATGTAGTGACTCTACGCTTTCCTTCCTGTACTCTATCATCTTGGACGAAATTCCACCATGTCAAGGCAGCTTCTTTCATTTTTGACTGGGCTATTTTCACCCTCTGTTGTTCTGGTATTTCCTCTGTTTCAAAGAAATTGTTCAAGGAGTCTATCCACTCCATCACTGAATCAGGTTCCATCTTTCCTGTAAACACTGGCAAATCCAGTTTCACATCCATGGTTCTCCTCTCCATGGCCTTGAGGGCGTTCAACAGTGGTCTCTGGTCTGCAGGAACAACCTCCTCGTTCCAACTAGGGATCTCTTCTTCTTCCCTATCTTCTTCTCTATCAGAACCTACTCTGTTCCTCACCTTCTCTAACTCATCCTTCAATTCCTGATTCTGAGCCTTCACGGCCTTGCTCTCTGCAATCTGTTTCCTTACCAGAACTGCCAACTCAACGTTGGTCATCCTTGCCGGAATCTCAGATGTTCCTTCTTCATCTGACATCCTGCTATATCCTAATCTTTTCCAGAAGATCCTTCCTTTGCTCTGATACCACTATGATGCAGAGGAAACGCAACAGAAGCTTACAAATGGGAAGGAGGAGTCATTAACACAACTAGCATGTTTAAAATTCTATCGGCTTATCAGCATCATCATATTTCGAAGAGGCATGAAATATCCTCCTGCTAACTACTGTTCACTTCCTTATCGCCTTTCGCCTTTCGCCTGTCAGCAGCATCATGATACTCGACTATCAGCAGCATCATGATACTCGACTATCAGCAGCATCATCACATTCGGCAAGCGCAAACATCCTCCTGATGTTCACTGTTCATCTTACCACCAAACTCTATCTTCATCATCATGATGTTCAACATCATCTTCATCAGCAGGATATAAAATATCCGGTTCCTCCGATATATCCTGATGACGACAACTTCAAGCACCTTTCCTTTGATGCTTACGTCACCCGATATCCGACTACTCAAACAACAGCATCAGGATATGACTTATCCGGTCATATTGAAACATCCTGATGATGTTAACCAAACTTTGTGCCGATAACTTACGCCGATGCCAAAACACTTAGCGACAACAAGATAAACTTGCATAGGGTGATATACGCAATATCCTGATGACGATGACGTCACTTGCACCCGATGATGATGTCAATGCACCTGATGATGATGTCAACAGGATATAAGACACTTATATCCTCCGCAACATGATAATGAATATCCGGTGATCTTTTCAATATCCTGATGATGTCCTTTCCAGTCCTTAGCCAAAAAGTGAACTTTCACTTCTGCATGCGATAGCGATATGCGGATGATGGATACACACGAAAGATGATCCTGACGATGATATATATACACTGAGTATATATCCAACCTATATCATCCTGATGCACTTGAAACATACAATCTTCGTCAGCTTCATAACTCGATCCGGATAGCGATATACTCGCAGATGACGATACGATTCACTCCGGCTGGAAAAGCACATGCAGACCCCTGTATATCCGTCAGCTGCATGCAAACTCACAGAACCGCACAATTTCACAAAGAAAACATGATGATCGGGCCGGATCACCTTCAGATCAAAACTTAATAGTTTATCTTCCTAAACCCTAGCACATGAGGATGCTAGGTTGATTCACAGCATGCTACCAATCGATCTCCCACATAATGAAATGCATAAACAGAAAACTAAAATACAACCTAAACTAACATGCATGACCATTCCACCGATTCACAGAATCAACCGGTGGAAGGGTTGAAAGAATCCATTAACCTGTAATCAGAACAGAAATCAAAACATAAACAGCTGATAAACCAGATAATGCAATTGATGAGATCTTATTTAGATGAAACACAAATGTCCTGTTTCTACAATGTTTCACAATGTTTGGACTGATCTCTAGATCTCACTCAATCACCAGTACAACATAACATAACTACTACTCTCTCCAATCACCAGTACAACATAACATAACTACTACTCTCTCTCCTACTCTCTTCTCTAACTGTGTGGTCTCAAACCCTAACTGATCTGAGTTATTTATAGCAATATCCTACGAGTACTACCAACTCGATTCCCAGCGGCTGGGAGCTTCCAAGCGGCTGGGAGAGGACAGCTCATACTACCTGATCACGAGCTCTAACTGCCTGCACACTCTCCTAGGCTGATCTAATACATATGCATTGGTCCAATGGACCTTATTACATTATGAAGTCAAACATGCTAAAAATAGACTAATGTCCTGTCATGCGGACAATGGACCTATATCCTGTCTTGTAGGGGTGCTCCTGCACCAATACCTCTTACACCTCTTACACATGTCATAACTCATTAATATCCACTCTTCCCCAAATAAATTTTAAATTCATTTTACTCTTCCCCATATGAATTTTTAATTCACAAATAATCCATCTCATCCAACCTCATTTATGGACCCCTCTTCCCAAGATGAATTAAAAATTCATCTTTATTCTCATCCCTTCATTTTTTAAGATTGAATCTAGGCCCACCACATCATTTTCATCCTCCACCATTGATCTCTCAAATCAATCTCCACCTTTGGATCAAAATCTCTCCAAAAATCCTATAAATACCCCATCTCTCAAGCCATTTTTTATCAACGATTTGAGTAGTGTTATTATGCTAAAATCTTGAGCTAGTCTAAGTGTGAGTTGCATAGTTTGAGAGAATTTTACATCTCATTTGAGCATATAGGGTATATCTTGGAGCATTGGGTGCGAGCTCCTTCACCCTTTTGGATTGGGTCTTCATATTGAGGTATAAATCTTTGTTTTGAATGCATTTGATTTATGTTTTTACCTTGATTTGGACACACTAATCATATAGATCATCATGTAAATTAATTGTTTGATTATCTAACTTTCGACATACCTTGTCCTCGAGTATCATTTTCAAGTGAATCATAAAAATCAACGTTATTATCTAGTTTCCTCCCTAGGAAACTTGATATGCAACCATGTTAAATCGTCCAACTAATTTGTTACATTTTATATCCCATTACTAGACAAGTAACTTTCCACCATCTTGGACTTGGAAGTGTGACAGTCATTCCAAGTTGCATATATTCAATTTCTACTTAATATGATGTCGTACTATCTACATTAGGATTTCTTATTCTATTCAGAGTGTCACAATACACTTAAAATCCTATCATAAAGACCTTACTATCAATCTTACAGACTTGCCAAAATAAGAATTATGCTATATTAAACAATATGAATTAGTATGCATTCCAATCTCCTAGTATACCCTACCCTGAGATGGTCTCACATGCTTTCAATATATAATATGATCAAGTATATAGGCTAACCCATGTTTTCCAATCCCTTGGTATCTCTTACTCTGAGTTGGTTATACCAATAAAATCAAGTATAAGAATCATTAATGTTCCAATCTCTTGACACTCCCTTGTCCTTGAGATGGTTTAATGAATACAATAATGCAAGGTACAAGAATAACTATGGGTTCCAATCTCTTGGTTCTCTTGTCTATATATTAAGCTCATAGTATATATAACATAATAGATATTGGTGAATCAATAAGACTATGCTAATCCACTTTACTTTACCATGGTCAAAAGAGACATTAAGCAACTGATAATCTTCTTTTTTGAGGGGGTTGATTTAACTCTCGTTTAAAAATGATAATAAGAGAAAAGGGCTACTAAAATCCCATCCACGGATCACAATAATGATGATGGGCTTAACCAGAATCTATTAGCTCCAACCAAACGGGTTAGTAGCTGCCCAAAACTTGGTCTCACACAACTAATAAATGCATAGATGACATTATATTATAAACATGATCATATTAGTGACATGCATTCGGTTACATATGGATAATAGGGACATTTGACCCTATCTCTGTAAGTACCAAAATTGTGTTAGGCAAATACATGTTGGTCCTATGATGAGATGGAAGCAACATCTCATGACCCTCAAAGGCATGATTTTACTTTCCCCAGTAGTTTCTTGCCTTTATGATTTCCCCTTTTGTCTTGTTGTCTTTTGTCCCTCTCGTTTTGACTTTTGTTTAACTTTTCATGCCTTTTGTGTTGCCTCATAGACCCATCATGTTTGCCTATATAGGGTCACTCCTTTTAGTTCCAGGGTCACCCCTAGTATCTCTAGAATGCCCATAGTGTTTCTTGGTCACCTAAGCAACACTGACTAGCAACAGGGGCGACTCTGTTTGTTTTTCAATGCACATGTTAACTCAAGTTTTTAGATTTTCTTCTTGATTTTTGGCCCATTTTAAGTCACATTTTTTTGTGCCAACTCATCATTGCTTGCTTTCTTTCCTTTGTGAACTCATGATTGAATCTTATATCTTCTAAATTGTTTCTATTAATCTCTTTGAGTTCACTTTAGTTTTCTCAAATTTTCTTCTAGTTTTCTTCTTATCTCTTTGGCTATTCATGATTTGTTTCCTTTTCTTCTTGAGTCATGCTTTATTTGATCTTGTATCTTCTCCCATTCCCTCTCATTTTTACCTATAAATACTTCTCACCTCTTCATTATTTTCCACGCCTTCACTTTCTTTCAAATGATCTTACAAGCTTCTTAGTTTTCTTCAAGCTTCTTAAAACCTTCTCTACAAACCTTGAACCTTTTGCTTATGAGTTTTAGCTTAGATGTCTCTTAGAAGCCTTAGACCAATAAAGCTTCTCATACAGGCCTTGAGCCTATTTTTATTTTTAGCCATACAAGCCTTAGAGCTTCTTTTGTTTTAATATCCTCACATCCTTTGCCTTTTTCTCATCATCAAGAGGAGTTCCTCATTGTTGTAGGGAAGGTTGTTCAGATAAAGATCGACCTCTGAGGACTATCTTCTTGGCACTGACATGATCAAGTATAGGTTCCATTATTGTTTTAGTAGTAATTAGAAAACAAATTGCTCTTGAAGAAATAAACTATGTCCTTATTCCTTCCTCATTTCAAAAGGTTTCTTAATTTAGGAAAATGGTTTCTTATTGCATTCATAGATTAAATTACATCTTCTCTTCATTTAGTTAAATTCAGTGCAATATTTATATCAGAAAAATATAAAAATATAGTTAAATTGCACTTAGGAAAAGTCCTTTAGATTGCATCCATATCTTTTTCCTAGTAATTAGATAACATTGAAATATCAAAAATGAATTAAAAGTTGCATGCATGCATGTAGTTTAATTTGCACTTAGAAACTCTATATTCAACTATGCAAAACAACTACATACAAGTGCTAGGCCGTTATTTTCATCACTAAGCAATCAACTCAAAACATAGTAACATAAGCCCTTGGTTTCATCCCAAGGCATAGAGAATACATCACAAAACACAAACATTTGAATACTCAAATCCTCTCTACTAAGCATCTAATGTGCCATGGTATGAGAGAGGATTGGGTTAAAAAAATCTTAGTGGAGATAAAAGAAAATCTAGATAACATAGAAAAGTCAAAATAAGTAGAACAAATCAACATAAAAATTCAAGAACAAGAAAACATTCTTAGAAAAATTCAACAAGATAATGAGAGAAGATGATTGGAAGAACAAGTTAGGAATAGAGAATGCAGATTTCTCAAGGAAATCCTAGAATTAGACTGAAGAAGACTTGAGGTCTTTCATCTCTATGTTGCTAACGAACTTGATCATCTTAGGGCAAGTTATACTCGAGGAAACATTATAATTAAAACTACTACAACCTTACAAAGAGTCCAACAAACAACAAAACAACAAGAAACCAATGATAATGATCATAGCGATAGTAACACAGACACCCAAAAAACAAGCGTGATCACTATGACTTAGACCCACAAAGTTCCACTCCTGAGGGAGATAGACAACCCTTCAGTTTCACCATTGCTTGATTTACTACTGTTGTGAGAGCATGAGTGACTAGAGGGTCACCTCTGTAAGTGTTCTCAATCCTCCATGTGTTGCCTCAACACCCAACTCATTTGTGTTGTGCTTGGGTCAAGTTTCAAACACCACAGTCTTTGGGTTTGAAACTTATTAACAAGGACAATTACATTGAGCAACACACAAGGTTTAAATTCTTTCAATAGTAATGGTTGCAAGATAGAGAATACACTAGATTTATATCTAGTCAATAACGCGTTAAGAAGATTGTGTAAATGGTCACAATGACACCAAAAAGGTTCAAAGGATCTTAATAGTTAGGCATAATGAATAATATATGGTTGATAATGATGATACTATGTCTAAGGTGATCAACGATCTAAGTCAATTTATAACTAGAGATCAAATTGATATCAGAGTTCAAATCAGTATATAAACCAAAGATCAAATGTAGATTTTTGCATCACCACATACAATAGTATTATTCTATAGGTGGTTACATGGAGATACAAGATGCTCAACCCTTTCACTGAGTTGGTTTTAAAGACAACACACTAGATTTATGACACGTCTAAATAGACTATGAAATAATATCAACAACAATCAAGAGGATTCAAATGATCGGAGATAAAAAGTGATGACATCTACAGTTAAATAAGAGTGAAAGATCTATACTTATCAATGATAACAAATGCAAATAAGAAGATTGAATGATCCTTATAAGGTTGTAGGTGGCAGTCCACAAGGCTCAACACAACTGAGTCATACACTCAAGCACATATACATCAAGTGTGATCATTATGAGGTTACAAACCAGGAAAAATGACTACTCATCGCTACAAATTGATAGCACAATAATTCCAAAATCTATAGTTCCTTATCACCCAGTCGGTTATTAAATGATTAAGGATTTTCCACTATAAAATACTAATAACAAAGGAACTAACAACTAAATACCTATATGATTTGTGCTTCATTCTCCCCCAATCATGGGCTCTCACTTTTTGTGCCAACTCTTGTATCACTACCCTTCCCCCTTACACCCTCAAAATAGCCTTTTGTGTATGGCCTCCTTGCAACTAAGCTAATCTTATTTTGGTATTAAAATTATTAGTTATCAATCTATAAGAATGAATGCATTCTCCTCCTATTCACCTCCAGAAAAAGGGAAAATAGAGTGCTTTTAAAATGCCACTATTCTTTTTCCATTAAATCTCCCACTCATGTCAATTATTTTTAGCCTCACCACTATAGAGAGTGTGCCATAATGGCTCCACTCACCCATTCTCATCTACAGTTACAATACACATGGGAATTAAAATAGACATATAATAAAACTATAAGCCCACTGTTGGGTCCCAAAACTACAACTCCACTTCCTAGGATGGAATCACACTCATAAGGCCAGGGTTGTCATCATGCAAGCATAATTGATCCATCAACTGAATGTGGAGGGTTGAAGGTCAACTCTACGAGAGTGGGTTTCATCCCTTGCACTTTGAGTTTAGCTAAACTCTAGAGGGATATTCCAAGGGGTATACCTTGATAGGTATTGAGTTCAAACTAGATGAACAACTAAAAACCAATGAACAACCAAAACCAACTCGTTATCTTGATCCTAAAACTATCATTGAACCAAGAACAACTGGTTGTCACAATACCCCTATATAGATGATACAAATTGTGCAAGTATGCATGCACGGGAATGATGGTTCTTCCCCTAAACCACTGGTAAATGTTTTTGTTTGTTTAAATGATGTGAGTCTTATAGGAATGGCTCCAGACTGGTGCCTATTCTATGGGCAATAGACAACAAATTGAAATCAAATGAATGATGAGCTATGTATTTGCATACACCACAAAATATGAGATCTTGAAATAGAACATACTTAGTAATCCAAAACATAACTCCATATACCCATATATAACATGAGAGAGATAATTACAAAGCTTGAAATATTTTCAGAATGTTGTCACATTCATATAACCCAATATTACATTTGTGCCATCAAACATGGCAAAGGAAAATACTCAACTACGATTAAGAAATCTTCTTGGGTACATACCTAATGACCTGGAGACATTCTATAACAAGAATCATAAACAATATCAAATCCTTTGACTTCATAGGTCTGCACTCCTCAATGAACTAAACTAGTGTTTCAATGGTTGCCCTGCAATTTTCTGCACCTATAGTTGTCTTCTGGAGACCACTACCAACCTCCTTTGCAAAAAACCAACCTCCTTTGAAATGGATTTCAACCTTCTATTTATATCATCTACAACTCGGATTTGATGATGGATTGGGAGGGAAAACCCCAACAACCCCACCAACTGCATTAATAACATTATTTCTAGCTACCCATTTCGTATTAATGGCAATCCTAAAAGTTGTTGGCACATTTTCTCACATTTTCTGAACATTTCCAAATGACAAAGAGAGCAAGGAAGGCAAGTCAGCCTTGCCCTGACAAATCAGGATTCAGAGGTTAGGCCTCCACCATGCACCATGTATTTTGAAAAGGAAGAAAAGAATTGCCCGATCCTAAAATACTTGGGAAAAACTTTGAAAATCATTGGGGATCAGGCATTAGACCTTATTCCTTCCACCTTCCAAAAGAAAGAAGGAAGAAAAGAAACTTCCCACTCGTTGCTGCCCGAAACACTTAGAAAGTTCTGAAACCTCGACAGGCTTTGATGAACGAGCCTTTCGCCTTCTTCCTTCCAAAAGAAAGGAGGAAGAAAAGAAACCTCCCACATGCCACCACCCGCAACACTTAGACGAATAAGGCTCTGTTGGACTTCGACTGTTGGACCCTCTCCCTTCCACTTGCTTCAGAAGAAGACAAAAGGCCACCACTCCAACCTCCAAAATTCACAATACTTAGAAAATTTTTAAAACTCTTGGCGGACTTCGACGGTTGGGCCTTCCTGTTAATTCATGCTCTGAAGAAGATGAAAGGCTGCAAGCCTGACCTCCTACGTCTGAAACACTTAGGTGACTTTTGGATTAACAAGGGGGAATTCGAAGCTGATAGGAATGGCACAATGGAAGACATAACCCCGAAACCCTGGAACTTTGAAAAAGGTAGAAAATGCAAGGAAAACACTTAGAATTTAGACTTAGTCATTTTTATGGGTTTCTTCCTTGCATTTCCAAAAGAACAAAGTAGGGCTCATGATGTATTGGGCAAGATTAGCATGCTGGGGAAACTCAACAAGGTTTTGCAAATACTTGGCTTAAAAATAAGAATCCCAATAATGGCTCTGGTTGGGGACGTGTGCCAAGTAGTGGCACAGCAAGAGTCCAGATCTTTGGGGCAGACCAAAAAGCAAAAAACAGACAGGGGAACAACGAAAAATATATTTACAAGGCATACAGTCATAATCACGAGGGCACAAAAGGAAAGTTGGCTATAATAAAAATTTGTAGTCACTTGCAGGTCAAACCTGCACAAGATGACCAAGACTACTTGCATTTGTCAAAGACAAGCTAAATGAAGGAGTTGATCTCCCTCAAACCAAATCTGCACTTTTCACCCGACTGGAACAACTAAAGTTTTTCATATGCATGCACCAATTTGCAATCACTATACATGACATGAAGACAAACTTCACCATTGAAAACAATACCATAGGACAACCACAAATAATAGGTGCTCAACCTATTCCATACTACATCATGTTTGTTCCCAGCAATAAGGGGTGACAAATATAGAACCTGGTTTGCACCAAAAGAGACTAATGGAAGGAAGCATCCATCATCAATTGCCACACTGTCATACCTGCAAACCTGTTCATGCAAATTGAGGGGAAAGGAGAACACCTCCAACTCACATGGCAAGGAGAACTATGCCTAAATGCACTATTGTTCCACAAGAGAAGACTCTTCATCTTGTAGAGCAAATTGGAAGGACTCCAGCTTGGGTGTACCTTCAAGTTGGGCTGCCATCTATTGAAGTTTAGGCATACACATGCCTCGCTACTCATTCACATCAATGTCCCATACAAAAGACTCAACCACTACTGCAGCACCAACACATCTGAGAACTTATAAACATTCCACATCAAAGTGGAAAGAATCATATTCATTTGCATTTCCACCAAGCTCTTGAAGACAACTTTCATATGTGTTGCTACAACTTTCAATTTATGAATCATAAGCATGACTCAAGCTGCAATTGAAACCATCAACACATAAATCAATACCATGAGACACCTCATATGAAGAACCATGTTCTTCAAATTGTCTCTATATTTCAAGTTCACCTTGGCAACTGGTGTCACACATGCTGCCATAAAGATACTGCTGACACGTATGTTTTTCTTCATTTCTCTATCATTTCATAGTGGCTTAGATGAAGCATGCACTCTACATGGGGAAGACAACATACCTTGCTCAAAAGAAACAAGTTCTCATATGCGTCCACATGATCACCATCTTCACAATCTAGGGCAAGATCTTCACACTAAAACTCTATCGTTGCACCAACATCTATCTTTGATCTGTTATCATCATGTGTAACTACCTCTACATCTACCTCATGCAAGCAAATACTAACTGCTTTTTCATCACAAACAGGAACAACAGAGGGTAATACATCAAACAAGAAACAAGTTCCTTGCTCACAATCTAATTCATTTATATGTGTACACTCAACATGATCAACCTCATGAGTTGATCCTACTGGCTGTTCATCCACGTACACATCATCCTCCTTGTTCACTGAACCACATACCTCAGCATTAGATTGGAAGTCATCATTGGATATATCACTATCATTTTCACGTGATGAACTGTCCAATAGAAGGCTAGTGCATACACTACTTTCATCATTTGCATCACTATTATATAATGCACCACCTTCACTTTCTACCCTCCTAACTACACAATCATCATCATCTGATGTTGTATTCACTTGATTGTCTGTATCCACACTGTTGTTGTTCAGATTAGCATGTTGATTACCAACAACACATGCACTTGTGAATAACAAACCCTTTATGTAGTCATCTCTCATTTTCTCCATGGAGTCTAGGAAAAAATATGCCTGTTGCATACTCATTATGTTCAAATCTTCTCGCGCATAACTTTGTCCAATTTCATATGCTTCGAAAAACATATCAATGCAAGCGGGAATATTAGGTCTGAAACCTTCAGGAATATGGGAAAGAGCAACAACAAACCTATAACCAAAATCCTTGCTTGACTCTCCCTCTTGTCTTTTAATTTTTTCTAGCTCTATGAAAAGATCAATAGGGTCAAGACCTTTGGTGAATTCATTTTCAAATGCTACCACAAGTTCATTCCATGAGGCAAAGGACTACCCCTTGGGAAATTTTGAAACTATTCTTTTGCCTTTCCATGTAATGACCTAACAAAAAATATCATGTCAATATCCTCATCCTCAAACTCATATTTTTCCATAAATTTTGAGAATACATCAACATGTGTGTTCCCTTCCCAAATATTATACCCATCAAACTTGGGCAACTAGCTATAGACCTTGGTTGGCATGCCTCATGTTTTGTAATCAATCCATGAGAGTTCTAGTTGATTGTATACAGGATCTAAGGGAGGAGCAGGGGACTAAGAAATTTGATTTTAAATGGGGTAGTAGGGAATGCATTGGACTGCACCCTAGACTCTAGCAACCTAATCTAATTTTCTTTTTCTTCTTCTTCCTACCATAAGGACTCTAGCAGTTGTTTAGTCTTATCAACTTCACATTGCTACATTGCTAAGTCATTTTGATTTTACATGGGTGCATATAAGTTTTGGTTTGTGTAACATGCAAAACCATCACTTGAATATGCATTGCCAGAATGGTCAAAAGCCTGATAGTTTCTAAGGTCTACAACATAAGAAGATGTATAGGAAGGGGCATCCCTACGATATCCATGTTCATACCAATTGGCCATGACTAAAGCATTCTACAATGCAAGGCAGGATGCAAGAGGCATACAAATTTTTTCCTTCAACATGATAGGAACAACAAACTTCAAAGGTTAGGAAGAAAACCATGTGTACCTTTATTTCACTAGTTGTTGCATTTTGAAATGGGGTCTTTGATTCACCAACAGTAGACAACAACAAATTTATTCACATTCTTTGACAGCAGAGTCGTCACCTCTTCCAAAGAGGAAAACCTTGAAGTGTGACAATCTTCAAGGTTGCAAAATAATTCTGGGCTCTCCAACCAGCAGAGTCTTCAAATGCTTTCCAACCCAGTACTAATCTATCCCTAGTAACGATGTCAATCTGTTGGCGTAAGTTGATGAGTTGCCAACTTACCCAAACAAAATGCACAACTATAAATCATTGTTACTAAGGTCTTCAAATCTGAACCAAAATATTATGTCCCTGGTAACGGCACCAATCTATTGGTGTAAGTTGATGGGATGCCAACTTCAACACACAACAAACTCCACCTGGCAATGGCTGCAAACTTCTTCAGTGACTGTGTTGCAAAGGTCTTTCAAAATCTGAACCAAGATACCACGTCCTTGACAACGATGCCAATCTATTAGATCCCAAAACTACAACTCCACTTCCTAGGATAGAATCACACTCACAAGGCCAGGGTTGTTGTCATGCAAGCATAATTGGTCCATGAATAGAATGTGGAGGGTTGAAGGTTAACTCTATGGGAGTGGGTTTCATCCGAGTTCAGCTAAACTCTAGAGGGATATTCCAAGGGTATACCTTAACAGGTATTGAGTTCAAACTGGATGAACAACTAAAAATTAATGAACAACCAAACCCAACTAGTTATCTTGATCCCAAAACTGTCACTGAACTAGGAACAACTGGTTGTCACAAAACCCCTATATAGCTGATACAAACTATGCAAGTATGCATGCACAAGAATGATGGTTCTTCTCCTAAACCACTAGTAAATGTTTTTGTTTGTTTAAATGATGTGAGGCTGATAGGATTGGCTCCAGACCAATGCCTATTCTATGGGCAATAGAGTCGTAGTCCATTAAGAAAACAACAAACTGAAACCAAAAGAACTATGAGCTATGTATTTGCATACACCACAAAATATGAGATCTTGAAACAAAACATACTTAGTATTCCAAAACATAACTGCATAGACCCATATACAACATGAGAGAGATCATTACAAAGATTGCAATGATTTCAAAATGTTGTCACATTCATCTGACCCAATGTTACATTTGTGCCATCAAACATGGCAATGGAAAATACCCAACTGTGACTGAGAAATCTTCCTGGGTACATACCTAATGACCTGGAGACATTCTACAACAAGAATCATATACAATATCAACTCATTTGACTTCACAGTTCTACACTCCTCAATGAGCTGAACTGGTGTTTCAATGGCTTCCCTACAACTTTTTGCACCTGTAGCTGTCTTCTAGAGACCACACACAAAAAACCAACCTCCTTTGAAATGAGTTTCAACCTTCTATTTATATCATCTACAACTCAGATTTGATGATGGACTGGGAGGTAAAACCCCAACAACTCCACCAACTGCATTAATAACATCATTTCTAGCTACCCATTTCATATTAAAGGCAATCTTGAGAGTTGTTGGTGTGGTTTCCCACATTTTTTGGGCATTTCTAGACAGCGGAGAGAGTAGGGAAGGCAAGTCAGTCTTGCCCCGACAAATTGGGCTTCAGAGGTTGGGCCTCCACCATGCACCATGTATTTTGAGAAGGAAGAAAAGAACTGCTCGATCCTAAAATACTTAGAAAAAACTTTGAAAACTGTCGAGGATCGGGCCTCAGACCTTCTTCCGTATGCCTTCCAAAAGAAAGAAGGAAGAAAAGAAACTTCCTACTCACTGCCACCTAAAACACTTAGAAAGTTTTGAAACCTCGGTGGGCTTTGGCGAACAGGCCTTCTACCTTCTTCCTTCCAAAAGAAAGAAGGAAGAAAAGAAACCTCCCGCATGTCATCACCCACAACACTTAGATGAATAAGGCTCCGTCGGACTTCGTCCGTTGGGTCCTCTCCCTTCCACTTGCTTTAGAAGAAGACAAAAGACCACCACTCCAACCTCTAAAATCCGCAATACTTCAGCGATCGGGCCTTCTTATTAATGCATGCTCTGAAGAAGATGAAAGGCCACAAGCCTAACCTCTAATGCCTAAAACACTTAGGTGACTTTCATATTAACAAGGGGGAATTCATAGATGATAGGAATGGCACAACAGAAGATAGAACCCCAAAACTCTGAAAAAGGTAGAAAATACAAGGAAAATGCTTAGAATTTGGACTTAGTCATTTTTGTGGGTTTCTTCCTTGCATTTCCAAAAGAACAAGGTAGGACTCATGATAGATTGGGCAAGATTAGCATGTTGGGGAAATACAGTAAGATTTTGTAAATACTTGGCTTGAAAACAAGAATCTTAACACTCAACTTGATAATAATAGATTGCAATAAGATCACATTATAAAACTCATTAAATAATTAGGTTGACTAATATGATATTAAGATTACAAGTAACTATCATGATACTTATAATAATAATCAACTCTTAAAATATCAAAATGAATAACAATAAAATAAGCTATTGTGACTATCTTTCAACAATGCCTAATATGCTCCTATGTGCCTATCGGGCATCAACATACAATCATATTATTGACTCATGTAGGTGTGTGGTTCTCATTTAATTTGGTTCAACTATCGACTTGTCACCTTCTATCATCCTCTCCCAAATGATACTCTCCCTCACCATGTGGGTGGGGAGAATGTTATCCTACATCCACCTCATTTCCAACTAGATAGTAGTTAGTCCATTAGGAAAATAAATCAAAATCACAATTTTTAAATAGATATTAACTGTACACAATCAACTTTGATATCGTGAATATTCTACCAAGATAAAAATTGTATCATCTTTCTTATTATAGGATGGTACAAAAATAAACTAATAAATATTAAATCCATACATTAATATGCTCTAAATATATAACCAAAAATGGGTTGTGACATCCTTCCCCACTAGAAAAGGTCATCATCCTGATGGATCAAATAGACATGACAATAAAAGTTTGTTTGATACATCAAATAAATGCCAAACATTAGAATATAGAAGATTTAATGAAATCTATATAGATCACTTAAATAATCTCATGGTTTTATGGATATGATATGGGAATTTATCCATTTCTCACCATTAATGATGAGTCTGTCCCTCAAAGAGACTACTAATAGAAAGAAAAAGATGTTCAACTTGTCATACATACCTGTCTCTCATGTGACCTTAGAACATTTATGAATAGTTACATACTGTTCATTTCCCAATCCTTATCCATTTTAACCAAGCCATGTTGTCTCCCTAGCTCATCGCCATTCGTGATGACAAACAAGCATCCCATACTACTTGTCGTCATCACTGGCTAGGTTTTTGTGTCATGTTAGACCTTTTATTATATTTAATGATCAATAGAAAACACCAGACTCTTTTTAGACTCACAGTAGCATTACTAAATAATATTTTTCTTTATAGTATATATCATTAGCATATCATAAAACTCAACATGAAGTTATGCACCATTTAAATGTAAAGGTAAAACACTTACCATATTTGATAACTCATATTATTGGTTGCCCACATTTGGCAAAATAGCCATAATAAATTTCATCCCATTCCAATTTAAATCATGGTGAAATGACTCATGTTTTATAACTTAATTCAACATCATCATTATATACAAGATTAACAAGTTACTAAAACTCACTCATAACCAGGTTTATCTACCTTTCATACTTGGAAACTTTGACCACAAGGATGGTAACTTCAACTACACCTTTTATGTCCTTGTTTTCAACATCCTACTCTTTTACTATTGTTGGAACATTAGTAGGAATAGAAACACGACTAGGATAATCATATCTCATTCTCAAGGCCAATCAGATAGAGATTATCATTTATGCTCTTATGTGAATTCAATATATATCAATTACTATCATCAAGGCATGTCATATACACCAACCATCAAGGTTACTCACAGCTAGAGATCCATACAAGTAAAACACATTTTATATCTTGTCAAACACTTCACATAATATTCATTTGTATTTAGCAAGGAATAAATAATTCCAACTAGCATAGTTCTACAAACATCAAGAACAAGCATGTTCTTCACAATATGCCCCCTTATACAACCCATCAGAGACCCGTCATGGACATGAGAGGAAAGAACATGATATGATAGCATAGCCACCACAATAATAAGAATAATACCAAGGTGGAAGAAATATTGATTCCAACAATAAGGCATAAAATGAACTCAATTTCAACAATAAATCAAGCATGACTAAAAAGTCATTTATGAAATTCGGTGGCTAGAATACTTAATAATAAATCCATGCTAACCCTCATAGACACTTAAAGAATTTTTAAATAACCAAAAGAAAGCATCAAAATCTAAAAAGTACATTTACATGTAGTACATGACTAATTCTAGTCACAAACAAGGGAGTAAGATGCTACACTACACCTAGATTTCCAAAATCCATAGCAAGTTAGAGCATGCTCAAGCAACACAAAACAATAAGTCGTTTAAGACTCCAATCACATCTTAAGTAGATTACATTTTTCACTTATCTAGATACTAAGTTTGATTTCATGTTATCATGAACAAATGTCTCTTCTCAACATAATCAAATCATCACACTTAAGAGATTTACAACATAATTGCACACACTAGCAATCTTTTATGAATCAAGATTAAGCTAGGATAAAATTTGACTCACAAGCTAGGATGATTTAACACATTCACTCATGCTTCATAGAGTGATTATCATTTAGCATATATTGGAATTCATAAATCAAATGATATTACTTGAATGCAACATAGCAAAACTAAAGAAAAGAATTTTGGTTGGGACACAAGCCTTTGCCCAATATTCTACCTTGCAATATTTAACATGTACAACCGAATGTGTTGCACACAAAAATGGGAATGCATGACTAAAACTTTAATCAATGGGGAAATTTCATGAGAAGACCACTATATCCATGTCCTCTACAAAACACTTGACATTTTCAAAAGGATGAACAAAACACCAGGGAACTCTATCCCACACCAACCCTTTGCATAACTATTTTTCATATGCCAATATGAATATTATGCAATAGGATAGTTCATTAATGTCTCCATGGGGACACTCATCAAAAAATAAACTTTTTATTATGTAATGACACCTTGGGTTTCCTCATGGGCCCTAGGGAAGAATGCATTTCAAGACCTATGCTATTAATACAATGCTTTACTCCATGCATTAGAATCATTAAAAACCTATTGGCATCCTTCAAATAAGGGTAACACAACATGCACTCTATGCGAGCACTTCTATGTAGAAGAGGAAATAATAATTCTAAATACAAGATAGTGGTTGCAGTGTGACATACTCAATCGAGGATTCACATAACAGGGTCCAAACATGATTGCAACTAATTCCTTACCTAAAATTGGCATATGAGATAAACATTATCAATGATGCAAGAGAGTACACAACTCTTCATATAGTAGCTTTCACAACACATTGAGGAGTATGATTACAAAATTCAATCATTCACAGACATCAAGAATTATTGCCTTGGATGCAAGATAAGACAAGGTAATTCCTACAAAATAACTTTTTATTCTATAACAATATTGTAAGACTCTAAAGAGAAACTTACATATTGACTTGCATAGTAGAAATTGAAAGTTCCAACTCTCTATCTACTAGTCAACGATCCACCTATTTCCACTTGGTTCCCATTTTGAACCATCTAGGAATTAAACAAGAATTTAGTTGGTCTACGTATCTTTGATATGATTCTAGGATCTACAAAACACTTAGTGGATCTTGCATCTACTAGAATATTAGTGGAGCATCCAAAAATCTTATGCTTAGATGAATGCAACTTTAGCAAAGGAGACTCCAAGTCCTAGAGTTGAACCTAGAGGTCTGATACCACATGTAATGAACCACCTAATTAATAATAACAAATAATGGAAAATTTGGAAATTAAATAATACAGAAATACCACACTTGAATTTCCTTTTTCAAAACATAAATAGATTCCATATTTTAAATAAAGGTGCCATCATTATATAGATTTCCATAAAGTTTACAAATAAGATACAATCTCATATTAGGACAATTGTCCTTCTAATTCTAATCCACCTGAGTACATTAGTTAAACAAAGTCTTTGACTTCTTACTACAAATAATTGACCATTGGTCATAGTCATCTCATCCGAGTGTAAGCAATATGGTTGTCAAGTTATAGGAGGAAGATCATCATTTAAGCACTTTACCTCCAACCATAGACCTAGTAGTCCCCCACACATCTTCCTACTGGAAGAGGCCCGACCCTTCAATGAGGGTGATAGATAGGGGCATCTGTAGTAGAACCAAATCTAAAAATTAAGTGCAAATGTGAGTACCTGTCACATGTAGTCAATCGGGTGATCCCTAGATACCCCATGATTTCTGACTAACCTGAAACTACATATATAGTGAACTAATGATGCTTATAGTTTGGCCAAAGTGTTCCATTATTAGTCACATAAATGTGGGTCATCCATTCACGCACTACTATCTCTTGCTTAACTCTCCCAGAAATGACCAATGGAAGTATAAATTAGCACACAACCTTAGAAATATATTTGTTATCACCAAACTCTTGGCAGACCCTACCCTTGAGTTGGTCTTATACATTTAACAACACCAAACTCTAGGCACACCCCGCCCTTGATTTGGTCTTAGCACATGCAATAATTACACCAAACTTCTAGCATACCTTGACCCCAAGTTGATCTTACTAGTTTTCAGTTTATAATACTATCAATTTGTTGTACAAGACATAATCTCATAATACAAAATATAGATTGAGATATATAAACTATCAATTTCCAAACTCTTGGCATACCTTGCCCCCAAATTGGTCTTACTATTTGTTTGTATAAATATAATAGATCATCACATAAATTATCTATTTGACTATCTAACTTTCAACATACCCTACCCTTGAGTATTATTTTCAAGCAAATCATAATAATCAATGCTATTAGCTAGTTTTCTCCCTAGGAAACTTAATACACAACCATGTTAAACTGTCCAACCAATTTGTTGCATTCTATATCCCATTACTAAGCAAGTCACTTCCACCATCTTAAACTTAGAAGTGTGAAAGTCATTCCAAGTTGCATATATTCAATTTCTACCTAGTATGACATTATATTATCTACATTAGGATTTCTTCTTCTATTCAGAGTATCACAATACGCTTAAACTCCAATCATAAATACCTTACTATCAATCTTATTAACTTGAGAAAATAAGCATTTTTCTATATCAAATAGTATAAATCGACATGCATATAAATTGTAAAGTTCCAATCTCTCGGTATACCCTACCTTGAGATGGTCTTGCTTGCTTTTAGTATATTATATGATCAAGTTTATAGACTAACCCATGTTTTCCAATCCTCGGTATCCCTTACCCTAAGTTGGTTATATCAATAATACTAAGTATAGGAATAACTATTGTCCCAATATCCTAGCATGCCCTTATCCTTGAGCTGGTTTAATGAAGACAATAATGCAAGGTACAAGAATAACTATGGTTTCTAATCTCTTAGTATACCCTTTACCATTGAGATGGATTAATGCATATAATAATGCAAGGTACAAGAATAGCTATGGTTTCCAATCTCTTGGTATACCTTTACGCTTGGGATGGATTAATGAATATAATAATGCAAGGTACAAGAATAACTATGGTTTGTAACTGAGGAAATACACTGACATAAAAATATTGACATTATTGATAATACATCATATAACCAAAATTGATGCTAACATACACATATGTAATTGCATGCTAAATAGTGATTCTCTCGACTTGTCTATAAACTCATTATATAATATAATAGACATTGGTGAAACAATAAGACTATGCTAATCCACTTTACTTTACCACAGTCAAAGTAGACATTGAGCAACTGATGATCTTCTCCATTGAGGGGGTTGATTTAACCCTCATTTAAAAATGATAATAAGAGAAAGGGGCAACTAAAATCCCATCCACGAATCACAATATTGATGAAAGGCTTAACCAAAATATGTTAGCTCCTACTAAATAGCTTAGGGACTGCCCAACGCTTGGTCGCATACAACCAGTAAATGCCTACATGACATTCTAATATAAACATGATAATAAGAGTGACATGCATTTGGTTACATATGGACAATAGGGACATTAGACCCTGTCTCTAGGTTTGAAACTTATTAACAAGGACAATTACAGTGAGCAACACACATGGTTGAAACTCTTTCAATAGTAACAACAAGATAAACAATACACTGGATTTATATCTAGTCAATAACATGTCTAATAGACTATGTAAATGGTCACAATGACCCCAAAAAGGTTAAAAGGATCTTAAAACAGGTAATAATAACATATACGGTCAGGCAAAATGAATAATTTATGGTCAAGAGAATGATGAAACTGTGGCTATGGCGATCAATGATCTAAGTCAATTTATAACCAAAGATCAAATTGATATCAGAGTTCAAATCGATATATAAACCAAAGAACAAAATAGTATATGAATAGAGATCAATCAGTATATATAACAATGATCAAATGTAGATTTTTGCATCGTTGTGGATAATAGTATTATTGTATATGCAGTTAAACAAAGATACAAGATGTTCAACCCTAGCACCAAATCAATTTTAAAGACAACACACTAGATTTATGACACATCTAAATAGACTATGCAATGATATCAATGATAATCAAGAGAATTCAAATGATCAAAGATAAAAATGATGACATCTACAATTAAATAAGAGCAATGATCTATACTTATCAATGATAACAAATATAAATAAGAAGATCGAACAACCCTAATAAGGCCACAGGTTGTAATTGTAATACTACTTTTCTCCCATAATTATTTAACTACTTGTAGCGGATTTATTATATGTTAATATTTAGAGTTAAGATAATTTAGAATATTCAAAGACATTAAAATAGATAGAAATAGCAAATGTAAATTACAACATGTGATCATTTAATAAGAACTCTAAAGAAAATAATTAATGAAGCAAATTGGATAACATAATCCCATAATCAAATTAATATCGAAACCCATATATAATAATTCCAATATCTTTTATTAACAATAAGTTTAGTACTTATCTGAATCAGTGTACTTTGATCAGCCACTCTCACCCTAAGAAGATTTCAATGGTCTTGGCCCTTATAGCTATGACACACTCCAGGAGGAACCGGTTCTTATTCAAAACCAACACACTTGCTTCCCAAGCAACAACTCTGGCTAGGACAATCCTGGGTGTACCCCGTACCCCAAGTTGGACACGCCCCATGTGCCCCTTCTCCAATGCCCATAGCCCATCAAACCCACCTTCTTCTTCCTTCAGTGATCTCTATGCCCTTTCCAAGTCCCACATAAATGCCATATATAATCTTCTAAGGGGTGGTTTCCAAACCATCACACTCTTTCATAAAGGTTTCCTTTTAATAATTATTTAAATAAATACATTTATTACTCCCATTTTAAAAGAGATTATATAAATACTCTTTATTAATCTCTATTATAACTGAAGGATCATAATATCCTTTATTTTTTCATCTCCCTTTTAATTATAAAGGGTTAAATAAACTTTATCCTCTTATAATTTTAAAGGGTTATTCATAAATAGCTTTCTTTTCCATTTTGGGGAAAAGTCACATAATATTTCTCCCCCTATAAATCAACTGTTATACTCAGTAGCTCGAGTTGAATCTACAACATAATTCAACAAAAATAATTAGTCAAGTAAGTGTGGATGTAACATTATTGATATCACAATGAATCTATTTCATTTGAACTTCATTTATAATTATATTTCTCAAATTTTAGATCTATTCAATAACTCTTCTACTTTAACTGAAACCACAATTAGATCCCATAAAAATACTTTGTTAATCAATAACATGATTAGAACTATAAACACATTTTCACATGAAATAGATCCTAAATTTATACTTGAGAAGCTAATACAAGTGTATACACTAAATCTCCTGTCAATTTTTTTAAAAAATATGGTCATTCATGTGTAACCTTATCTTTAATACAAATATTTTAATCTTTTAGGTGTCACTTCAACATAAAATATATAAAAGTATTATCATGTGATCACATAGCACTTACCTAGTGAATGACATGCATATCCCATACTATGTAGTCACTCATCATAGAGTACCATATGCTTAAAATACTCATAATACACTCTAAGATGATAGTCATGCATTCCAAACTACGTGAATATCCTTTTTTCCTATACCAAATACAATTGAATGGAAACAAGTACACAATAACCCTTAAACAAAGTTTATATCGTTTTGCATAGCCACTCAAACAAAATTTTAGGTCAATTTTTGAATCCAACAAGGATACAATATAAATTAGCTTATTCTATCAATAGGTTATTTATAATACCCATGTTTGTTACACTAAGAACTAACATACCTCACCGTGTCATAGGTTTATAGATAATCGACAATAAAATACTTTACAAAGCATATGTACAAGGTTATTGGGTTGATTATGTCCAATAACAAAGTACAATAAAACAAAATAAGGTAAAAAAAATCCTATGATTCATTGTAAGAAACAAAAGAATAGTAGCAAACAATTACCACCCACAAAATACTCTATAGAAAAATATTAGCTCTAATCCTTTTAAGGAACGAGGTTAACTAAATTTTAATTTAATGCATGGATGAAGTTTGTGTTCAATTAATTTTAGGATGATGATTTTTCTAACAAGGATACCCTCACATTGATGACCATGTAAGTAAAGTGGACCATAATAAGTATTGTTGAGAATTTTCCTTAAAAAAATTAAATAACTAAAGGTACATAAGAAGGGGAAATATTATGAGTCGTTCCCATAAAGTAGGATGCTTGGGCATCTATTGATATGTGATATTATTAGATTGTGTATGTAATGGAAAATAATTTGTACAATTTGCAATCTAAAAAATGGTTTTGATTTTTATTGAGGTTGTCTCTCCCCCTGTAAAAATTTGACATGTCCCCATGTTTGATCCTAAAGGAACCTTTATCACATCCTAAAAAATATTGTGTTATTCACCAACTTAGTCTAAACATGGTGTCATTTTTGTCAAGTTGAAGATGTGAACATGATTCTGGGACCTGTGGGTTATGGGCCCATAATTTAACCTAGATTAGACTTAGGTAACAAATGTGGATGTCAATTTTTAATATATAGTATTTTATTTTTTTGCAAACAATAAGTACATGTATATAATATTGGCTTCATATAATTATTTTAGATCACTGAGTAGTTTAAATGTCTTTTTCCCATGTCTTTATTTTATAAAAAACCTTATATATTCACCACATATTCTCTATTGTTAACAAGCATATCTCAATATTGATACTAATTGAATATTTAAGATCATTCCTTTTTGATAGGTGTTATCTTACACCATTATATTGCACTACCGAACTGATAGTATTACTCATCAATGACCATCACTATAGACATTATTTTCTCTTACAAAATTATGTAACTAAATTATTCATTTATGTAAACCAAATGTAACAATCTACAAGACCACAAAGAGAAGGCATTCGCTCACACATATTGGAGAATCTAATATGGATAAATATAGTATGCTAAATACATCACTATGTGTCAATGTGCATGAATCCATATATTGCAATGCTAGGGTGGGAGCATAACAATAACATAATTATAATGTGAAACCTGATATCTAGATGAATCTTGATCACATCACATGTCATAATTAAGAAAAATTCTTTTGTATTTTCTACATTGGAGTTGTGTTACCATGCCATATTGCATTTTTTTGACATTGGAATCACATGGTATTACATTTAATTTAAAGGCATTCAATGTGTTATTAATACATATTTTGGATTGGAGAATAGAAAGGAACACCTAGAGCACATTTCAATTTTTGTAAGAAACAAAGAACCATATTCTACACTATTTTCATATAGGCTACCTACGCACTTGTATATATTATCTTTCAATATTTACTCAAAGTTCTAAAGTCACTCAAACCATTGTTTGATAGCTTTCTTGGGTTTGCATCAAGGATGAGAGAGGAGTGTCACAATAAATGTATTTACCCTCCGCATTTAATTCTTCAATATTTATTGCATGATTATAGACCTAACCCTAAAATTAATCCAAGTTAAATATGATTAATAGTTATTTAATTAGCCTAGATGATCTACATAAATGCGTTTATTTTTGTACAGTATTCAATATTTGTATATAATAAATGGAGATGGTTCTAACAACATTTAGAGAATAAGATGATAGCTCTCGATGCCAAGAGCATGGTGACCTAATTGAGAGGCCACCTTTAGAAGAGTGCCAGTGCCATCCTTCTCTCTTTCGTCAGGAGGGAATTACTCTAAAATTCTATTACCAATTTTCTTAGATTTACAATGCTCTAAGATAAAAGATTATCTTTGCAAACTCCTACACATTGAGACCTTGAATTCCCAAAAAAACTCTTTCACAATTCAACAGAAATGACCATCTTTGGTTAATGCCAAAACAAGGAATCGACACATGCTAGGAGCCCTCTTTTCTTCACCTCTCCATGTCCTTTCATCTTCCATGTGTGCCCATTCATGGGAACCACTTTCTCGACCATTGTTTCCCTACTCAATGAACACTCTATATGCCACACCTTTTCTACATCTAGGTAGTAAGGATTTGCCTCCACACCTCCCTGATGAAACACATATACCAGTAGAGTGTAAATAAAAATGAGTGTGAGGATAGTGAAACGTCATTATACAGGCTACATTCTCCACTTACCTTCCTTGCCTTGCGGTGTGAATGCACATCAACTGGTTGGTGAGGGATAAAAGAGTGAAAGCAAGGAAAATTTTGGGAAGAGGATGTTCTATGAAGGCACCATAGAGATAGAGATGAGCACCAACCAAATGCATAGTACTATTGATTAAGTGTTTTTTTGTAAAAACCAATACCCCTTGTTTGTTTCTCATAAGGATATTGGCACTTAATCATCGTGCCCAAAACATCCACCTCATTTAAAATGGTCCCCTATTTTGGCCACCCAAGTAATCGAAATAGAAAACCAATATTAAAACCTGACATCTCTTTCTCTTTCCACACTCAAATTATCCATGAAATAGTTAATGAATTAAAGAAAAAACATAGTATTGATTTATAAAGTTTTAATTATATGAAGTTTATAAAGGATGTCATTTGTAAAATTGAGTTGTTTTCATATTTAATACACTAATTGTTGTTGTGAGTTCATAGTCGACCAAAGGATTTTGTGGCATGCTAATTTCTTGGTAGGCATAGGTTTGAAAGCATTATTCTTGTTACTTCTAAATTCTTAAACTCGTGGGTTCACTCTAATCAATCATTTCTTCCATACCTCAAGGTCTCAACAAAACCAATTTGCGCTTTGAAAGGTCATTAGTAGACGAGAGTACCCTCATGGAGCTAGACTTTTTGAAGACTAATATCATTAGCCTCTATCATAGTCTAGGCCTCGTCACCTTGCATTGACATACTATAGCATCCCATGATTCCCACAATTCACAAGTCTCATTTGGTTGACACGATTGCAAAATGAAGAGACAAGGGAGTAGATCCTCATAGTCATCCCTCATACACACATCATTCCAAACACATCAACATTCCTTCCAACACATCATCCAATCAACATCACATCTAATCATATCCTAGTCATTTCCAAGTCATCATAACCATACCCTAATCATCCCTAATAACCCATCTAGTCATCCAATCAATCCCACACTCTAGCACATTCCTAGTCATTCCATATCATCATTCGTCCTAAGAAAGAACTTGCCAACATGGTCCTAACCCCACAAGAAGACATACAATAATGTGAATACATGTGCCATTTCATGCCAATCTTAGAGAATAAGGTCCTAGCACCCCAAGCCTATCCAGGTCCACCTTGGCAGCATGACAAAAGGCCTTCAAATTCCAACGCTACCTTTGACAAGGGAAACATAAGTCTACCTCATCCATCCTATAAGTACATTCTATAACCACACTCCTAATCCTAATCATAAGTCCACATCATCTACCCTCATCATCCATCCACTATTTTTATCCTTCCACACATACCCTTACCAAGGATGTGATCCAAGGGTTACTAGCAAGGGATCAACTATCTCCATGTCATCCAACACCCATTCATGAGCCTACCAAAGAGTCCTCAAACACCATGCATTTTCTTTCAACCCCATCATGTGGTCCAAAACATATCGAACCTATCCAATAGTCATCCCCATTCACTCCCATTCCAAGTCAAGAGATATGTCAAGGGTATAATCCTAGGCATGAGAAACATTACCCCCTCATCCACATCAAGATAAAACCCCTGCCATTGTACCCATCCATAACACACTTCATCCTTTCCATGATCAAGCTCCCATTCATGATCACAATCACCTCTATGATCAAGAAGACCATGATGATCCCCTTGGTCCAATCTATGCATTCCATGGTCAAGAGCTTGTTGCCTCACCCATCCATGATCCAACCAACTTCCACTTTTTATGATGAGACTTGTGTCTCCCAAGAACACATAAACATAGAAGATCAAACAAATAACTTGGATCTACATGAACATAATAAAGATCCTCATGATCCTTTCACATCCACCATCATATCCACTTGGTCTGTCCGCTTTCATCCACGAGTGTTCCTCCTTTGGACAACAACAACCATTATCCACTCTACCTTCTCCATCAAATATTGAGCTCGTGTCTAGTGTCCAAAACACACCTAGTCCTATAGTCGATCACATCCTCCAAAACATGAACTACCAAGGTAAAGGTTTAGGCCTTCGTGAACAAGGTATTTTGGATCCCATCCACGTTCAAGTTCCTCCACGCTCATATGGCCTTGGATACACACATCAAGGTCAACAATCTAACGATGTTGGTACTTCCTCCATTCCTCCTAAGTCCACCACTTTCCATCACACATCCCATCATATACCCAAAACATATGTCGCTATTCCACCTCCTCCATCCTACAAGTATCAAAAGCATGTGACCATTCACCTTCCACCATCCAATTTACCTCCACTCCTTCCAACTCCTAATTTCCCTCCATCAAATTTACCTCCATTGCTCCTAACACCTAACATTCCTATCATTCATAAATTCCCTCACATTCCTAATCATGATCAACAAATGCACACATGGTCCAAACATAAAGCTTCCACTCATTCCATCCACCCCTTGGGATTCAAAAATAAACATTTGGATTCCTCTACATGTAAAGCCAAAAATCCTAAGGACCCTAATACCTTAGGAAATCAATCCAAAAAATCAAATCAAAATCCATCCAAAAAGCCACCCAAGCCCATACCTTCACAATCAAAGTCAAAAACTAAAATGGTATGGATCCCTAAACAAAAATGCAAGTTAAGTGAGGCATCCACATCTCAAAAATCCCAACCATACTCTTCCATCCATTCCATTCAAAAATATCAAACTCCTCCAACCCACGTGAAAAACAATAATCATAAAAATACTAAGTCTATGTGGGTACCTAAATCACTGTCATCCATCCACTAAGCAAACATCACCATTGCTTCCCACACCACCATCCACTCAAAAGCTTCCATGTTTATCATGGTGTGTGCAACCATTGGTCATGATTCCTTTTCACACCTCCATCACCCCATCATTCAACCATTACCCTACATATCTACCTTATCACCTCCCTATGGTCCATGCTTTTGCATAAGCATTTCATCCATCTTCCTTGCATACGTCCTACATAATCCACATCATAATCCACTATCTACCTTATCCATCTCACTTTCATGCCATCACTTACCAACATCAATGTGCATAACTACATTTGACATGGTCAATGTGACATACCTTTGGGACTATCACCCTTCATGGCACTAGACACTTGAGTCCCTCTCGTCCATATCCACCCGTCCCATTCAAAAAGCAAAAAAGTCAAAAAACTAAAAAAAATATAGTAAAGAGAAATCTCTTCATCCAACGATGAAAACCTGGTAAACAGGTGCCTTGGATAAGTACCATGATGAAAACTTGGCAAACAGGCGTCATGTGTAGCCCGATCTTCTATGCCACTTACACTTGGGGGCACCTTGTCTCATCCAACATATCACTTTCATCCTATCATTTCTATCATATCACGCCATTTCCCTCCATCCACATACATACACCCAGCCTATCAAATCCATCCATCCTCCCTTCCTCTTTTGATCTTGATAAAGATTGGGGGCAAAATGTTGACACATGTCGTGGATATCCCTTGGCATACCTTATCCCTTCCAAACAATCCATTCTACCACCATCCTATCATAAGTGTTGTCATGTCAAACCCTAAGTATTCCACCTACAATGGGGCATGTTGCTTTGGAGATCACATCCTTACCTGTACATCCATCTTACATCCTATTGCCCACTGCTTTTATCCATTCACCCAATCCCATTCATCCCTTCCCATCTAGACTTGGTCCTCCCTTGTTATTGGTATCTAGCGAAAAGGCTACCCAAATTGTCATCCAATGCCATCCCCAAAACATTTCAAAAACACAAAAAAAAATGAAATATTCTCAAAAAAACCAAAAAAATCAAAACATTCCCAAAATACAAAAAAAATCAAATATTCCAAAAATCCAAAAAAAAAATCACAACATTCAAAAATAAATAAAAAAATAAAATCCTCAAAACACAAAAAAATCAAATATTCCTCAAAACACAAAAAAATCAAATATTCCTCAAATCACAAAAAAATCAAATATTTCTAAAAACTTAAAAAAAATCAAATATCCTGCAAAAATCCATTCATTCAAACCACTTTAATCCATCACATCATTCCAACCAAATCAATTCTTCAAATCATTCAATTCTTCAACCAAATCACTCAATCAAATCTCTTGATCAATTTCTGAATCACATCATCATATCATTCAAATCAGTTCCTCAATTCATCCACAATCTGCATGGTCAAACTACGTCACCTCTGAGCTTTCACATAGGCAAGGCCATCTTCAATGCGCCCTCGAGGCATTAGGTCAGTCCCTTAGGGCCTGTCCTATCAACTCTCATAATAAGTTGTCCCTTCACGATATGGACACTTTGATTGATAATTAATCTTTCACAACAACATGCACTTCAAAACCAATCCCAAAATCAATAAGACAACTATCCAATCAGTCAAATCAATCAATCGCCTTTGTGATAATCATATGTCACTATCAATATCAACTATCATATATCCCACACGGAATGGGGCATCGTCGAAACCAGGATTATGTTCCTTATACGACATGCGTCATTTATCAAACATGATCAATCAAACCCTAGTGTTGCTCGTATGACCAACAACACTAGTGTCATTCAATCAATCACTTGCCTTAGACAGGTAGGGGCATTGTCAAAACTAGACCAGGTGTCTTATACGGCATGTTTTTTTCCTGAAAACAGACCTTCTTCATCTAATCATCATAATCAATCAAACACATATCACTTGGCAAAAGTTCCAACTGGCTATTGGTCTAGTTTGTCTTGTCTTTCATTTGGATTGTTTTGCAGTCTCGTTCTTATGCTTCTCAAGGCAGTCCCTAAGTGATGAAGAGAAACGAGGATAGGGCGAGACCTTTTTCATTGATTGTTGCTTGTGGTTTGTCTTAGAAAAATTATTGGGGCAACTTGGTGCCTTGCGTGTGATCGGGATTCCATTGGGTGTGAATCAAAGACATCCTATGCATTGGAACGAATAAATGCTTCCTTGCATCAAGACTTACACACCTCACAGTTATCTCATCACATGTTCCGACAAGGTATCACAGTTCCTAGTTTGAGTCAGGGCATTCCTTATCTGTCATCTGCCTGTTTCACAGGGGACTACACTTTCCACTTTGGCCTTTGACATGCCACAGTGATTGTCGTCCTTTGACATAATAAGTTCTATGATGATAAGCAGAAAAATTGCAAGTGAGACACTCAAAAATCTATCAAAGAAAGATATCATTCCCATTCTTCTAGCCAATCTTTCATTCCTCCACCATCTCTCTCGTATCATTCATTTTTTCTATCCATTCCCCAACCAATCCCTTTCATTTCGAGAGCCTACCCGTGTTTGTCCAACCCGCCTATCCTCTCGAGGGGGCATCATCATCCTATCTTTCCATCATCATTCGTTTCCTCTATCCATTTTTTTGGTTTCTTTGAAATGATGTTACTTGGTCGCAACATCATCTCAAAGAGGGGCAAAATGTAGACACTGAAAAATGTCCTCATGTCACAAATGTGATAGGACAAATTTCCCCTTTGAATCCCATTATTCAACTAGTTCAATTTCATCCCTTTTGTCCACTTGACCATATTCTTCCATAATTAAATAATTAATTTCAATTGATTATTTAATTATTCGATCATATCCTAATGTCCCCTTCATTTGATTTATTCAAATAAATAAATCAATCCCATCAAAAATCCCCTTTCACATGTCCCCTTCCTCAAATGAATTAAATAATCTATTCAAGTTTATTTAATTTAAACATTTCCCACCTCATCATATTTGTGAATTTTAAATTCACTTTTGTCCTCTTGTGGAGGAAAACCCTAACTCATCCTAGCCCTTCATTTTGGGTCCAAGTCAACAATGAATCCTAGCCCTCCATTCAAAACTCCTCTTCTATAAAACACCTTTCTCCAGCTCATTTTGGGGCTCTTACTTTCATTTTTTCCCTCCCTCAGCTGTAAACCATCCAAAGTCTTGCCAATCATACTCATGAGCTTCTTAAGATGTTGCATAAATCTACAAATCTGAGAACACATAATGCAGGATAGAGGAGGACAATAGAAGTTAGTCAAAGTTAGCTTAGATTTTTAGCTATTTTTCATGTTTGTTTGATGATTTTCTAAGCTTGCTTGCATTCTATTGTAGTTAGGGTTTGATAGTTTGCTATTTCTGCATGCTTGTAGCTATTTTCCCTTACTTCAACTTCATCTTCAAAACACTTATACATGCATGTGAAAATGTTGATACTCAATTCATATTAAGATTCTTATAAAATTGCCACTTACTGATTTCAAGGAAAAATATTTGTATATCCAAATTCATGAAGAATATGCCATTTTGTTGAATAGTCCACACTCCTCCTTTGTGCCTATGCATTTTGTATTCATGTATATCAATAGTTGTGACTACAATAGCATTCTTAGTTATGTTTTTTATGGATTTCAAACCACACTATATGGTGTCCATCTTGCTACAAGTCATGAGGATGTTGGGAAGAGCACTGATAATTAAAATTGATTGAAATTTATTAAAGCATTTCCCTCAAATGCATTTGGTGTATATCATGCAATCAATGTAGTCTTATGTGATCACATCCTTTACTAGTATTTTGTTTAAGTGTATAACATACCTTATCTTTGTTTTCATCTCTTGTATACATCTCTACCTAGGTTGTTGAAAACATGATGTTTGATAATAATTCCTTTATCTTTTATACTTTGATGGATGTCTATACTCTACTGATAGGCTCACTAATTTCTTGAAAGTTATTTTGTAAAACAAATTATGTGCATAGTTTCTAGATACACAATGGATGCTTTCCACCATTTCACTAGCAATTAGTACTCTCAATTCCTTCATCAATAGTTTGATAACCAATCAAGGTTGACAAACACAAGCTTACTTTAGCCTCTCAAGCTATATTTTAATAAACCCCTAACATGTAAAGATGATTTTTATTTTTGCAACTTAGTTTTCTATTGTGAGCCTTGCCACATGGTCAAAATATCATTCACTGGAGCAAGTTCTCTCCACTCTTAAGCATTGACAAATCTAAGTCATAATTGAAATTTGTTTTGGTAGAATTGCTTTGCAGTATCAACTTTAAGTAGAAATAAATGTAACTACTCTTCCTAGAATTGATCCTAATTTTGAGCATTAGATGGAATGCACTATTTCTCAACTCTTTATTCACTTGCACTTATTTCAAACCCCATAAAAGATATAGTTACCTGTTGAGGACTGACTTGGCTCTGATACCAAAATGTAATACTAATTTTCTCCCATAATTATTTCACTACTTGCAGCAGATTTATTATAATTAATATTTAGAGTTAAGATATTTTAGAATATTCAAAGACATTAAAATAGATAGAAATAGAAAATGTAAATTACAACATGTGATCATTTAATAAGAACTCTAAAGAAAATAATTAACAAATCAAATTGGATAACATGATCCCATAATCAAATTAACATTGAAACCCATAATAATAATTCTAATATCTTTTATTAACAATAAGTTCGGTACTCATCTAAATCAGTGTACTTGGATCAACCACTCTCACCCTAGGAAGATTTTAGTGATCTTGGCCCTCATAGCTACAACACACTCCAGAAGGAACCAATTCTTATTCAAAACCAACACGCTTCCCAAGCAACAACCCTAGCTAGGACAATCCCAAGCGTACCTCGTACCCCAAGTTGGACACACCCTATGTGCCCCTTCTCCAATGCCCATAGCCCACCAAAACCACCTTCTTCTTCTTCCTTGAGTGATCTCCATGTCCTTTCCAAGTCTCATATAAATGGATTATATAACCTTCTAAGGGGTGGCTTCCAAACCATCACACCCTTTCATAAAGGTTTACTTTTAATGATTATTTAAATAAATACATTTATTCCTCCCGTTTTAAAAGAGATTATATAGATACTCTTTATTAATCTCCATTTTAACCAAAGGATCAAAAAATCCTTTATTTTCCCATCTCCCTTTTAATTATAAAGGATTATTCATAAATAGATTTCTTTTCAATTTTGGGAAAAAAATCACATAATAGTAATCCATAAGGCTTGACAGAACTAGTTCATACACCCAAGCACATATTCATCTAGTCTAATCACTACGAGGTTAGAGGCCAAGCAAAATGACTACTCATTGCTACAAATTGATATCACAATAATTCCAAAATGTATAATTCCTTATCACCCAATCGATTATTGGATGATTAAGGATTTTCCAATGTAAAATATTGAGAACAAAGGAACTAATAATTACATACATATATGATCTACACTTCATTCTCTCCCAAGTGTGGGCTCTCCCTTTTCATGCCAACTCTTGTGTCACTATTCTTCCCCTTACGCTTTGAGAATAGCCTTTTGCATATGGCCTCTCTATAGCTAAGCTAATCTTATTCTAGTATTTTTCTTAGTTATTGAGATCTGCAAGAATGAATGCATTCTCCTCCCAGTCACACCCCTATAAGAAGGGAAAATATAGTGCTTTTAAAATTCCTCTATTCTTTTTCCATTAATTCTTCCAATCATGCCATCTATTTTTAGCCTCACCACTGCAAGAAGTATGCCATAATGGCTCCACTCGCCTATTTAAAGTTGCATTTACAATATGCAGGGGAATTAAAATAGAAATATAATAAAACTATAACATCACCTTGCTAATAATAGATTGCAATAAGATCACATTATAAAACTCATGTATTAAATAATTGGATTGGCTAGTACGATATTAAACTTATGAGCAACTATCAAAATAATTATAATAATAATCAACTCTTAAAATATCAAAATAAATAATAATAAAATAAGCTATTGTGACTATATTTCAACAACACCTAATATGCTCCTACATATGCGCTTATCATGCATCAACATACATTCATATTACCAACTCATGTAGGTTTTTGGTTCTCGGTTAATTTGGTTCAACTCTTGACTTGTCAGCATCTATCATCCTCTCTTAGATGATACTCTCCCTTGTTGTGTGGGTGGGGAGAATGTTATCCTACATCCACCTTATTTCCAACTAGATAGTAGTTAGTCTATTAGGAAAATAAATCAAATTCACAATTTTAAATAGATATTAGCTGCACATAATCAACTTTGATATCATGAATATTCTGCCAAGATAAAAAAAAATCATTTGTCTCATTATAGTACAGTACAAAATAGAATAATAAATATTAAAATCTACACAGTAATATGTTCCATATAGATACCCAAAAATAGGGTGTGACAAAACCCAACTCAAGCTATAGTCCTAATCGACATCTATCCAACAACAACATTTTCTAGCCATCTCACTGCACATTTTCAAAACCAAAATCTTTCTAAGTTTTTCATATTATTTTTGCTAATTGTTAGTGTCAGTTTTTATTTTCCTAGTGGGTTAGTTATTTTCCCTATTTCCTAGGTTTTTCCTACACTTTTATTAAGATTGCTTAGGTTAAATAAAGTGAGTTTAATTAGGTGAGTGGGTCATTTGAGGTGCCACCATCCTATGAGGGAGTTGCATTTACTATGTTTAGACCATTTGGTAGTCTCTCCTTATTGGTCAGTTTTGCCACCTCCACCCCTCTCCCTGGTCTACATAAACTCACTACCTACCTTGTATTTTGGATCCTTGTTGCATCTTGTATGAAAATTCTATCAGTCTTGTGTAGCATCTTTTAGCTCTTAATGCAATTCTATCATCCTGACATTGTTGAATGCACAAGACAACTAAGAGGGGGGGTGAATCAGTTGTATCAAAAACTTTAAACCTTCACAAGCATAATCACATTCACTTCGATTCACTTAAGCCGTAATTCTATTATGAAGATTAAACATGAAAATAGATAACAAAAATTTAATCACATCAACACCATGCACAAGAGAACACCAAAATTTTACATGGAAAACCCTAAAAGGGAAAAACCATGATGGGTATTAGCTCACAATATAATGTAGTATCGGTACTGAATTACAAAGAGGCTCACTACACAAAAGAATGCTCACTACAAAGAGGCTCACTGCCAAGGGGTGGCTCACTGCCAAGGGGTGGCTCACTTCTAGGAAGGGTGGCTCACTGCCATGAACTGATATGATAGCATCTACAACATGCCCGAGTTCAGTTCCAATGAAGCGTAATACATATCACTTTCACTGCCTTACAACACAAACACTTTCATATTTGCATCTTTGCATCCACACTCACTACACGTGGATTTATTGCTTTTATTTATACCAACCATCAACCTTGGAACATACATCAAGGCCGGCAATACAATCTACAACCTTTGGAACAATCTCCAAGGTTGGAAAACATACATAATTCAAATTAGGTCTGGACCTAAACAATCTTGCGGAGCAAATGAATGAAGGAAGAACACTTCACAGCTTAGCTCAGACCCACATACATCTTCACACACTTTAATACGCTTCTACAATTGACGAAACACATTTGCAAAGAGTGTTAGCACCCGAGTCAGCCAAACTTGTGCAAACACCAAGAATACTCAGGCACACGCTTCCAAGAACTCAATCATAGCTTGCAGATCAAGCACAAGCCTTCAACACAATCTGGAGACATCCACAAAAAACATAAAATCACCTTGGAGCCAACAAATCTAGCTACAACAAGTTTCGCTTGAAGACAACAAATCTCACTTGAAGACAACTTACAATCAACACTACTAAGTTCTGCTACTCAATAACTTGCTTTCCAGAGCACCAAATCACAAATCCTTTGGAATAAAGATAGCTAAGGACCTTATAAACATATTTCTAGAACCACATCACTTGAAACCATTCTACAGAGAAATGCGGAGCAAAATACTTTCTTCCAGAAACCTCTACACAATTCAGAAACTCTATCAAATACAGTCTTCAAACTAGTGAACACAACTTCTATTGCACATTGATCTAGACCACCAAATTCTTGTTGTTATATGGAGCCTAATTATACTCAGAGGTTAAATTTTCCCCACTTTTATTTGTGTGGTTTCCCCCCAAATTATTTAATGGGGGTTTGGGGGCAGTGCCCCCAAGACAGGGTCAAGGGGTAGCATAAAGGCGTCAGGAATTTTTTTTTATTGGCTGACATTAAAAAAAACCCTATTTTGTAACTGACATAAGGCTTGATAAAAGCGGCTAAGGGTTAGGGTTTCCATTCATATTGTATTGTAGCATTTGCAATAGTATTGAGTTGCAATGATTAATGGTTGTAATCGGTTTGATTTGTTGGATAATAATATTTGACTCTCTGTTGGTGGATGTAGCCCGAGTTTGGGTGAACCATGTTAAAACTTGTCTCTCGTTGTTATTATCTCTGTGTATTTTTCATTCCTCTGTTTAATCTTTATTTGCATTTAATTGATATCTTCTGCATGCAATTCCTAACAAGTGGTATCAGTGCGGGTTGTGTTCGATTATCATCTACAGGAAGGTCTCACAGTTGAGTGAGAGTCTCACGATTGATTGGGAGCAATGGACGACGAGGGCAAATTGAAGGTAAATAAATTCAATGGGAAGAACTATCGATTATGGAAGATGCAGATGGAGGATTATCTCTATTAAAAGGATTTATGGAGGCCGTTGGAAGGATTAGCCAAGAAATTGGCAGCAATGACTGATGAGGATTGGAATCTTCTTGATAGAAAGGCACTGGGAACATTCGGTTGTGCCTAGCACCATCTGTGGCATTCAATATAACAGAAGTGAAGACAATAAATGAATTGATGAAAGCTTTCGCTAAATTGTATGAAAAAACCTCAGCCTCAAATAAGGTATTTCTCATGAAGTGTTTGTTTAATCTAAAAATGATTGAAGGTGGATCTGTGATAGGTCATTTAAACGAGTTTAATACGATTACCAATCAGTTAACTTCTGTAAAAGTAAAATTTGATGAAGAGGTGAGGGCTCTCTTGGTTTTATGTCCTTTGCTAGAAAGTTGGAATGGCTTGGTAATGGCTATAAGTAACTCTATCTCTGGTTCAAATACTTTGAAATTTGATGATGTTGTTGGTGTTATCCTTAGCGAGGAAATGTGACGGAAAAGCTCAGGAGGGTCCACATCAGGTAGTGTTTTGAATGCAGAAAGCAGGGGCAGATCAAATGAGAGAGGAAAAGGTTCTAGAGGTCATGGGAAGTCACGATGAAAATCAAATGACAAGAGGTCCCAATCTAGAGGACAGAAGGATTGTTGGTACTGTGGGAAACTAAGTCATTTGAAGAAAGATTGCTGGTCTCAGAAGAATAAAGGAGACAAACAAGAAGGCGATAACGAGGCAAATGTGGTAAGTAATAAATCTAAAGATGATGCTTTGATTATTTCCCTAGATAATGCTGATGATTCATGGGTTTTAGATTCAGGGGCTTCATTTCGTGCTATGCCCCATAGAAGTTATTTTCTTGATTATGTCCAAGGGGATTTTGAGCTGGTTTATTTGGGAGATAACGAACCCTGTCAGATTGTGGGAAAGGGAAGAATTAAGATTAAGTTGTAGAATGGGAATCATTGGCTACTACAAGAGGTAAGACACATTCCAAGGCTGAGTAGGAATTTAATTTCAGTAGGGCAACTAGTTGATGAAGGTTGCATAGTTACTTTCAGTGATAAAAATTGGAAGGTTTTAAGAGGTGCCTTAATAGTAGCAAAAGGTGTGAAAGTACGCACATTATACCTTTGTACAAGTCATATTGTTCCTTCTAATTTAGTTGTTGTAGAGAAAAAATAAACAGGTTCAAGAACAGTTGTTGCAGGTTCGCAAGAAGAGACTGAAATAGTTGCTGCAGGTTTTGAGACAACACTGTGGCATAACAGACTTGGGCATATGAGTGAAAAAGGTATGAAGGTACTTCATTCTAAGAAAGTTTTACCAGGTCTGAAATGTATTAATATGCATTTCTGTGAAAGTTGTGTGTATGGCAAACAAAAGAGAGTTAGTTTTCACAAGGATGGGAAGCAAAAGAAAGATGAAAAGTTGGAGCTTGTGAATACAGATGTCTGGGGACTGGCTCATGTATCTTCTCTCGGTGGCTCTCAGTATTATGTTACATTCATAGATGATGCAACTAGGAAAGTTTGGATTTATTTCTTTAGGCAGAAATTTGATGTATTTGAAACATTTAAAAAATAGAGAAGCTTGGTTGAGAATGAGATGGATAAAAGATTAAAATATCTTAGATCTGATAATGGTGGTGAGTATTGCAGCAAAGAATTTGAGGATTATTGTTCGCTTAATGGAATTCGTAGGCATAAAATGGTTCCAGGGACTCCACATAAGAATGGAGTGGCTGAGTGCATGAATAGGACAATAATGGAGCATGCAAGGAGCATGAGATTGCATGATGGGATGCCTTTAAACATGTGGACAAAGGTTGTCAACACTACTGTATATTTAATTAACAGAGGTCTTTCAGTTCTTTTGGGCTGAGGTATTCCAGAGGAAGCATGGATAGGTAAGAAGGTGAGTTATTCTTTTCTCAAAACCTTCATATGTGAAGCATTTGCACATGTAGATTCTAAAAATAGAAACAAGCTAGATGCAAAATCAAAAAGTGTATCTTTGTTGGATATGGCATTTTTGAATTTGGTTATAAGCTTTGGGATGTTGAAAATCTAAAAATTGTGAGAAGCAAGGATGTTGTATTCAACGAGAAGGTGTTGTACAAAGATTAGTTGCAGCAACATGAGAAGAAAGAAAAGGATTATGTGGTGTTAGATGATACTCCAAATAATGATGTTCTAGTGATTCCTCATGCTCCACAATAGCAACAAGAAATATCGCAAACTTTAGTGAATGTTAGATGGTCAACAAGGCTAAGTAGACCTCTTGAAAGGTTTTCTCCCTCTTTGTATTCTATTTTGTTAACAGATGCTAGTGAACTAGAAGGGTATGATGAAGCCATGCAGGTGGATACAAAGGTTCAGTGGCAGCTTGCAATGAAAGAAGAAATGGACTCCTTGCTGAAAAATCAGACTTGGGAATTATGTAAGTTGCCTGCAGGTAAAAAGGCTTACCAAACAAATGGGTTTATAGGCTGAAAGAGGAAGATGGAGGTAAGAAAAGATTTAAAGCCAGGTTAGTTGTAAAAGGATTTGCACATAAAAAAAAAAGGTATTGATTTTGATGATATTTTTTCTCTGGTTGTTAAGATGACTTCTATTCATACTGTTTTAAGTATTGTGTCTGCTGAAGATTTGCATTTGGCACAGCTAGATGTGAAAACTGTCTTTCTCCATGGTGATTTGGAAGAGGAGATATATATGGAACGACCCCAAGGATTTGAGGTCAAAGGTAAGGAGAAACTAGTGTGCAGATTGAAGAAGAGTTTGTATGGCTTGAAACAAGCACCTCGGCAATGGTATTTAAAATTTTATAGTTTTGTGGCTGAGCAGGGCTACAATCAATGTAATTCTGACAATTGTGTTTATTTTAAGAGGTTGGATAATGACAACTACATTAATTTACATTTATATGTTGATGACATGCTTGTAGTAGGGTCTAACATGGATCACATAAGAGAGTTAAAACAACAATTAGCACAATCATTTGCTATGAAGGATTTGGGGGTAGCAAAACAAATCCTTGGTATGAAAATTTGCAGATATAAGAAGAGCAGGAAATTGACTCTATCTCAAGCTGATTATGTTGAAAAGGTGTTGCAGAGATTCCATATGGAGAATGCAAAAGCTGTCAGCACACCTTTGCCTAGTTATTTGAAATTGACCAGGGAATGTGTCCAAAGACACAAGAGGAGGAAGACAAAATGTCCAAGGTACCATATGCTTCAACTATCGGAAGCTTAATGTATGCCATGGTATACACAAGACCAGATATTGCACATGTTGTAGGAGTCGTAAGCATGTATATGAGTAATCACAGATTGGAGCATTGGAATGCAGTAAAATGGATTCTCAAGTATTTGAGAGGTACATCCAATAAACACTTATGTTTTGGGGGCTCTAATACTGATTTAGCAGGTTATGTAGACTCAGATTTGGCAGGGGATATTGATACCAGGCAAAGTACTATAGGTTATGTCTTTACTGTAGTTGGGACAACAGTGAGTTGGATCTTACAGTTGCAAAAGGTGGTTGGTTTATCCACCACGAAGGCAGAGTATTAGCTACAATAGGGGCAATCAAGGAGAAGATATGGTTGCAATCTTTCATGGAAGAATTAGGCAAACAACAGGCTAATAGTTATTTGTTTATGGATAGCTAGAGTGCCATACATCTTGCAAAGAATTATGCCTTGCATTCAAAGACCAAACACATACAGCTAAGGTATCACTTCATCTGGTCGATGTTGGATGATGGAAAGTTAAGGCTGGAAAAGATACATATAGATGAAAATCTAGCGGATATGTTTACAAAGGCAGTGACAAGGGAGAAATTGAGCTCCTCTTCAACTTCAGTTGGTCTTCAAGATTGAAAATTAAAAAAAAATCAGAACAACAGAGTCCAGGGTGTTTATTTCTAGTGGGAGCTATAGGGTCAGCGGTGTTATGATCAGTCTCCAAGTGGGAGATGATATGTTGTGGAGTCTAATCAGTCTCCAAGTGGGAGATTGTTGTTAGATGGAGCCTAATTAGACTCGGAGGTTAACTTTTCCCCACTTTTATCGGTGTGATTTCCTCCCAAATTATTTAATGGGGGTTTAGGGGCAGCGCCCCCAAGACGGGGTCAAGGGGCAGCATAAAGGTGTCAAGAGTTATTTTTCTATTCGCCGACATATAAAAAAACCCTATTTTGTAACTGACATAAGGCTTGATAAAAGCAGCTAAGGGTTAGGGTTTCTGTTGATATTATATTGTAACATTTGTAGTGGTATTGAGTTGCAAGGATTACTGGTTGTAATCGGTTTGATTTGTTGGATAATAATATTGGACTCTCTGTTGGTGGATGTAGCCCAAGTTTGGGTGAACCACATTAAAACTTGTCTCTCGCTATTATTATCTCTATGTATTTTTCATTCCTCTGTTTAGTCTTTATTTGCATTTAATTGATATCTTCTGCATGCAATTCCTAACAATTCAGGATTTAGCACCTTCAAACTCTTCTCTAAAACATATCCAAATCTCATACTCCAGTCTTCAATACAAAAGAAATGCGGAGCAAAAACCCAGACAATATCCTACAAGCCAGAATACTCTACAACACATTGTTTCCTCTTAGAGAGCAAATTTTCTCAAAAGCACTTGGAAACTCAGCATCATGAACAATAAGCTAACATCATCAACACCTCTCTAAGGCATTTAAATCACTTTAACATGACAACTCAATCAAGCAACAATAAGTAATATCAAAAGGCACAGTTGACACCAATGACAACAAAAGCATGTTGACATCAATGACAACACCAGATAGCACATACTTGCATAAAATAATATCTTCTTCAACTTGTCATTCAAGAAAGTAGTCTTCACATTTATTTGATACACTTTTAAATCCTTATGTGCTGCAAAGGTCAGAAACAACTTAATAGCCTCCGTTCTTGCCACCAGAGCAAGACTTTCCTCATAGTCTATTCTTTCCACTTGTGAGTACCCTTTACAAGCCTTTCCTTGTTCCTCACCACTTCTCCATTCTCATTTAACTTATTTCTAAAAACCCACTTTGTTCCAATCACATTCTTATCTGTAGGCCTAGGGACAAGTTCCCAAGTCTTGTTCTTTTCAATTTGCATCAATTCTTCTTCCATTGCCTTGACCCAATGTTCATCTTTATATGCTTCAGAGATAGTCTTAGGTTCAACCTTTGAAATTAAATAGAGATTTACTTGTTCTTCTACAACACTTGTCAAAACTCTGTTGCTCTTATTACCAATGATCTAGTCTTCAGTGTGATGCTTCTATGCAAACCTAGTAGTCTTAGGAATCCTTTCCCATTCTTCTTCAACCTACACTTTCTTTTCTTTATCTTTTTCTTTATTGCAAGAAGACTCATCTGATTCATATCTGCTAATCTCTGATTTCATTTGTAAATTTTCAAACATCTCCAATGAAAACTACTCTGTACTGGAAACAACTGTGTTCTATCAACTTGAACTTCTGTTACTGATTACTCTCAAGCCAATTATCAAAATTAGACAAATTTTTAGATGTAGATGTGACCAATGATCAATAACCATATGTTAGAACCCCAGAGTAATATCTTCAATAGTGAACCAATGCAGACCAAATTACTGAAACATTGTAACTTGATTTTACCATATAGATACTTAGCCAAAATTAATAATATGTCTTCTTACCTGATCAAGTTTTCTTGCACAACCAAGAAAATTTGCACAACTGTACCTTCATCCATTTTAGTCATAGTCTTCAACCTATCTTGAGCCTTTGTTGCTAATTCTTAACTTTATCTCTTTGTGCTGAGGCATTAGCACCATTCCTTTGGCAAGGGAGAAAAGATTTCCATTAAAGCTCCCCCTAAGCGAAAGCTCTCATCTCAGTTTCTGGAGGCAACATCTGCACTAGATGTCGATATAGGTTCATCATTCACCTCTGTTACTTCCTTCTTTATCCAAATCTTATTCATTTCCTTCTTAGTCTCTGCAGGATCAACTTCTTGTGTTGGCTTGTTCTTCTCCACCGGATTATCCTTCTTCATGCTTCTGCTTATGCAGAACTTTGAAATATGTCTAAGCTTATTGCATTTGTAACACACAACATTCCTCAAACTAGTATTCCTTTCATTCATTCTGGATCTGCATTGGTTAGCTTTGTGCCCAAATCTATTGCATGTATAATAGTAGCCTTTAAAGGATTTAACTATCCTATTCTTGCCATAGCCATTTCTCACTTGACTTCTGCACTCATTAGCCCTATGTCCCATCTTATAGCATGCGTAACACCTAATATAGTTCCGACTCCCTTTACTTTTGCATACAACAACTCTATGACCAACTTTATTGCATGTAAAACAATTACCTTTGAAAGATTAAGCATTCCTTCCATTGTTATAGCCATTTCTTATCTAACTTCTACATTCACTAGCTCTATGGCCAACTCTCTTGCATGTAAAGCACTGATTAGAGAAAGATGGAACATTTTGATTCATTCTGCTTCTACATTGAGTATCTTTATGACTAAACTTATTGCATGAATAACAATAACCATTGAAAGATGGGTATCTTTGAGCATTTGGTTGCCTGACTGGTGGTGTTTGATTTCAGATTTGCTTGCCTTTGTCCTTCTTGTTCTCAGCATTCACTATTTGTCATGATTTGGAACTTTCACCTTTCTCAAATCCCAAGCCTTCTTTGTCATCAGGACTCTTCTAACTAGCAATCATCTCATCAAGTTTTGCGGAACTGATGTTGAGATTTTCTTTGTAGCTCTTTGCCTTCTCCAGATCTGATTTCAAACTCATAACTTCTTTTTCAAGCCTTATACATTCTTTAAATTTTCCTTTCATCATTAGGTTCAGATATTCCTTAGCCCTTCCTTTTTCTTCATCTCGCACTTTCAAGGATTCATTTGCTAACCTTAATTATTTACTCACCTCCTTGTTTCTCTCTTTGAACTTCTTGACTTGCTCTCTTGATTTTCTAATACATTCATATGCTTCTTTAACATTTTCCTTCAGATCCCTATTTTCTTCTTCAGTCCTCTCAAGATACTCAAGAGCAACTTTGATTTCTTCATTACTGATAGACATACATACATCTTCTGCAGATCCAACAAATAGAGGAACATTCTTCTTATGCACCATCCCAGATCTACCTTAAGCTGTTAGGCTTTCTTCCAAGGAACCCTCGCTCTAATACTAATTGTTGAATGCACAAGACAACTAAGAGGGGGGTGAATTAGTTGTATCAAAAATCTTAAACCTTCACATGCATAACCACATTCACTTCAATTCACTTAAGCCCTAATTCTGTTATGAAGATTAAACATGAAAAAAGACAACATAAATTTAATCACATCAACACCATGCACAATAGAACACCAAATTTTTAGGTGGAAAACCCTCAAAGGGAAAAACCATGGTGAGGATTAGCTCACAATATAATGTAGCATCAATACCAAATTACAAAGAGGATCACTGCAAAGAGGCTCACTGCTAAGGGGTGGCTCACTGTCAAGAGGTGGCTCACTGTCAGGAGGGGTGGCTCACTGCCATGAACTGATATGATAGCATCTACAACATGCTTGAGTTTAGTTCCAATGAAGCGCAATACATATCACTTTCACTGCCTTACAACATATACACTTTCATCTTCGCATCCGCACTCACTACACATGGATTTATTACATTTATTTATACCAACCATCAACCTTGGAACATACATCAAGGTTGGCAGTACAATCTACAACCTTTAGAACAATCTCCAAGGTTGACAAACATACATAATTCAAATTAGGTATGGACCTAAACAATCTTACAGAGCAAATGAATGAAGGAAGAACACTTCATGTCTTATCTCGAACCCAAATACATCTTCACACGCTTCTACAATCCACGAAACACATCCGCAAAGAGTGTTAGCGCCCAAGTCGGCCAAATTTGTGCAAACACCAAGAATACTTAGGCACACACTTCCAAGAACTCAATCATAGCTTGCGGATCAAGCACAAGCCTTCAACATGATCTAGAGACATCCATGAACAACATAAAATCACCTGGGAGCCAACAAATCCAACTATAACAAGTTTCACTTGAAGACAACAAATCTCACTTGAAGACAACTTACAATCAACATTGTTAAGTTTTTCTACTCAATAACTTGCTTTCTGGAGCACCAAATCACAAATCCTTTAGAATGAAGATAGCTAAGGACCTTATAAACATATGTCTAGAACCGCATCACTTGAAACCATTCTACAGAGAAATGTGGAGCAAAATACTTTCTCCCAGAAACCTCTACATAATTCAGAAACTCTGTCAAATACAATCTTCAAATTGGTGAACATAACTTCTACTGCACAGCAATCTGGACCACCAAATTATGGATTTAGCACCTTCAAACACTTCTCTAAAACATATCCAAATCTCATACTCTGGTCTTCAACACAGAAGAAATGCACAGAAAAAACTCAGACAGTATGTTGCAAGCCAAAATACTCTGCAACACATTGTTTCCTCTTGGAGAGCAAATTTTCTCAAAAGCACTTGGAAACTCAGCACCATGAACAACAAGATAACATCATCAACACCTCTCTAAGGCATTTAAATCAATTTAACATGACAACTCAATCAAGCAACAATCAGTAATATCCGAAGGCATGGTTGACACCAACAACAACAGAAGCATGTTGACATCAATGACAACATCGGATAGCACATACTTGCAACAAACATTTGCATATCTCTTGGAGTCACTAGATTGCATTGTTTATGCTTTTTCTAGTTTATGTAGCTTAGAATTTCTCTTATAAAGTTCATGGGTTATCAATCAATTTCATATTTCTAACATGGTATCAGAGCTTTTATTTTGAGAATTATGAGTTCATAAATTCCTAATTGAGAGTTTGAGATTTTTGTGAGATCTTGTAAAATCTCATATACTCTTCTCTTACATTTTTTTAACGATCTGGACAATCACAAAGGATTTATGAAGATCTGATAACCTCTTATTTTTTCAAGCATGTTTTGTTAGATCTAGGTGATTGCAGCAATTTTGTTTATACTAGCAATATTTTTTACCATTCCAACGTCTCCAGGAGGCTCGAGAAAGTCAAGATTGGATTTCATTTCATCTGATTTGGAGATAGTTTCATGCAGTTGTAAAATGGGGGTTTGGAGCTTAGATATGAAAGTTAACTTTTGTTTGGGGCTTTTTCAAGCCAAAAGGACCCTACCATTAAGTCCAAAAGGCTGAACAGACGAATTTTGACATAAAATTCACCTAGTTTTGGTGCTAGGAGCATTTGAGGCAAAAAAAATTACCGGAATGCTATTTCGACCCCCAACATGATTTTCAAGGCAGAGTTTTTTGTAAAATATACAAAAATAAAAAATAAAACATTGTATGTGCTTATAACGCAAGTGCTATCATAAGCACTGCTCTAAATACTTGGGGCTTCCATCCTTGTAAGGGCTTCACCCCCATCAAACAGACTGCAAGCTTTTTTTAGGCCATAGACCTTGAATAAGGGGTAGTGGGTGTGGCCCTTGGCCCTCGCCCCCCTATTTTAGCCTTTAAGGCCATTGAACAATTGATTCAACCATTAAACATTTGATTCAACCTTGTAATTGCGCCTCCTCTTCGGCCTTGGTACCTATTCTAGACTTGTGCCAAATTTGGCACTTTTGCCAAAGTTGGCAGATTAGCTATTTTTAGCAGAGCCGCCATTTTTGGCAACACATCAAAATTGGCGGAAGTCTAAACTCATTTGGAGGTCCTCTAAAATTGGTGAAGGTTTAATTTATCTAGCGTGATTTTAAACTTGGTAGACCTCTATTCTAGCGGCATTTCTGCCAAATTTGGCGACAGTTATTTTTTTGCAAAGCAAACCCCCTCTCTATTGACAAGTTGGTTTTTAAAGGCAAACTTTGAATGCTAATAACTTGAGCTCACGACCTCCATTTTCTGAGAATTTTTTTTATTTGAGCTAATTTTTCACACTCTTTGCGTTGGTGCAAGCAATTTCTAATTTCAATCCATGAATTTTCTAGAAATTGTAGATTCTCACAGGTGACACTGCATAGTTCTCATTTTGGAAACTTTAGAGACTCATAACTTTCACATACGACCTTGGATCAAGGTGATTTTTTTTTTTAAGTGCATGGTTTTTGGAGTACTTCATATTGGTGCTATTTGTTTCATTTGGTTTTAATCTAGGACTGTACTTTCAACATATACTCATTTGTTGAGGATTTTGTAAAGCATTAAGATCATGTCCACTTAGTGTTTCTTACTAGTGGAAATTGTAATTGCACTAAATATAAAGTGCCAAATAATATTTTATTGGGGGGGTTCTTTCATTGAGTGAAAAGAAGGGGTGTCCTGTGTATTCTCTTTGAGTTTCTACATTGTTTTTTTCACACAACAACAAACTCAATCTTCTTTTTTCTGTATTAAAATGGATCAAACAATAGTTCCAATACTCACACCTTATAACTACTTTGATTGGAAATTAAAAATGACAATCTATCTAAAGAAGCAAGGGTTGTATAAGGTAACAATGGGGCTAGAAACTGAACCAACTCAAGATGCAAAAAAATCAAAATGGTTTAATAAGTTGGATGAAGCTTTTGGAACTTTGTGCATGTTTGTATCTCTAGATTTGATTTTCATATTGAATATGTTTCTACACCAAATGATGTATGGACCACTTTAGAGAATCTCTTTGGTACATAAGATAAAATTAGAGGACATCAATGGAGAATGAGCTCAAAGGGTTAAGTCCTACCAATTTTGATACTATTCAGGACTTCTTCACTAAGCTAAAGGTCATACGATTGTAGTTGAAACAGTGTGGGATTGAGAAGAAAATTTCTTAATTGATCTTAAGTATTCTTTCCAAGCTTGGTCCTAATTATTCTGTGTTTATTTCTACATTTCATGCCACAAACAGTGCCTTAGAAACCAATTATACAATGCCTTCTCTTGATGATTTTGCAAATGAACTCACAAAGGAGAAAGATAAATTGGTTCAAATGGGCACAATCAAGCCCTCTAAATCTCATGCCTTGGTAGCAAATCAGGGCACTAAAGATCATAAACAGGTTTGGTAAGCATAATAAGAAACAACAAAATCAAGGAGAGAAGAAACAAGACCAGAAGTCGGCTGCTCCAAAAGTAGATAATGAAGCCTTTTCTTTGAAAGCGAACAAGCCTAAGAAGGAGAAGGCAAAGTGTGCGTATTGTAATAAACCTAGTCATGATAAACATAAGTGTCTTAAGAAACAAATTGATCACCTGACACGTCTTCTTGAGAAGAACAACATCAAGGTGCCTGATTCTGTCAAACAAAGTTCATCTTAGTTGTCTTCAAAGGACAGATAAAAGTAAGGGGAAAGGAAAGGGAAAGGCCATAGTTGTCATTCATTCATAACCCGATACTTGTATCATTGACTCAGGTGCTTTACACCACACGGCTTCGTCACAAGATGGTTTTTCCTCTTTGGAGCCATGTTCCATGCCATCTATACCAATGGGTGATGACACTCCTATTGAAGTGCATGGGAGAGGGTCTGTTGACATGGTTGAAAGAATATTTCATGATGTTCTTTGTGTTCCATCTTTGTCAACTAATCTCCTATCTATCTATTAGATCACTCACATTAGCTCTGGAAAGCGGGTTGAGTTTACTCCAGACAAAGTGGTAATCAATAAGTTGCATAATGGGTCTATAGTTGCTATGGGAAAAGATGATCATCAGTCCATACTATATCAATTTTCTCACTTTGAACTTGATTCTCCTTCACTTGATTTGCTCACTCACTTAGATGAGGTGAGTTGTTTGTGGCATCAGCGGTTTGGCCACTTGAACTACCGTTACTTGCAACAACTCAGTCAAGAAGACATGGTTTTAGGGTTGCATTCTATTCAATTTTCTGATAGTGTTTACCAAGGATGCATTCTTGGTAAGCATCCTGAAGAGAAATTTGATAAAGGCAAAGCATGGAGGCCACACAAATTCTGGAGTTAGTACATAGTGATTTGGCAAGCCCATTTCCACATCCTTCTTTCAACAGGTCTTGATATGTTCTGACATTTATTGACGATCTTTCCATATACACATGGGTTTATTTTCTCAAATGAAAGTTTGAGGTCTTTGAGTCTTTTTAGGACTTTAAAGCTTTTGCAGAGAAACAATCTAGGAAAGCATCAAAATTTTGCGTGCAAATAATGGGAGAATTATGTGAACCAGAGGTTTAAGCAATTTTGTGTTTTAGAGGGCATTGATCTTCAACACACAGTTGCCTACAATCCACAACAAAATGGTGTCACAGAATGAAAGAATAGGTCCTTGAAAGAGATGGTCAATTGTATGATTTACTCCAAGTCAATGGAACCTCAGTATTGGGCAGAGGCCATCAACTGTGCATGTTAAATCTAGAACTGGGTTCCTCATCGAGCTATGAAGGGGGTCACTCCTTTTCAATCTTGGACCGGTTGGAAACCCATAGTAAATCACTTTTGAGTGTTTGGATCTCTTGCATGGGTCCACATTCTAGCAAAGAAATGCAAGTATATGGATCTACAGAGCAAGCCTTGCATATTTGTTGGGTACCCAGATGGTATCAAAGGCTATAGGCTCCTTCATCCCACCACTCATGAGTCGTTCATCGAGAGGAGTGTTCATTTCGAGGAGGATGTTTCAAGTTCTTCTCTTACCACTTCTCCATATACCATCACTTTGGAGACACTAAGACATGATGATTATTCTTTTGAGGATCTTAATCCTCCTACTCTTAATGAGGAGTCTTCTTCCTCCACTTCAAATGGCAACGATGATGATGAGGATTCGTCTTCCTCCTCTCCTAGTCATCATTAGAGGGTGATGATTCTCCTCTAGATTCTCCTACTAGGCCTCTTTGGGTTCATCAAACATTAGAGTCAATAGGTGATTGGGTTGGTGATCCTTTAGATACGAGAAGATCAAGGTCATAGTTTCAAGAGGCTCCATGTCTCTTCATTGCTTCGGCTTCTGATCCACAATATTTTTAGGAAGCTTCTGGTGTCCTCGAGTGGGATGTTGTTATGCAGAACAGGTTCAATTCCTTGAAGAGGAACCATACTTGTGATTTAGTCCCTCTTCCTAAGGGAAGGAAACTTGTTCAATTCAAGTGGATCTATCAAACAAAATTTATTGTAGATGGTTCAGTTGATAAGCATAAGGCTCGCCTGGTCACGAAAGGATCCCCCAAGTTCCTAGGATTGGCTACTCTGAGACTTTTGTGTCAGTTGCCAAAATGAATTCCATCTGACTTGTCCTTTCTATTGCTACAACCCATCATTGAGAAGTCCATTAGATGGATGTGAAGAGTAATTTTCTTCACGGTGACCTTCAAGAAGAGATATATATGGAGCAACCACAGGGGTTTGTATAGGATCCTTCACTTGTTTTCTGTCTTTGAAAGTTTCTCTATGGCCTGAAACATGCCCTTCAGGCTTGGTATGCAAAGATGGACTCCTTCCTTCTATCATTTGGGTTCACTCAGTGCCATTCTGATCCAAATGTGTACATTCTGTAGCAAGATGATACTCTCACGTTCCTTGTTCTCTATGTTGATGACCTGTTGATTATAGGGAGTTCTTCATCCACCATCAAGACAGTGAAAACTACTATTCATGATCATTTTGTGATGTCAGACTTGGGCCTTCTACACTACTTTTTGGGGATTTAGATCACTCAATCTTCGTTTGGTATCTTCCTTGCATAGACCAAGTATGTACTTGATATACTCTCCAGATTTTGCATGGCTGATTGTAAGCCTGCACCGACTCCATTTCTGTCAGGGGCCAAACTTGAGGCTCATTATTCTTCACCATTGGTGGATGCTACCTTATATCACCAATTAGTTGGGAGTCTTATATACTTGACTCACATAAGATCTAATTTGTCATATGTTGTGGGCCTAGTCTCCATGTTCATGCAGGAGCCACATGAGCTGCATTGGAAAGCAGCTAAGCAAATTCTTCACTATGTACAAGGCACTCACAATTATGGGATTCACTATGCAATTGGCATGGATATTGACTTGGTTGGCCATACTGATTCAGATTGGGCAGGTGATTCTTAGGATCGCAAGTCTACTTCAGGGTATTGTTTCTCACTTGGTTTCAGTCCAGTTTCTTGGTCGAGAAAGAAGCAATTTTCTATTGCTCTTTCATCTACAAAGGTTGAGTATTGAAGAGCTGTTAATGCTACTACCGAGACTATTTGGATTCAAAACATTCTCACTAAGTTTGGTATTCCCTTTCAGAAGCCTACAGTCATCTTTTGTGACAACTAGAGTGTGATACAAATCTCTCACAACCTGGTCCATCACCAGAGGACCAAACACATTGAGATCCACATGCACTACATTCGGGAGATGATTCATAAGCGAGTCATTGATCTCAGGTATTGTCCAACATCAAAGTAGATCACAGACATATTCACCAAACCCTTCACTGAGAGTAAGTTCCTTCATTTGTGAGCTTTGTTGGGGGTGTGACATGTGTCCACTTTGAGGGGCTTTTAGTCCTTCTCTTTTCTCTCTCTTTATTTGGGTGGGGCTTCTATTCCTTTGTTTAGGGGGGCTTCTTCTCTTTGGAGGGGAATTCATTGTACATGGGTACCTCGTCAAGATTGATTTGTTGGGACCCATCTTTTCACCCACCAAAGCTACGCTTAAGGGGGGTGTTAGTGTAAGTTTTTATTTTCCTAGTGGGTTAGGTATTTTCCCTATTTCCTAGGTTTTTACTACACTTTTATTAAGCTTTCTTAGGTTAAATAAAGTGAGTTTAATTAGGTTAGTGGGTCATTTGAGGTGTCACCATCCTAGGAGGGAGTTGCATTTACTCTGTTTAGACCGTTTGGTGGTCTCTCCCTATTGGCCAATTTTGCCACCTCCACCCCTCTCCTTGGTCTATATAAACTCTCTACCTAGGTTGTATTTTGGTTCCTTGTTGCATCTTGTATGACGATTCTATCAGTCTTGTGTAGCATCTTTGAGCTCTTAATGTAATTATGTCAACCTGACATTTGCATATCTCTCAGAGTCATTGGTTTGCATTGTTTATGCTTTTTCTAGTTTATGTAGCTTAGAATTTCTCTTATAAAGTTCCTAGGTTATCAATCTATTTCATATTTCCAACACTAATTCTATTCAAGATAGTATTCTCATTCTAGTCAAGAACAAATCATTCCTCGTTATCCTAGGAGGAAATTTATAAGCATAGGAAGATCTTGTTTGAAACAAGTAGTGCAAATTAGCCGCCCTTTTAGGATTGCATTTTAGTCATTGCTACTAGATCTTTGCTACTATCACATCAAATCAAGACCTTACCTTAGATTTATATTGGAAAAGAGAGAGATGTTATTTCCTTACTTGTAAGCCAAAAAAAAATTGAAAGTCAATAGTTTTTTGCTTGTAATTCAAATGGGAAAGATCAAATCATATGTTTGAAAAGGGAAAAGATTTTGTTTCCTTATCTTGTAATCATATCAATCCTAGCTTTCATTTTGCAAAGAAAATCATTTAGTAGACATAGATAAATTTGAAAAGATAAAAACTTGCATTCTTAGATCATAAATTTGCATTAGTATCAAAGATAAAAAACCCCACTTCTTGCATTACTACAAAGCAAATTGTCTATGTGCATTTGAAAAGGGAAAAGTAAAAGTTTGTGCTTTCTTGCATTTTTGTTACTTCCATCATTTTTAAAAAGTGTAGAAGCCTAAAGTTGCCATTTTTTGCACATTCAAATAGTCATTTAGGAAACAACCATATAGGGAAATTTTACATTTTTCTTGTGTTTCATATTTGTTGCATCCACATTGCATTTGAAAATACAAAAATATAGATCTAGTTGCATATTTACATTTCTTGCAAGATTAGTTTAGTCTATTTGTAAAATTTTACTTTCCTTGTCAATACATTGCAAAAACACCAAAATATTTGTAAAATAAAATAAAAAAGCTTGGGAACACACTCATTGCACACATCATCGATCCATGTAGAACTTGGGTAACTTTCTTGCTTTTGAATAACTTGGGGTTTCGTGGTCTTGTTTTGTAGTTTTAACTAGATGTAAATTGTAGGTTGTGGGAGTTACAGTTTAACTCTACCCCCATCCCTCCTCTAATTGTTAGTCAATTTAATGTTATAGATGAGTAAGAAAGAATTATTAGTATTGAATTGAGTTTGTATAGGACTTGTTGAGCCAAGGAGAAGGTTAAGGTGGGTCTATTAAGCCAAGGAGAAGGCAAACATGACCTTCACCTACTCCTCTTCTTAACACAACAAATTATTATTCAACAACCCCCAAGGTCTTATATAATTTTTAGTGTTCCATTTACGACTTAGTCTTGCTTGCCCCCAAGAAGTCGCCTATTGTAATTTTCTAGGGTAAACAATATTGTGGCTACATAAACATGACCATGCCTAACATGACATTACTACTAATGGTCCCACCATTTATGACATAGAGCTAGAACTTAAAGTATAGAGTTTGAGCCTTGCAACATGTTCCTTCTCTAGACCTCCATCATCCACCTATATTTTCACCAACTATCAAAACAAATAAACCTATCTTCACCTTTCTCCTTTATTGTAGATTGATTTGCTTGGTAAATTGTGAGCGTTCGTTAGCAATCATCATGTGTTGAAGAAGAGGAGCATATTGATTTGTTGCTTTCTCACCTTTTTCATCTATTTTTTTCCTTGGTTTTTATTTTAGCCAAAGCTTTAGGCATGATGTTTTGTTGGAAACATGAAACACATAGGGTTTTGTCTGCTAGCATCAGAACATTGTAGATCTAATAGTGAAAGGAAGATTTTTGAGAAAGAGAAAAGTGGGTCCAACTGGAGTAGATATAGTAGTCAACTTGTTCTCAAAATCAGCTACGCTCATTTTTGTAGACAACCCCCACGAAACTTGTCCGTTTCGTGAATCTACACTCTAAGATCGCAAATCGAGAAAAGATTTCCTTGGTCTCGTGTGAAGTAATTTGACATTCTAAACTCGTCTGTGACATTCCCTTGAATTGATTTCTTGATATTCGCGAGGATCGTTCAAGTCGTAAACTAGTTAAAAGGTCAAGTTTTAGTCATTTTTAGGTGTTAGCCAAATTTTTGATTTATCATGTAAGAGCGGTGTTTTCACCCGCTATTACATATTTTGAAGTTTGTTTTAATATGTAATAGCAGAGTTTTTCACCGCTATTACATATGTTGCATTTTTGTTTGTTGTGTAATAGCGGCCAAATCACCCACCGTTACATATGAGTTTTAAATCTACTTGCCGGAATGGCCGAAACACCCGCTTCAACAAGATCTCTGGATCTTTTAACTAGAGTAACAATTATGGTCATTCGTGCCAGGTATTAATGGTTTTATTTTCAACCTTTTAAGATG